>OY986042.1:52541418-53218918 GCA_963920215.1 Nineta flava | reverse complement strand
ACACATGTCTGGCCCATTAGTGCCAACATTGTAGTTGAACCTGCGGTGCAGTGCAGAACGATACATTTACGTATACACGCATATACTTATATGGCCTCTTTTCATATACTCACGTATAGAAGCGGATCGACTTTATAAGTATGCTCTGATAGTGTAAAGAATATTCGGTGCGGTTCTCTCACCTTCTTAGAACGCATGCATTTCAGATATATAAAGCAGGACAACAACAGCGCACACCTAGTAACAATTTAACTGTCGTTCAGTAATAATTTAACATTAGTTCAATAACAATTTAACATCGTTGAAATCAAAAGTTAATACAATTCAAATGTATAATCTAACAGTTGTAATTGTTATCCAAAAAGTAGTGACATAAAGTTTACAAAAATATGCATTCCAAGTATTTTTTTATCACACGCACCCTTTCGCTGCAAATCAACTGTTTGAAGAATATATCAGAAATGCCGTCAACCATATAAGGTTATTCATGTACGAGTCCGTGATCACCAGACCTTCCTCATTTTATGAAAGCTGAATTTTTTCTGCGCATGTTCCCAACAGAATATTACTCGTATTTAATTGGAAAATATTTGGGTAATATTACATATTCCAATTAGTTGTGGTAAGTCTCAAATATTTGAGAGAATAATCCATTAATAAGCCTACGAAGTTGAGCTTATATCAACTTTTCTGGTGGCGGTGGACCTTTTCATTATATATATGGAGGGTGAGTCGGGAGGAAAGGGCCAAACTCCAGGAATGTATTATACACGTGAAAATAATGCAAAAAACTCATATATTCTTATATTCTTATATGATTTTCATTTTTTCTTTTATAAACGTTAAATAACTGTCAATAACAATGCATTGACACATAGCATATTAAATCAGCAATATTGAATACTGTAGAACACAAGACAAAACATTTTAATTACAAATGGATATCAGATAAGACCATATGTGTTTTTTTAAATTAATTTTACGTGTACAATACACACCTGGAGTTTAGTTCGTTCCTCCCGATTCACCCTATATATATTCATATATATACATATATATACATATATATATACATATATATATATATATATATATATATATATATATATATATATATATATATATATATATATGTATATATATATGTATATATATGTACCTGAAAACTCGAAAACAAGAAAATCGCAGTGTAAAAGAAACGAATGAATCCTGTTGTTTAAAACTGCTATAAATTTATTAAAATTGATTAAAATTCCAAAGTTTGAGTAAACCGTAGAGTAATCGACTTTTATAATTAGTAGCTTTTTTGTAGTAAACATACTTCATCTAAATTTCGACATAAAATTCTTTGTTTCCTTAAGCGTAGAAATTGAGGGGGAATGAATTTGGGAATGAAAATCCCCAGGTCTACGCCCAAGATATGACCAAAATTTTCAGATGGTTTATTTTGTATGATAAAACAATATCACCATACCCAATTAAAAACAATTAATTTAAAACAAACAAAAAAACTATTAAAAACTGCAACTTCGAGAGCGTACAGCTCCCAACAGTTTTAAGCTATAGTATATGTGGTAAAGGGTTGTAAAGACCTTTTAGGGACACCCTGTGTAGGGATCTCTTGTGAATGAGATGAATGAGCATTTAATTTTGATATATAAGTATATTTGTGTATTGCTGCGTTTGCTGTGCTGGATTAATGGTCTTCTGTAAGTAAATCTACTAGGAAATAATAGAAGAAAATAAAAAGTATTCATCATAATTCTTTAAAAAATCGCCTCTTTAGACTATTAATGGAAGGGATTTTTTAATGAATTTAATTTTTAATCAGTAGACACAATTTATGTGATCAAAATTCGTACAGATGTAAACACAAGCGTAATAAAACTTCTGTCTGTATCATAATTAGATAGATAGATTTGGGGTCTAAAAAGTACTATACTTCGAACTTATGGTCCATTATGCTCCCCTTTTTACTTCAGTCTGACGAGACTCGCTTCTCACATATCTTGGCAATAGCCAGGAGCTTGCTGCTCAGGTCTTCCTGAACGTTCATATATTTGGGTCGAGATGCACCTAATATCTTGTATCTGCTGTAATCTAAAGATTCGCAGTTAAATATAATGTGGCTGGATGTTTCTTCCTCCTCGCCACACAATCTGCACATAATGGATCCGTTATTTAGTCCTATTGTATGCAGATGCTTCCACCGGGGAAAATGCCCGGTGATGAATCCGGTAACCTTCCGCAGCTGTATCTTGTTCAGGTTCAGTGCATAGGCTGTGGGCCTATGAAGAGTATTCCAACTCCCTTTTTTGCTAACGTATCTGTTTTTTCGTTTCCTTCGAACACAATGTGACCTGGTACCCATATCAATTAAAATTTTTCCGTTTTGCCAGCTCCAGCAGTTTCTCTAAACAATCCTTGACCACCCTTGAGGTGACCTCAGTTACAGACAAGGCTTTTATAGCAGCTTGACTCTCTGAGAATACATACGTTCTGGTTTATGTAGCACCTACGTAAAATTTGTGGAAAATTTCTCTAAGTTGAGGCTTATGTTTGCCTTGGGCCTAACTCACCGTAAATCCGCTCCAGCCCCTTCCCCAGTTTTGGAGCCGTCTGTATACCAAACAATTCTTTTCTTGAGATAGGGTGGTTCTCCCCTTCCGTCCACATGTCCCTATCACAGACTACCGTGAAAGGTTTTGAGAAGGAGTATATTTTGGGAAGTATATCTGTGCCCATTTAAAAAACGGGGTCTGAGATGATTGATGTTCCCACGATTCTTGCATGCCCAACCTGATTTTTTATAATCCACTTATTACTGCAAGACAATCTATATGCGCTGGATATCGCTTTAGCTATTATTACAATTACATTTTAAATTTTGCCCCAATTCCTAGAACATTTGTTTGTATTTTGTAAATAAATATTTCGACTACAATGTAGTCATCATCATGATGATCACTACATTGTAGTTGAAATACGTATTTATAAAATACAAACAGATGTTCAAGGAATTGGGGCAAAATTTGAAATGTAATTTCAAAAAACCTACAGTTCTCTTTGATTATTTTAACAATCTTTATTATTACAATGTTTAGCGGAGTCAGCTCTAGTATGATTTCCATGGCAGTTTTGGGTGTACTACTCATGGATCCAGTAATGCACAAACAGGCCAGTCTTCGTATCCTGGACAGCTTTGTGCATGCCGTTATTTGATAAATCTTTGGCCACCACACTGGAGCAGCATTGGTTATAATTGACCTAACTACTGTTGTGTACAGCCAGTTGTCCGTATCTTATTTAGTATAGGTTCCAAAATTTTAGTGTATACTAGGTTTATTGCTATCCCGGATATATCCAGTATAGTTGAACTACGCTTTAGGGATAGATGGGACATAACGATTCAAGTGGATACATACCTAATAAAATTTGATAAATGATATGTCATTTTTTTAAATTTCCACGAATAAAACCAGTCTGTAAGACGTAAACATGTTAGTTGAACCCCTTCTCGCATTAAAAGCATAAAATATCGACAACTGTCATGAGCAATTAAATTTAAACGTTCTCTTATCCATTGGCGTGGCATATACGGTTTCGACCAAGCTAAATCTAATGAATGTATATACCGTCCAAATTTCAAAGTTAATACATTAGTCCATGGTTCTAAAATAAAAATTGTATTTTATTGTTTTACAGAGCTATATTTATTAGTTACAGTTTACTATGACGTTTTTTTAATAAAATTTAAATAAGAAAATATAATAGTTATGAAATATTAAATATTATGCATTTCGAATTCAAAAGTGACGTATAACAAAATCAGATAAGCATATGGGATTTTGAATGATGTAAAATATACCACTGTTATTAATCGAAATTAAAGAATAAAGTTTAACTTCAATTATAATCTCGTACTTTTGCTCCGCATCACAGTTAATTTATATATTCATATCATACAATTCACGATTTGTTTGCAAATGAATATCATTTGGTTGCTATATACACCTTTTTGTTTTAGTTGTGTAATCAATCGAAGTTACTCATAAATTATATAAAAGTTAATTTGTTTGTTAAGGCTGTTATATACAAATTTTAAACATTCTTTGATTGCCGTGAGATTTTATAATTTTTTTAAGAATCCTCTTCAATATTCATTGGTGGAAAAAAAATTTATAAAGAAAGCGGTTTTCCAGATAAGAATGGTTAAAGTTACATTTGTTTTTCAAGCACTACGATTATACCCTTTACTCGATCGATTTGAAATTTGGATATGTTATAGGTATTCATATTCTACCTGCCCTGGGTACTTTTATTTTTCAAAAATCCTATTGATTTTCCCAATTTTCATTGTTCACACCCAGGTACAGTGGAATAAGATAATTTCTATAGTCTCAAGACACGTTATATCATATATTTCTATTTCATTTTAGTTACTGCTATTGGCTGTTATAAGCTAAATTAATAGTATTCAATACATAAGAAATTTTCCGCCCCTTTATATGTATAAAAAAAATTTTTTGGTTATATAAAATAAAATAGATGTTGTCCTTTAATTATATTAATACAGATAGTATGTAATAAAAAAAAAGATAATATGATAAATATAACTGCTTGTTTATCATTGTTCCTTTTCTACCGAAAGTAGGCGTTTTAACTTAACTAAAATAATCAAAGAGAACTTTAAGTTTTTTGGAAATTATATTTCAAATTTTTGCCCCTATTCCTAGAACATTTGTTTGTATTTTATAAATACGTATTTCGACTACAATGTAGTCATCATCAGTATGAATTAGCTAATCGTAACTATCTCTGGGATATGGATTCAGAGATATGTTGCTTGTTGCTAATTTGGTGCGTGTCTCACAATGATATCAAAAAAGTTCTGTCCTTTTATACGATTTGATGGAGACTTGAGGATTATTTGAGTTGCCTGACTACTGGATTAGGTGTGTGAAAAGCTCCACCTATTTATTGGCGGTATTCTTTGGTGACTAAGCGGCGTTTGTTTTGTTACTAAAGTGAGTGTATCTATGATAACCTTGACATTCAGGTATTAGATTTTTATTTTTTTATTTTATTTTTTTGAAAATGGTTTAATTTTATTAAATCAGAATTTGGAATTGGGCCATTGTCTAAATTCATTATCTGTTTTCTCAATTTGTATATGTAGATGCTTTCGTATGCATCTAATTCTGTGGGGTTTTGTACCGATTTAAGTAGTTTTAGATTCGATTTATCAATTTTGTGGTTGTTCTCAATAATGTGCGCCGCTATACACGATTTTTCGGTTCTCTCAAATTTCACATGAGCCAGATATTCTTTGATTCAAATATCGATTTGGTGACGACTTACCAACATAAATTTTCGAACAGTTTTGACAATTAAATGAAAAAAAAAAATATCTGTAAATGTGTTTGTTTTTGGTTATAACATATTAAAATATTGTAATATTTGTTTACAAATAAAACTCAAGATATATAGAATGAAATGGGTGTATAGGATATATATATATATATATATATATACATATATATATATATATATATATATATATATATATATATATATATATATATATATATATATATATATATATATATATACGATTGTGTTAGAAAATTACCTATGTTATAACATCACAATTATATTAGCGATGTTTTGCTACGCCTATTTAGTATGTGTATTATAAATTGGCGGGATTGACAACGCATAGTCTGTCAATGTTTTGCTATCACAAATAGGTAGTAGTCTTTTTTTTGTTGTTATGTATATATATATATAACCTATGAATTATGAATCTCGTAACGTGTGTGAATTTCATCTGTGTAAATGATTTATTTGAATTAATTAAATATAATTAATAATTTAATTATGTTCGATTATTTAACATTAGGTTATGGGCCCAGACTAACTCCCAGTGTTTTCGTAAAAACGATAAGTGTTAGTTTTTTCCAAATAATACTTTTTTCAAGTTTGAAAAATTGTGATCACGTGTATTGATCATGATGACGGAAGTCGGAAATTTTTCATGACCATCTTTTGAAAAGCTGAACGGTAGATCAAACTTTCTGGACTGGCAGTTTCAAGTGAAGAATAATCTTCTTCATGATAATTTATGGAACTCAGTGAAAGGTTATCCTGAATCGGACAAAAGTGATGGGATGAAAAACGGGATGGGATGAGTGATTACGTACGGATGAAAAAGCTTTATGTAGAATCAATTTGCTGGTTGATAAGTGTTGTTTTCCATATTTTATGAAATGTACAACAGCAAAACAGGCCTGGGAGGCCTTATCTAAAGCTTTTGAAGACAAAGGGTTGAACAAAAGAATTATACTTTTACAAAAGCTTTTTTCTGTGAGGTTGGTTGATTATTCGACGATGGATGAATACATCAACACTGTGATGGAAATTTCAATGCAATTGCCTAGTTTGGGTAAACCAGTTGACGACGAATTTATTGGAGTGATTTTATTGAAGGGTCTTCCAAAAATGTATCGTCCAATGGTAATGGCTCTTGAAAATGTAGAAGTAAAAATCACGAATGATTTTGTTAAAAGTAAACTACTTCAAGATTCTGATTGGAATTCGTATTCACAACGGCAAACAGTCCGTGAGGAATCGGCTCTTATATCTCATCAAAAGAAAAAGTTTGTTAATAAAAAAGACAAGAAAAGTCCCACCTGCTGGCATTATAAAAATGTAGGGCATTTAAGACCACAGTGCCCGAAATTAAAATTGGAGCAGGATGAATCAAAAAAGGAAAATAATCGAAAGAAAAATAATGCTTTATATTCGGCTTTTGGGACGACGGCTAACGTACTTGAAAGTCAGCATGAATGGTTCGTGGATTCAGCGGCTATCAAACTTTACCAAGAAAAATAACGAAATTACCATAACTGTTGCAAATGGTGAAAAACTCATAAGTTCGGGAAGTGGAAATTTTCCTATTTCGTTACCAAATGGAGATTTTGAAATCCAAGATGTGGTTGGTGTACCTGAACTTTCACAAATTTATTATCTGTGAATGCCATGACAGCAAAAGACTACACTGTTGTTTTTGATAAAAATAAATGTTCAGTGTACGATAAAGTTACTTTAAAAGGTGATGTTAATGCTTCAGCTGATATTTTTGATGGTATTTATCGGTTAAATGTCTTGAAACAGGAAAATAAAAATATCATGAAAAAACATAATTTGACTTTTGAAAATCGTGGATTAATGTCAAAAGTTGATGTAACCCGTTGGTGGCATTTGAGACTTGGACATTTGAATCTACAATATATGAAAAGAATGAAAGATTTGGTTACTGGTATTGCACCGACAACTGATGATCCTAGGAAGTGTGTATCTTGTATAATGGGTAAGCAACATAAACTTCCATTTAAAGTTAACAAAGAAAAAGAATTAGCCGCAAAAAAATTGGATTTAATTCATTCTGACGTCTGTGGACCGTTCAAGTTGAATCTGTGAGTCAATACAGATATTTTGTTACATTCCGTGATGATTTTAGCAGAATGGTTTTTATTTATTTTTTAAGAAATAAATGTGAAGTTCTACAAAAATTTAAGGAATCAAAGCACGCGTAGAAAAAGAATGTGAACGTTCCATAAAAACTTTTCGCAGTGATGGCGGAGGGGAATTCACTAGTGCTGAATTTGAACAATATTCAAAAAATGAAGGTATAAAACATGAACTGTCCGTTGCGTACGTTCCGGAACAGAACGGTTTAAGTGAAAATTTTAATCGAAAAATTACTGAGCAAGTTCGCTGCTTGTTGCATCACGCAAATACAAACATGACTCTCTGGGCAGAAGCTGCGAACATGGCTATATACCTTTTGAATCGCGCTCCCACTAAAAGATTGAAAAACGCAACTCCATTGGAGGTTTGGTCTAAGAAAATGGTGGAACTTTCTCACCTGAGAATTTTTAGAGTCGATGCATACGCATATATTCCTGATGCTAAAAGAAAGAAATTGGATTCGAAAGCTCATGAATATATATTTGTCGGGTATAGTGATACTAACAAAGCTTATTGATTTTATGATCCGAAAAATGGTGCTTTAAAAAGAGCGAGGGATGTAGTGTTTTGTAATAATGAAGCTTTGGAACGAATAAACAATCAAGAAACGACAAGACCCATTCCTGAATTGACTGAAACGATTGTTAAATTGTCAATGCCTGTCATCGATAACATTGCTGACGTTGATGATACGCATGCGCTTAATGAATCTACGACTGAGTATATTACTGATGACTCCGTGGAAACCCTCGTGGACTCTGAAGATATCATCTAGCAAGAGGACAGTAGCGTCCAAAATACATCTGATACTACAGACGAATCGGATTCTGTAAATGAATCATTAAATGAAAATCGTAGGTATCCTCTTAGAGATAGAAAAGCAAAATTGTTATCTGATTATGAAACTAATTTTTACATTCATATTGGGGAGGAAAATGAACCAGTTACTGTCAAGGAAGCCTTACAGGGCATTCATGCCAATGAATGAGGTAATGCAATGAATAATGAACTTAAATGTATGTATAAAAACAGTACTTGGGAGCTGGTTGATTGTCCTCCGAATCAAAACATTGTAGATTGTAAATGGGTTTTTAAGATAAAACGAGACGCAAATGGTAATTTTGCGAAATATCGCGCTCGTTTAGTTGCAAGGGGTTTTACGCAAACATATGGGGTAGACTATACAGAAACCTTTTCCCCGGTCGTAAAATTCAGTACTTTAAGACTTCTATTTAGTGTTGCTGTTCAATTAGACATTGAATGCGATCATTTAGATGCAGAAACAGCATTCTTAAATGGTGACATTTCTGAAACAATTTACATGAAACCGCCGGAACGTCTGAAAGATGATCTAACAAACAAGGTTTGTAAATTAAAAATTCGTTACGCAGGAGCTGCTTCAACTTGCGAATTTCCTTAGAATACATAAATCACTTTCTAGCGGTCACAATTTTAGTCTGATCAAAATGAAATGTATATGATTTTAGTATTTGCAAGGCCAATTTTTTTAATAAATGGCATACGTCAAAGGGAATGGGGGGGCATAAAGAGAGAAGAAAACACAAAATATAACATATCTCTCTTAATATTAGACCAATCGAAAAATGCGTAAGGAATTAAGTTGAAGAAAATCAAGTTTGCTACAATTCATCACCTTACCATTTTTGCTCAAACTCTAATGTGTAAAGAGATATTAAGGAATTTAATTTTCAATCTTAAGCCGTCAATATTTCTGTAAATATTAGTGTTACAGAAAAAATGATAAGAAGCAAAATTACAGTAAAACTTAATACCTACAACTTTCCTTCTTATAAATTTTTCGATTTTTCAAATATTAAGGGTGATATGTCTAATTTTGTGTTTCCCCCTCCCTCTAAACCCCCCTTTCCCCTTGTCCGATTTTACCCATTAACGAACTTGACCTTTTGAATACCAAAAATGCCTCAAATACCAAACTTCATTCCAATCAGATTAAAATTGTAACCGCTAGAGCGATTACAGACATATATATATATATATATATATATATATATATATATATATATATATATATATATATATATATATGTATATATATATATATATATATGTCCATAGATATATATATATAAATTTTACAGATGGTGTTTTTCGACATCTACTAGGTAGGATCGATGGACATTTGAAGAAATTTTTGCAAAATTTTGAAGTCGGTACGAAACCAATAGCTCTATTTTCTTTCAGGAAATTCGCTAAAAAAGGGAATTTATGGTCTGAAGCAAAGTTCTCGTCTATGGTTCTTTAAAGCGAAAGAAATATTACTCAAATTAGGTTTTAAAGCTTGTAATTTAGAACCTTGTGTTTTTACGAAGCTTAATGGGCATAAAATCACAATTATTGCACTATATGTCGATGATTTTATATTATTTTATAATGCTGTAAAAACGGAAATTTAAAACAAACATTTAGTTATGAAAGATTTGGGTAGTGTCCATAATTTGTTAGATTGGGAAATTGAAAGAGATAGAAAGAATAATAAGCTCAAAATACATCAGACAGCTTACGTTGATAAATTACTTAAAAAATTTAATATGTTGGATGCAAATCCTGTAAAGTCCCCTTTGGACGTTAACAAGAAATTCACGCTTCAAGGAGAGCATGCTGATGTTCCTTATCAGTAATTGATGGGTTCTCTCATGTATTTGAGTGTGGGTACGCGACCTGATATATCTTATTCTGTTCATTTTCTAAGTCAATTTAATCAGAATCCATCTCATGATAACTGGATTGCTGCTAAACGCATTTTGCGTTATTTAAAAGGGACAAAATACAAGAGACTTGTGTTCGAAAAATCTGATGATATCAAATTGACTGGTTTTGCTGATGCCGATTGGGCAAATGATATATACGATAGAAAATCATATACTGGTTATGTATATAAAATGGGTAAATGTCTGTTTTCGTGGGAAAGTAAAAAACAATCCTGTATTGCTCTAGCTTCAGCTCATAATGAATATGTGGCTATATGTGAAGCCGCTAAAAAAGGTGTCTATGTAAAGGCGTTTTTGACTGATTTACTGAAAGGTTCAGAAATTATAATTCCGAACCACGCTATTGTCATATACAATGATAGTCAAAGTGCACAAAGGATTGCTTCTAATCCAGAATTTTCTCGTCGAACAAAGCACATTGATGTTAAATACCACTTTGTTCGCGAATTGGTTGAGAATAAAGAAATAATTTTAAAATATCAATCAACTGATGTAATGTGTGCTGATATTTGTACTAATGCCTTACCTGCACCTAAGAATCAATTGTGCTGTGAATATTTAGGATTAGCCTAATATTTCGATTAAAAATCAAAATAATTTTTTTTTAATATTCTGTAATTTGTTAGTAAAATTAGTATAAGGTTAAATAAATAAAATTAAAAAATTTTGAATGTATGTCAATATATAATTATTATTGATTTGAATATTGTGTAAAAAATGTTGTTAATAATTGCGATGTTAAAGGGGAGTGTTAGAAAATTACCTATGTTATAACATCACAATTATATTAGTGATGTTTTGCTATGCCTATTTAGTATGTGTATTACAAATTGGCGGGATTGACAACGCTTAGCCTGTCAATGTTTTGCTATCACAAATAGGTAGTAGTCTTTTTTCTGTTATTATGTTTATATATATATAACCTATGAATTATGAATCTCGTAACGTGTGTGAACTTCATCTGTATAAATGATTTATTTGAATTAAATAAATATAATTAATAATTTCATTCTGTTCGATTATTTAACATTTGATTGAAGTGAAATGAAAAAATTCGTTACGCAGGAGCTGCTTCAACTGCGAATTTCCTTAGAATACATAAATGACTCTCTAGCGGTCACAATTTTAGTCTGATGAAAATGAAATGTCGTATATAATTTTAGTATTCGCAAGTCCAATTTTATTAATAAATGACATACGTCTAGGGGATGGGCGGGGTATAAAGAAAGAAGAAAACACAAAATATAAAATATCTCAAAATTAGAACAATCGAAAAAAGAGTAAGGAATAAAGTTGTAGAAAATTATGTTTGCTACAATTCATCACCTTATCATTTTTGCTCAAACTCTAATGTGTACAGAGATATTAAGGAATTAAATTTTCAATCTTAAACTGTCAATATTTCTGTAAATATTAGTGTAACAGAAAAAATGATAAGAAACAAAACTACAGTAAAATTTAATACCTAAAACTTTACTTCTTATAAATTTTTCGATTTTTCAAATATTAAGGGAGATATGTCAATTTTTGTATTTCCCCCTCTCTTTAAACACCCCTTTCCCCTTGTCCGATTTTACCCATTAACGAACTTGTCCTTTTGAATACCAAAAGCGCCTCAAATACCAAATCTCATTCCGATAAAATGAAAACTGTGACCGCTAAAGTGATTACAGACACATATATATATATATATATATATATATATATATATGTATATATATATGTATATATATATATATGTATATATATATGTATATATATATGTATATATATATGTATATATATATATGTATATATATATATATATATATATATATATATATATATATATATATATATATATATATATATGTCCATAGATATATATATATATATAAATTTTACAGATGGTGATTTTTGACATCTACTAGGTAGGATCGATGGACATTTGAAGAAATTTTTGCAAAATTTTGACTTCGGTACGGGACCAATATGTATATAAGTATGTATATAAGAATGGTATATAATATTTCTCTCCTACATACCAAAAATTATAGAGTTGGGGATCCAATTTTAGTTATAATTTTAAAATCATGGTGGCGTCCTCTGCGCAGCTATAGTTAGCGTGAATTACTATAAAACAATCTTAAAGATCAAATGATTGGATTTCTTTTTAAGCAGCTTCGAATAGAGTATATTGAAGAGTTGCTGAAAATACATGTGTTTGATAAACGCGAAATTTAACATACATGTTTGTTGAGCGTTTATGCCATTAGTCCCTTTTCGGTTTTTCATCTAATGCTACGTTATATTTTTTGGCATTTCCACTTTAGATAAAATAACTTTTGATGTATTTTTTTTGTAAGTTTATAAAAAAAAACATGTAATTACCACATTTAATTACCATTGTCATATATGATGTTTTCATAATCTGATATTATTACACCAATCTTTAATGTTTCAATTTGTGCTGACTCATAATTAAATTAGGCTACTGATAATCAATTGTGATAATTATTTTCGTTTTGTTTGTTGCGTAAATATTTTATCAACGTGTTAAAATTTGCTGATTGAGATTAACCAATCCTATTTTCTGTACACGTGTTTAATATGTGAAATGCTTCAATTCATGTTTGGCACATATTGCGAGACAATTTTAGTATTCTAACTAAATTCGTTTGTTGTATGCATATGACTGCTCGTTAAACTAATAAAATTGAATGTCGCAATTTTTAGTGTCAAACTATTTGTATTTCTGTTATTAGAATTGATCATCCTACGGCCAAAATTTGTTGTTTTGTCATATAATTCAATGGTCAAAATTTATTATTTGTCATGTAATTTATCTGTACAATCTGCTAATCTTTACGTTATATTTTTGTACACGTGTCCATTGATAATAAATCTAACACTAGTTTTTTTATTGTTAAAATTTTCTGTATTATATATTTTAATAAATATAATATGTTATTAATTTAATCAGATTTGAATTAGTTCATGATAACTTCTAACATTTACGATTATGATTTCGGATCTATTTTTTCCATTATGATAGTATCAAATTTTCTAAATTTATAAATTCGATTCATGGTATTTATAATTAAAAAATAAATTACGCTTCCGCTTTTTTATAAAAATTAAATCTACTTTTGTTTAAAATGTTAAATTAAAAATATATAAAATATTGCGTAGGTATGTTACCTATAGCATGTTACTTCAACTTTATCATATATTTATTAAATCCAAATAAATTCACTAAAATCAATTTTGTATACATTCATTGTTAATAAAATAATACATATTATTTTATTTACTTTTCTAAGTTTATTTTTTCTAATCCTAAAAAATGTAATTAATTGTCCAAAATGATAATACTAATTATTTTATTTACATTTCTGAGTTTCATTTTGTTTAGATCGTCACAAATAAAATTAATCGTCCAAAACGATAATACTTATTATTTTATTTACTTTTCAATTCAAGTTCAATTCTTTTTTAATTCGTAACATTTTACTTCTCTAAGTTTAACCTTTTTTTTTAATCGTCACAAATAAATTTTACGTATAGAAATATATTTGACAAATAAATATTCAAAAATATAAATGTAGAAAATTGTCAAATAACAATATCTGAATAATACCTGTTTTGGGTATGTTGTTGCATTACCACCGTTGACACCAATTTTATGTTGCGCTCTTTGGTGAAAAATTGGTTGTTGCTGTCGGCTTATTTAATTTCAAATATTTGATGTCTAAAATACTTGACCATAACCAATAGATAAATTTTATGTTACCCAAATGTTTCCAATTTAATACAAGTAATATTCTAGTTTCCAATTTTATACGAGTAATATTCTAGTTAGTAATATTACAAGATAGTGTGAAAGTCAGAAATGAAACAAAACACTTTAAAAAACCTAATTTTATTTATTTACTATTTAAATTAATTTACTGAATTAAAGAGTGAAATGAATTGACTTGAATGTTAAATCTGTATGTTAAATCTGAGCTGATTCACAATTGTTTTTACACTAGAAAATCGACCCAATTAAAATATTTTTATGTTACACGTTTTATAATAATTTTATCAACAAACATACTTTTAAATGCATTTATGTTGAATTGACAAAAATTACTAGTGAATTTTTATAAATAAATTTGTTGAATGTCAAATGTAGAATTGCATAATACATTCAATAATAAATTATAATGGTGTGTCGCGGGATCTTTGCTCTCTTTAACCTTTACAGGAACACTGTTGAACCTACAACAGATTCCGATACTCGACACACAAAAAAAACACCAAATATTAGTAAAAGTTTACTAAATATACGTCAATTGGACAACACGCACTATAAAAAAAATTAAATAAAACAAAAACTTTATGAAATTCAAACCGGAAGTTTATTTGATTTAAAAAAAAAAAAAAGAATTTGAATTTAATTTTTTTTTTACAATTTTTAATTTATAACTTTGATATTAAGCAAACAATGTTAATTTTACAACTGATGATTTCAAGTCAACAATAGTTTACTGTAAACTGAATATACTCGAATAATAGCTTGTTTTAAACTCTGATATTATTCCCACAAATGGTAATTTTAAACTGACTTCCGAACTAGCACTTGCCGCGGCTTTTATACCCGTCATGGATCTTTCTAGAAAAATGGTTGTTGACGCATTAGAAAATATTGTTTTTGAAAATATATTTTGTATAGATTTCTCTAGAACAATTTAGAGTCTCTATAACAATTTAGAGTCTCAACAACCATGGGACTGATAATTCATAACTTATTAAAAGTTATAATGTCCTGCGTGGGATCGAACCAGTATAACACCCCTCTTAGTTGATGTATTAATGCTCATTTGTTGCACACGGCCATTGTCAATTCAAAGATCATATATACAATTTACATCATATAAATCATTCATTCAATAGTATACTTGCAAGTTATCTACCAACTTGTACTTGTATTTGTTTTTGAACAAAATCATACTTGTTTTTTATATAAATTATTTAACAAAATTTAATTTGTACTTTTAATCAAATAAATTGTATTTGATTTTATGATTTCATAAAATATGATGTTTTAAAGAAGAAAAAAAATCAAAACTAGATATTATTTTCATTTTGCAATTAAAAAAAAACTCCTATCTTAAGGAGAAAAATATTTAATCTTAAATATTTTTCGTAATATTTTTCTATTTTACTTAGAAACATGAGTTGGGTCAAAAAAAATTATTCTATATAATTTTTAATACAACAAAATATCCCCCTTTAGACCCCAAAACATATTTTCTAATATTCTCTATTATTTTTGGTCGATCAATTATTACGTTAGAACTATTTGAATTGTACTAATACAGTTAGCTAGCTTTATGTCAAAGTGTATGTACATATTATTTAATTCGTTCTTCTTAACGGCGCCTGTTGTTGATTGCCGGTCGTCTGGGCCGCATGTTGTACCCTGGTTCTATTGGCCTGACCTCTGGCTCGTCCTCAGTTAGCACATCCCGTCGTCTTCCATCACCTCAATGCCTTTGACCCCTCAATCGATTCGGAAGTAGTTGGCCGAACACCTAGACCCCACACTCAATCTTCCCAGATTCCCATTGGCGGCGGTCGTTGCACTGGCCGGTTTCAAGAATCCTCCATGTATCTTCGTGGAAGGCACTGTTTCCAGTGTATAGACACCAACTGGTAAACATCTCAGCACCCTGTACTTTCTATTTCGGTGCCAATCTACTATGACACCTTCCACCTTACTGCTGAGCAATTTATTTTGCATCCAGGTGGACTCTGCAGGTTGATAAACGAGTCCCGTCTACACTTGGTCGTTCTCCTTGGCACAAGCCAACATTGTTTGCTCTCTCAACATTCTCTTTGCGTTCTTGGCCTCTTTTATTAACCCATTCTTGAATATCTTGAGGTTCTTCTTGGCTCTGTATTTGCCAATCCCCAGGCTTCTTAAATTTCTGCCCCCAGTGACAATTGTGCAGGCGAAAAACCAGTTGTTTTGTTTACTCGATTCCGTATTGAAAACAATGATTTGTTTAGTTGTTGGTCTCAGTTTTTGTACTCTTGATCTAAAAGATGCAAACGTAACAACTTCTTCAACTTTTAAATCTGACGTTCTGTGGAGTTGGCTCTTGGATAGCAAATCAGAGTGGTCCATATTTCTGTGTTCCAATCTCTATTCACTGCGTTTCATTCTCGTGATCTGAACTGAGGACCGTTATAACTCAGTACTGCTCTAGGATACCCATAACGGCTAAATACTTCAACCTTGAGTACTTGGGCTATCTTTGAGGTCGACGTGGCCCCCAATGGAAATGCTTCGATCCATCTAGTGAAAAGATCAGTGACAACTATACTATTTGTTTTTTCTTGTGATGTGCCTGGATATGGACCCATTAAGTCGATGCTGACTACCATCCATGGTGAAGTAGGTCTTCGGGTTCTCGTTGATAAACTTGGTTTTTGATTCAGTGGCTTTACTCTAGCACAAGTATCACCACCCTTTTACGTATCTTCGTATGTAATCTTGCATTCCATACCAGTAAACGCGGTTACGGATCTGACGATACGTTTCTCTCCAACCCAGGTGAGCTGGTTCATCACTGTCGTGGCATCTTCTCAGAAACCAAAGTCGGCGTTCTGCGGGAACCACTGGCACTTCTTGTACCATCTGTTGACTATGGTACCAGAGGCTGAAGCAAGAAAGGCCCTTCTGCGTCGTTCTAAGAAACGTTCACCATACCACAACTCAAGAGGATATAACAACCGACCTTGAGGATCTTGGTTATGTTGTGGAAAACGTGGCAAATATTAAACATGCCAAAATTAAAGCACCTCTACCAATATTTTTCATCGATTTAAAGCCAAATGAAAACAACAAACAAATTTACGAAGTGACAAAACTTGGTAACAAAATCGTCAAGTTTGAACCACCAAATAAAAAAAGAGAAGTGCCTCAATGCAAAAAGTGCCAAAGGACACACCCAGAATAATTGTGGACGCACATATCGTTGCGTTAAGTGTACCGAAAACCATCCCACCAGTGCGTGTAATAAAAATCGTGATGTGCCAGCGGTTTGTGTGAACTGTGGTGAAAATCACCCAGCAAATTATAGGGGTTGTGAAGTGTATAAAAAACTTCTACATAAAAGATTTCCCAAACTCAGAAAAAAACAAGCAGAAGACTCTAACTCTCGTGCTCCAACTCCCAACTACATCAAACAAAACTTTAGTTTTGCACAAGCAGTTCGTAACCAAAAACCCACTGTTAGTGTTGATGCCGCCACTGATAACGAAAAAAGTTCTAATGACGATTTTATTATATTTATGATACAATCATTTATTGAATTGAAAGATATGTTTCGTGATGTTATGAAACAAAATACCATAATGGTCAATCTCTTGACTGCCCTTGTTTCTAAAATGAAATAATGGTTCATTCAATAAATGATGTCTTATGGAATGCAGATGGTTTAATAAACCGCCGTTTAGAATTTGAAACTTTCCTCGAAAACCGTAACATAGATGTTGCGCTTATATCTGAAACCCGATTTACGGACAGAAGCTATCTCGCTATACGGGACTTTACTGTCTACGACACGAAACATCCAAGTTATAATAAAAAATAGCCTGAAACATCATGTAACAGTTAACAAATGTACCGACTATCTTCAAGCTCCAAGTGTAGTGGTAGAAGATTGGATTGGTCCATTGACTTTCTCTGCCGTTTACTGTCTCCCAAGACATGCAATAAATCAGGTAAATTTTCAAGATTTTTTTGACACTCTTGGCCATAGATTCATTTCTGGCGGAGACTATAATGCCAAGCATGCCCACTGGGGCTCACGACTCATAAACTCCAAGGGCAGGAACTTGTATAAAGCTATAGAATCTAAAGGTCTAGACCATATTTCAACTGGAGAACATACATATTGGCCATCGGATCCTTATAAAATTCCAGATCTATTAGGTATATTCATAACTAAAAATATGTCACGTAGATACATAAAAATCACTTTCTGCGATGAATTATCCTCAGATCACTCCCCTGTGCTACTCACCATAAATAGGCAACTTATTGAAAATGATATACCTTCATATCTTTTCAATAAACATACAGACTGGGATTATTTTGGAGACTATATTGACACAAATATTGTTCTTCAAAAGCCTATAAAAACAGAAGAGGAAATTGAAATAACGGTAGTAGATTTTACACAAACTTTACAATCAGCAGCATTTAAATCAACGCCTACAATTTGTAACAAGAGCAGAGTTAACACTACTCAATCCGATGCTGTACGGAATTTAATTCTAGAAAAGCGGAGATTGAGAAGAAATTGGCATCAAACAAGGTACGCTAGAGATAAAAACGCATTCAACAGGGCTGCTCAAAATTTAAAACGACTGTTGGAGAAACTAAAACAAGAAGCTATACAAGACTACCTCGAAAATTTATCACCAAAGGATGCTGCAGACTATTGACCCTGGAAAGCTACTAGGCGCTCTAAACAACCTCAAAAGCCTATACCACCTCTTCGTCGTGTTAATGGAAGCTGGGCTAAAAGTTCTAAAGAAAAGGCTGATGTGTTTTCTGACAGTTTATCCGAAATCTTTCAGCCAAATCCTGGAGAAAACCTAAATGAAGAAGAAGCCCTTTTTCTGGATGCTCCCTTACAGTTATCCCTCCCTATTGTTTCCATTTCATCTAAAGAAATCAAATCGGTCATTTGGAATATCAATAATAAAAAGGGTCCCGGCTATGATCTTGTAACTGCCCGAATTCTTCGAGAGTTGCCAAAAAAAACGTATTGTCATGATGTGTACTATCTTTAATTCCATCCTGCGCTTAAAATATTTTCCTCACATCTGGAAAGTATCGCAGATTATCATGATACTAAAACCAGGAAAACCTATAAATGATGTTACATCCTACAGGCCAATAAGCCTCCTACCCTTACTACCTAAAATTTTCGAAAAATTATTTCTAAGGAGGTTTTTACCAATTTTGGAAGAATCCAATCTTGTTCCTGATCATCAATTTGGTTTTAGATACAAACATTCAACGATCGAACAAGTTCACCGAGTTGTCAGTGGCATTAACAATGCTTTTCAAGAGAAAAAATTTTGTACGGCAGCGTTTCTTGACATCAGTCAAGCTTTCGACAAAGTATGGTATCCTGGATCATTATATAAATTGAAAAAGAACACTCCAGATTCGTGTTATCTCATTTTAAAATCATATTTAACTGACAGATATTATCAAGTAAGATTTCAAAATGAACTATCTGATATATATCCTATTTTTGCCGGAGTTCCTCAGGGAAGCGTTTTAGCTCCAATTTTGTAAGTTATTTATACACTCGATCTGCCAGTGAAAGATGAAAACATTACTGCTACTTTTGCCGATGATACTGCAACCCTAGTATCAGATTCGGATCCAAATGTAGCATCGGAAAAACTTCAATTGAGTTTAAACCAAATTAAGCAATGGCTGCATAAGTGGCGGAATCGTGCTAATACAAATAAATCGGTCCAAGTTACCTTCACATTGCACATGGGAATCTGTCCATCAGTAACTTTAAATAACGCGATACTTCCACAAAACGAAGATGTCAAATATCTGGGTATGCATCTGGATAAACGATTAACTTGGCGAAAGCATATATGGGCCAAAAGAAAACAATTAAATATTCAGTTCAATAAATATTTCTGGTTGCTTAATCGTAACTCTAAATTATCGCTCGAAAATAAGTTATTAGTGTATAAAAGCATTTTGAAACCTATATGGACATACGGCATTCAATTGTGGGGTACTGCAAGTGTGAGTAACATTGAGATTTTACAGCGTTTTCAGTCTAAAGTGCTGCGTGCGATAAGTGATTCACCATGGTACGTTCAAAACGATGACCTACATCGTAGTTTAAATGTGTCTACAGTGCGTGAAGAAATAGTGCGATTTAGTGAAAAATATATGTATCGTTTAGAAATGCATCCAAATGTATATGTGCTTAATCTTCTTGACAATAGTAAGACCTTAAACAGACTAAATAAACTTAATATCTTAGAACTAAAATATAGATTTATTTGATATTTTAGATATAAATGTACTTAAATAATTTTAGTATATAATTCTTTATTCTTGTGTCTTCCATTGGGTAGACACAATGCACGATTTTTATCCAGTGATCACTCTATTCATAGTTCTTATTAGAACTGATAATAGTTAAAATTTGGACGCTAAAAAAAAAGTTCTTGTTTGGCTTGTTGCATTATATTAAGTGTTTGGTCGCCCAATTATTCTTTTAGTTGGTTGCCCAACCTTTCATTCGATTCATGAAGCTGGTTGCCCATCCTCTCTTCACATCCTTGAAGTCGATCGCCCATTTCCTTGTCCACGTTATAGAGTTTAGTCATCAATGCTGCGAGCATCTTCTCCATGGTTTCCGTGGCTGGCTCCTCCGGGTCGGACACTACCCTTCATTACCGTTCTGATGTGAGGTGGGCTGTCAATGGTGTTCCTTGGGACTCATTTTGGTGTTCTTCCCATCGCCACTTGTCCCGGTATTGGTATTGTTACTCGACACGAAAAAAAAAACACAAAATATTAGTAAAAGTTTACTAAATATATGTCTATTGGACAACACGCGCTTTAAAAAAAATTAAATAAAACAAAAACTCTATATCCAAACCTGAATTGATTTGATTTGAACAAAAAAAAGAATTTGAATTTTAATAATTTTTCTTTTATTAATTGCCTCTTTCTCATTTTAATACAATATACAACTGATTTTACTTGAACAATAGTAATTTCTAACTGATGATATTAATCCAACAAATAGTAATTTAAAACTTTGATATTAAGTGAACAATGCCAATTTAAAAACTGATTTTGAATTGTAAAACTGCGCCTTTATATACTGCCAGCACAACAATTTGTTCAAACGAATAGAAAAAATAACATTGTTTTTTTTGAGAACATATTTTGTTATAGAAATTCTTAGAACAAATAATTAGTATTATTCCCCAATTCAAAATTTACATAAGTATGCCCGCGGAACTCCAAGATTTGCTCCGGCAGTTTTGGTGTCGATAGCGTACTACTGAATTATTCAACTTTATTAACTTTTACCGGCACTTCCGCTATCAGAATTAAAATGTTAATTGGCTTCCCAGAACCTCCACTTTTTTACACCTCGAGTTACTTTATTGGAGTTTCCCTAATTTTTTTGAAAATATAATATAACCTATGTCACCCGCGGATAATGTAGCTTCCCAACGGTGAAAGAATTTTTTTAATCGGTCCACTAGTTTCGGAGCCTATTCAATGCAAACAAACAATCAAATCTTTCCTCTATAATACTAGTATAGATTGACAAAATTAAACTTGTACCTAATTTATACTTTCAAAACATGTTCAATTTAATATTTGTTTTTTTTTTTGTTTTTGTAAATAAATTATATTTGATTTAATAATTTTTTTGATTAAAAAAAAAACTTTCTTTGAAGAAAAAAAATTTAGAATCAATTTGTAATTTCTTTTCCATTATTTAATTTATTAATAATTATTTTTTTATTCTTGATTTTAAAAAAAACTTTATTTTAAAGAAAAAAAATTAATCAAAACTAGATTTTTTTTGCAATTATATAAAAAAAAACTCTTTTCTTCAAGGAGAAAAATATTTTCTCTTAAATATTTTTCTTTTATATTTAGAATTTTAACACAACAAGTGTCATTAAAAGTAAATAATTATCAATATGTTATCGATAATAAATAAAATATGTGTTAAAATGAGTATCATTACAAGGTCTAGTCTGATAAATTCAAGTGCCACATAACCTAATCGTGTTCGATTATATATTTTTTTAATAACAAATAGAACAGTGGAAGCGAAAATATAGTAGATCTTATTATGTTAACAAATTTGTTGAACTCACCCTTTGATGCTGGAAAGTTTTATAATTAGACTGTGAATAAAAGTTAAATAACTTGAACATTGACTATATACGAAATCGAGTTGAATTACGATAGGTTTATTAGTTTTATCAAAACATAAATGATACATTGACAACTAACGTTGGCACATTATCAAAATAACATGAAAAGACTATAATTTAAAATTAAAAATATTCAAAATAATAATCACATGTTGAAAAATTACATGTGTTATTGAAATATTATTTTAAAGTTAGAAATAGATTTATTACACAAAATTAATAACAAAAACGAATTAGATAGAATTGCCAATCGAAGTCAGAAAAACAAGAAATAACATTCAGCGCGTGTACGAGAAACAGAAGTTATGAGAATGCCATTTAACAGAATGTAACATATTTAAACTGGACCTATAATGGATTCTTAGTACAATTCCTAGCACTTCAGAAATATTCTCACGAGGATGTAAAGTGATTAGTTTGGACGCAATCAGAGTAAATTAAATGTACGTGGTGCATGGATATCTGTGTAACAAAAAAATAATACCGAATGTAAAATTTATAATGGGTGACTACAATCCACAAATTGTATAAAAATGAAAAAAGCAAGAATTTAAATTATTAATTTTAATGAATGATTAACGAGAAAAAATTCGATCCAATATACACTTAATAATATCACTTTAATGAAACAAAATGTATTCACATGTCTAAATTTTTTAAACTTACATCAAAAAAATAATAGAAGATTTTTTCGAAACATGAAAATGTCAATCTTCAAGACATTGAATAATCTCCTAATGAGATTAAAACGAGAAGCTTCATGGTAACATGATATAAAAATACATGCCCACCAGAGCGTGTATACTAAGTGAGACTGACGTAACTGCTAGCGGAAACCATGATTCTTTCCAACTATCGTTTTTAACTAAAGCAAAGATTAATTTCGACTAAGAAAAAAACTATATACGAAATTAAAGCAATATCACAGAGTAAACATTATAATCCAAATGAATTTAAATTATTGAATAATAAATTATTTAATAGATATCAGTGAATAGATATGGGATATTGAATGCAAATGAAATAGAGTGATTCAATATGCCATAGCACATTTTTTTGACTTGTTACGTTGTTTGGTATGCTGAGTCGATTTTTTTTTAAATTTAAAGTTTTACGAATAATTAGCATTTAATAAAATATAATTTTTTATATTAAATTAATGATATTAATGAAGATATATTAAATTTCACCTATTCAGACTACAAAATACTTACAAAAATAAAAAATCTGCTGTAGCTCCTATATATATATATATATATATATATATATATATATATATATATATATATATATATATATAAATTCCTGTATTCCCTTGGGGAACGTAGGGCCGCAACAAATGCCTTCCACCGTACTCGATTTTGGGCCATTTGCGTTATTTCTCTCCAGGTTTTTCTTTCTTCTTCTATCTCTTTCTCGATTGACCTCTTCCAGGTTATCTTCCACGAGTCTTCCACGTTTTCTGTTTTCTTGGGAGTTCCAGTCAATGGCTTGTCTATTGGTGGTATTACATGGCCTTCTTAAGATGTGGCCTATCCACCCAAACTTTCTTTTCTTTATTGTTTCGTTGATAGGGCTTGGGCTTGCTCTCCTCATCAATTCCTCATTCGTAATTCTTTCTGACCAGTGTATATTGAAGATTGTTCTGAGACATTTGTTTGTGAATAGCTGTAATTTATTTGCGATCGTTTTTGTCACTTTCCACGCCTGGCAACCATACAAAAGGACTGATTTTACATTAGTCTCGAATATTGTGAGTTTTTTGTTTCTCCTTATTTGGTTTGATTTCCACACTGGAGCAAGATGTGAAAACGCTCATTTGGGCTTCCTTATCCTGCAGGTGACACATCGTCATCAGTTCCACCTGCCTTTGACTGACCTGCCTTATGCTTCCCAAGTATTGGAATTGATCTACTTGTTCGATATTTACATTATTCGCAGTAAACTGTTGGTAATTTCTTTCATTTATCCCAATTTCTTTTGTTTTTTCGAAGTTTATCTTGAGGCCAACCTTTTTTCCTTCGTTTTGAAGATCGTACCAGTTCAAGTAGCCGAGCGGTCTAAGGCCTTATGTTAGCGCAGTATGCATACTTGAAAACTGGGAGGTAATTTGGGAGGTTAATTGACTAAACTATTGGCGTATGGACACGAACGAAGGAACCGGCTTTGCTTGAGAAGGTTTTCTGCAGTTTCCTTCACGAACTCCAGATAAATATCGGCATAGTTCCTATCAGAGTCGGCTGCGGCCGCATATCCTACCAATTTGTAGTCTCCTCACAAATTCCTTCCACTCCACTCACGACCTCACGTCCTTATGGTTGCACTATATTCAAATATTTGAAATGCCATACCGTTTTTGGAAAAAATGACGTGAATAAAAGTAGTTTTTTTTTGGAGAGAGATAGGGTAAATAAGGGTTTTTTATAAATTTATTTTTTAGTACAAATGTGGCCGAGCTCATGTAAGTAAAAACATGAACTACATTTATTTTTATATATAACGTTCTGCCAAATTGATAAAAAGAAACCCAAAAAAAACGATGACAGTTTTAAAAATTAGTCACGTGGTCCAACTCCGGATATATCCAGTATAGTTGAAATACACATTAAATTTAGATGGAACATAACGGTTTAGGTAAGATATACAAGAAAAATTCAAAGACAAAAAATGATCCTTATGAATAAACAACTTGCAAAGTCGCTCATTGATCTTTCACCACACCCCGACAGGGGTTAGTAGTAGTAGTAGTAGCAGATCGGAGGACGAAGCCTGGAAAGTAGGCCTATCCAGGCCTTTTTTACCGACCACTAAAAAACAAAGAATTTGTATGTGGTCGAATCGGTAGGTTGTGCGACTGTAGCCGACTTTGATGTAAAAGATTAAAAAGAAATTCAAAGAAAAAAATGTTCCGCCAAGAAGAGAGGGGGCAATAACTAATTTTGAAACCGTAAAAGGTAGATAAAAAGTTCAAAAACCAAAAATAATCCTCCCTTAAAAATAGATAGCTTGCATTTTCGATCATTGTAAATCTTACCACGCTCAGTGGTAACTGTACCCACAACTAACATTCAAAATACGTTAAACTAACAATAACTAAAACAATACAAAAATAACAACAACAAATTATATTTCAAATTTTGCCCCTATTCCTAGAACATTTGTTTGTATTTTATAAATACGTATTTCGACTACAATGTCATCAGTATGAATTAGCTAATCGTAACTATCTCTGGGATATGGATTCAGAGATATGTTGCTTGTTGCTAATTTGGTGCCTGTGTCACAATGATATTAAAAAATTCTGTCCTTTTATACGATTTGGCTGAGGGTATAATCTGACTTGAGGATTATTTAAGTTGCCTGACTACTGGATTAGGTATGTGGAAAGCCCCACCTATTAATTGGCGGTATTCTTGGCAATTCAACAAAAACAATGTCCGTCCGAAAGTCTAGTAGTAGATATCGAAACAGGTATAAAATGGAAAGACGAAGCAACAAAAACCCAAATTAGAAAGAATTGCTCAAAAATAATAAAAAATAATAAGAATGACAATAAGCGCGACAATAACACAAAAACTGTCAAATCACTAAAACAAAGACAGGTACACTATCTAAAAGCGGACAAAGGCAACGCAATTGTAATAATGAGTAAACCAGATTACTCAGATAAAGTCAACAAAATGCTCGACGAAGGTTCATATCGAATCCAAAGAACTGATCCAACGTCAACATTTATAAATGACGTAAAAGATACCATCAACTCATGCCCAAAGTTAATTTCAAAACAACTGAAATTTTAATTACAGTGTTCAAATCCTACAATACCGCGACTATATTGCCTTCCAAAAATTCACAAAAAAGATGGATCAATGCGACCAATAGTATCAGGCATAAATTCTCCAACCAACAAAATTTCAAAATGGCTAGTAACCCAATTTCAATCACTAAATCAATTCAATTCATTTTCAGTCAAGAATAGTATCGAATTATTCGAAAAAATCAAAGATATTAATTTACAACCAGATTCAGTTTTAATGTCTTTCGATGTAAAAGCATTATACCCAAGCGTCCCAATACCAGACGCAATAAAAATACTAGAAAAATGGCTAACAAATAAAGGAATACCCGCAGATGAAATAAGCGAATATCTGAAACTAACACGGCTTTGCATGAGACAAAATGTGTTTACTTTCGAAGGTAAATACTACAAGCAAACATTTGGAACAAGTATGGGTAATCCATTGTGTCCGTTCCTAAGTAATATCTTCATGACAGATCTTGAAGAAAAAGCCAAAAAAGATTTCAATTATTTTCCAACTGTATGGTACAGATACGTCGATGATATCTTTACTATTTTTGATACGAACAAAGAAAATCCCCAAACATTTTTAGAGAACTTAAATAAAATGTACCCATCGATAGAATTTACAACCGAAATAGAACAAGGAGGCTTGATTCCGTTTTTAGATATAAAAATTATGAAAAATAACGACACTAATAAATTAGAATTCGATATCTACACAAAACCTACACACACTGAACGATACATCACAGCCGATTCGAACAGCCCACCTCAACACAAAATGGCTATTTTCAATTTTTTGGTAAACAGGCTACTGAAAGTCCCATTGTCCAAGAAAAATTACGTTAGAGAAATAAACCACATTAAACAAGTTGCAATCTTTAATGGCTTCGACTCTAACATAATAAATAATTTGGTCCGCAGAACTAAATTTAAAATTGCACGAAACAATTCCACCGCACTAACACCAGAAATTGGCAACGTTGAACAAACTAAATGGTGCAAACTAGCATACTTCCGTCCATGCACAAATAAAATCACTCGAGAATTAAGGGACCACAACTTAAAAACAGCGCTTGTTAGTAAAAATAAAATCAAACAGTTACTGGGCAACCCTAAGGATAAAATTAGTAATGAAAAACAATCGGGCATATATGGTGTTAATTGTCAAAACTGTTCGAAAATTTACGTCGGTCAAAGTCGTCGCCAAATCGGTATTCGAATCAAAGAACATCTGGCTCATGTGAAATTTGGGAGAACCGAAAAATCTTGTATAGCGGCGCACGTTATTGAGAACAACCATAAAATTGATAAATCGAATCTAAAACTACTTAAATCGGTACAAAACCCCACAGAATTAGATGCATACGAAAGCATCTACATATACAAATTGTGAAAACAGATAATGAATTTAGACAATGGTCCAATTCCAAATTCCAAATTCTGATTTAATAAAATTAAACCATTTTCAAAAATAAAAATAAAAATCCAATACCTGAATGTCAAAGTTAACGTAGGTACACTCACTTTAGTGACAAAGCAAACGCCGCATAGTCACCCAAGAATACCCCCAATAAATATGTGGGGCTTTCCACACACCTAATCCAGTAGTCAGGTAACTTAAAGAATTCTCAAGTCAGATTGTACCCTCAGCCAAATCGTATAAAAGGACAGTATTTTTTAATCTCATTGTGACACAGGCACCAAATTAGCAACAAGCAACATATCTCTGAATCCATATTCCAGAGATAGTTACGATTAGCTAATTCATACTGATGACATTGTAGTCGAAATACGTATTTATAAAATACAAACAAATGTTCTAGGAATAGGGGCAAAATTTGAAATATAATTTCAAAAAAACCTAGAGTTCTCTTTGATTATTTTAATAATCTTTAACAACAACAAATATAACAATAAAAAGTAACAAAAACTTTTTTTATAACAAAACGAGGCTGCTTCTAACTGTGGCCGTGACTGTGACTCTATACTACTAATTTAATTTTTAGTTATTAGTGAAGAACCACCGCAAGGAATCCAGCTATCTAATTAAAAAAAACGCATTCATATCGGTCCACGCGTTTCAGAGCTTCGATGCTACAGACACACGTAGGCTTCAAAATTATGATGTAAAAGAATCGAAATGGTAGATCACAAAAATGCCAGCAGTGAAACTAGAGTTAAGTGCATTTGTAAAGAACCCTCGAATATCGTCACAGTTTGAGTGGATCAGTCTATTTTCAAAATGAAGGGGAGGAAACATATATTTAATACTAAGTATTAAATATATGATTAAAATATGGTTTAAATAAGTTGCCCATCTACTTTTAAATAAGTACGCGCATATAAAGTCCAATACAAATGAATTTGATTCTAACAATCAAAATGAGAGCAGCGACTATTTGAATACGAATACATTGGTGTCAAAACAACCAACCAAATTGCATCATGTGCTCTGATCACATATAAAATCTGTTTACAACGCTGCACTGTGTAAGTTGAGTTAAGTATAGGTGTATATAGTGGAGTCTGAGAAATTTTACACAGAAATCCTCAGAAACAGTATCGATTTTAATGAAATTTTTTAAATGTGTGTTTTTATATATTATTTGAAATCAAATATTTTGGCGGGCGCACTTACCCTGAGGGTGGATGGCACCCCATTGGTGAAAATTTTTACGTTCAAAATGACCCCACAAATTGATAGAGTAATTAATTTTTAGCAAAAAACGATCTATACAGTTTTTCTGAAAAGATTGTAGTTTCTAAGTTATTTAAAGTTGAATTTCCCAATTTTTCTTCGAAAAAAGCATTTTAGTACCAAATTTTCGCAAATAATTCGAAAACCTTAAATTTAATCGGAAAAAATGTAATAACTAAAAATTAAGGGTATAAAAAAACAAATATTTCGGTTGTTTTAGGTTTCCGTTGAAGTAATATAAATCGAGTTACAGCTAAAGAAAGGTTGCTCTCCGTTTCCCGAAAATCGATGAGCAAGATGTCTTCTCTGAATAACGGAAAAAATTGAAACTTATTCAGGAAACTCACAAAACATTACTTGAGTACGTTAAGAGAACTTCAAAATATTTTTTTGGTCGTCTCTCTAGCGTAAGAATTGGCGAAGTTACAACAAAAACAAAATTAATTACTCGCACGTTTGAAGCAAATATAATTGATTTTTTTATCGTATCTCATTTAATTTTCAAAATATCATGTCGTTTGTTATATTTGCGTTTTGCCTTCGGGAGCCTGAGCACTTTGAATAAAACTATATTCAATAACTAATTTATAATTATTTAAGAAACATTATTAATTAATTTACACCATGTCATTACGTAATCTGAAATTCGACTTTGGATTTTAATAATTCACGTAATGGCGCGGTTATGTCGGATAGATTTGGTATAAACTGTCGCAAAATCTGTAACTCTTTATCATTTTTGGGATGTTTTATTCCTTTAATTGCTGCTATTCTATTTGCGTCAATTAACATTCCATCCGCTGAAAAGATATGACCAAAATAATTAACAGAGGATTTCTTAAACTGAACTTTGTTTGGATTAAATTTAACTCCATTTGCAATAGCTCTTTTTATGACAGAATTCAAAATTTGATCATGCTCCTCAGAAGAATCAGCAGCTATCAACAGGCCATCAATGTACATTTGCACACCCTTAATGTTTCCAAAATTTTTTTGATTTATGGCTTGCAATACTCTGGTACCATATTGAGCCCGAAAGGTAACCGGTTAAACTTATAACAACCAAAGTGTGTGGCAAAGTTACAAAGATTACTAGACTTTTCAGTAAGCTCTACATGCCAGAAGCCATCTTTCAAGTCCAGAACTATAAAAAAATTTTTTCCTTTGAGTTTTTTAATTATATCTTCAAGGGTAGGAATTAGTACATATGCAGGTCGTTTAATTTCTACATTTAAATCATGGGGATCCAAGCATAATCTTAATGAGGCATCTTTTTTTCAACAATGACAATGTTATTAACCCAACCAGAGGGATTCTTGACCTTTGAAATAATTTTTTCTTACCAAAGTATCCTTTAATTTATCGCGAATGGCGAAATGTATTCTCCTGGGTGGATTAATAATCGGTATGACCTCATTATTTACTTGAATTTCACATTTACCCTTAAACTTACCTAGACATTCAAATAATTCCGAATTATTATTAATAAATTCATCCTTAGAATTAAACTTGACTAGGTTGTCTACATTTTTCTTGCGTGAAATAAGATTCAATTTTGCACAAGCTTCAAGACCCAATAAAGGAGGAACAACTTTATCCACAATTATAAAGTTTTCAGTAAACTCCACATTATTGCATTGAATTTTGAGCGGAACAACACCTAGGGGCTTTAAAACACTACCACCAAATACGTGATAGTACATTTACGTGATAGTACTTTTACATCTGCACTAATGTCAATTTTTTCCAAAGGCTAGACACTCACAAACTCCATGTTTGACATCTTCTACATTTGAATTTTTCGCCTGTTTGTCTCTCTTTTTTCACAAATTTTTTATCAGCACCACCACAATTTGAAACAGACTTATTATAATTTCGGTTTGCTGACTTTTTCTTGATAAACTCTACTTCAGCTGGGATACCTTGCAAATTTCTGGCCTGATATTTAGAAATTTCTGCAGCTCGACATAAACTTACAGCTTTAGACAAGGTCGAGATCTTCCACACGTAACAATCTTTCCTGTATGGCCTTGTCATAAATTCCTAAAACAATCCTATCGCGAACCATCTCGTTACATAGCACATTAAATTCATAGGATAATGATAATTTCTTGATATCGGTTAAAAACTGATCAAATCCTTCAGCTTCTTGTTGGACCCGACTGTAAAATTTGAAACCTCAAAAACTATATTTTTCTTGGGACTACAATGTTCTTCATAAGCATTCATTACACTCAGAAATGACACTCTTTCAGTTTCCGATAACGTGAACGTGTTGTACAATTCAACAGATTCTTCACGCATAATATTTAGCAGAATGGCAATTTTTGTTCCATCAGTCTTCTCAAGTTTATCTGAAGCTTTTAGGTAAATTTGCTGGGGGTTTGAATTCCATTTCGGCTTTTGATAAAGTTAACACTTATATTTTTAATTTTCGAGGTTAAGTTCATCAACAATACACTTTTTTGATGTTTTTTGAATTTCTTATTGTTAAAACTTGGTTAAATAAACTAATATCCTACCAGCTGCACCATGTTTGTCTTGTTACATATAATTTAAGACAATAATTAAATAATACACTATTTAAGACAATATTTAAATAATAATTCTTTATTTTAAACATGTGCTTGTATAACATACATTTTTCAACCAACCAACTTACAATCGTGAGAGTGTAGGTGCAGGTAGGCACTGTTGCCAACTCCAACAGTACTTTTTGCGTTCAAAGATCTGTCTAATAGTGTGATATACTGGATGGACTTGTTCGACCGTTGAATGAGACTTGCGAAAGCCAAACTGGTGAGATGGAATAACAGCGCAGTCATCCAATGCTGTTTCTAGTCTGGTGACTATCCTTTCCCATAGTTTAGAGAGTACGGGTGTTCGGCTTATTGGCCGATATGATGATGGTTCATGTTCTGGGTTTCCTGGTTTGTGAACCATCAATACTTGGGAAATCTTCCAGGGGGCCGGGAAATGAGGGGTTCTACAGATTGCGTTGAATAAATATGTAAGGAGCACGATACTTTTCTGGTCAGATTTTTCAGAATGACCGGGGTAATCAGATCGTATCCCGGTGCTTTTCCGGACTCGAGTGCCTTTATCTCTCTAGCAATTCTTCTCGGTGAAGTTGGAGTTATTGGAATACTCATTTGTAGATCCTGGTCGTGATTGCGTCGATGGCAGACTCATCTGTAGAACTTTCATTTGGTGTAAAGATTGCTGCTAGATGTGCTGCGAAAACCTCTGCTTTTTCCGAATCAGTCTTTGCTTAGGTGTTTTGTTGCTTTCCAAAGAGAATGCACTCCAATTGCAGATGGGGACATCGAATCAAGGGTCTTCTTCACCATATTATTGGCCGACTTTTTAAAGATAGCCTTGAGTTCTTTTATCGCTCTGTTCAGTCTTGTTCTATCCAGTGGATGGTGCGATTGATGCCATATTCTTTTTAGACGGCGCTTATCCAGAATATTTTGTTTTATATCTAGTGGATTAGTGAAAGGGGCACTGGTTTCATTTTGGGCAGGCGTATTGGTCCAGGCTGCTACTTGTATTACATTTGTAATGTATCTGCCCGAAGAATACACTGAGGAGAGCGTGATAGATCCGGAGCGGTCTTCAACTTTTATAGACGTTGCTTGGAGATGCGGCGTGGAGAAGGGCTCTAAGATTGAGTGTTTCAAATTAGCTCTGATGGCCAAAGATGTGCCAGCGTGCGCTCTTCTGTCGGGGTGAGGAGTGATATAGATGTTGTAGCCTTTCACGCGGAGGTCACTTCTCGCAGTAGCATGTGATTCTGATATTAACACTATATCCAGTTCATTGGCCAATGTGATAGATTCTAACTCATGGATGATGGGAGCTAAGCCATTGATGTTCCAGGACGCCACTCTTAGGGTCGCCATTTAAGTATGCTTGTTAATGACTATTGTCGACAGTCCCATTATGGTACTGATTTGTTAGAGGAGTTGGTCTATTTTTTCATTCTGTTTCACTGGAACTTGTTCCAGTGAGCTTTGTTGAGTGTCGTTTATATTCTCCAGCTTTGGGTTATGTGTGTTGCCTGCAGTTACGTTTGCATATGACTGTTGAGAGCGATATTGAAGGTTTGATCGAGGTAGGTCGCTTGCTATTTTTTTGGTCCTTCTGTGGTTGTGACTTTGGCATCACTGTCTTGTGTAATGGTTTTTCTGCGATTCAACTTTCTTGAGGCAATCTCTTTGTAAACCTGGCAACCTTTGTAGTTGGCAGGATGATCGCAGAAACAGACAGCACATTTTGCGGGTGTATTTCTTTTCTTCTTGGGGCAGTCAGCTTTTGTGTCCTTCACCACATTTGACACACCTGTATGGTCTCATGCAGTTGTTTTTTGAGTGACCATATTGTTGACATCTTTGGCATTGTACTATATTTTTTCTCTTGTGTGGATCTTCAATCTTAACTACTTGGTGGTGAATATACTTAATGTTCTTGACCAGTTTATTGTTACTATTGGGTCTTGATTGACAAAGAATGTTGAGGTGGTTTTTTGTCCGGGCCATAGCGAGAGTTAATTATTTCACCTTGCACTTTGTTGCCAGTTTTTTCAATTTCTTGTGTAATGATTACATGTGGGTGGTACGGTGAAGGTTTCATATGACAATACGGTAGGGTTTCGCTTCTTTTCGAGTGAATGCGTAACCAATTAATCATTTTTGTCTTATGAGATTGATAACCTCTTTGTAGCTGTCTGCAGTGTCTACCATGATGCGGAGGTTATTCTTGTTTACTATTTTTTACTTGAAGCCAGCGGGACTAATGACGGATTCAAGAAGTTTTGTAAGTTCATTTAAATCTTCTATCCCCTAGAGTATGATTGGCGGAGGTCTATATGTTGGTATAGGCAGACTTTTAGTGTCTTCCGTGACATCTATTGGAAGACAGTTGATTTTGTGAGAAGATTGTGTCATATGGTGGCGATTCTCGTGACACTTTCCATTTCTTCGACGAGGCCACGCGCTGCCACGGTGGTGTTTTTGGTTTGTGTTAGACGGTTGCGCGTCTGTCAGGTTGAGAAATTATCTGAAGGTTTCTCAGAGGTGGATGATGTAGTTGCAATGGGTGTATATTGCGATAGAGACGACAGCTCACTGACTGAATTAGCTGTCTGGTTATTAAAGAGTCCAGGAAGGAGTTGAGTCAATATTTTTGTTGTTGTTTTATTGTTTATTTTATGTAAATCCACAATAAAAATGTTACCCCTTATTATTCTTACTTAAAAGTTTCTAAACATACTCACTAATTTCCAATAAATATGAACAAATTGTTTAAACAATATAAATCAATATTCACGATACCCCTCCCCCCACACGAGAAGGTCTGATTTCAAATTGTTGTGTGATTGTCATTATAAAGTTATGTGATTGTTGCTGCCATCTGTGGGATGTAAAAGAATAGAAAAGAGAGTAGGTTTTTGTCATTAGCTACCTTTCGACGTGACACACAACTTTTCGAAAATTATCGATTTTAGTGATTAACGTAGCGTGTAAGAGAGTAAATTGTTTGTTTGACGATAGCAAAAATTTTATCAGTAACAGTTAATTTGTTAGTTAAACTTGGCAAGGGCTTAATTTGCCATATATAACAAAAATATATATTATACAAAAATAAAAATTTAATTTATTCTAAAAAAAAAAAAAAGAAATCGTATGAAGAAAAAAACAGAAAAACTCTCAAAAATCATGGATAGCACAAAGACATTGGAGTGTGGTTACATAGGTTGGATTGGGTTACAAAAGAGAGAAAAGTGTATTGACATTAAATGAGGATGACACAGTGTACTGTTAGAAATGGAGGTGAGGGTTGGTGTTTATTCGGAAACATTAAAAGATTTGAAGTGAACTATAGACTTAAGGATGATTTTGTTATTTAAGGATATAGGGGAGTAATATTAATAAGAAATGCTATTTTTTGGGATATTAAGGTTTTATAAAGTATGGCTCTTTGTTGGAAAATTCTGGGACACTCAAGGAGAATATGATTTTCGTCACAGTATCGTGACCACAAGAACTATAGAAGAACTATGCCGAATGATATTAATATTGGCCAATGATCACTGCCGTAGGTGCAATCCAAGGGAATCCATTGGGAGATGGTGCTAAGTTCGGGAGAGCAAATGTTCGGGAGAGCAGAGTAGGAGATCCGTCATTTAACATAACTAGGTGGGAGTTTGTTAGGTAATCGTATAGGATATTACCACCTGCATCACTATAGTGATTACCCCAGATGGGGTGGTGGAAATTGAAATCTCCTGCAAGGAGAATGAAAGGAAAAGCGTTAGAGAGGAGATTGGTTAATTGGTTTTCAGGAATAGGATTGTTAGGAGGATTGTAGATTGAGATATAACCAACGTCATCTATGCGTATTCCAATAACCTGGATATTTGGGGATGGGGATTGTAAACGTATCTGTTGGTGAGAAATAGATGCATGTACAATGATTGCAGCACCTCCATATCCATCTGCTCTATCAGAGCGATATACATGATATCCCCTGATACGAACAAATGCATCGGCTCAAAGCCAAGTTTCTGATAGCTACATGGATAGAATATGTAGTCAGTGGATAGAGTAGGTTAGTTTAATTGGTTAGAAGACTTCGGATGTTCCATTGAAGGATTCGAAAATAACGAAATTCCACCATTTTGGACAATTAGGTAGAAAAGTTGGGTCACTTGTTGTTGTGTAGTTGGGTCCGTAATTTCAAATTTAAGGAAATGTGGTTTAAGGAAATGTGATTCTAAGGGTTCAATATTAGGTTGTGTGATTTTATTTAAGGGAGTTAAATTACTATTGAAAATAAGAGAGGTGTATGTAAATGGAAGGCGTCCATTGGAACTAATAAGGAGGGATTGATGTTCATGGGAATAAATAGGAGATCGCTAGCACCCCATCCATGGAATCTCGAAAACCAATTATACCATCTAATTGGTCACTAATTGGTAATAAATGGTCAGGTACTCCCGTTAATTGGTTAGCGATATAAAATTTTTTATTAATTTTCTAATTTTTTCGAGATCATACAAAATTTTTAGCACCCGATCCATAGAATTTCGAAATACCAATTATACCATCTAATTGGTCATAAATGGTAGCCCCATTATTTGGTCAGCTATAGCAAACTTTTTATCGATGTTTTAAATTTTTGTCAACGTCATGAAAAAATTTTAGCGCCCCATATTCTATACAGAGGAAAAATAAAGGTCCTAATCACTTGAGAATAATCCACTGATAACTGGTCAGTTAAAATAAATAATTGGTGAGACTTGTTTCCAGGCAAAAATCTATTTCCTGGGAGACCACCAAAATCTATTTCACGACCTTGAAAAAAATTTAAAACATTGATTAAAAGTTTTCTGTCGCTGACCAATTAATGGAACTACCTGATCTTTTATGACCAATTAGTGACCTGTTAGATGGTATAATCGGTTTTTCGATTCCATGGATGGAATGCTAACATTTATGTATGACCTTGAAAAAATGAAAAGATCTATAAAAATTTTTCTAACGCTGACCTTGGGTGGGTACTAGCGTCCTGGAGCCTCCATAAGGAATCGAACCACGTATCTCTGAATAAATAGGTCTAGGTTGATGAGTTAATCGTAATAATTTTCATTAATAACCGCATTAGTAAACGATATTTAAAGTGTTTCTGTTTATTATCCACGCCTAAGCTGTTTAGTTTTAGAGTCGACATTCTGGCAAAAGTATTCAATTTATAAAATAAGTTTAAAACAAAACTTGTTATTTTTTGAAAGAGGAAATTTTTTGCCTTCAAACTTTTCTTCTATCTTTGACGGTTTCAACGATGGATATTTGCCTTCCTGCACGGTCCGATTTTTCCCATTCACGAAATTGAACTTACTTTTTCGCTATAGACACACATAATTTCAATTTTTTTTTATTATTGGGTCTACGGACGGACACACGGGTGGATATGTGAAAATGGACTAATTAGTTCATTTTATGAACACCTATGCCAAATTTTTTTCCTGTGATCAATATTTTCGTCCGTCACAAAGTCGGTACTAAACATAATATACCCTTGAATATAATTTATATATAACGGATATAAAAATCGGTAATGTTCTGTTCTTCGATTAAGTTCAATTTAATTTGTCTTAAACATCGGATTTTTCTTCAAAACGGGAAGCAGATACGCAAAAAACAGAAGAGAATAAAAATATTTCTTTATTGCTTTTAAAAAAGCTGCCGAATGCAAAACGCAAATATAACAAACGACATGATATTTTGAAAATTAAATGAGATATGATAAAAAAATCAATTATATTTGCTTCAAACGTGCGAGTAATTAATTTTGTTTTTGTTGTAACTTTGCCAATTCTTAGAGCGACGCTAGAGAGACGACCAAGAAAATATTTTGAAGTTATTAACTATTAACGTACTTCAAGTAATGTTTTGTGAGTTTCCTGAATATCCTGAATGTCGCTGCTCTCATTTTGATTGTTAGAATCAAATTCATTTGTATTGGACTTTATATGCGCGTAAGGGGAACTTATTTAAAAGTAGAAGGGCAACTTATTTAAACCATATTTTAATCATATATTTAATACTTAGTATTAAATATATGTTTTCTCTCCTTCATTTTGAAAATAGACTGATCCACTCAAACTGTGACGATATTCGAGGGTTCTTTACAAATGCACTTAACTCTAGTTTCACTGCTGGCATTTTTGTGATCTACCATTTCGATTCTTTTACATCCTCGATGAAAAAAGAGGGGAGTTATAATTTTGAAGCCTACGTGTGTCTGTAGCATCGAGCTCTCAAACGAGTGGACCGATTTGAATGCGGTTTTTTTAATTAGATAGCTGGATTGCTTGCGGTGGTTCTTAACTAAAAACTAAAAATTAAATTAGTATTATAGTCACAGTCGCGGCCACAGTTAGAAGCAGCCTCGTTTTGTTATAAAAAAAAAGTTTTTGTTACTTTTTATTGTTATATTTGTTGTTATATTGTTATATTTGTATTTCGATGATATTTTGCATTCCAGCAACAACATTAAAATGACTTGAGTGATAATCATTCTAACCCCATTGAAAGAGAAGATAATATGAAATTTCATAGATGTCATAATTTATGATGCAGTAACATTCAGGTTTTTTAATTATCATCTATCGATTAATATTTGTTTTAGTTTTATATCCGAACAAAAACATAAATATAAAACAGGGCCGAGTTTTCGGGGAGATACTTTACATAGTAGTTGCTCCTTAAAACGTGATGATATCCCAATTAAAGAGGCGAGCTATTTATAAATTAAATAGCGAAAATTTAAATGTAAGAATGTAAGTGCAAAGTTAAATGAAAAAAAAAATTTGGTTGAAAAAATGTATTTCGTAAATTCTTTCTCAGTACGTTTTTAAAATTTTACAACGCGGCAAGTAATTTGTTTTCTTTTGTTTCAAATATTTTAAATTAAAACTTTCCGCGTTATAAAATTTAAAAAACACACTAAGAAAAAACTTACGAAATAAGTTTTTTCAACCAAATTTTTTTTTCATTTTACTTTGCACTTACTTTCTTACATTTTAATTTTCGCTATTGAATTTATAAATAGCTCGGCTCTTTAATTGGGATATCATCACGTTTTAAGGAGCAACTATTATATAAAGTATCTCCCGGAAAAGTCGGTCCTTTTTACATTTATGTTTTTGATTGGATATCACCACTTTTTGAATATATATATATCTAAATTTTAGCGATAGTGGCTTTTAACATCTAATAGGTAGGATCGATCGACATTTGTACAAATTTGTACAAAATTCCAACATTGGAACAAAAACAATAGCTGCATTTCCTTTGAAGGAAATTCGCTAATAAAAGCTTATATTTGAATAAATGTACTCATATTGAGACAAACTAAACAATGGATGGATATTTTATTTGAACTGTTCAATGAACATAATAACATATTCGATATTCAAAATCGACTGCCTATATCTGATCAAACTACCATGTAGAAAATATTATCACCGCAATTTTTATTTTTACCTATTTTTTCGGATGATGTTGGAAAAATTGAATTTTTTCGATCTACAAATAGGGTTTGAGATATCCCACGGCGAATGCAAAAAATCGCAACCTAATAAAATGTCAGAAAGTGGCATAAACTTAAACACAAAAATTTAATTTTTGCTTTTCCATATGTTCCGTTGGGAAAATTAAATTTTCCCAAAGATTCTTATTTTAAGATTCAGAAATTTCGCGTCGATCGCAAAAAACCGCATCCTTTTAGCATTTCAGGAAGTGGAGCAACAAAGTTTTAAAAAATCGCGCACACCTCTCAATGGTGGTGTGATGCTAAATTTGAAGTATATATATAGAAAAAAAAAATTTTTGTTTTTTCCCATTTTTTCGGATGTTGCGTTGAGAAAATTTAATTTTTTCTATCTACAAATAGTTTTGGAGATATTTCGCGTCGAATGCAAACAACCGCATCCTTATCAGATGCCTGGAAAAGGCTTAAACTTAAACATATAAATTTAATTTTTTATTTTCCATGTTTCGTTGGGAAAATTAAATTTTTCTAAAGGTTCTTATTTAAGGTTTCAAAAATTCCGCGTCGGATGCAAAAAATCGCATCCTTCTAGCATTTCTGGAAGTGGAGCAACAAAGTTTTAAAAAATCGTGCACAAATCTCACAAGTGGTGTGTTGCCAAAATTAAGTATATATACAGAAAATATGGACCATTCATTGAGCAACAATATTTCCTATGTTAATTTTATCAAAACAAAAATTTCCTATTTCCCGTTATAAATTTCGTGGTTTGATAATTTTCCTTTCGGTTTTGGCACTATATCTAACTGTATGCCAAATATCAACTTATAAGGACTTATGTTTGGTCCAGGGCCTGAAATTATGACTATGTTCCCAAAAATTGTGAGCGTTTCCGCTATTTTAGGATTTTTGAACGAAAATAACTTTTAAACCGTTTTTTTTTCTTAACGAAAAGCAAAAACTTATTCTCTTATAAATCTTCCCTAAATAGCTTATAGTTGAAAAATCAGCACTGTAGCTCTTTTCGTTCAGACGATATTTCGGGGTCAGATCGACTCTGATTTTTCTTGTAGTAATAGCAGTAAGTACGAAGGCCGAAAATCCCTTAAACTCGTGCGCAAGGACTACCGTGCTCTAGATACTGTTATATTATTGTTTTATTTCGCTTTTATATTTAATTATCGGTAATTTTTAACATTTAGGTTATGTTCTGTAAATGGAAAAGTACCGATTACTTAAGTCTTAAGTATATTACCTGTCGTCCAATCTTATCAACTGTTACAGAGTACAAATAATATAATTACAATACATAGAACGTAACCTCAACAGAGTTCTTTTTTTTTAAGAGTTTAAATAATGGTAGATGAACTTTGTCGAAATGATAATAAATTGACCAAAATTCAAACTGAGTTCAATATTTGAACATTCTGAGTTATGAGTTCAATATTTGATCGAATTCAGAGGAACCAAGGCGATTCCACCAAATAATTTCATAATATGATCTTAGTTTAAACTTTGATCAACGACATTTTGCGTTCCACTTACAAAGTTCGAGATGAACTTTGTTCAAACTGAACCCCAATTTTTGTCCGATTAACGATTTTTAACTGCATTCATATAAAAATATTACTTAATTCGTTCTGAACTTCATAAGAAAAAAATGTATATTTTTAGATCAAACAGTAAACATTTTCATATTTTTACTATATTACGCGCGGTCAATTATACTCAAATCATATTCATTGATACAAAATATATAGACTTATAGTAAACAAACTGTAATTAGTTCAGTAATTGAACATAAACTTTATGAAAGGAATAAAATAGAACACCAAGGTTTGAACTAAGTTTAAATTTGAACGAGTTCACGTGAACTATGGATTGAACCTTGTTGATGGAAATGGGCATAAGACGCTGATATCAAGTATGACCCAATAGCTGGAAGTTCAAAAGATATCACAAGGGAAAAAACGCAAAGCATCTAACATGAAAAAAGAAGTGAAAAATATGATTGTTAATTTAAAATAATACGTACTCAAAGTTCATTATATTAGTGTGGTAGAAAAGACAACAGATTTAACAACAGGAATTTCGGTTAAACCTGTAGGTAAGTCGTATAATTAAATACTGCAAATTTTTTTTTATATATGATTACAAAACGAAAACGATAGAACCAAGTTTCATGTTTTGACATATGTTCACGTGTTCAGTGTATATGTTTATTTACATGTAGGTTGATTTGGTTATAGTAAAATTCTATCCAGTCTTTTGCGTCAATCGTAGAGTATAGATGACCATACAAATAAAAATTATCTCATTTAATATAGATATTGAAAGTTCGAATATATCGATACAACATCGATAATGTCTAAAAAATATCAGTGTGTCTTGAGCAGAGCGACACTGGAAGTATTTCGAAGTCTCGCACAAGTGCACTAGCTTATATATTAGATTCTGCTTCGGGTTTTATAGTTGCCCTGTTGTTTTCGGGCTCAATTGAAGAGAAGTGCTAAAAATAGTGGAACTGAAAACATATTTTCGTAAAAAATGTAATCAATTTTTATAATAAAACATAATCGAAATTGAAAATTGGTTAATTTTATTGTTATTCAAAAATATTTATAAAAAAATCGTTATTCAGGAGCTGCATCAACTTAGCGAATTTCCTTAGAATAGACAAATCACTCTCTATCGGTCACAATTTTAGTCTGATCAAAATGAAATGTCGTATCTAGCATGATTTTGGTATTTGCAAGGCCAATTTTATTAATAAATGGCATAAGTCAAGGGGAAAGGGGGCATAGGGAAAGAAGAAAACTCAAAACATAAAATATCTCTCTTAATATTAGAACAATCGAAAAATGTATGAGGAGGTAAAGTTGTAGAAAATAATGTTGTGTGCTATAATTAGTTCCCTTATCATTTTTCTCAAACTCTAATGTGCACAGAGGTATTAAGAACTTGAATCAATCTTAAATTGTAAATATTTCTGTAAGTATTTGTGTAACAGAAAAAAATCATAAGAAACAAAATTATAGTAGAACTAATTACCTACAATTTTACTTTACTATTTTTCGTAGTTTCCAATTTTAAGGAAGATGTACCAAATTTTGTGTTTCCCCCTACCTCTAAACAATATCTTTTCCGATTTTGCCCATTAACGAACTTGGCCTTTCAAATACCAAATTCACGTCACATACCAAATTTCATTCCGATCAAAACTGTGACCTCTAGAGTGATTACAGATGTTCATATATATATATATATATATATATATATATATTTTATAGACTGTAATTTTCGATATCGACTAGGTAGGATTGATGGACATTTGAAGAAATTTTGCAAAATTTTAACATCGGTACGATACCAATATTCCGTTGAAGTTTATAAGATATCGATATCTTGCAGTCGATATTTTTAAGATATCGATATTGCTATTTTGAATTATTTAATATTGAAGTTATCTTTAGCCATACCTACGTGATACGACCCATAAAACTGCAGCTTCCCAAACGCGGGAACAGTCATTATAAATATATAAATGTAATATTTACCCTTAAGGTCTGAATCAATATACACTTTTAAATGTCTCCATAATATGGGATTGTCTAACGCTCTTGACCAAGCACGGCATACCATCCCGCAGAACATTCGATCTCGTCGGGGTAAAAATCCCATTATATGAGCTAATATTAATTCAGGCAACAAATCCCATTCTGCCATTGTTACCATTTATAAAACTCAAAACTGTACTTAATTCAATTATTATAACATCTTACATGAAACTTGACAATTTGATTTTGACACAAAATAGTGTAAATATACCCATAGCAACTACAATATTACAAAAATTTTTTAAATAAACAGCAGCGAGAATACAAATTTAAAAATTTTGTTTGTTTCTATAGATCTTGTTGTTGTCTCGACATGATATATGTACAGATGTCCCGTAAGTAGTCGAGTTCCTTCCATAAGAGGGCAGGTAGAGGGTATGATTTTGGAACGAAAAGTCCTGAGACATTTTTTTATTAGACGCACTTGCATTTTTTTGATAATTCATTTTTGATTTAATTATCAATTTTTGGAAAAATGTATTAAGTTTATCAAATGATTAATTCCTTGAAAAGTGCATTAATTAAATTTTTTTATTTTTTTTCAAAAATGTAATAAATAAATTGTTTTAATAATAAATTTTAGAAAAATGCGCAAATTAAATTCGTTAAATTATAAAGTTTTCTCAAAAGTGCAACAAAAAAATTATTTTATTGATTAATTTTTTTAATAATGTAATAATTAAATAATAATAAAAATAATTTAACGAATAATAATAATCCGACCAAAAACATAAATGTAAGAAAGGGCCGAGTTTTCGGGAAAATCCTTAATGTAATAGTTCCTTCTTAAAAAGTGATGATATGAGAGTAAGGACCGAGCTATTTACAAAGTAAATAGCTCTAGACTTCATATAATAGTTGCTTCTTAAAAAGTGATGATATGGAAGAAAGGACCGAGCTATTTACAAAGTAAATAGCTCTAGTCTTCAGATAATAGTTGCTCTTTGAAAAGTGATGATATCCCATTAAAGAGCCGAGCTACTTACAAAGTAAATAGCTCGGTAAACTATTAACTAAAAAAAATAATTAGGGGTAAATTGATTAAATGTAAGAAAAAATTTGGTTTAAATTTATTTCATAAGTTTTCCCTTAGTATGTTTTACTTTGTAAATAGCTCGGCTCTTTAATGGGATATCATCACTTTTCAAAGAGCAACTATTATCTGAAGTCTAGAGCTACTTTGTAAATAGCTCGGTCCTTTCTTCCATATCATCACTTTTTAAGAAGCAACTATTATATGAAGTCTAGAGCTATTTACTTTGTAAATAGCTCGGTCCTTACTCTCATATCATCACTTTTTAAGAAGGAACTATTACATTAAGGATTTTCCCGAAAACTCGGCCCTTTCTTACATTTATGATTTTGGTCGGATATCAATCATTTTTGAAAGGCTTAAATATACGAAGCCGAAGGCTTCGCACAAAATGCGTAGCGTTTTGTTTCTCTTCGCATATGCTTCGCGTATGCTATGCGTTCCTTTCGCTTCGCGATACTTTACTCATTTTAGATTCACATTTACAAAGGAGACCGCTTCGCGTTATTTTACGTCAACTGGCTCTGCTCGCTTTTTGAAGGGCAAAGACATCAATATAGTATGGTTTTAGTATAATATTGGGGACAATGGGAAATCAAACCCTTTAAAACAAAAAATTCAAAATCGATTCATAAATGACGGAGTGCTGAGGTAACACGCATTAAAAATTGTCCTGCAATTTTTGTGTTTTTATTAATAAAACAATTAAATGTGTAACACTTTTATACCTAACATATATGTGATTCTGTACAATATTCTGTACAGTATGTTTTTATTAAAATTTTATGACGCGGCAAGTTAATTTTTCTGATGATTTCAAATATTTTAAAACTTGCCGCGTTATAAAATTTTAAAAACATATTAAGGGAAAACTTACGACATAAATTTCAACCAAATTTTTTCTTACACTTAATTAATTTACCCCTCATTTATTTTTTTAATAAATAGTTTACCGAGCTGTTTAGCTTGTAAATAGCTCGAAACTTTATAGGATATCATCACTTTTTAAGGAACAGCTATTATTTGAAGTCTAGAGCTATTTACTTTGTTAATAGCTCGGTCCTTTCTCGTATATCATGACATTTTAAGGAGCAACTATTATATGAAGTCTGGATCTATTTACTTTTTAAATAGCTCGGTCCTTTATCCCATATCATCACTTATTAAGAAGCAACTATTTTATTAAGATTTTCTCGAAAACTTACCTTTCTTACAAACGGAAAATTTAACAATTTGAATTGTAATTAAAATAACATATGAAGCATATATCGATCTGATTTGTTGACAAGGTTACCGCCTCCTTTTTGATTAGATAGACATTTAGTATTTAAATAAAAATAGCTAATTTGATATATCAGTATGCTTTAATACTCCAAATAGAAAACATTGATTGTTTTATTGTATTGTTACAATGTAACTTTTTTTAAGTAAACAAGTTGTTTAAAAATAAATAAAAATAAACAAGTTTATTTTCAATTAGCAATTCGTAATGATGAAGAATTAAATAAATATTTATCTGTTGTAACAATTGCTCAAGGCGGTATATTACCAAATATTCAAGCAGTGTTATTGCCAAAGAAAACTGAAAAGAAAGCATAAATTTTATACATTGGATTATTGATAATAATATTCATCGATCATAGGCCTTTTATTAAAACGCCACAAATTAATGTGAAATAAAAGTGATATATTTTTTATTAAAATAACTATATAAAATTTAGTATATATAAGATGTTACTTGATTTGTTTCGATTATGACTTCTAAACTAATCGTTTATTTCAGATAATTGATTATCAACGTAATAGTCTTTGAAGAAATGACTTGACCCGTTGGCTCCACTTCACAAAAAAAAATTCGTTACGCAGGAGCTGCGTCAACTTTGCGAATTTCCTTAGAATACATAAATCACTCTCTAGCGGTCATATTTTTAGTCTGATCAAAATGCCTTAAGGCAGTTTAAGGGGTGTTTTTCCCATTTTCGGAGGTTTGCGTTATAGGTAAAGAAATTTTTCAAAGTGTTCTGTTAACTTGACTTTATTTCGGGTCGATTGGTGAAAATTCCATCATTTCATCATATATAGAACTGAAAAACGTAATTTTGGGGGGTGTTTTTTCGATTTTTCGGGAGTTTGCAATAAAAAATATTAAGTTTTTCGAAATAACTTCCTAATTTGTAGCTATTAAGCGTCGATTGCAAAAAACTGCATCTTGTTGCATGTATAGAACAAAAAGGTTGGTTTTGGGGGTGTTTTTACCAAGTTTGAAGGGTTGTGATGGAAAAAAACCGATCTTTCTATCATGAATAGAAGTAAAAAGGTAAGTTTTAGGGATGTCGATTAGTGAAAATTCAATCTTTATAGCATTTATAGAACAGAAAAACATAATTTTGGAGGATGTTTTTCCAATTTTCCGAGGAGTTGGACTGAAAAAATTGAAGTTTACTGATTTTTCTCGTCAGATTGAAGCAATTTCACGTCGAATACAAAAAACTGCATCATTCTAGCATAAGGGCTTGGTTATAAGAGCTTTAAAAAATTTTTGCAGGCGAAGCTGCAACGGGCAATGCTAGTAATAAATAATAATTGATCAATGTAAAATATAATCAAAAACTTAAAAAATAAATAAAATGAGAATATAAATTAATGTTTTACAAAATTACAATAAAATAAAAAGCGTATATAAAAAATTCGTTACGCAGGAGCTGCTTCAACTTAGCGAATTTCCTTGGAATACATAAATTACTCTCTAGCGGTCACAAAGTCTGATCAAAATGAAATGTCGTATCTGATTTTAGTATTTGCAAAGCCAATTTTGTTAATAAATGACATACGTCAAGGGGAAAGGGGGGCAAAAAGATAGAAGAAAACACAAAATATAAAATATCTCTCTTAATATTAGAACAATCGAAAAATGTGTAAGAAACAAAGTTGTAGAAAATCATGTTTGCTACAATTCATCACATTTTCATTTTTGCTCAAACTCTAATGCGTACAGAGATATTGAAGAATTTAATTTTCAATCTTAAACCGTCAATATTTTTGTAAATATTAGTGTTACAAAAAAAATGATAAGAAACAAAATTACAGTAAAACTTAATACCTACAACTTTACTTCTTATAAAATTTTCGATTTTTCGAATATTAAGAGAGATACGTCAAATTTTATGTTTCCCTCTTCCTTTAAACCCCCCTTTCCCCTTGTCCGATTTAACCCATTAACGAACTTGACCTTTTGAATACCAAAAGCGTCTCAGATACCAAATTTCATTCCGATAAAATGCAAACTGTGACCGCTAGAGTGATTACAGACACATATATATATATGTATATATATATATATATATATATATATATATATATATATATATATATATATATATATATATATATATATACATATATATATGTCCATAGATATATATATATATATATATAAATTTTACAGATGGTGATTTTTGACATCTACTAGGTAGGATCGATGGACATTTGAAGAAATTTTTGCGAAATTTTGACTTCGGTACGCGACCAATAGCTCTGTTTCCTTTCAGGAAATTCGCAAAAAATAAAATAAATTCACACAGTGTGGGGCACCCATCCAAAAACTAATTGTAAAAATATGTGCTTAACTTTTAAAATAAACGCATACTGCTGTATTCAAATTGCAATGTCTATTTCTATATGGCATAAAAATTAATAGGTATATATGATATATATCGATTTCTACATGGTAGTTTGCGATGACCTAGTCTTAAGTTAATTAAAACAAAAAAATGTTAAATATTCCACTTTTCCGATACAAATTTCAATTTTCCCATCGGTTTGGGTACTACAGCTATCTACATGCCAAATATCAACTTTACAGCATATCTGGAAGTATCGTAGAATATTGATCTATTAGTTACCAAGAATTGTGGGCGTTCCCGCGAATTTTGCGTTTTTGAAGTGAAATAACTTTTTAACGGTTAATTCGTTAACGTTGATTGAAAAAACTGTTTCTTATAATTCCGTAAAGTATCTATATTTGAAATATCAACACTGTAGCTCTTTTCGTTTAAAAGATACAGCACCTAAAAAATGACGCTAAATTAAGGTGTAGTAATAGCACTGTAGTGAAAAGTCCGAATGTCTCCCTTAAATCTCGGCCACGCACTACCGTGCTCTAGATAATAATTTACAATAATAATAATAATAGTAAAATAATAAAAAATAAAAATAAATAATAATATCAACATTTTTTTATTAAATTTATTAATTTATTTAATTTTTTTATAATTTAACGAATTTAATTTGCGCATTTAAAAAAAAATTTATTATTAAAACAATTTATTACATTTCTCAAAAAATAAAAAAATTTAATTAATTAATTTAACCAACATGTAAAAATTTAATCAATTTATTAATTACTTTTCAAGCAATTAATAATTTGAAAAATTTCAAACATTCACCCAAGGTTGATATCAGTTGCAACAACACACAAAATATCTTTTATTTATTTATATTTTTTAACAAAAATTTGCAGTGGACCTAGAGTTATGAAATTTAAGATTTTGGTTGTCTGGGAAAAAGTGAGGTGTAAAAGGGAATTTTTTTTGCTTATTTTCTCGATAAACCATACCGTTTCGGAGTTATTTAACTTTTTATGTAAAATTTCTCGTTAATTTAGCACGGCTCCAAAATTCACATGGCCTGAAAGTTTTTTTATTCAGATATGGTATATAGGTTATATGGACTATGTTGTATTAATACAGGAGAGTTTTCGATTATTTTTTCGATATCTCTATTGGTTTACGAGATATTTCAATTTTTAGAACCTGGAAAAAATTTAATTTTTTTCACAAATTCTATAAATAATGCATAAAAAAAATGTTTGTTTTTAAACGATTTTATTTAGCTTGCCCTGTTTGCTTTTTGGGTCAAATCTTGCAAGCTGAATTAGAACCACTTCCTCTTATCCTAGGATGTTGCTGTGTGTGTATAGCTGTTGCAGCAACAAAAAACATGTCCTTGAACGATGCAGTAAAAATCAAGTTTATTTGATTTTTTGTAGGAGGAGTTTAATGTTCCTGTACAAATTCGTCGCCTGTAGCGAAATTGCAGCATATTATTTAAAATGTCATGTTTGCTTAATATTTTTTTATGTTTTATTACATAGATTTATTACTTTATGTATATAGTTGAGTGTAGATACATAAACTAAGATAAATAAATTAGATACAAATTAAATGAGACAGATAGAGACAAGATGACAAGCGATTGAATTTATAGTATATAATAAATAAACTATACAAATTAAATGAGATAGATAGAGACAAGATGAGAAATGATTGAACTTTTATGACTAGCGTCATAAAATAATAAAAGCAAATTTTATGTTCCCAAAGTCTGGTTGCATCGTCTGTACTGAAAATATTTTTGTAGAGTTCAATGTTGCTGTTCAATGTTCCTCGTTTGTAGGCCCTATAAAATATAAATATTGAAAAAATCGAAAAAAACACGAGAAGTAAAGTTGTAGAAAATTAGTTTTACTATAATTTAGTTTTTATCATTTTTTCTGTTCCTCTAATATTTACAGAGATATTGACGGTTTAATATTGTAAAGTTAAATCCTAAATATCTCTGTACACATTCAAGTGGTAGAAAAAATGATGAGGTCATGAATTGTAGTAAACTTAACTTCTTACACATTTTTCAATTTTTATAGTATTAAGTGAGATATTTTGTGTTTCTTCTTTCTCCAAGCACCAATTTCCGCTTAACAACATCTACACTTGTTAACTCCGAAATGATGAAATTAAAATTATTAAATGAATTATGAAATGAACAGACTTAGAAACATGTCCAGCGAAAAATAAAAAATAAATTAATTGTTAAAAAAACATTTTTAAAAACAAGCTTTAATTTAAATGCTCTAAAAAGACGAAAATAAACTTTAAATTAAGTCAACCCATCAATTTATTACATTATTCAATTTATATGATATAAAAGGTTGTCACGAGATTAATATATATGTCAAGAAAATTTACTTGATATAAGTATTGTTTCTCTCAGTGTACATGTAATACGCGCAAGGAAAATATTACCCGTTACGTTCACGTATTCACGTAACACACACTGCCATGTCCACTTCCATTTTTTAAATTAATAAATACCTTATAATTTTTTTATTTAATAATTTCCTCTAAATAGAATGATAAATATTTTGTAACGAAATAAAAACTAAAAACTTGAAAATAAAATAGGTAAAAAAAAATTTTCAGTTAAACGGTTTTATTGAATAGAAAGATAATAATGATGTAGATAATGTGCTAAAAGCTAAAAATTGGAAGGTCCTAGGTACCAGTTATCACACCACTCTCCTCATCAATCTAGGGCATTAATCAGACTCAAAAATAAGAAGGATTTATATAATATTTCCGAACTTTGGGTAATAGATTTCTCTCAGGAGGTGACTTCAATGCAAAACACATTCACTGGGGATGTAGAATTATACCTCCTGGGAGAGGCAAAATCCTATATCAAGTTATGCAAGAATAAGGTATTGTTCGTAAAGTAGTACGATGAAATCTAATGTTATTTACAGTTTATCGTAAAAATAATTTCACATAGTGCGAAAACGTTTTGTACGGTTTAAAAAAGAATCTTGCGAAATATATACAAACATTGTTTGGAGGGCGAGACTGGGCGGTTTGGCACCTCAAAATTAACGCCTTTTTGGATTATCATGAAGGAGCTTTAGATGTGATCGATAAAAAACTAGTAAAGCCTGGAACATTAATTAATGATGCGTCTATCAGTGATGTAAAAAAGTACACAAAGGGGTGTAATCTTCATCGTAAAGCGAACAGTCGCGCGAAATCAATGATCACGAGTTCAACTACGAATGAAGTGTACGAAAAAGTGATGGATAAAGAAACCGCGAGTGATATGTGGGAAGCTCTAAAGCAAGAATTTAAGGTAACCAAGGTCAAGCTGTTTGGTTTGTGTACTAGCTCTTTTGCTTTTAATTGGACCTTAGGAGATGACGTCTCAACTCATATTGCCAAGCTGAGAAGCTTATGGAACGAGTTGAATTGTCGCGGTATCTAGGCTCTCTTTATCCTTCAAAAGGAGGGCTGTGGAAGATACAACAGATCCCGATACTCGATACAAAAAAAAAAACACAAATATTAGTAAAGGTTTACTAAATATAAGTCAATTGGACAACACGGACTTTAAAAAAAATGAAATAAAACAAAAATTATGTAATAACCGAACCTGAATGATTTGATTTGAATAAATTTAAAAAAATTGAATTTTAATAATTTTTCTTTCATTATAATTGAGTCTTTTATCTGTGTTTAATACAACAATGTTTAATTTATAACTTTGATACTTGAACAATAGTATTTAAAAAAATGATTTTTACTTGTACAATAGTAATTTTTAACTGATTATTAATCCAACAATGGTAATTTTAAACTGACGAATGTCAAATTTAAACTTTGATCTTAATCGCACAATCGCTTATTTTAAACTTTATAACTGTTCGTTTAGAACTAAATGTTGAATTGGTGAAACAGCGGTTTTATATACGGCCAGCGCAACAACTTGTTTAAACGAATTTAAAAAAAATCATATTTTTCAAAACATATTTTTTGATAGAACTAATTAACAAATAATTATTACAGTTCGCCAATTCAACACCTATATATATAATTCATAGTAAATCATGATATTCTGTTTGTAACTTGCTTGTATGATTTGTTTTACATAAAAATTATTTATCAAAATACTTATTTACAAAATTTAACATGTTTTTTATAAATTCATTTAACAAAATTGAATCTATGTAAATATTTATAAAATAAATTATATACTTTTTTTCAAAATAATTTATTTTTGATTTTATAATTTTTGATTTTATTTTTGAAATAAGTTTGTTGATTTAAAAAAAGTTTGTTTAAAGAAAAAAAAATCAAAACTAGATATTATTTTGTTTTTGCAATTATTTAAAAAAATCTCCTTTCTTAAGGAGAAAAATATTTCATCTTGAATATTTTCAACTTTTCTTTTAATTGTGTTGAGGTACTAAAAGCGCAGTAAGCGCCTTTCCAATTCGGTGCCACTCCACTATGGACACCTTTCACCTTACTGCCGAGCACTTGGTTGCGCATCCAGACGGACTCTCTAGGTTGATAAACGAGGCCCGTCTCCACTTGATCGTTTTCCTCGGCATGGGCAAACATTGTTTGCCAAGCTCTCTCAACATTTTCTTGTCTTTCTTGGCCTCTCTCATTGACCCATTCTTTAATATCTTGAGGTTCTTTAAAATAAACTTTGTTTAAAGAAAAAAAAATCAAAACTAGATATTATTTTCTTTTTGCAATTATTAAAAAAACTCCTTTCTTAAGGAGAAAAATGTTTCATCTTAAATATTTTCCAACTTAGTTTTCTTTTAATTATGTGTTGAGGTACTAAAAATTCAACACAACAGAATAATGGTCTCGAAACAACAGGAGAGAATAAGTTACCTGATTTGCTGCTAGTTTGTAAGGTTTTACAAATATTACCTTCGGAGTTCGAAACGTTTAGATTTAGTTTTATGAAAACAGACGCCCAAGAGGCATTTGTAGCAAATTTTGTGAAGCCTAAAAATAATCACCAAGCGACACATAAATTAAAGGAAGCGATTACCTGCAATTACTGTAAAAAATCGGACATTCGGTGAAGGAATGCTTTAAATAGAAAATATATGGAAAAACCGAAGAAACCTTCAGGAGAAACCAAAAACTCCTCAGCAGACGCCAATGTAGCTCTATTAAAAATATGTCAAGGAATGAACTCTGTTACAAAACAAATATAAATGGTGGGTGGATAGATAATTGTGCCACAAAGCACGTTACAAACAGTAAAGATAACTTCACTGAATACATTGAGTTTAAAGATTCCCACAGCATTCAGTCAGTAAGTAAAGAGGCCTGAAATGCTATAGGAAAGGTACATCCATATCGAATCAATCATAAATAATAGAGCGATATTAATGACCTTAAACGACGTTTGGTATGAACAGAAGAATAGGAACCTGTTTTCAGTGTTAGCCGCTCAGGATCGCAACCAAAAGAATGAGTTCAAGTCAAGTACCAGTTGTTGTCTTAAAGTAAATGATCTCGTGGTTCTTGAAGGGCATCGTTAAATAGACGGAACGTTATTCAAAGCTAACATTTACTCGTTAACAAGCCCAACTTTTAATATAGCGGACGCGACACATTCATTACTCCAACTATATCACGAAAGATGGGGTCACCAAGACAAACGTCACATAAAAGCTTTACTCGAATAAGAAACGCCAAAGTTAAACTAGATAGAGAACATTGTGAACCGTGTATTTATGGTAAAGCGCATCGTCTACCTTTTGGCAAAAGAGAAAAGACCAGTCAACATGGTCAGTTGATAATCCTTCTCCAAAAAGAGTATTTAGTAATGTTAAAAAACAATTTTATAAAGTTTAGGTATGGTCATGTCATCAGAGAAAAATCCGAGGTTGTAAACATGTTGAAAGAGATGCTCACGCATACCAAGAATTTAGGCCACTCAGTGAGAGAGAAATAAATTATATACTTTTTTTCAAAATAATTTATTTTTGATTTTATAATTTTTGATTTTATTTTTGAAATAAGTTTGTTGATTTAAAAAAAGTTTGTTTAAAGAAAAAAAAATCAAAACTAGATATTATTTTGTTTTTGCAATTATTTAAAAAAATCTCCTTTCTTAAGGAGAAAAATATTTCATCTTGAATATTTTCAACTTTTCTTTTAATTGTGTTGAGGTACTAAAAGCGCAGTAAGCGCCTTTCCAATTCGGTGCCACTCCACTATGGACACCTTTCACCTTACTGCCGAGCACTTGGTTGCGCATCCAGACGGACTCTCTAGGTTGATAAACGAGGCCCGTCTCCACTTGATCGTTTTCCTCGGCATGGGCAAACATTGTTTGCCAAGCTCTCTCAACATTTTCTTGTCTTTCTTGGCCTCTCTCATTGACCCATTCTTTAATATCTTGAGGTTCTTTAAAATAAACTTTGTTTAAAGAAAAAAAAATCAAAACTAGATATTATTTTCTTTTTGCAATTATTAAAAAAACTCCTTTCTTAAGGAGAAAAATGTTTCATCTTAAATATTTTCCAACTTAGTTTTCTTTTAATTATGTGTTGAGGTACTAAAAATTCAACACAACAGAATAATGGTCTCGAAACAACAGGAGAGAATAAGTTACCTGATTTGCTGCTAGTTTGTAAGGTTTTACAAATATTACCTTCGGAGTTCGAAACGTTTAGATTTAGTTTTATGAAAACAGACGCCCAAGAGGCATTTGTAGCAAATTTTGTGAAGCCTAAAAATAATCACCAAGCGACACATAAATTAAAGGAAGCGATTACCTGCAATTACTGTAAAAAATCGGACATTCGGTGAAGGAATGCTTTAAATAGAAAATATATGGAAAAACCGAAGAAACCTTCAGGAGAAACCAAAAACTCCTCAGCAGACGCCAATGTAGCTCTATTAAAAATATGTCAAGGAATGAACTCTGTTACAAAACAAATATAAATGGTGGGTGGATAGATAATTGTGCCACAAAGCACGTTACAAACAGTAAAGATAACTTCACTGAATACATTGAGTTTAAAGATTCCCACAGCATTCAGTCAGTAAGTAAAGAGGCCTGAAATGCTATAGGAAAGGTACATCCATATCGAATCAATCATAAATAATAGAGCGATATTAATGACCTTAAACGACGTTTGGTATGAACAGAAGAATAGGAACCTGTTTTCAGTGTTAGCCGCTCAGGATCGCAACCAAAAGAATGAGTTCAAGTCAAGTACCAGTTGTTGTCTTAAAGTAAATGATCTCGTGGTTCTTGAAGGGCATCGTTAAATAGACGGAACGTTATTCAAAGCTAACATTTACTCGTTAACAAGCCCAACTTTTAATATAGCGGACGCGACACATTCATTACTCCAACTATATCACGAAAGATGGGGTCACCAAGACAAACGTCACATAAAAGCTTTACTCGAATAAGAAACGCCAAAGTTAAACTAGATAGAGAACATTGTGAACCGTGTATTTATGGTAAAGCGCATCGTCTACCTTTTGGCAAAAGAGAAAAGACCAGTCAACATGGTCAGTTGATAATCCTTCTCCAAAAAGAGTATTTAGTAATGTTAAAAAACAATTTTATAAAGTTTAGGTATGGTCATGTCATCAGAGAAAAATCCGAGGTTGTAAACATGTTGAAAGAGATGCTCACGCATACCAAGAATTTAGGCCACTCAGTGAGAGAGTTTCTGAGTGACAATGGTGCAGATTTTGATAATGACAGCATTCGAGAGGTTCTTCGAAGTCTCGATATTACGCAAAGATTGACTGCTCCGCTCCACAGTAGTAGAAATGGCGAGGATGTTCAAGTACTTGAATAAAGAAACTTAGTTTCCGGAAGCCGCATGGGCAGAATTAGTCAATTCAGCGATATATGTCTTAAATAGAACAGGAAAGTCATCAGTCGAGGAAGTAAGTCTTTACAGTCTTTGGCGAGGACAAAAACCGCGACTAAATCATCTAAGAATTATAGGATGTTCTTTTTTTGCTCATATCCCTAACGAAAAACGTAAAAAGATGGACTCTAAAGCCATAAAAAAGATTTCTTGATTGGATACGACGGTGATGAGCGCTATAGGATATATATTAAGAAAGAACACAAAATCATTGTGTCGAAAGATGTTAAGTTTGAAGAAGAGTCATGTCAAAATTGGAATTCTTAGCGAAGAAATTCTGGAAGAGACAGATCGATTCCACAAGAAGAAAAAAATTTAAGAGACGAAATGGATGAAGAAGCTGAGTCGGAAGAAGAAGAACCTTTCACAACAATGAATTTGAGCAATCGTGAAGTTCTCAAAAAGCCAAAGCATTTAGATAAATATGTACTAAATCTAGAAGAGTATGATATGAATAACGACCCTAAAGGATTTGATGAAGCTATCAGTAGTCAACAAAGAGCAAAATGGAAATCAGCAATGGATGAAGAAATCAGTTCTTTAAAAAAAATAATGCTTGGTTTCTTACTACTTTACCAGAAGGTGAAAAAGCACTTCCTTGTAGATGGGTATTCAGAATAAAGAAGAATCCAGATGGGAACATTGAAAAGTACGAAGCAAGACTAGTTGTCAATGGCTTTAAGCAAAGACAAGGAGTGGATTATAATCAAACGTTTAGCCCAGTTTTTAAGCTTTGTACAATCAGAGCAGTATTAAGTATAGCAGCAGTTGCAAAGATGCATCTTAAACAGTTTGATGTGCCTACAACCTTTCTGTATGGGGGTCTAGAAGAAGACCTGTATATGATGCAACCGGAAGGATACAACGACAACACAGAAAGAGTTTGTAAGCTTAAAAAGAGCTTGTATGGCTTAAAGCAGGCGCCAAGGTGTGGTTTGATCATTGTTTGTATTACAAGGAGTATAATGGGAAGAAAAAAATCATTGTAGTGTATGTGGACGACGGTTTAGTTGTTGCTATGGATTACATCGACCTGGAAGATTTGCTTAGAAGGTTAAAAGAAGAGTTTGAGATTGTTGTCACACAACGGAATATTTCTTAGGAATGGAAATATCACGAACAAATAACTAAATTAGAATTCATCAAAAGGCTTATATTCGAAAAATTCTAGAGCAATTCAACTTTAAAGAGTGCAAGCCCGTATTAACACCCATGCTAAAAATAGAAGAGCTTCAACAATTAGGGAAAGATGGAGTTAAATTTCCGTACCGACAGGCATTAGGTGTTTCAATGTATTAGGTATTTTGATGTATTTAATGCTTGGTACTATGCCAGACCTAGCATACAGTGTGGTATTTCTATCCCGTTCACTAGAAAATCTCACTACTATAGATGTTTCAAGAGTTTAGCGAGTGTTTTGGTACATTGCTGAACAATTGACTTAGGTAATACTTATTTTAGTGGTTTAAATAATCATCTAGATTGTTACAGCGATTCAGATTTTGGTGGTTGTCTAAAGACTGGATGATCTACTTAGGAGTTCTAATTCTGAACGCAGGCGGAGCCATTTCATCAACGCCTTCCAATGGCAGCTACTTCCACAACAGACGCTGTGATAGTGGCCGCTAATTTAGCTGCAAAAGAAGTAATCAGGCTGAATAGGTTGTTTTGAGGTATCGTTGGCGTACAAGAGGTGCTAATTCTACAAGTGGACAACACAGCGGCAGTGCGCCTTGCGAAAAATCCAGATAGTTTACCGTAGAACAAAGCATATCTCTCTAAAACACATTTTTAGTCGGGGGAAAGTGTCTGAAAACAAGTTGGACATTGAACAAATTTCCACAGACGATCAACTGGCTGACATAATGACTAAGCCCCTGCCTCGACCAAGATTAGTAATCTTATGCAATAAAATAGGACTTCAGTAAAGAGAATATAGTGAACAGGGAAAGTGTTGAAGTAAAGTGGTTCATCTATAACTGTATTATCTAATTATGTCGCCGTCTGTAACTAGTTATATATGTCTATTGTAAAGTAGTTCGTATATATTTTATATATCTATAACTAGTTATAGTAGTTGGTAAGCGGTTGGTAATACATATAGAGTAAAATGTAACTGACAGATAATTTTAATTTAGAACAAAGAAGTGACGATTTATGCTTATAATGAAATAATTTTTATATTAAATATACACTCCCATTCAATAAAATTGAACAGACCTGAAATATTAATTTTGTTACATTTCATAAGACTCCTCACTTTTGTAACTCTCTGTATAATGATTTATTTATAAACAAAGATAAGTAGTATATATTTTAAGTGTGAGAAAAGAAATGGGAGTATAGCATTTAGTACAAGAAAAATAAAAATTGTGGGAGACTGATTCGGTTCAGATCTGTTCAATTTTATTGAACGGGAGTGTACAATTAATTGACTTAAGAATATGTTTAGGTAATTGTTTTAATCGACTTCTAAAGGTTATGGATAACTTCAATAAGTTATGAATCACTGCAAAAGGTTGTAATTAACATCAAAAGGTTATGAATAACCTCAAAACTAACTACTGGGAAAATCATCAAGAAATTGCCTAGAAAGAGGGTAGTTCTGCAAACGATGATTTACAATGCTGTACTTAGGCTAGGATTCTTTCCCTGCTAATGGAAAGTGGTTCAGGTGATTATGATTCCAAAATCAGGAAAACCATCTCACAAAGTTACGCCCTACAGACTAATTAGCCTTCTACTTATACTTGGAAAGCTACTGGAAAAACATTGATTAAAACGCATGTTATCGTTAATAGCAACTGATTCCAGAACATTCAGAAATAAATTATTAGTGTACAATGCAGCCTTTAAGCCAATTTGGACTTATAGAATCCAACTTTGGGGTAGAACTTCAAATTCCAACATAGAGATTCTTCAAAGATTCCAATCCAAATCTTCGTGCTATAACAGTTGCTCCCTATTTCATTCCGAATAGTGAAAGACCTTAAAGTGAAAAGTGAGATAGTGAACATTGGCAGTAAATCTGCTAGATAACAGTAAACATATTTTTATTATATACAGATTGCAAATAGTAGACAAATACGCGGTATCTTGGCTCTCTGTATCCCTCAAAAGAAGCGCTGTCGAACATATAACAGATTTTGACACTCGACAAAAAAAAAACAGAATATTAGTAAAAGTTTTAAAGTCTAAATATTGTCAATTAGAACAACACATACATTTAGAAAAAAAGAAAAGAAAATTTAAAAAAAAAAAGACTTTATGAAAGTCAACCATGATGTTTTATTTGATTTAAAAAGAAATAATTTTATTTTAATTTTTTTTATCAGTTTTTAATTCTTACAACGTCAAATTTAAACTCAATTGAATCGAACAAAAGTAAATTTTATCAAACGAATGTTAATTTTTAACTTGATGTTGATGAATGCAATGTTGATTTTTTACTGATCATGATTAGCATTGGCCGCGGCCTTTTATACTCGTCATAGGTCTTTCTAGAACATGATTGTTTGATGTTTTTGAAAATATTTTTTTGAAAATATATTTTGCATGGACGTTTCTCGAATAATTTAGTTTCTCAACGGCACATTCGAAGGTTCTGATTATTTATAACTAATTAAAAATTATAATGCTCCGCCAAGGATCGAACCAGAATGATACCTCTCTTGTTCGAAATTTCACTATCCACTTATCACATACGGCCAGTGCTAATTCATAACTTATATACAATTTTACAATACATAGATTGCTGGAAGCTAGCTTATTCTGACAAAATTACTAAAATAAACCGACAGTAAAGTAATGCTTTTAGTTGAAAGCATACTCTGCTTAATTTAGAACACAAATTATCAACTTGCGTTTTCCAGTTTGTGCCCTTGTCAATTTCAATCCCTAAAAAAGAAGAGCTAATAACGGTTGAGTTAGATACAATAACTCCACCCCGAAGGTCATGATGGCTGTTTTATCCTTATTTAAAAGTAAATTATTTTTTATACACCATTTCTCCATCATTTTCATTACTAATTCAACCGTTATGTTGAGTTGATCATTGTCATGATGCGAAATGATTAAAGTCGTGTCGTCCGCTAACAATACAACCTTACAAAACTGACCAATTGAGATCGGCAAGTCATTTATGAATAACAAAAATAGTAAGGTTCCAAGAATGGATCCCTGTGGTACTCCAGACCTGACTTTCTTCAACTCGAATTTATAAAGTGAGCCATTTAATTTAAGTTCAACAAACTGAAATCTATAGGACAAATATGATTCAATTAGGTTGTAGCATTTACCACGAAAACCATATCCATTACACGTTAAATTATAAAAATGCATAAATATATTAAGGAAACCAGTAAACTTGTCGATAATATCATCGTTTTGAAATACTAGATCCCAAGTTTAAGGGACATTCTTTGGAGATGAATTTAATAAACTGGATTTTTTTTGGCTTGTAGATGAACCAGGAAACACCAACCTATTAGGGCTGATAGCTTGAGGAGAATTGATAACTTTATCAATCTCGAGATCCTCAGTTTGACATTCTTTATCAGTAACTTGGTTCACATTTTTATTAACCTCGATTCCCTCAATTTGACATTCTTTATCAGTAACGCTTACTGCATTTTCGAAAAACGACAACTTACATTTTAACTCATTTATCAATACCTTATTTTGATCAATTATACCGTTTAATCCCTTAATTTTATCTTTGTATAAATCAATATCAATTTCATAATTCGAAACTTTATTTCTTAATTTAGTTAGTGCGGCATTCATTTTTGAAGTGCATTCAACTTCATCGTCATCATAAATAATCGTGCTGTAGCTCACATTTGCCTTAGTATTATGCTGTGAAGTGTCAACCTTGGAGTTTCTTGTTTGTCTCAGGGTTGGAAATTGAGCTTTTGTATACGAAGCTATTATAATTATAATATTTAAAAAAAATCTAAAACAAAACAAATATGTTATCTTAAAATGAAATATCTAAAATAAATTATTGTTAAAAAAATATAAAATCTAGAAACTTATCTGTAATGTCGGATTATGTAAAGAACATGAGACAAACAAGCCAACACACCAGTACAACTTCAAAATAAATAGATTTTAAAATAATCACAAAATATTATTCAATAAAAATTGATTATTAATTAAAATATTCGTCAAACTTAAGAAACTGCAATACAAAATAGTAATTATAAAACCATTCCAAAATCAACGACTCAAAAAGTAAGAGCACGACCGTTTCACTCAAGAGCCACAGCATGAATTCAAATAAAAATATGTTTACTATTGTCTAGAAGATTTACTGCCAATGTATTTATATGTGATTCGAATCTTTCTAAATACTTTGCACTAAATTTCACTATCTCACTTTTCACTTTGTTCACTTTAAGGTATATATATAATTGGCTATTTATAAGTTTTTAGGAAATTTTTTAACTCCCCCTCTCTTTTTTTATTTGGAGACGCCATATTTAAATACTATACCCGATGTCACTTCAATTAAGCCAAACTTCATATGTTAAAATCCTTCAAGCCGTTTAGAAATGGACGTTTTATAGACTCTACCAAAAAAATAGACATACACTGTACATACATACACTGGAAAAACATTACCCTCATTCTGAGTCAGTCGGGTAAAAAGAGTGTGTAGATAGACTTTCTGATTCAATAGATTTTATTTGGAATGTGTTTGGATGAGTTTCATGATAATTATAGCAAAAGCTACCTATGTTAGCTAAGTCCGTATCGTTGAAAATTAAAAACTATATCTGTTTTTGCTTATTTCTCTTGAACGATCGATCTCTTAGCATTTAAAAGGTACTCGATGTAAAAACAAGCATAGAAAATAACTTAATTTTATTATAATTTTGAAATTATACAAAACTGTTCGTAATATAACAAATTTTAAACAAATACATCTAGAAAATGTTTGGAAACTTTCTAAATATTAGTTTCGAACAGATATGTTCAAACAATTTAGGTGTTTCTACTGTGCGGGTGGGAAAAACTGGGAGACCTAGGCGAACGAGAATTACAAAGTCGCGTAGATCTTCTCTAAAACGAAAAGTTTTCATTACTAATAATTTAAGTACTGAAAGACAAAGTTGTCTCTCAACAGAAAGGAACTGATGGCTGGCATTGTGAAAACTCTATGGAGCACTTCCAAGTACCTGTATGGATGACCCTTCTTGTTGAGCTTTGTTGGGCTTGTGCAGTTTAAATCACCGGAAAGAGAAGTCTCAAGATGGATCAAAAGGTTCCAAGAATTTCAATTTAAAATGGAACATCGTGTGGGCCGCTTACATAACAGTGCTAATGCAGTGAAAATTAATTGCAAACACTGTCACAGAGTACAACAGAAAGTTATGCGGCAAGCACAGATGAATGATGAGGACCTAACGTTCATATTGGGATTTAACGAAAATAAAAATCGACCCGAGTGAAAAGCCATATCATCAAAAAGTCAGACTTTGATGTTTTGCTGAGTTCAATGGGATAGTTCAGCTTTTATAGGTGGGGTATTGAAATGTGTTTAGGAAAGTGCTGTTAGCAGAGAAAGCAAACACCAGGTTGTTTTCCCTGTGTCCAGGAGATGAGAAGTGTGAATAATCTATCTACTGCCGCCATGGGAGGCGGACGTGGTATTACATGTGTACAGTGTAAAAAAGGTATCGATCGATATGGTGATTCAGTTTCATGTGAAAAGTGTGATGAAAATTACCATATCGAATGTGTGAATATTAGCTTAGAAGAATTCAGAAAGTTAAATGACACGAAAGAAATTAAAGACTGGAAATGTAAAAAGTGCAACATAACCACAAAAGTTAACGTCAATGCTACAAACAAAAATAGTGAAATTGAAAAAGTGTATTTGCCAGAACAAGACCGGTACGTACCGATAGAAGTAATAATTAAAGAAAATAAATTTTTCAAACAAGAAAACGAATTGCTGAAACTTCTTGTTCAAGAGATAAGAGACAAAAACAAATTACTTGAAGAAAAATTGATAGTAAAAGAAAATTTATTAGAACGTATACGGAACCAAGCTATCAGCAACAATACCAACAATAGCTGTAGCATCCTACAAACGCAAGAGACAAGTAAAGAAAACCCTCAAGAAAATTTAGTTGAAATTACAAAAAATTGTAACACAGGAAGTATAGGCAACGTAAGTGACAAGCAAGTACCTTCAAATGTAAAAAATCGAAGGGATATACCAACACAAAGTACAAGTAATCCTAATATAGGCAAACCTACGTACAAGCATGCACTTACAAGTGCCAACACTAATGAAGGAAATGAACTAGGTAGAAGCAGAAACGAAGATTTCGAAATGGTTACCTACAAGAAAAAAAAGAAGGAAACGATTATTGGAACAGGAAAATTAGATGCGGATAAAGAATTTCAAGCTGCGGAAACAAACATCTGGGTCTACGTTGGAAGAGTTAGTCCGAACGTTACAAAAGATCATGTAATTAAATATATTTCAAATAAAACAAAAGAAGAGAAAATCATCTGTGAGGAACTCAAAACAATAGGTTCCAACAAAGCTTTCAAAGTGGGTGTAAGCCATATATACAAGGATCAGATGTACGATCCAACCTTCTGGCCAGTAGGTACAATTATCAGAAGATTTAACCTGAATTTATTTCTGAACAAACAAAGCACGGATAAGCAATGGACACAAACCACAAACAGCATTATTGAAGAAAATCAATAATGCTAATATTATGCATTTCAATGTACAAGGCATTACAAATAAAGCACCCCTTTTAGAGCTATTAATTTCAGAAACACAGATATCATTAAATATAATGTGCATCACAGAACATTGGTTGGTTCAGGCTGAAATAGAAGTATTAACTATTAATAACTTAATAGTGAAATCCTCTTTTACTAGAAGTATAAAAAAGCGAGGTGGATGCTGTATTTTAGTCAACAAAAATTTGAAAGTGGAAAGCTATGTGGAGCTAGAAAAATTGTCAATTGAAATGCATTTTGAGTGCAGCGCGGTCAAATTGGAAGATCAAAGCATAATTGTCGTGTGTATATATAGAACACCGATGGGCAATCTTGAAATATTTTTTGAACAGATTCAGAAATGCCTAAACTACGTGTCAAACAAGAATAGTTACAAAAAGGTTATCATTTGCGGGGACTTTAATATAGATACGCTTCAAACGAGTGCCTGTGCAAACACAATGGAACAGATTCTTGCATCATATAACTATAAAATTTCAATCAAAGAACCCACACGTATTACAAACACAAGTGCCACATGTATTGACAACTTTTTTGTGAATTTTGATAACTACAAAGTGAATGTGCTACATAGTCCATTATCGGATCACACTTACCAAATACTTAGTACAACCACAATTAAAAGCCTGACCAGTAACGGGTATTACTGTAAGAGAAGAGATTTCTCTACAAGCAACATCACATATTTCAAGACATTATTGGAAGCAGAAAAATGGGAAGAAACTTTGTCGAAATTAGACTCAAACAGCGCCATGGACACATTCTATGAAACTTTTAAATATCACTTTGATGTAGCATTTCCTGAAAGAACAGTCTTCTACAGCTACAGGGAAAAAAATGAGTGGATTACCCCAGAAATTAAAAAATTATCCAAAGAAAAGTACAAGATTTGGAACAGACTTAAATTTAACACCAAACATCATTCTGTACATGAGACATCAACGAAAAGGCTCTATAAAATATTGTGCAACAAACTAAAATCGACAGTTAAACAAGCAAAAAAGGAATATCACTGTAATCAAATAAACTCCTCAGAAAATAAAACTAAAGCGAGTTGGACCCTAGTAAACAGTCTTACCCAAGCGAAATGCCCAGAAAAAAATGAAATAAAAGCCATTGGGAACTCTGCAGGCGAAAAAATTACTAATAAAGGTGAAATAGCGAATGAATTCAACAGATACTTCTCCTCAATAGCTGAAAACCTTAAACTAAAATCTCCAAATTATGATGTAAAAATAGAAAAAGTTTATAATACATTATATTTATACCCATGCACTGAATCAGAATTGGTAAATTTAATAATGGAATTGAAAAATAAGAAATCTTGTGGATGGGATGAGGTTCCAACTACAATAGTTAAGCAGTGTGCAATTCAGTTATTAAAACCTTTGCTGGACATCATCAACAAGACATTGTCTACTGGTACTTTTCCAGACGCTCTTAAAAAAGCTATTATTATTCCGGTTTTTAAAAAAGGTGATTCAACAAATTTAAGCAATTATAGACCAATTTCACTGCTACCTACCTTTTCAAAAATATTTGAGAAATTAATTTATAACAGATTAATATCCTTTTTGGAAAAATACCATATAATCTCTGACGAACAACACGGATTTACCAGAGGTAAATCAATTGATCAAGCAATTTTTAAGGCGTTCTCAGAAATTTTTGAAGCTTTGAACAACAACGAAATTACAGCAGTCGCTTTCTTAGACCTGAGCAAAGCATTCGACAGCCTAGATATTGATTTACTGTTACACAAGCTTAAATTTTACGGTATAAGAGGTAAATCATTGGATCTGATTACATCATATATGACTAATCGTAAACAGTGCGTAAAATTAAGATATATTGTCAACAATAATAAAAAAGAATCTCTTTCTGACTATACAGCAATGGTTAGAGGCGTACCGCAAGGGTCTATATTGGGCCCCTTGTTGTTTATCTTATACACCAACGAGCTTCCTAAAAAAACCCAGAACAAAATAGTCTTGTTTGCCGATGATACCACGGTACTTCTTCGAGGGCACAGTGCAGAAGATGTTAAACGAAATATAAGCCAAACTTTTGTCAACCTGAATAAATGGTTTGAAGAAAATTCCTTAAGTTTAAATATAGGAAAGACTAATATTCTCTGCTTAAAAAATAACATTAAACATGTAGAAATTGAAAACATGACTACAATAGATGTGTCCCAACATGTGAAGTTCTTAGGTCTGTATTTGGACAGTAACTTAAACTACAAAACACACATAGATTATTTAACTAAAAAATTATCTAAATTAGGATACCTATTGTACAAATTAAGGGAAGTCGTATCATCGGAAACAATATTGCAAGTTTACTACGGACACATCCATTCAAACTTAAAATATGGTATACTGTTCTGGGGGAACTCCTCGGCAGTCGACAAAGTTCTGAAGGTCCAAAAAAGATGCTTGCGAATAATGGATAACGCCAAATCGAATGAACACGCTAAACCTATTTTTAAAAAATTTGGAATCCTGACAGTGATAGACACATATATCCTGGAATGCATGTTATTTGTTAGAAACAACCTTAATCTATTCAAAAACCACCACTACGAACATCCATACGACACAAGGAATAACGAAAATTTAATCGTTATGCAAACAACCAAAGGGTACATTGATAGCGGAACTCTGAACACATCCATTCGCATATACAATAAGATACCAAAAGAAATCAAAAATTTAAATACACGCAACTTCAAAAACGAAATTAAAAAACTGTTACTAACTAAAAACTATTACGCCCTCAAAGAATTTATGGCAGAACATCAATGGAAACCTTTCTAATTAACTGTCATTGATTGCTTTTTAGTAATCAAAGATCTAAAATTTTCTTTACTTATATTTATTTGTTACTTATATTATTGTTAATGTTTTAAATCTATATTATTGTTATTATTGTTATATCATTGTGATTGTTTACATATTTATATTCCATTGTTATTGTTATTATTATTGTTGTTGAAATGATTAGTATCATGTTTATTATGGTTTACAAAATTTGTTTATATTTATTTGTTACTGTTTATTATGGTTCTCAAAATTTACTTATATTTATTAATGTTTATTATTGTCAACAGAATTTACTAATATTTACTATTGATTGTTACCATTACCGTTAGGATTTGTCTACTAGAATTATTATTACTATTCTTGCATACTAAATCTATTATTATTATTTTTCTAAACTTTAATATTGTTTACAAATTTATTTTTGTCAAAGATGACGCATTCTATGTACTATGTACGTTTTTAATTTTTTAAGAATAAAGTCGATTATTATTATTATTATTATTAGAAATCCATGGTGGCGCTTCTGGAGGGGTTTTGGCATAACAAAGACGTTGGAGATGGTAAGACTAAACGTTTCTATTGAAGACAAAAAGGACTGGTGTCGTAAATGTGGCGGTGCTTTGAAGCAATACAACATTGGGGCTCCTTTCAAAAGCATCGCAACTGATGTTGCAGGTCCTTTTCCGAAAACCCAGAAGGGAATATATCTTATAGATTAGCTGCACATGAGACTACTGGCCGAACTCCCGCCAGCATCATATTACGATAGGAGTTGAGGTTACCAAGTGATCCCTTATTTGGCTTCACAGTTGATAACAAATGCCAGGTTGATGATTAAGCCGAGGACCTGCGATAAATATTGATTACTATCCACGCCGAAGCCAGAGGTAAAATCAAAATACGTAGTTATAACAACTAGACGGAAGGGTAGCATGTTTATTTTTTCAAGCTTGATAGAAAGAAGGGTAAATCTCTAAAACTACTAAACAGCTGGAAAGGTCCCTATAAGGTGAAAACAAAAATTAACTATCTAGTATACAGGATAAATCGAAATCGGAGATAAAAAAAGACCGCTTTGACCACCTGCAACCATATTTGGCGAAGACTAGTGATTCTGTTCGGGAAGAACAGATTTAAGAGAGGAGTAATGTAACAAAAGTGGGTGAAGACCGCCACTTTTTTAGGATTATTTTTTGAGTATACGGTAGAAAGATTTATTGGGTATATAAGAAATCAGACGGCTGAGTAACAACAAGTTGGATTCTACATGTGTTACGTTAAATATAACAAGTGATTCAAAGCGATTGTAGCTATATTGTTTTGTTAAAAACGGGAACGTTGTTAATTGTTTTTATTTAATTATTGTTTATAATGGCAAATATTTATTGTTATCATTACTTGATTGTTGTTTCCTCCACTATTACAATCCAATAAATTGTAATTGTTAAAATTCTCACTCGTGGATTTAAGGGAGTTAGGGCGTAATACGTTTACGATCAAAAAGTTTCAGAAAAAATGTATGATGGAAATAAACACTTTAGTAATACACGTGGAGAGTTTAAACATAATTGTGTATATAGTTATCGCGCAAAAAATTTACAAGTTTAGCACTATTAACAATAGTTTATATCGAGTGTGACAGTGAAAAAATGAAGTAAACTATAAATTAGGGTTAATTGTCAAATCATAATAAATTAGTCAAATCTGTTGTAGTGAAAAATGAAATGACCAAACTAAATTGAAAATATGTTCAAAATTCTTATAGAACTCAACAAAATAGGACGAAAAATAAGTAAAAAATTTTTGATATCTCGCTTCATTTTCGAGATATCGATATTTATATTTTCGAATTTTTGTGGTATACGATTAAATCGCATGTTTTTTGTTACAATGTTCAATTGTTAGGTTGGGTTGGGTCTGGTTGGGTTGGGTCGAGTTGGGTTGGGTCTAGTTTCGTTGGGTTGAGTTGGGTTGGGTCTGGTTGGGTTGGGTCTGGTTGGGTCGGGTCGGGTTGGGTTTGGTCGAGTTGGGTTGAGTCTGGTTGGGTTTGGTCTGGTTGGGTTGGACCGAGATGTGTTGGGTCTGGTTGGGTTGGGTCGGGTAGATTTATGGAAGTAGTACAATTCCTCAGATGAATTAAAAAAATGAAATGAAGTTAATAGAATGAGAATAAAATGATGAAAGTAAAAAAAACTAAAAGAAAAATAAAAGAGACTTTAATATTTCGAAATTGAAACGAAATATAGAAAAATACGTCCAAAAAAAAATCGAAAATATACATATACATATCGCGAAAATTTAAATATACTATCTTGAAAATGAAGCAAGATATCAAAAAATTTTAATTTTAGTTTTCGATTTATTTTCGAATATCCTATAAAAATGCGTCGAAAAATAAAATTAATACGTCAAAAATTTGAAACTTTGAACATCAAGATATGAAAACGGAGCGAGATATCGAAAAAATTTTTACTTATTTTTCGTCTTATTTTGTCGAGTTCTATAAGAACCTGTGCTCAAATCTTGGGGCCGTACGAATCGTAATCGTGCCATAATTTTTTATAACCATGCGGTGTATATATATGAAATGTAATTTATTTAAAACAGAAATATTTAATTGACTGAAATGAGACCATGATAAATATCTGTCCAAAAATTAAGCGTAATGACAAAAAATGATTTACATCTCAAAGAAAAGAAATGTGCAAAAGTGGTTACATTAAAATTTAAATAACATGCATATTACACTTTCCATTGGTTATTCAAAATTGGAAAATGCATGTATAATTTTTATAATAAAAAAAATCACCACGTGGATTATATTTGAAACATAATATAACTCAATTCTCATACATACGTAATATCAAAAAAATAATTACCAATAACGTGAAGATTAACAAGATAAATCAAGAATAAACGTACTCACAGTTTTAGATGATTACTTACAAATTCGTTACACAAAATAAAAATATCAATATGAATATTTCCTACCAATTTATAGAATAATATATATTCCGCGAATTTTGCGTATTTGAAGTAAAATAACATTTTAACGGTTAATTCGTTAACGATGATTGAAAGAAGTCTCTTAAAATTCCCTAAGAGCTTATATTCGAAAAATGTAGCTCTTTTCGTTCAGAAGATATTGCGGGGTCAGACTGGGTCTGATATTTCCTGTAGTAATAGCACTGTAAGTGAGAAGGCCAAATGTCCTTTAAACTCGGCCTTGCGCACTACCGTGCTCTAGATTATAACAAACCATCCTAATATTGCTCAATATAAAAATTTCAACCAACGAAAAGCCATCTTATATCCATGCGTTTTTAACTTTCCTGCGTAAGTTTTTACTCAGGAAAAGTACCAAAACGGAAGAGGACTCCATTTTGAAAATAGCTCTCTTTATATAGGCAACGTGACGTCACGGATTTTTATATTAGAAAAAACAATATTCGTCAGATTGTGAAATATATAGTAATTAAATAAATTATTGAAACAAAAATAAATCAAAGAATAGTTACGAAGTTACTTATTACTAAAAATGAACGAAAGTCACTAGCCAATATGCCACTATTATTGACTAAAAAAATATTGTCATACGAGATATACCAAATAGTAATTAATAGTTATTTTTAGCGAATTTCCTCCAAAGGAAATGCAGCTATTGTTATTGTACCAATGTTGGAATTTCGTAAAAATGTATTCAAATGTCCATCGATCCTACCTACTAGATGTCAAAAATCACTATCGTTAAAATTTTATATATATATAGTGATTTTTGACATCCAGTAGGTAGGATCGATGGACATTTGAATACATTTTTACGCAATCCCAATATTTAAATGTCCATCGATCCTACCTACTGGATGTCAAAAATCACTATATATAAAATTTTAACGATAGTGATTTTTGATGGACATTTGAATACATTTTTACGCAATCCTAACATTCAAATGTCCATCGATTTTGGTATTTAAAAGTTCAAGTTTTTCAATGAGTAAAATCGGCCGAGGGGAAAGGGGGGTTTAGAGAGAGGGGGAAACACAAAATTTGACATATTTCCCTTAATATTCGAAAAATAGAAACATTTATAAGGAGTAAAGTAGTAGGAACTTAGTTTTATTGTAATTTTGTTTCTTATCATTTTTCTGTTACACTAATATTTTCAGAAATATTTACAATTAAAGATTGAAAGTTAAAATTCTAAATATCTCAGTACACATTAGAGTTTGGAAAAAATGACAAAGTAATGCATTATAGCAAACTTGATATTCTACAACTTTACTCGTTATACATTTTTCGATTGTTCCAATATTAAGAGAGATATTTTATATTTTGTGTTTTCTTCTATCTTTATACCCCCCTTTCCTCTTGACGTATGTCATTTATTAATAAAATTGGCCTTTTCTCGGAAGGGGTTGTCACTAAAAAAGGATTTAAAATAGTTAAAGAAAATGCAACTGCAAAAATATACGATAATTCAGTATTGCTTGCGTACGCCACGCGTGAATTAAATAACTTATACAAAATGATGTTTAAAACTGTTGTTCATGATGAGGCAAATCTATTCTTCAACAAAACGGTAGCTCAGAACGTGAACATCGGACCATAATGGAGAATGCTCGCACTATGCTGCTTGCCAAGAATTTGCCGACCTACTTATGGGCTGAGGCAGTTAATACGGCAGTGTATATCCTAAATTGGACTACAAGTAGTCAGGTGAAACTGCCAGTGCTCTTGAAATCTAGACAGGTCAAAAACCATCACTACAACATGTACGAACGTTTGATGGCCCTTGTTATGTGTTAACACCGCAAAAAAGCGTACGAAACTCGAGCCTAAAAGTAAAAAATTAATTATTAGGCTACGATAGAAACTCGAACTAGTACAGGGCCTTCGACCCGCAGTCGAAGAAAGTGAAGGTCAGTCGACATGTGTTGTTTGAGGAATCCTCCAGTATACAAGACGATCAAGAAAATGTTCAATCTATTTTAAGACTCTTTGACCTTGATGAAGTAGAAGAAGGACAGGTAGAAGCTACGCCTACTCTTGAGATCGAAAATGTTGAAAAGGATCGTGAAGAAAATGTTTCTGTTCAAACTCAATATAATCTTAGACCAAGGAGCATTCTGACAGTTCTGGGGTAAGGTTGGAAGTATGAGGTATGAGGTTGGAAGTATGAGGTAAATCTAGTCGAACAAGACATTCCAAACACATATACCTAGGTAGTATCAGGGAAGAATAGAAATAACTGACTCGCCATTCAGGAAGAATTTGATGCCTTGAAACAAAACAAGGTGTGGGAACTTGCTAAGTTACCTAAAGATAAAAAGGCTATTTATAACAAGTGGGTTTTCAGAACTAAACGCGAAACTAATGGGGAAATTTGACGTTTTAAAGCTAGGCTCTGTGCCAAAGGTTTTTCACAAGTGAAAGGTGTGGATTATTTCTCGCCTACCACACGATACGACTCCTAGCCATTGCTGCTATTGTCCTAGCCATTGTCCTAGCCATTGCTGCTAAGTGTGGTTACAAACAATTTGATGTGAAAACCACCTTTTTGTATGGAGACCTGGATGAAGCAATATGTATGATCCCACCAGAGGGTATGGTAACTTCAAATAGTCTCGTATGGAGACTTAAGAAATCACTTTATGGTCTGAAACAAGCCCCTCGAAATTGGAATATAAAATTTGATAATTTTCTAAAATGATATTGATTTGTTCAAAACACTGAGGATCAGTGTGTCTACATATGTAATAAAAAAAATAGCAAGACACAAGTTATCCTAATAATTTACGTAGATGATGGACTCATAGTTTCAAATTGTGATGAGACAATGGACGACATTTTAAACAATCTGAAAATGTCTTTTGAAATAAAAATAACTGAACCGGGTTATTTTGTGGGACTGGAAATTAAGAAAAATCTATGTCCATCTTTATTCACAAAACTAATTACATAAAACAAATCATAAAACGATTTAATCTTGAGGATGCCAAGACTGTGAGCATTCCTGCTGAATCTACACATCTATGTACAGAACCGTATTTATCTGAGGTTCAAGTTCCCTACAGTCAAGCAGTAGGTTCTCTAATGTTTGCTGCTGTTGTCAGTCGCCCAGACATTATATTTGCAGTGAGAGTAGTAAGTCGATATGTGGATAAGCATACAAATGCTCATTGGAATGCGGTAAAACGTATCATCAAATATCTAAAGGTTACAACAAATAAGGGTATACTCTATAATCCAGATCCTGAAATGCAAACTGAAATTCTAATAGGTTTTTCGGATTAACATGGAATAGTCAAAGGCAACATTAGGTTGTATTATCCACAACAGAAGCTGAATATGTGGTTGCAAAGACTTTTCAGTGATATAGGTGTGAGCAAGGTCAAGCCTACCAGACTTTTAATTGACAATCAAAGTGCGATAAAACTAATAAAAAATCCAGAATTTCAAAAAAGAACAAAGAATATTGACCTTAAATACCACTTCGTGCGGGAAAAACTAATGAGAATTGACATATCCGGAATATGTCAATACTAAAGAACAATTGGCAGACATCTTAACAAAAACTCTGCCTAGAGTTACTTTTAATTACTTGTATTTAAAAATTGGACTAACTGAAATTTAATTATCTAAAGTTGATTGAATTTATATTGTGTTGATTTTTTTTATTCTTTTTTTTTTTTTTGAAATGACTTTTCTTTCTTTTTAAGGCACAATAATAAGTGGGAGTGTAAAAAATATGTTATTTGAATATCGTGCATTTATGTTGGTACTATGGTTGAATGTGGTCACTGTTGGAACTAACCTACTAGCTGGTGAACCTGAACGAATATAGAACAGACATGGATGAATGAATACAGTCAACAGTTCAATATTCATCTTTATATTTTATATATTAATTACTTGTTTCATTTTTCATTTAAACTCTGTGAATTTCTTTTATCAATATAACTAATTACAATTACGTTGTTGATATTATCAAAAGTATACAGGTTACGCCCGAAAATTGTACAATATTCTTCTTTTTTGGTGATGTAAAAATATTTATTATATAAGAGTTCCAAGCGTTTTTATATATAATAAAATAATATTATTATAAGTAGTTGGACGGACGTTATGTATAACATGCCATAAGAAATGAACCCAAAATCTTTTATTAATTATTTCAAGTTCTAATTGGTTTATAATAATTCTCGAATTAAGTAGTTTTTAGTTTAGTTAACGTTACTACTAAGTGAGTTTTAGTAGTTAACGTTATTAGTCTGCATGCAAAGGTTGAACAATATCTCTCGAAAATTAATTAAATAATCGCACTTCTTTATTAGAACATTTGAAATTGATTTCAAATATTTGTTTGATATGATATCATATTTTAAGTACCGAACTACAATTTATGTTGTATTTTTTATCAATTAAAATAGATTAATTGTATACAATATAAACAAAAAGAAATTAGGACAACTTTGATTGTTTAAAAAAATTTGTTGTAACTATTTGCATTATTTTTTTAGTATCATAAATTAATTGTATACAATAATTTGTTATATAGCTCAATTTGGTATAAGAACAATTTTATATTTATTTTAAAACTTATTCATGATATGTAATCTAATCTGGCAGCTGCAGGCTATGAAAAATTACGCGAAGATTTTGTGTATGTTGATGCATTTATCATGAAATATACATTATGCCGGCACACCACACATTTGAATTTTCGATTGGCCATGTTGTAATGAAAATTATTGAGAATAATTTTTTTGATCCAACACACATATTAATTATGAAATAGAAGAATATTAAGTAAAATATTACGAAAAATATTTAGCAAAACAATATTTTTCTCCTTGGAAAAAGAAAGAGTTTTTTTTTTTGAAAGTACAATAAGAAAATAGTATAGCTCGATTTATTTTTTTTTTAAACTAAGTTTTTTTTTTAAGTCCAAAATTGAAAAAAATTAATAGATGCTTTTGATTTAAAGTTTTTCTATTTTTTTTTTTTAAATCATAAATTGAAAAACATTATTACATATAATTTAATTTTAAAAAAATCAAAAGTCATAAAAATTGAATGTTTTTGATGAATTACATAAACGGCATCACAAATAAATAATTTTGTAAAAACTAGATAATTTTTGTAAAGCAAGGAAACAGAAGTAAGCTAGCTTACAGTAATGCTTATGTATTGTAAAATTGTGTATAGATTTTGAATTCACACTGGCCGTGTTCATTAAGTCGGTAGTTAAATATCAACCAAGCGGGGTGTGTTATATGGTTCAAACCTCGGAAAGGTATTATAATTTTTAATTAATTTAATAAATAATCTGAACACTCCGACTACGTCCATGGTTGTTGATATACTAAAATATTCTAGAAGCCTCCATGCGAAAATATATTGTCAAAAACAATATTTATTCAAAAAAAAACAACCATGTTCTCGAAACATCTTTGATGGGTATATAACCGGTGACCAGTGTTGATTCAAATCAATTGTAATTCGGCTATTGTCTGATTAGTTCAATGTTTAAAATCAAGTATTGTCTGATTAGTTCAAAGCATATAATTGTATAATTGTTGTTCAATCCAGATCAAGTTAAAGTTGGAATTTGTACAAGTAATTTGATCAAGTAATTCAAAGTTTGACATTGTGTTGAAAAATTAAAATAATTGTTGAAAAATAAATTGGATTCTAATTTTTTTGTTTTAAGGAATAAAATAAGGTTTTTTTTGTTTCGTAAAAACTTGTGTTTAATTAAATTTTTTTTTCTTTTCTTTAAAAAAAAAACTTGCGTGTCATTTCAATTACAAAATATTTAGTAAAATCTTTTACTAATATATATTTTTTTTTGTCGAGTATCGGAATCATTTGCAGGTTCGGGCAGCGCTCCTTTGAAGTAAAAAGAGAGCCAAGATACCGCGACAAGTGGCGACCGTGACTGGACCAGGAGACGCACGGAAGAAGAAAGGAATTACAATGGCAAGCCGCAGCATTCCCATGCCACGTCTGCGTGAGATGATGGAGGCCGAGGGTCTGGATAGCACAGGGACTAGAAATGTCTTACAGGTAAGATGGGAGGAGCACCAAACTAGGCAACAAGGAACACAGTTGACAGCCATTCCCACATCAGAACGGCGAAGGACTGGGAACCCAGAAGAGCCAGCTGCACACAAATCGAAAGCATAGAAAGCAACGTAACCACACGACTTGATGGCATGGAAACGAAGATGAACGAACAATACAATAAAGTCGTGGATGACATTATACGGATCGAACAGCATCAAACACAGCAACTTCAAGACATGCGTATTGATCTTCAAAAAGTGAATACAGTCATTCGCTCCGCCGCATTGGACACAACGACGCTTCTGTCCATCATGCCGGAGTTCAGTGGTAGACCGGCTGAAGTTCCAGTATTGATCCAGTATTGATGACGTGGTGCCCATAATATTGAATTTACTACGCGACAACGTACGACCGCTGGTGAAGATTTCGAATCCAAAATCATTAGATAAGCTACGTATAACCGCCAGGACACTGGATGAAGAAACAGCGAGGAATCGTCACGAACCACCAGCAAGAGCACTACCACCACCACATCCAAGCAATCCAGGAACGTGCTTCGCATGGCACCAAGTGGGGCACATTAGTCGAAACTGTCCCAAAAGGGGACAACAAAATAGACCTGGGCCGTCGGGCAACTAATTCCAGGATCAATGAGGGAGAAAATTGGTTCTGGGTTACACATTAACCTCCGCATAGACGCACAACATCGGCGTGAACACAAACAATTACCGATTCATTTAACAACAATGGAGACCAAGAACTCACACCAGAATGGGCCAATTGTGGAAGTTGATGTGCGTGGTAGATCAATATTGGCACTGATCGTTAGTCAAGCATCACACAATTTTATCAGTGAAGAATTGGCAAGAAGTATTGGAAAATGGCACCCTGTCAGAGATAGTACAGGGAGTGGAGCCACAAGCAATAATACTTTCAAGATTCTTGGGAAAATGTGCATGGATGTGATGATATCAAGAATGAAGTTCAATGTTGAAGTATTGGTTGTACCTGGCCTACGGAACCACTTAATACTTGGTCATGAATTTTTATCGAACAATGGTGTGAGTATTGATAACCGAAGTGGTATAATTTACTTGGGGTGTGATAAGAGAGTCCGCATTGCATGGAGAAAACCAGATGGAGCCCATAGAGAAATGGCTGCAATTAACAATGCATTGGGCGATTTACAAATTAAACTCCTTGAGAACCAAGAGCAGTTAAAAGATGTCATTCGGCGACATTCCAGCGTTTTCGGCAAAGTTGGAAGGACAAAAACGATCACACACAAAATTGAGATTTCGAAGAATTCCCCGATTAAATTACGACCATACCCGTACAACAATGAGAAGCAACAGGTATTAGAAGAGATGATTGAAGAGATGGAAGGCGATGGCATTATAGAACCATCCACATCGCCTTGGGCCACATCCGTCGTATTGCCGAAGAAGAAAGATGGTACTTTTCGATTGTGCGTCGACTATAGAAAGTTGAACGATATTACAAAGAGCAATGAGTTTCCGATTCCAGATCTGCAAGAGATGTTGAGGAAAGTCAATGGAGCCAAAATATTTTCTACATTGGACCTTCAGACTAGGTATTGGCAAATTGAGATGGAGCCACAATCGAAAGAGTACACAGCATTTACCACCCCAAGAGATCTCTATCAATTTTGCGTCATGCCGTTTGGACTGAAGAATGCTCCAGCTACATTCCAGAGTTTAATGAACCATGTACTATCTGGATACATCGAAGATTTCTGCCAAGTTTACCTGGATGACATACTCATATACAGTCGATCAGTCAAGGAACATTTACATCACCTGGATCTTGTACTTGAAAGACTAGAACAACATGAGTTGACATGTAAACCAAGCAAATGTGTCATTGGTAGCATTAAAGTCAAATACCTGGGACATATTTTGAGCGAAGACGGCATTGACAGAGAGGAAGAGAAGAACTAAACTATAAGCAATCACCCTGTACCGAGAACACGAAGACAACTTCGACAATTTTTGGGATTATGTGGTTGTTATAGGAGCTTCGTGAAGAACTATGAAGATATAGCTGCACCTCTAAGCGAAATGCTCAAGAAGAACATAAAGTGGCGCTGCCTAACATTGCATCAGAAGGCGTTCTAAAATCTCAAGTCATCAATAGTAAATGCACCGAAGCTAGCACATCCAGATTTTATGAAGACGTTTTGTTTAAATACGGATGCTAGTGACGTCGGACTAGGTGCAATTCTATTTCAAATGGAAGATGATGGTAGAACATGAAGAATTATAAATTACGCCAGCAAGAAGCTTGGACCCACAGAAAGAAAATACGCCACTACAGAAAAGGAATGTCTCTCGATAATCTGGGCATTGAGGAAGTTTCGAGGATATCTTGAAGGGAAACATTTTAAATTATACACGTATCATGCAGCGCTCCAATGGCTGAACAAAACGAAGGATAGTCGAGCAAAATTGACAAGATGAGCATTAGCATTGGGAGCCTATGATTACGAAATAATTCACGTCCCCGGAAAATATATTCAAGCCGCCGACTCCTTGTCCAGACAACCACAGGGCAAGGCTGAAGATGAAGAAGTGGAGGACATTCCAGAGTGGGTGATTGAAAAGAAGGCAAAAACACCGATAACCTTCAACGTAATTGAACTGGAAACACCCACACTTGATGATATTCGACGATGGCAGGATGAAGATCGTGATGTGGCTGCCATCAGAAGATACATCGTATATAACAATAGTCCACTGAGAAGCAATCTATGTCGACGAGTGTACAGAACAAGAGCTAATTACACCGTAGCTGACGGGCTTCCTCTGGTACCATAGTCAACAGATGGTACAAGAAGTGCCAGTGGTTCCCGAAGAACGCCGACTAGGGTTTCTTAGAAAATACCACGATAGTGATAAAGCACCACACCCTGGATGGAGAGAAACGTATCGTCAAATCCGTAACCGCGTCTATTGGTATGGGATGCAAGATGACATACGCAGATATGTAAAAGGGTGTGATACGTGTGCTAGAGTGAAGCCACTGAATAAGAAACCAAGTTCAGCAATGAGAAGTCGAAGACCTACTTCACCATGGGAGGTAGTCAGCATCGACTTGGTGGGTCCATACCCACGCACATCACGTGGAAAAACGAATATATTGGTCGTGACTGATCTTTTCACTAGATGGATCGAAGCATTTCCATTGGGGGCCACATCGACCTCGAAGACAGCCCAAGTACTGAAAGACGAAGTATTTAGTCGTTATGGATATCCAAGAGCAGTACTGAGTGATAATGGTCCCCAGTTCAGATGAAAAGAATGGAAAGCAGTGAACAGAGATTGGCACACAGAAATATGGACAACGCCAATATACCATCCAAGAGCCAACCCCACGGAAAGACAGAACCAGGAATTGAAGAAGTTGGTACGATTACATTTGTTGGATCAAGAACACAAGCACTGGGACCAACAACTACACAAGTGCTTATTCGCAATACGTAATAGAGCAAATCGTACAACTGGTTTTTCACCTGCCCAATTGTTACTGGGGGCAGAGATGAAGAAGCCTGGGGATTGGCAGATACAAGTCAATAAAGAGCCTCAAGAAATTCAAGATTGGGTCAACGAGAGACGCCAAGAACGCAATAAAAACGTTGAAAGAGCTTGGCAAACAATATTGGCCAATGTAGTAGTGAACGACCAAGTGGAAACGGAATTCAGTTATCAACCTAGAGAGTCCGCCTGGATGCGAAATCAAGTACTCAGCAGTAAGGTGGAGGGTGTACATAGTGGATTGGCACCGAAATGGAAAGGGCCTTACAGAGTGCTGAGGAGTTTACCAGCTGGAATATATGTTTTGGATACAGTGCCTCCCACGAAGATACATGGAGGTCTCGTGAAGCCGGCCAGTACAAGGACCGCCGCCAATGGGAATCTGGGAAGATTGAGTGTGGGGAACGAGGTGTTCGGCCAACTACTTCCAGATCGATTGGGGGGGTCAAAGGCATGGAGGTGATGGAAGACGACGGGATGTACCAAGTGTGGACGAGCCAGAGGCCAGAGCATTAGAGCCAGGGTACAACTTGCGGCCCAGACGACCGGCAATCAACAACAGGCGCCGTTGATGAAAAGTGAAAAGTGAAGTAACTAATGTGTACGTACGCTTTAAGTTAAGCTAGCTAGCTAAATGTACTAGTACAATTCAAATAGTTCTTAAGTTCTTAAGTCAAAAATTGGTCGACCAAATATAATAAGCAAATTAGAAAATGTGTGTTGGAATCTAGAGGGGGAGATTTTGTTGTAATGAAAATTATTGAGAATAATTTTTTTGATCCAACACACATATTAATTATGAAATAAAGGAAAATTAAGTAAAATATTACGAAAAAATATTTAACAAAACAATATTATTCTCCTTGGAAAAAAAAGAAAATCTCCTTTTTTGAAAGAAGTACAAAAAGAAAATAATATAGCTCGATTTATTTTTTTTCTTAAACTAAGTTTTTTTTTTTAAGTCAAAAATTGAAAAAAATTAATAGATGCATTTGATTTAAAGTTTTTCTATTTTTTTTTTAAATCAAAAATTGAAAAAAATTATTACATATAATTTAATTTTAATAAAATCAAGTCATAAAAATTGAATGTTTTTGATGAATTACATAAACGGCATCACAAATAAATAATTTTGTAAAAACAAGATAAATTTTGTAAAACAAGTAAACAGAAGTAAGCTAGCTTACAGTAATGCTTATGTATTGTAAAATTGTGTATAGATTTTGAATTCACACTGGCCGTGTTCATTAAGTCGGTAGTTAAATATCAACCAAGCGGGGTGTGTTATATGGTTCAAACCTCGGAAAGGTATTATAATTTTTAATTAATTTAATAAATAATCTGAACACTCCGACTACGTCCATGGTTGTTGATATACTAAAATATTCTAGAAGCCTCCATGCGAAAATATATTGTCAAAAACAATATTTATTCAAAAAAAAACAACCATGTTCTCGAAACATCTTTGATGGGTATATAAACCGGTGACCAGTGTTGATTCAAATCAGTTGTAATTCGGCTATTGTCTGATTAGTTCAAAGTTTAAAATCAAGTATTGTCTGATTAGTTCAAAGTATATAATTGTTCAATCCAGATCAAGTTAAAGTTGGAATTTGTACAAGTAATTTGATCAAGTAATTCAAAGTTTGACATTGTGTTGAAAAATTAAAATAATTGTTGAAAAAGAAATTGGATTCAAATTTTTTTGTTTTAAGAAATAAAATAAGGTTTTTTTTGTTTCGTAAAAACTTGTGTTTAATTTAATTTTTTTTTTCTTTTCTTTAACAAAAAACGTGCGTGTCATTTCAATTACAAAATATAAAATATTTAGTAAAATCTTTTACTAATATTTTTTTTTTGTCGAGTATCGGAATCATTTGCAGGTTCGGGCAGCACTCCTTTGAAGTAAAAAGAGAGCCAAGATATGGACAGCCACTTTAAAGCATGCCGATAACACTAGTGTATAAAATGTACAAAATCGATGCGTCTTCATAAATTTCGATTTGAAATTTACAAAAACATATTAAGGCTATGCTCCGAATTGTAGTTACTATAATGATACCTATTTGCAAAATATGATCTAAATTTAACATGTTTAACGTTAGTGTATACAATATGAATAAATATATACGTATGCTTAAAGATGGCAAATCGAAACTTTGCTTCGAATCGAAAATTGTGCTGTATGTCAGCCACCGACCTATCAAGTGATCCTACTTCTATAGTAAATGATTATGTAACGAGCTAGAGAAAATTTGAATTTAATAAATAAATTTGTATATTTGTATACTATGTAATATAAAACGCGGCAGCATCTTTATGTAAACGATCCAGTGTTGTTACTCTCATTAAGTCGTTATGTTATAAAACCTGATCGCGGCGATTAAATCTGTGATTTAGCACAACTGTATGAGCAAAATGTATTATCTCAGCAAAACAAAAAAATGTGTAGGGGTAAACTTTTTGCATACAAAAAGTATTGATATCCCAGCAAAAATAAAAATGTACGTTGACAAAAGTTGTAAAATGTATGTAAGGACCAATTTTTTATTTAATTGCAGGGTATTTCTTATTTTACATGGAAAGTGATCATATTTTATAAAATTTAATATACAATTAAATAAACCTACCAAATAAAAAAGGAAATATCCTGCTGTGTGAGGACCAACTATTTAACAAAAGTAAGAAAATTATGGCAAATTATCTGGCATGTACTTAATGAGGATATATTCATTTGACAAAAGTCTCACACTACGTTTTAAATTTGAACTTCAAAGCTTTGTTGGTTACTGAGATACAGATCCCTATAAATCGCCTCTAACCCTTCTATAATAGTACAGTAGACGTCTATGCTTAAACTTGGGCAGACGTACTACTGTACCATATAAAAATAATATAAGAGTAAGATATTTTCCTTGTACTTGGAAAATATCTCCAATCGTTTTTATCCCAAAACCAGGTAAACCGATCAATGAAGTTAAATTATATCGACCCATCAGCTTGTTATTGAAATTGTCTAAAGCCTTAAAAATTATTTCTAACAAAATTACAAAATATATTGTACGAATCCAGTATCACCTGACCACCAATTTGGTTTCCGTGAAAAGCACTCCACCATTTAATAAGTACACAAAATATTTAGGAAAAAAATACAAGGAAAAAAATATTTACAGCCGTATTCCTTGACGTTAGCAAAGCGTTAGATAAAGTATGGAATCCTGGTTTACTTTAAAATAACAAATACCAAGTACATATTATAAAATCATATTTAAACGATCGATATTTTCAAGTCAAACATCGAGACGAGTTATCCTACTTATTTTCCATTGAATTTGGCGTACCAGCAGACATCATTCTAGGTCTACTATATTTGATTTATACTGCAGATTTACTTGTTGACAAAGAAAACACAAAAGCAACATTTACGGATGATACTACAATTTTATCCATTGACGATAATCCAAATATAGCTGCTAGAAAGCACAAAATACGTTAAATAAAATACAACATTAGTTAGAAACTTTCTCAGTTAAACATGGACAAGGAAACAAACAAAAATATATATAAATGGTATAATAATTTTGAATCTTAAAGCAACTTTCGCGACATGTTTAAGCTTCGGATAAATTATTCGTGGAGTTTCTGTCGGTAGGAATCTCTAAACTGAGATGAGGGCCACAAAACATTTATTTATTTGTCTTCAATGAATTTATAATGTATAATATATTCAAATAGCTCTACTGACCCAGCTCCGACGAAATTTCGAATCTTCGATAATTTTTTAACTACAATGAAGTATCGATAGGTAGTCTTTAATTCAAATTGCAAATTTCGAAAACGGTTAGTGTTTCAAGAAAGAATGACCTCGGCAAACTTTCTAATTTAATGAGAAATTCATAAATTAATAAAACGTGGAGGGTGATATCCCAATATCTCGCTTTAGAATGCCCCTGAGTGTATTTAAAATCATATACAGAAACTATCACATTGTATATAAGGAATGCAGAATATTTCATATTATTGTTTATAGTGGCAAAACTTATTATACACAAATTGTCCATAAACTTTAAAGGGTAATGTTCTCTGGATAAACATTCAGATTCTATAGATAAAAACCCCAATTATTATTATTTTCACATAATGAATGTAAAATAATTTTAGATTGATAATTGTTTTTTGGTTTATTCTAATTCTTTTTAAATAAATCACTGGCTGATATAAAATTGATAATCAATGAAGTACCTATTGTGCAATAAATATGTTTTCCTTATCTCCAAAGCATTGTTTTACATTCCATCTAAAAAGAATATAAATACAAAAATAAAAATAATGGACATATTCACAAAGTTAAACGTTTATAAGAAATTGGACACATCAATATTTCATTGAGCCATTCCTACTAATAATATTATAAATGCGAATCTGTCTGTTACGTTTTCACGACTAAACCAATGTACCAATTTTGATGAAATTTGATATGAAAATAGCTTGAAACCTGGGGATGGACATAGGCTATTTTTAAATCAACCTCTAAGAAGGTGAAATAGACATAGAGATAATATATATCTCTAAATAGAGTTTGTATGGGATCATGTTTTTTTTTTAAGTTAAAGAAATGTATGTTTCAGCGTTTTAAGAAAATCAACCCATAAGGGGATAAAATAGGGAGTTAGAGTTTGTATGGGAGCCCCAAGGTTTTTGTAGTCAGAGATGTGAAAGTTGGTATTTTAGACTATTAATAATAAATATAGAAATACGTATATAAAGATTATTAAGATAATCAAAGTATTGAAAGAAGCATTGTATAAAAAAAATATATATACCTACTATTTCACTTGTCGATACTGTCGATTCATTCTCATAACCTAAGAATGTCAGCCAGTCTAGTTAGAACATTCAATTGATTAACATTCAATAAATATTTAACTCTATAAAAGCGAGTTTATCATAAATGTAACATTTTGTATTTCAGTTTGATTTCACTAATATATTTGATTCACTGTGTTTACTTTCGTAGATCACGCACAAAGAGAACTCTTAGTTTTTTTAAATTAAATTTAAAATTTTGCCCAAATTTCTAGAATAATTATTTGTATTTTATAAATACGTATTTTGACAACAAAGTAGTCATCATCAGTATGAATTGTAACTATCTCCGAGATATGGAATCAAAGATATGTTACTCGTTGTTAATTTGCTGCGTGTCTCACAATGATATTAAAAAAGTTTTGTCTTTTACATGATCTGACTGAAGTGTTACTAAAGGGATTACTTGAGTTAACTGACCAATTAAAGGATTAAATGTGTGATGAACCGAACCCGTCGATTGGCGGTAATCCTTTTCTGAGCATACGGTCTTGTTATTGTCAATAGCGTTAGGGTTTATTCGCAGCTAACCTTGATATTCAGGTATTAGTTTTGAAAATGGTTTAATTTTATTAAATCAGAATTTGGAATTGGACCATTATCTAAATTCATGATTTGTTTTCTTAATTTGTGTATGTAAATACTTTCGTATGCATTTAATTCCGAGGGATTTTGTACCGATTTCAGTAGTTTTAAATGTTATTTGTCAATTTTGTGGTTGTTCTCAATAACGTTCGCAGCTATACACGAGTTTTCGGTTCTCCCAAATTTTATGAGCCAGATGTTCTTTGATTCGAATACCGATTTGGCGACAACTTTGACCAACATAAATTTTCGAACAGTTTTGACAACTTATACTATATATATCCGATTGTTCTTCATTAATAATTTTATCCTTTGGGTTGCCCATTAACTGTTTAATTTTGTTTTTACTAACAAGCGCTGTTTTCTGGTTATTGCTTAATTCTCTTGTAATTTTATTTTTGCATGGGCCATGATTTTATTTGTTCAGCATTGTCATTCTCTTGTGTTAGTACGGTGGAATTGTTTCGTAAAATTTTAAATTTAGTTCTGCGGATCAAATTATTTATTATGTTAGAATCGAAGCTATTAAAGATTGCAATTTGTTTAATATGGTTTAGTTCTTTCAAATAGTTTTTCTTTGACAGTAAAATTTTAAGTATAAAAAATTGAAAACAGCCATTTTGTGTTGAGGTGGACTGTTCTAAGCAAAGCGTCTTTTTTAACTTTTCTCCGTTTTTTTGTATTGAGATTATTGATACTAATAAAAGAAATGCGTGTTTCAGCTTCTTTAGAAAATCATCCCATAATGGGGTGAAATAGAGAGTGAGAGTTTGTTGAGGATCCCGTTTTTTTAAGTTAAAGACCTGCAAATTGGTGTTTAGGTTATTAATAATATATAAAGAAATACGCGCTCCAGCGTTAAAAAAACTCATAAGAGGGTGAGAGTTTATGTAGGTGACCCGTTTGTTTTTAAAGTGTAAATTTAAGTTACTTTGTCCAAATAAGAATAAACGTATATCAGAGATTTTAGATAATCAACCCCTTAGAGTAAAGTAGGTGATAGGAATTTATTTAATTAAATATTGATGTGAAAAAATTAACTCATCCATCAGGTATCGAATCCTGAACCTTTAGAATTCAAGCCCAGTATGCTTATCGTTACACCATGGATGATTGTGATGTTACACCACGGATGAATGAATTAATTTTTTCGTATCATTTACAGTATTTGTTTGTAGTCAACATTAACTTATTATTCTACATATTATTATTTGTGTGTATTTAGGAGTCACAATACAATACCAATATCAATTTCCATAAGTTTACGTAAGACATAGTATAAAACAATTAGCCTATATAGACAGTCATATCATTGCATTTTTGAACTCATCCATCAGGTACCCAACCCTGGGCGTCTGGTATTGTATTGTGGCGCCTAAGTATACACAAACAATAATATGTCGAATAATAAGTTATTGTTGAATACAAAGCAATACTGACAATGCTATGAAAAACTAATTTATTCATCAGAATCATCCATGGTGTAACGACACACTTAGCTAGAAATCCAGAGGTCCAGAGTTTGATACCTGGTGGGTGAGCTAATTTTTTCCAATCAATATTTAATTAAAAAATTCAATGATGTTTGCCTATATAGTATACGCTAGCTCTTTCAAACTATGTCTTACGTAACTTTAATGAAAATTGCATTAATATTTTATTGTGACGCCAAGTGTATACCAATAATAATATGTGGATAAAAATTTATGTTGGGATTCCTTTCATATTGACGTTAAAGACTATTAAATCGCGATTTATTCAAAAGTCGTTCAAGTACGATGTGTTATGTTAACATTAATAGAGATTGTGGAAAGTAATTTATATTTTTGGAATAAAAGGACTGATTGTTTTAAAGATATGATATATGCAAAGTCAGTCAGTTGGCTGGTACCATCCATGGCTCCAGTTTTACCGGTGTTCGAGACAGCGCTCTAGTTCTTTCTATTTAAAGATCTTTTAAGTACTGATACTATAATATAAAAATGTTTCTTTTTGATATGAAACATTTGTTGCGGCGGGATAGACTGTTTGTTAACTGGCAACAAAACCCGGTGACGTTTTCGTACCACGGATCAACAAGCTGTTCATAGGTGATATTACAGATTGAAAGGGCTTGTGATCAATTGAAAGGGCTTGATGAGTGATATATATATATATATATATATATATATATATATATATATATATATATATATATATATATATATACATATATATATATATATATATATATATATATATATATATATATATATATATATATATATATATATATATGTTGAATTATCTATATGCAAAAATGAATCTTATATTAGACTAACACACATATGGTCAAAAACATATGGGTTTTATTAGAAATAACAAAATATTCTTTTTAGACACATATGGTCACAGGATGTTTTTCTAAAATGTATATATATAATATATATATTATTGGATAAAACACACATCTGGTTGCAATATGTATTACAGAAAAGGTCGGTCTTTTATGACTTAAAATATGTATATAAATACATTCATTTTGATATTTAAAACCTAGTCTAGTCACTCTAGTCTAAACTAAATAGTATGATATGTATAAGAGTGTCTAATCTAATACGTATAGGTTTCTTTTCTCAAAAAATTGCAATCTTTAAAATAAAGATTAAGTTATGTTAAAATTAAATCAGTGCTTTTTATTTAATTTAATTAAAAGTCACAATTACCAAATCCATAATCTCCTATAATATATATATATATATATATATATATATATATATATATATATATATATATATTTATATATATATATATATATATATATATATATTTATATATATATATATATATATATATATATATATATATATATGTATACCTTTCAAAAAGTAGTGATATCCGATCAAAAACATAAATGTAAAAAATGGCCGAGTTTTCGGGGAGATACTTCATAATAAAGTAAAATAGTTCAAACTAAAATGTAAGAATATAAGTGCAAAGTAAAATGAAAAAAAAAATTTGGTTGAAATTTATTCCGTAAGTTTTCTTTAGTATGTTTTTAAAATTTTAAAATTTAAAATTTTATAACGCGGCAAGTTATATTTTCTGTTGATTTCAAATATTTTAAAACTTGCCGCGTTAAAAAATTTTAAATTATAAAATTTTAAAAACATATTAAAGAAAACTTACGTAATAAATTTCAACCAAATTTTTTTTTTCATTTTACTTTGAACTTTTATTCTTACATTTTAGTTTTAACTATTTACTTTATTAATATAATATTTACTTTATAATACAACTATTATATGAAGTATCTTCCCGAAAACTCGGCCCTTTTTGACATTTATGTTTTTGATTGGATAATAATAATACTTTAAGTAACTTATTGAAAGAATTAGGCCGTCTCAATTTTTAAGAAATTAGGTAATTTTGCATTTTTTGGTATTAAATTAATACGTATTTTTTAAATAAAAAATAATTTTTTTCTTTAAAAATCTGAATATTTTATTTCTGATTATGCCATATTTATTTCCTTTAATAAATAATCCTTTCATGAATATTTTCTATACAAAATAGTTTCGATGTTTCACATCTGCCAGGCGTCGCCGCGATGGCAAAATTTTTTTTAAATAAACGACTTTCATTTTCATAAACTGAACAGTTTTGTTCCAAATTTTAACTCAAACATCTTTAATTACTGTAGACTGGCTCTGCTCGGAAGGAGGCTCCTCCCCTTGGCCCCCGGGGAGTCCTTCTGCTTTGACTTTGCGTCCTTGGTATAATGGGAACCCTTATAGCATGAATAGATGTCGAAAAGGTAATTTTGAAGCGTTTTTCCCCATTTTAGGGGAGGTAACGTTAGAAAAACTATAACTTTCCGATTTTTCCCGAATGTTTGTAGTTATTATGCGTCGAGTGCAAAAGACGCATCCTTCTAGCATGTCTAGAAGTGGGTTGGAATTTGTATGCGTGAGTGAGTATTTCAGTCAGTCAGTTACACAAAAGGCATATATTATAGGATTACAGATGCTTACCATACATATATTTCGTATCTTACAATTAGTATATGCGCTAATAAAAAAGTTTTGATACTGAGCTTATGTTAATCCTCCCGATAAAGTTTTCTGATTTTTTACTTTTCAATTTTTTAGACCTTTAAAGCTCTTGTATGTCTGTTTCCTGTAGTCATTGAAGAATTATTGGTATTTCGAAAAACTATTAATTATGTGGGTATATTTATATTAATACAACCTCAATTCTTAAGCAACCGATGAAAGTCAGAGAAAGTTGGACTCACTACTCAGTATTGTTGTCCATCAAAGTGTAAATGCAATCAGCACGTGAGTTGAACTGGGTTTATATGAACTAAACAGAAATCTTTGTTATCCTACGTAAATCTATCCTAAATTTCTCTCTTAATATTAGTAAAATAGAAAGATTAGTTATAATAAGTAAATTTGTTATAATAGTAAATGACTTTTGTCATATGTTGATTTCATTTAACACTTTTACGATGTAATAATAATCCGATCATAAAACATAAATGTAAATAAAATAGGTAAAAAAATATTAGTAGTTAGTTATAAGTTAAACGGTTTTATTGAAAATAAAGATAATCTGATCCAAAACATAAGTGTAAAAAAGGCCGAGTTTTCGGGGAGATACTTTATATAATAGTTGCTTCTTAAAAAGTGATGATATCCTATTAAAGAGCCGAGCTATTTACAAAGTAAATAGCTCGGTAAACTATTTACCAAGAAAATTAATGAGGGGTAAATTGATTAAATGTAAAAAATTTGGTTGAAATTTATTTCGTAAGTTTTCTCTTAGTATGTTTTTAAAATTTTATAACGCGGCAAGTTATTCTTTATTTTGTTTCAAATATTTTAAAACTTGCCGCGTTATAAAATTTTAAAAACATACTAATGGAAAACTTACGAAATAAATTTCAACCAAACTTTTTCTTACATTTAAGCAATTTATCCCTCATTAATTTTGGTTGATTTATGTGTCATCCAATCAGAACGGACTATCAACCAATCAAAACTTACTGTATAAGGTATAAGCTTCACAAATCAGTCCGAGGGGCAGAGCGGTCTAAGGCTTTATGTCTGCGCAGTATGCCTACTTTGAAACTGGGAGGTTCAAATCCCGACCTCGGCAGTTTGGCAATTATTAGTAAAAAAAAAGGCGGTTACTTGACTAAACTGTCGGCATATGGACGAAGTAACCGGCAATGCTTGAGAAGGTTTTCTGCAGTTTCCTACACGAACTCCAGATGAATATTGGCATAGTTCCTATTATAGTCAGTTGCAGCCGCATATTCTACCAATTCCCAGTCTATATACAAAATTCCTTTCACTCCACTCACATCCACACATCCTTAGGCATCACAATGGACCTTATGGTCAAAGTGTAGCCCGTCCAGGGCAGCCTCTACAATCTATCTATCTATATTCTTCATAATGTTAAATTTATCAAAACAAAAATGCAAAAATAGATCTAACTGAATGCCAAATATCAATTTTACAGGATATCTGGAAGTAGGGTAGAATATAGATAGATTAGTCGTACAAAATTATGGGCGTTCCCGCTATTTTACGATTTTTAATGGAAATAACTTTTAAACTGTTTATTCGTTAACGATGATTGAAAATATAGATAAACTGGAGGAAATGTTAGTTTTTTTCTAGTGGCAGTCAGTGTAACAAAAATAAAATTTAGTGAAAGAGTCCATTTGTACGTAGATAACTATATGTATGCGTATCTATATAAAATAGGTAATATTTAGAAAAAAATTTTAAAGTTTATTTTTAGCAATATAACAATTATGTTTTATAGTTTTTTAATTATAATGTATATTACGTTTATTGTTGTTCAAAACAGCAATGGACTTGAGAATGGTCTTGCATTAACACCTCCAATGGGTTGGATGTCTTGGGAACGATACCGTTGCAACATAGATTGTGAGTTTAATGACCTAGGCGAACCTAATGACGAATGTATCAGGTATTTATGAATATAATTGTTTTTTTAATCAAGGAGCACCCCAGTAGTATAGGAGGCTGTTAAAATCCAAAAACATTAAAAATATCTTTAATTGTTCCATTGAATAAAATTTTCACTGTTAATTTGAACGTTAATGATTCTACTATGCTGAAATTGCCTTGTATCAGAGTAAGGAACGTGATTTGTAGCTGAGTGTAAAGGGTAATAGGTCTTTTCGATCAGCTGTGGATCTGATTTTTGAGGTCCCATGCACAAAAGCCCTGCGGTCCTTAAATTTTCAATGTTATTAGCAAAATAGATTTTGTATCAGTAACCGAAAATAAATAATAAAATAAAATATATAAAAAATTCACTAATATTAAAAAAAATAATATACATACTTATATAGAACTAGCTGGCCGCCCGGCTTCGCAAAAATTTTCATACTTTCAAATTGAAAATATGAAACAAAATTGCCAAAAAACAAAACTGAATGTTTTTCCGATCGCTAGTAAACTTCACAGGATCACCCGCTGGGCTAATCTGAAGATTTCATGAAAATCAGTGCATACACACATCGATTTATATATATATATATATATGTCGGAATTTCATAATTGGGAGCATGATCGTTTGAACCAGTAAATATGTTGTCAGGCATTGTTGTCTTTTTTTATAAAATACAAACACTTACCAATTTCCAATAGCCCACTGAAAACTGCATTTTCACAAACACGCACTAGTTTACAATAATACCCGGTGTCCCGCACTATCACAATCAGTAATTACAAATAGTTGGTTCAATCCTACGACACAGTAAGTTGGCACCAGTTAACAATACAGATACAACACGAATAATACTAACAAATGCCATACCACGGTTATCTCATCAATAAACATAATTAATTATACTAGTCCAAAAGGGCTACCAACAATCCAAACACTATTTCCATGTGATGCTATTTTCATGTAACTTTCAGCAGAGTTCAGTTGATACTAATACGCAACTGCACGATACGGTCTGTACTCGGGTGCTGTCCTCTCAGAACTGACTATCCTGCTTCCTTTTTGAAACTCACCCCCCTTCCTTGATGTTTGTAAAAATATTGGAAAGGGGTCATTCTATTACTACATTATATTTATGTACCATCTCTGGTATATCACAAAAATAGGTTTATTAACATCCGTACCGTACAATTTGCGTCTAAGTAGAGAGCCGCACGTGCCCCTTCAGCTGAACCCTTACTTACTGTGTTAATTGATAAATCTTAAAGCAATTATTCTTTATTGCACTTTTAGACAATTTATTTTATTCTAAGAATATATATGTATTGATAATATCTAATTTCCGGACCTCTATGTCTGGAGGATACTTTATGTCGGACATACTGTAATAAAATAAACCTTTTCTTAAAAAATAGTTTCTTTGTACTTATAAATGTAAGCGTAAAACTGTAAACATATAGATGTAGAGAAATGTTCGAACAGACGTATCCATAAATAAAAAAACACATTTATTCCTTTGACAGATGTACGATTCCGACATATATATATATATATATATATATATATATATATTTATATATATATATATATATATATATATATATATATATATATATATATATATATATATATATAGTCAAAAGTCATGGAGTTTTTTGAAAGGGTGGATAGAGGATGAAATTCCAAAATGAAAAGTCCTTGGACATTGTTGCGCCTGTGACCTGACCCATCGTTAATTAGATATTAATTAAATAAAGTAAGCAATTAGAGAAGCGCGTTAACGGAATAAGAAATGGTGGGAATGAACGCAGCGGCAGCAGAGAGTCATGTGGGGAGAGAGCTCTCAATTCAATGAAAATTGAATGAATCATTATACCTGAAAACTGCATTTTTCGTTAAAAAATTTAAGCAATGAATCACCCATAATTTAGCTCACTAAAATATTGTAAAAAAATTATACTTAAGAATTTATTAATGTTTTTTGCACTGAGAAAATCAATTGCAATTTAGACTAATTTCAATTTTTCGTTAGGTAAATTGAAGGTTTTCAAATATTGGGAAGTTTTTGATTTCAGTCTGATTATCGAAAATTGAGTTGATCTTGAATTTTTGAGGTCCTAAAAAACTATCCTGACTATCTTTATGATAATCCCAAAAATATTTTTTTAAGAATTTTTTTACTACTGTACCGTTCGATTCCAAAATCTATTCAGCTCTTAACTTAAAAAAACAATGTCGCCGCCATAAAATTTTATCGTAAGAAATCTAATAAAAACTGAATAATTCAATTAATTAGATTTTTCAGAAAAAAAAAGGTAAATTTTTTTTCCAATTTTTTAAAATTCTACTATAAAAACTGTACTGGAATTGAAACGCATAAGGTTGACTCGCTTTACGTTAGTGGTGGGTTGACTTGATCTAATTGATTACTTTATTTAATTAATATCTAATTAACCGTGGGTCTGGCGCAAAATTGTCCAAGGACTTTTCATCTTAGAATTTCATCCCCTATCCACCCTTTAAAAAACTCCATGACTTTTGACTTACGTGTATTTATTTATTTTTAATTTGGTATTGACAGGTCGTTGACAGGCCAAGTTTGTTAACGGGTAACATCGGACAAGGGAAAAGAGGGAGTTTAGAAGGAGGGGAAAACACAAAATTTGGCATATCTCCCTTAATATTCGAAATATCGAAAAATTTATTAGAAATAAAGTTGTAGAAAATTAGTTTACTATATGTTTTACTATAATTTTGTTTATTATCATTTTTTCTACACTAATATTTACTGAAATATAATTCTAAATATAATACAAAAATATTCTAAATATCTCTGTACACATTAGAGTTTGGGAAAAAATAATCCGGTAATGAATTGTAGCAAACATGATTTTCACATTTTTATACATTTTTATACATTTTTCGATTGTTCTAATATTGAGACAGATATTTTATATTTTGTGTTTTCTTCTTTCTCTATGCCCCTATTTCCCCTTTGACATTTATTAATAAAATTGGCCTTGCAAATACCAAAATTATACCAGATACGACATTTCATTTTTATCAGACTATAATTTTGACTGCTAGAGAGTATTTATATATTCTAAGAAAATTCGCTAAGTAGACGCAGCTCCTGCGTAACGAATTTGTTTAGTCATTAATAATTCTTTATAATGAAATTATACAATAAATCCAAAAAACCATCTCACTCGCACCCGCTTGTATGTGTATTGCCTCGCACTCACATCTACGGCTGATCTTCATTTTTGTCTGGCAAGATGTTAGACCTGACGAAACTGCCTGGCTACTTAGGAAACATCTTTTAATAATTGCCCAAGTAACATATATAAAATTCAACCTTTTTACTATAACGAAAGTAAAATTACAATTTATTAAAGTTTAAGGGTGTCTACTATTCAAAGTGCCTGGCAATAAATGACGTGATTTCTAATATTTTCCTGAAGAAAATATAAAAAACGACACTGTATACTTTGACGAAAGTTAGTGGCAATTATATACACCTTGATCTAGGAAGTTGGGGCAAAAATCGAAATTTATTTGATTTTTGAATGTAAATTAATTTATTGGTTTTATCCTCCCATCTTAGAAAACGAAGTTAATCTCACACCGTTACGACGCATTATCATTACAAACCGAAAATTTCCGACGGATCCCGACGGCGACTTACTCTCTGGGAGGACTTTAGGTATTATTTTTTTCTTCGTTAAAAAACTGACACACTTGGCCAGCGTTTTCTATCGCTGGTCAAATAATGGGACTACCTGATCATTTATGACCAATTAGATGGTATAATTGATTTTTCGAAATTCCTTGGATGGAGTGCAAAATGTTTTGTGTGACCTCGAAAAAAATTCGTTACGCAGAAGCTGCTTCAACTTAGCGAATTTCCTTAAAATACATTAATCACTTTCTACCGGTCACAAATTTAGTCTGATCAAAATGAAATGTCGTATACGATTTTAGTATTTGCGAGGCCAATTTTATTAATAAATGACATACGTCAAGGGGAAATGGGGGCATAAAGAAAGGAGAAAACACAAAATATAAAATATCTCTCTTAATATTAGAACAATCAAAAAATGCTTAAGAAATAAAGTTGTAGAAAATCATGTTTGCTACAATTCATCACCTTATCATTATTGCTTAAACTCTAATGTGTACAGAGATATTGAGGAATTTAATTTTCAATCTTAAACCGTCAATATTTCTGTAAATATTAGGCTAACAGAAAAAGTGATAAGAAACACAATTACAGTAAAACTTAGTACCTACAACTTTACTTCTTATAAATTTTTCGATTTTTCGAATATTAAGGGAGAAATGTCAAATTTTCTGTTTCCCCCTCCCTTTAAACCCCCCTTTCCCCTTGTTCGATTTTACCCATTAACGAACTTGACCTTTTGGATATCAAAAGCATTTCAAATACCAAATTTCATTCCAATCAGATCAAAACTGTGACCGCTAGAGTGATTACAGACACACACACATATATATATATATATATATATATATATATATATATATATATATATATATATATATATATATATATATATGTATATGTCCATAGATATATATTTATATATAAATTTTACAAATGGTGACTTTCGACATCTACCAGGTAGGATCGATGGACATTTGCAAAAATTTTTGCAAAATTTTGAAGTCGGTACGAGACCAATAGCTCTATTTCCTTTCAGGAAATTCGCTGAAAATTAAAAGATTAATAAAAAATTTTCTATCGCTGACTAATTAATGGGACTACCTGACAATTTATGACTAATTAGTGAACAATTAGATAGTATAATTAGTTTTTCGAAATTCCATGGATGGGGTGCTAGCATCCTGGTGCCAGTTTATGTACTATAATGTATATAGTCCTTTGTGTAACTGATTCACTCACTGAGTGAGTCGTCTATACAAAATCTAACCCACTTCTAGGCATATTAGACGGATGCTGTTTGTTGCATTCGACTCGGAATAACTTCAAACTAACGGGAAAAATCGTAAAACTTTAATTTTCCCAACATAACTCCGTTCGAAAATGGGAAAATCCCCTAATTTACACTACGCAGGGTATTTTCTGTCTATTGCACGAAGCCAAGGCCGAAGACCGAACCGGGGTTAAGTAGTATCTTTACTAATATATCTTTAACTCACTTTATTACTCACTAATATAAGTTTATAGAAGAGTATGACTTAAATTATAGAAGTATATGATTCTAAGAAATTTGGCATAATATGAATGAAGATTTCGTAATGTATTTTTATTTTGTTGCATACATTTGATATACGTATGACATACAATGATATAATTTAACTCTATGCCAAATAATTATTTTCAAAATTTTGGCAGTTCAGTAATGCAAGTTTTTTTTTTTACAAATAATACTTATCCAATCAAAAACATCAAATGTAAGCCGAGTAATAGCCGAGTTTTCGGGGAAATCCTTAATGTAATAGTTGCTTCTTAAAAAATGAAGATATGGAAGAAAGGACCGAGACTTCATATAATAGTTGCTGCTTAAAAAGTGATGATATCCCTTTAAAGTGCCGAGCTATTTACAATGTAAATAGCTCGGTAAACTATTTTCCAAGAAAATTAATGAGGTGTAAATTGATTAAATGTAAAAAAAATTTGGTTGAAATTTATTTCGTAAGTTTGATTTTTTCTTTCATTTAATCAATTTACCCCTCATTAATTTTCTTGGTAAATATTTTACCGAGCTATAAAAGCTCTATGGACTATGTTGATCTAAAACGACTGAATGTTCGTTTGTCTTTTCGATATCTCTATTGTTTTACGAGATATTTCAATTTTTAGGGTCAGGCAAAATATTTAATTTTTTTTACGAATAATGCTTTTAAAAATGTTTGTTTTTTGAAAACTTATTATTTAAATAATAAATCAATGTAGTCCAATTGATTCAATCTACGTAATGGATGAAAATTTTTATTCGAATTGCTGTTCAACCGAAAACATATATTCGATTTGCTAAAACTCTTATTTTTCCTAAGTAATGTTACTTCCATATAGAAAACACTATAATTAGATAAAAAAAGGAAATTTTTGGTGTTTTTCCGCATTTTCGGAGTTGGTCCATTTGGAAAACTAAAGTTTTCCCATTTTTCTTAAAAATTTCAAGTTAATCCGTGTTGAATGCAAAAAACCGCATCCTTTTAGTATATCTAGAAATGGGTCAAATATTTTAAAACAAAAACTTTTTTTTTGAAAAATTTTGAAAAAGTTACTTTAAAAAAAATTATAACAATTAAAGAACCAGTGTTTACTCTTTGGAATATCATCCATAAATAATGATTTTTTAACTAACGAGAAAATCCTTATATACTATACCTATATATATACTTAATGTGTCATCCAATCAGAATGGATTATCGACAAATATCAACGAATCTGATGGATATATGCTTTACAATGATAAATTTATAAAAACAAAAGTTCTAGTTTTCATAATTTTCTTGTCGGTTTGGGTATTAAATATACCTGTATGCCAAATATCAACTTTACAGGATATCTGGTAGTATAGTAGAATATTGATATATTAGTCGTTCAAAATTCGGCGCGCTCCCGCTATATTTGCATTTTTGAAGTAAAATAACCTTTTAACGGTTAATTCGTTAACGATGATTGAAAAAACTGTTTCTTATAATTGCGTAAAGTTTCTATAGTCGAAAACTCACCACTGTATCTCTTTTCGTTCAAAAGTTATGGTACCTTAAAAAACCGTCTAAATTAAGGTGCAGAAATAGCACTGTAAGTACGAAGGACAAAAACCCCTTACACTCGGCCTTGCGCACTTCCATGCTATAGATATAAAATTGTTATATAGGCGCTTATATAGAAACAATAACCCGACTAGAATTTCTTTTAGGGACCCGACAAGGACCTGATCAGGTTAACCTTATCACCTGATAAGGTCCAGAACAGGAATACCAGATGAGGAACCTGATAAGAATGTAACGGTCGGCCTTGTAAGGTTTGTGTTAGGATTACCTTATGAGGCTCTCGTCAAGATTTTCTGGTTAGGTTTTGGCAAGGATTACCTTATGAGATCCTCGTCAGGAATACCTGGTTAGGTTCTTGCAAGGATTAACCTCCGTGAACTGGGCATACGAGTGCAACCAAAATTAAAACTAACAATATGAAAAAATTGTACCAAAATTATACCTAATTGTACAAACTACCTAGAAAATCCACTTCGAAAATTCATGATGTCAGATTCATTAGTACATAAATTTCTAGGCTATTATATTGGAAGTGAAATAATTGTAGAACTATTGTGAATAACAAAAACCGCTAAAAACCAAAATTTAACTTATACATATCTTATAAATAACTTCGAAAAAAGTGCCACTTCGAAAAATATTTTGTCAGTTTTACCTATTACCAGTTGGACCTTCTATAAAAATTTAACGTTGCCAAAATATTATGTTTGAAGAATATTTTGACATACTATTCAAACCAAAAATTGTACCCCCTCGATAACGAAGAAACTAATCAAATAAACATATTTTTGAAGATTTGACCCTTTTAGGACGCTATTTGGGAAAATGTTTCTTTGACACAAGATGAATTTTGACTAGAGGATAATGATTGCATGAAACAAAAAAATTGTACCTTTTAAATAACGGAGAAAAATCAGCTTTTCTGTTTCGCCCATTTCGGACACTGCTAGCGAAAAACTGAAAATGTAAAATAATTTTACCAAAATTGTACCCCGTAAATCCGCAAACATCAAAAGAATATCTCTTCAAATAAGGGAGATATTAAAGGATGGATTTTTTACCTATTTCGGACCTGGCCAGAAAAAAAATTTTTTGTCCAAAATATTATGTTCGTGGAGTACTTTGGCAAGTCATGATTAACAAAAATTGTACCTCTTGTATTAAGGGGCGAAATTAACAGAATTGTACCAAAATGAAGATAATTTTGAAGATCTAGGAGTGTCCACCCTAGCGAAAAACTGTAAAATAGTTGTACCAAAATTGTTCCCCGTAAATCCGCAAACAGCATAAGAATATCTCTTTAAATAAGGGAGATATTAAAGGTTGATTTTTTTAACCATTTCGGACTATACCAGAAAAAAAATTTTTGGCCAAAATATTCTTTCTATGGTGCACTTTATTTAATATGGCCAATTTAAATTGTACCAACATAGCACCTCGGATACATAACATAAAAAATTTAGCTCTTCAAACACATGAGAAATTTTACCTTTTTTTAATAACTTTTTTGGACACACTTGGATAACGTTTACTCATTTATATTTCGATTACTGCATTTTTGTTATTAATTGCCGGTCTTGCAAGTAAAAAAATTCATTAAAATGGTTGTCGGTCAATCATCTTAAATTGTGGTCTATATGATTGCATTGTTCTTATTCCAGAAATTTCCGTTCCAATTATAACCAAAAAACTGTCTTCGAAATATCTAATAATTTTCCCAAAAGTTGTTTGTTACAATAATTTGAGATTCTTGGAAATTTCTTACATACTTTAATATACAATAAAAAATGATGCGTGTCATAAACTTCTAAACTTAGGGTTCCGTTGTATGTACTAGATATAGCAATCAGTAATTTTACTACCCAGAATTTATAATTATTCATAAATACATTTATATTTTATTAACCCGACTTCAAAAAGGAGGATGGTTCTCAATTCGTCTGTATTTTTTTTTTTTTTTTTAATGTTTGTCACCTCAGAACTCCATCATTTATGAACCGATTTTGAATTTTTTTTTTGTCATAAAGGGTTTGATTCAAGGTAGGTCTCATTGTCACCAAATCGCATTCTGATGAGAGGATCCCCGGGAAATCGAGGAAAATCCTCATTTTATATGTGATAACCGATTTCTGCGACATTTTTTTTTTTTTTTAAAGGGTATACTCATTCATAATGGGAAAATAAGAAAAAATTTTTAAAAACCGACTTTAAAAAAATTTTTACAAAAAATAAACCGACCCCAAAAAAAAAAATTTTTACAAAAAAAAACCCAATTCCTTGTAAAACAAACTGAAAATCTGTTATGAAAAAATGCAGTAAAAATTAAAAAAAAAAAAAAAAAAAAAAACGGGTAAAAAAAAATGCACAAAAAATTAGTAGGTCGTTTAGTAGGTCTACCCATATTTAGACAAATAAAATCAGTTTTAGAACTTCAAAGTCACTAAAAAGCGAGAAATAAACCATATTTTGGCAAAATGGAAACCCGACTACAAAAATTAAATATTCTATAACAAAAAATGTACAATTATTGTTATTTTTGGAGGCGGTGTCCAAAAGTTATGTGAATTTCTCTATGCTGACACCGCCTCCAAAAATAACAATAATAGTACAAATATATTTAAAAACTTTTGTTTAGTAGAACTAAAATTGGCACAAGAATATGCATTTTTTTACTTTTTAGTGCATTTTTTGTTATAGAGTATTTAATTTTTGTAGTCGGGTTTCCATTTTGTCAAAATATGGTTTATTTCAAATATTATTACCAATATGATGGGAGTTTGCTGAGTGAGGTCAGTTCCTTGCAGATGAGCTCATAACGGCTTAGTATTATTATATTATTATTCGCCTTTTCCATCACAGCTTCATAAAACTCTATCCTGCGATAAGAGTCCCCAGCCAATATCTCTTGGGTTTTTCCATACTTAAAACATTGGAAATTGTTCCGCTTCCAAATGTTTTCAATTGTATAGTTGATTAGGCCAATTCTTCACCAACTTCTCTGATCGATTTTTTATCGTCAATAAATAATAAACTACAAACTGCTACATCTCTCTCTTCATTTGTTTGTGGGGCTTCATCATCTATCTTTGCAACCAGTTATGCAACCCCATTTTTCAAAACAGCTAATCATATGAGTAATTGTTCGAATGCTTGGAGATTGCCTATCCTCAAATGACACAATAAATAAATTGACACATTCCTTTGCCGAATGTCGCCTAAAGTACCATTTAACAATTTGCACTTTTTCTATTATTGTGTAATAACCCATTGTTGGAATACGTTTATACCATTAAAAAACAAACAAATATTTCCTTTGCATTCACATACGTAATGAATAATAATATTATAACTTAGTGTGCACCACTAAATCCCTACTCATAAATGACATCAAACAAACATGATCCTACAAGCAGCATATAAGTATGTGGTTAATAAATATTTCATTTCATTTATTTATTTAACATTGATTCCCTATTACAAATGCTGTTGAAAACAGACTATATATATATATATATATATAAGCTTATATATATAAGCTTTTGGCTTCGTATATTTAAGCCTTTCAAAAAGAAGTGATATCTTACATTCTTACTTTTAGTTTTCACTATTTACTTTATAAATAGCTCGACTCTTTAATGGAATGCTCCCCGAAAACTCGGCCCTTTTTGACATTTATGTTTTTGATTGGATATCACTTCTTTTTGAAAGGCTTAAATATACGAAGCCAAAATCTTTGTGCAAAACGCTGTATTTGTATAAATGTATCCTTACTTACTGTGTTTCGCTAATCAAGCCCTTTCATTTGATACCCATATCATAGGGGTTAATATGGAAAATATAAAAATCACCTTTTTGCGGCGGCCACCATATTGGATTTAGAATGACGTCACTTTACTAACTGTGTTTTTTTCATCAAGCCCTTTCATTTGATACCCATATCATAGGGGTTAATGTGGAAATTATAAATATCCATTTCCGGCGGTCGCCATATTGGATTTAGAATGACATTAGTTTACTTACTGTGTTTCGGCCATCAAGACCTTTCATTTGATACCCATATCATAGGGGTTAATGTGGAAAATATAAATTGCCATTTTGCGGCGGCCATTGCCACATCTCTGTAAATATTAGAGAAATAAAAAAAATGATAAGAAACTTAAGTATAGTAAAACTAATTTTCTACAACTTTACCTATTATGTATTTTTCGATTTTTTTTCAATATTAAGACAGATATACCAAATTTTGTGTTTCCCCCTCCCTATAGCACCCTTTCTTCTTTCCGATTCCGGTCATGCTTACCATAAAAATGCATTGTCATCAGAACTGAACCAACATGTAAAAACTCAACTCCGTAGGCTAAGAAGAAGTGGGTCCAATTTAACTTGCAAGATTCCATTACAGTCACCGGAATGGGTGAAACTAAATAAAAGCCTATAATATTTGAATGAATGTACTCATATTGAGACAAACTAAATAATAGATGGAGATCTTTATTTGAATTGTCCAATTAATATAATACCATATTCGATATTCAAATCGTTTGCCTATATCTGATCAAACTACCATAGAGAAGACATTATTACCACAATTTTTTGTTTTCCCCATTTTTTCGGATGTTGCGTTGGGAAAATTGAATTTTTTCTATCTACATATAGGTTTTGAGATATTTCGCGTCGAATTCAAAAATCCGCATCCTTCTCAAATGTCTGGAAGTGGCTTAAACTTAAACACATAAATTTAATTTTGGTTTTCCATATGTTCCGTTGGGAAAATTAAATTTTTCCAAAGATTTTTATTTAAGGTTTCAGAAATTTTGCGTCGAATGCAAAAAAAACGCATGCTTCTAGCATTTCTGGAAGTGGAGCATCAAAGTTTTAAAAAATCGTGCACAACTTTCGCAAGTGGTGTTTTGCTACATTTTTAAAATATATATAGAAAATATGGACCAATCATAGAGCAGCAATATTTCTTATGTTAATTTTATGAAAACAAAAATTTTCCATTTCCCGAAATAAATTTCGTGGTTTGATAATTTTCTTTCGGTTTGGTCACTATATCTAACTGTATGCCAAATATAAACTTTTAAGGCCTTATGATCTAGGCCATGGAATTATGATCGTGTATGGCCAAGAATTGTAGGCGTTCCCGCTTATTAACGATTTTCGCTAAACCGTATATTTCTTAACAAAAAGCAAAAACTTGTTCTCTTATAGTTCCCTAAATAGCTTATACTCGAAACATCAGCACTTTAACTCTTTTCGTTCCGAAGATATTTCGGGGTCAAATCGGCTCTGATTTAACGTGAAGTAATAGTAATGTAAGCGCGAAGGCAAAAAAGCCCCTAAAACTCGGCCTGTCGCACGTCCGTGCTCTAGATTATCGGTGGGTCAGGTGCAAAAATGTCCAAGGACTTTTCATCTTAGAATTTCATCCCCTATCTACCCTTTCAAGAAACTCCATAACTTTTGACTCATCCTGTATATATATATATATATATATATATATATATATATATATATATATATAATATATATATATATATATATATATATATATATATATATTATATATATATATATATATATATATATATTATATATATATATATCTATATATACATATATAAAAATTTTAACGATAGTGATTTTTGGCATCTAGTAGGTAGGATCGATGGACATTTGAAGAAATTTTTACAAAATTTGAACATTGAAAAAAAACTATTTAAAAACTGAAATTTCAAGAGTGTACAGCGCCCAAACGGCACAACTTTTATTGAGGTAAATTTAGCACAATCGTCTTCTTTTAAGCCATAGTATAAGCGGTAAAGCGTTTTAAAGACCTTGTAAAGACCTAAGGATCTCTACACGTATATTTGTGTTCTGTTGCGTTTGCTCTGCCAGATTACTGGTCTTACTGGTCTTCTGTAAGAACATCTACTAGGACATAATAGAAAAAAATAAAAAGTATTCTCCATCATAATTTTTTTTAAACCGCCTCAAGCCATAGTAAAGGGAGTTACACAACTTTAAATTAAATTAAAACAAAGAAAAATATTTTTAAAATCAATTAAACTGGCTTTATTGGATAGATAATTTTATGCCATTAATGTTTAAATATGATTTCGGACATGTGGCCGCCACGGCTGGCGCGTACATGGCACAATCAGGAACTCCAATTTTCACACACTTTTCGCAGCATTTGCGGCCGTATTTTGACAATAACTCATCGAATGTTCATTTCCAGGTGTTAAATTGTCTCTGGTTTATCGGCGTAGACAAGTAGGTAACTTTACACAACCCCAAAGAAAATAATCCAATGGGGTTATATAACACGATCTGGTGGCCAATTAACAGGACCATTACGTGAAATTATTGAAAATTTCAACATAAATTATATAAATATATATATTAATATACATATATATATATATATATATATATATATATATATATATATAAATATATATATATATATATATATATATATATATATACATATATATATATATATATATATATATATATATATATATACATATATATATATACATAAATATACAAATATATATATATTGTTGCGTAACTCGATGAAGCCTTTTTTATAATTGTTTAAGGTTAATGGCGTAATTATGATTGAATGTATTTTGAAATCAAAAGCATTTGCAATAACAAAATTTATTTAATACTAAAAACTTACTAGGCAATTTTTGCAAAATCAGCATAAATACATTTGTTGAAAAAATTATTATAGCGCGTTTAACACAAATATATTTTAACTAAGTCGATTTTCGCATATAAAAGTAATTGTAAATCACCTCACAAATAAATTTTAGATTTAGATTTAGATTTAGAATTAGATTTTGTTTATGATTTTGATTTTGACTTTGATTTAGATTTAGATTTAGATTTAGACTAAGACTTAGACTTAGACTTAGATTCAGATTTAGATTTAGATTTAGATTTAGATTAAGATTTAGACTAAGACTTAGATTTTGATTTTGATTTTGATTTTGATTTTGATTTTGATTTTGATTTTGATTTTGATTTTGATTTTGATTCTGATTTTGATTTTGATTTTGATTTTGATTTTGATTTTGATTTTGATTTTGATTTTGATTTTGATTTTGATTTTGATTTTGATTTTGATTTTGATTTTGATTTTGATTTTGATTTTGATTTTGATTTTGATTTTGATTTTGATTTTGATTTTGATTTTGATTTTGATTTTGATTTTGATTTTGATTTTGATTTTGATTTTGATTTTGATTTTGATTTTGATTTTGATTTTGATTTTGATTTTGATTTTGATTTTGATTTTGATTTTGATTTTGATTTTGATTTTGATTTTGATTTTGATTTTGATTTTGATTTTGATTTTGATTTTGATTTTGATTTTGATTTTGATTTTGATTTTGATTTTGATTTTGATTTTGATTTTGATTTTGATTTTGATTTTGATTTTGATTTTGATTTTGATTTTGATTTTGATTTTGATTTTGATTTTGATTTTGATTTTGATTTTGATTTTGATTTTGATTTTGATTTTGATTTTGATTTTGATTTTGATTTTGATTTTGATTTTGATTTTGATTTTGATTTTGATTTTGATTTTGATTTTGATTTTGATTTTGATTTTGATTTTGATTTTGATTTTGATTTTGATTTTGATTTTGATTTTGATTTTGATTTTGATTTTGATTTTGATTTTGATTTTGATTTTGATTTTGATTTTGATTTTGATTTTGATTTTGATTTTGATTTTGATTTTGATTTTGATTTTGATTTTGATTTTGATTTTGATTTTGATTTTGATTTTGATTTTGATTTTGATTTTGATTTTGATTTTGATTTTGATTTTGATTTTGATTTTGATTTTGATTTTGATTTTGATTTTGATTTTGATTTTGATTTTGATTTTGATTTTGATTTTGATTTTGATTTTGATTTTGATTTTGATTTTGATTTTGATTTTGATTTTGATTTTGATTTTGATTTTGATTTTGATTTTGATTTTGATTTTGATTTTGATTTTGATTTTGATTTTGATTTTGATTTTGATTTTGATTTTGATTTTGATTTTGATTTTGATTTTGATTTTGATTTTGATTTTGATTTTGATTTTGATTTTGATTTTGATTTTGATTTTGATTTTGATTTTGATTTTGATTTTGATTTTGATTTTGATTTTGATTTTGATTTTGATTTTGATTTTGATTTTGATTTTGATTTTGATTTTGATTTTGATTTTGATTTTGATTTTGATTTTGATTTTGATTTTGATTTTGATTTTGATTTTGATTTTGATTTTGATTTTGATTTTGATTTTGATTTTGATTTTGATTTTGATTTTGATTTTGATTTTGATTTTGATTTTGATTTTGATTTTGATTTTGATTTTGATTTTGATTTTGATTTTGATTTTGATTTTGATTTTGATTTTGATTTTGATTTTGATTTTGATTTTGATTTTGATTTTGATTTTGATTTTGATTTTGATTTTGATTTTGATTTTGATTTTGATTTTGATTTAAATTTAGATTTAGATTTAGATTTAGATTTTGATTTAAATTTAATCAGTCAAAATGTAATTTAAATTAGAATCGAATAAAAAATCCGATTAATTTAATAATCAAGTCTATTCAAATTTCAACAATCAATTCAGTCAAAATTAATTAACTAGTAAATAAATTAAATTTAGTTTTTTAAGTGTTTCGTTTATTACTGACTTATCTACCATTCTTGTAATATTTAATCCAAAATATTACTCGTATTAAATTGGAAACATTTGGGTAATATCAAATTTTCCAATTGGTTATGGTCAAGTATTTGAGACGTCGAATATTTGAAATTAAATAAGCCTACGAAGTTGAGCTTTAATCAACTGCTCTGGTGGCAGCGGACATTCATCACCTGCAACAACCAATTTTGCACAAAAGGACGCAACATAAAATTGGTGTCAAAGGCGGGAATGCAACAATATATATATATAGAGGAGATGCCCATATAAAATCTTGTATTTGTCGCTTAGTATTACTAAAATGGAAAAATTGACAATATTTTTTACTTGGATATTTGGTGAAATATACTAAACTATTTTTCGATTCTATTAAAATTTTTAGCAAACATTTACCTCTTTCATTATAACGGTCAAGCGGTAAAGGATCAAAAGATTTATATAACGTTTATATTTTATTCATACACAAATATATAAAAAAGGTACATTTTATGCCCCAAATTACCAGCCCAGAATTCCAGAGTATGTATTGCATAGTTGGGCAGGGTTTGACTTCACAAGTTCTGAGTGAGAGGTAGAAAAAGAGATAAAGTAAATACAGGGTACCTACCAATTATTATTATTTTCTTTTTTTAATTAAAACATTTTCTGAAAAAAATATTATAATACCAACTCTTTTTTATGGTCACTATTATACAAAGTATACAATATATTGAATACATACTCTGGAATTTTGGGCTGGTAATTTAGGGCATAAAATGTACCTTTTTGATATATTTGTGTATGAATGTTATGTAATGTATGTAATGTATGTATGAATGTAATGTATTTGTGTATAAATGTTATATAAATTATAAAATACAAATCTTTTGATCTTTTACGTTTACCGCTTGCTAATTGTAAACCGCTTCTAATTTTTTGATGGTTTAGCTTTAGCTTAGATTTTAGAATCGGAGAACTAATAAACAATTATTTATCTGATTTAAATACTTTTTCTTAGTAGGGAGTATAGTGTCATGGCAATTTGATGACACTGGATACAATAAACATGCCAATGATAAAGCTAGGTGAGTGAGGGGGGAGGTAATTTGTTACTAATTTCTAAATGGTTAAATTTTACATAAAGTGGGATTTTTATGTTAGCTTACTCAACTTGACTGAGTTTCTTCGAGTTGGTCTACTTTGAATTAAAAAAATTAAAAGTACTATTCGTGCTAATAAAAATTATTTTTCGCATAATTTGTTTAAAAAAATAAAATAAAAGTAGTGATTTTAGTGAAACGGTAATTTTATTATCGATTTAAAGATTTCGAAAATATAAATGTAATGAGTGATTTTTTAGTGGCCCTTTTTAATAGAAAATTTAAAATTCCCGCTTTAATAGAAATTTTTTCTGGAATCCAATGATTGCGCGTTATTAAACGAAATGATTACCCTTCCAACAAATTATAATTTATTAGGAGCCATGGTACAAAAACACATGAGCACAAAAAGTATTTGGGAAATCGTCGCAGAAAACCCATCTTCGGGAGGGAGGTGGGAAATTCATTGAGTGTGGGACTCCAGGCCAGCCAGACTACCCACTAAAATCCACCCCGCCTTTAAGGGCTTGAAGAACTTGCTCATTAGCCTCCGTAGGTTAAAACATAACAATAACAAAACTTAACAATATCACAGAATATCACAACACTACCTAGTCAAATGAATTGACTAGGTAGGAATAGAATAACATAAAATAAACTATATTAATAAAAAAATAACAAACAAAAAATTAACAACAACAACAACAAAAAATAATTAACAACGTTGCAGTGAAGGTGTAAGAGGCATTCACTACAAAAATTAAAAATACTTACAAAACTAGATAACAATATAAAAAAATTAAAACTTATAAACTAGATAACAATAAAAAGTTTTAAAAACAAGAAATATAACAACGTGTAATAGTGTGGGTGTAAAGAGCCCACAGGTCGAAGAACACTCCCACAAAGTGATAGCCTCGTAAAAAATTTATTATAGTCGTGAATGGAAATCTCAAGGTGAACAAGTTGATCCGTCGTCGAATGGTATTGGCGCAAACCTGTTTGATATTTACTTATCAGATGATAAGTAAATTCTGTCTGATATTTACTTATCAGCCACCAGACGAGACGTCTGTTCACTATTTTTTCCAATATCTTGCTGAAGCAGCAAGTCAAAGATATTGGATGGTAGCTTGATGGTTGCGATGAATCTTTACCCTCTTTAAGCAGCGGGATAGTAATGGCTTTCCGCCATTGCTGAGGGTAAACGCTCTGCCGAAAAATATTGTTATATAGATCCAGTAATCCGCACATACCAGGATAAGGCAGAATCTGGATCATGGCATAATGTGTTGTATCGGGGCCAGGTGATGTATCTGTTGACCTCTTTAGAGCCTCCAGTAGTTCTTGCGTTGTGAAATCATTGTTATACTGGAGGGATTCATCTGAGAAAAAAATCAAGATTCATCATGTTGTTCGTGATGAATCTTGATCCGCAGGAAATCCGGGTCATAATTTTGGGAGCTGCAGACGTGCTCGAAATGCTCCTTTATACATTCAGCGATTTCGGCACGCTGCGATATGACTCGGCCATCCATATTAAGGAGGGCAGGCGCCGGTAATGAGGAAAATTTCCCCGAAGTTGCCTTCATCCTCCTCCATACCTCCAAAGATGGTGTGGAGGTATTGATGGCCGAAACATATTGCTCCCAAGATAGCCTTTTCTGATCTCGAATAGTTCTGATTGCTATTGATCTTCTTCTTTTAAAGGCTATCAAATTTTACTTCGTGGGGCGTCATTTTAGTTTGTTTAGCGCCCTCTTTTTCTCTGCAAACGCTACTCTCACGACATGATTCCACCAGGGAACTTTCCTCTTAGGTGGAATGCCAGAAGACTTCCTTATAGCGTGTGTAGCTGCTTCATGACTTTGGAGGTTATTTTGCATACATCCTCTTCTACGTCTCCCCCAACGTGGGAACTTGAAAACTTTCCATGAAAGTGTCTCAGTTTGTACGACGAAGACGCCATCTCGGCGAAGTAGGATGTGGACATATCGCAGACTTATGAGAAATTTTGATAGGTAGGTGGTCACTCCCACAAGGATCAGGAAATACCATCCATTCCAGTCGATGAGCCAGAGCCGGTTAGCATAGTGTCAGATCAATTGGTGACATCTCACCAGTTCTGGCGTTTAATCGTGTTTTCTCATCGGTATTTAAAAGAAACGTATTTGACTCATCCAAAATGCTTTCGATGAGTCTCCGACGTGCGTCTCTATGCTCACAGCCCCACATTGACTGTGAGCGTTAAAATCACCTAGCATCAGATCTTCGATACTCCAATCAAAGTCCGGCAGATAGATTTTGCACAATGTGAGTTCGAGCGATCCGAATATGCTAACAGCTATAGCTTGTAGGGGGGTGTCAAGGCGAAGGGCCTGGAAAGATAGGCCATTAATATTGCGACACCTCCACTTGCTCCAACATCTGGCAGAACATCTCGCCGGCGGATGGTATAACCCTTCAGGGTATACGGTTCCGCCGGTCTAAGATATGTTTCTTGTATACATACACACATAGGTGTACGCTCTGCCAGAAGCATGTTTAGCTCACAGTAGCGTTGTTTAATACCATTGCAATTCCACTGTAATATATTGGCCATTTCTATTGGCTAGGATGGGTTGCCCCAGGAAGTTGTGGGATCATTTCCTGGGTTTCCCCTTCGGCCAGCGTCTTTTATCTCTTCTGCTCATCTCCTTGTCGGAGAAAGTGACGGAATCCAAATCCGTCTTCGACGTCACCCTGTAGGAGACGACGACCCTATTTTCACGATCCGGGGGGCTACTCGAGCGCTACTTGTGCGCTGGGCTACCTTCCGGTGATGTTGAAACCGGAGGCCTGGACCTCTCCGGCTTCGGTGAGCTCAGCTCCACCTGCAGAGCTGGCCCACCCCGTCATGTAGATGGAGATGGAGTCTTTTCACGATCCACCTCCATCGATTTTACTTCTGAAGATGACTTACTGGTTGCCACCTCCGAAGCTCTCAAATCAGACTTTAGGGTCTCTCTCTTACGCTTCGTCGTTGTTTTAGGAGGAACCTGAATAGGCCCCCTGGAGAAGTTTTAATAACTTTTGCTGGCCATGCTGACGCTTGGCCTTCACTTTTTTTATTTAAAAACTCGCTGATGATTTTCATCTTCAGCGGAGCGAGCTCTTTAGCCAGAGTTGAAGCATCAGCAGAAGCGGCGGGAGTACCTGTGACGCGGGCATAGGAGACGGCAGATTGAGTACGAGGGCTGGAGCCCATCACCCTCCTGCGTGCCTCAGGATAAGTGAGCTTATCCAGAACTCTCACTTTCTGGATAGCCATCTCTTCCATATATTTGGGGCAGTTCTTCGACTTTGCCGAATGAATACCCCAATTTACACTTATGATTGGCTCATTCCACGGTTTTCCTTCGTGCAATGGCTCCCCGCAGACACATATTTGAGGCTTTTCATATCTACCTGCCGTGTGTCCTTATCTTTGACACCGATAGCATCGCATCGGAGCTGGAATGTACGGACACACGGGGATTTTTTTGTGAATACTAGCATCGACTGTTGCTGGCAAATCAATCTCATTTTCCAGCATGTATAGATGAAAAGGGGTAGTTTTAGGGGTGTTTATCCCAATTGCGAAGGGTTTTAATGAAAAAATTTTTGTTTTTTAATAGTCCTGTTATCTTAAACTTGTTCCATGTCGAATGGAAAAAACCTGATCATTCTAACATGAATAGTAGGGAAAATGGAAGTTTTAGGGGTGTTTTTCTCATGTTCGGAGGGTTGCGACGGAGGTAATGAAGTTTTCTGTTAATTTGACTTTATTTCGGGTCGATTGTTAAAAATCCCATCATTTCAGCATGTATAGAACAGAAAAGCGTAATTTTGGGGGGTGCTTTTCAGATTTTCCGGGAGGTTGCAATAAAAAATTTAAGTTTCCCGATTTTTTCCGTCGGTTTGAACCAATTTTGCGTCGAGTACAAAAACCGCATCTTTCCAGCATGAATCTAAGTGAAAAAGGCAGTTTTAGAGGTGTTTTTCCCATTTTCGAGGTGTTGCGAAGGAGGTAAAGAAGTTTTCTGTTATTTTATTATTTCGGGTCTATTAGTGAAAAATTCATCTTTCTAGCATGAATAGAACAGAAAAACGTAATTTTGGGGGGCGCTTTTCCGATTTTCCGGGAGGTTGCAATAAAAAAATTGAAGTTTTCCAATTTTTTCCGTCGGTTTGAACCAATTTTGCGTCGAATATAAACACCGCATCTTTCTAGCATGAATCTAAGTGGAAAAGGCAGTTTTAGAGGTGTATTTCCCATTTTCGAGGGGTTGTGAAGGAGATAATGAAGTTTTCTGTTATTTTAACATTATTTCGGGTAGATTGGTGAAAATTCCATCTTTCTAGCATGAATAGAACAGAAAAACGTAATTTTGGGGAGTGCTTTTCCGATTTTCCGGAAGGTTGCAATAAAAAAATTGAAGTTTTTCAATATTTTCCCTCGGTTTGAACCAATTTTGCGTCGAATACAAAAACCGCATCTTTCTAGCATGAATCGAAGTGAAAAGGGCAGTTTTAGGGGTGTTTTTCCCATTTTCGGAGTGTTGCGATGCAGGTAAAGAAGTTTTCTGTTAATTTGACTTTATTTCGGGTCGATTGGTGAAAATTTCATCTTTCTAGCATGCATAGAACAGAAAAACGTAATTTTGGGGGGTGTTTTTCCAATTTTCCGGGGGGTTGCAATGAAAAAAATTAAGTTTTCTCGTCGGTTTGAAGCAATTTCGCGTCAAATGCAAAAAACCGCATCTTTCTAGCATGTCTAGAAGTGAGTTAGGTTTTGTATATATCAGTCAGCTTCACTTCTAGCTTTATAGTATATTAGATACTTCCAGATATGCTGTAAAGTTGGTATTTGGCATACAAGTAGATTTAGTACGCAAACCGACGGGAAAATTATGAAAACTGGAAATTTCTATAAGAAAAAAGAAAATTTTTGCAATTTTCGTTTTTATTAATTAACATTATAAAGCATATATCTATTTGATTCGTTGATATTTGTCGATAGTCCCTTCTGATTGGATACACATTATGTATAAATATAGGTATGTATATATAACGGCTTACACATTAATGAATAACTCATTATTAATGAATGTGCCAAAGAGTGAACACTGATTCTTTAATTGTTATAATTGCTTACAAAGTCACTTTTTCAAAATTAAAAAAAAAAACAAGATTTTGTTTTAAAAAATTTACCCATTTCTATATATGCTAGACGGATGCGGTTTTTTTGCGTTCAACACGGATTAACTTGAAATTTATAAGAAAAATGAGAAAACGTTAGTTTTCCAAACGGACAACTCCGAAAATGGGAAAAAATACCAAAAATAACCTTTTTTTACCTAATTATAGCGTTTTCTGTATGGAAGTTTAGCATTACTTTGGAAAAATATGAGTTTTAGCACATCGAATATGTTGAACAACAATTCAAATAAAAATTTTCATCCATTACTTAGATTGAATCAATAGGACTACATTGATTTAAATAAGAAGTTTTCAAAAAACAAACATATTTAAAAGCATTATTCGTGAAAAAAATGAAATTTTTGCCTGAACTTAAAAATTGAAATATCTCGTAAACCAATAGAAATATCGAAAAAAAAATCGAAAATTCAGTCGTTTTATGTCAATATAGTCGATAGAAATAATATACCACATCTGAATAACAAAATTTTTAGGCTATGTGAGTTTTAGGTCGTGCCGAATTAACGAGAAATTTTACATAAAAAGTTAAATAATTCCGAAAGGGTGTGTTGTATCGAAAAAAAGCAACAACAATTCCCTGATAATCGCCACTTATTTCCCAAAGAATCTAAATCTAAAGTTTCATAACTGTAGGGCCATTTTTGCAAATTTTGTATTTTTTCAAAAAAATTTTGTCGTGTTAACATATGAACGCAATTTTGTTAAAAAAAATCTAACCCTAGACACGCTAGAACGAAGGGTGTTTTGCATTCGACGCGAAATAACTTGAAATCTATACGAAAATTCGGAAAATTTTAATTTTTCCAAAACAACATCCCCAAAAATGGGATAATAGCAAAAATTACCTTTATAGACATGCTAGAAGGATGTGGTTTTTTGCATTCGATTTTAAATACCTTAAAACGTATAACAAATATCGGAAAATTTAAATTTTCCCAACAAAACCTACCCAAAAATGCGAAAAACCAAAAATTACATTTAATTGTTTAATTTTAAGCTACTTCCAGACATTTAAGAAGGATGTAGTTTTTTGCATTTGACTCGGAATACTATGAAACCTATAAGGAAAATCAGAAAATTTAAATTTTCCTAGCACAACATCTCCAAAAATGGAAAAACACTAAAAACTACCTTTCAAGATATGCTAGATATGATGCGGTTTTTTGCAATTGAAGCGAAAACCCCTTAATATATATAAATATCCGCAAATTTAAATTTTCCCAACGTAACCTACCCAAAAATTCGAAAAACCAAAAATTACATATGTGTTTAAATTTAAGCCACTTCCAGACATTTTAGAAGGATGCAGTTTTTTGAATTCGACTCGGGATACCTTGAAATCTGTAAGAAAAATCAGAAAAGTTAAACTTTCCAAATGTAACATCCCCAAAAATGGGAAAACTCAAACCTTTTTTGTATAATTGTAATGATGAATTTCGTTAATATTTAGGACGGATTTATTATCAATAATTGGCCAATCACAGTTGTTTTATCAAATGTAGATTGATTAATTCACAAATTATTTTCTATAAATACCGCAGTTAAAAGCCTCTTGTAATTTTGTTACTTAAAATCAATGCAAGGTTTTTTACATTAAGATTTTTCCTGGACACACTTTCTTGTATACTAAAAATTAATATTATAAAATAAATTAAAATACTATTAGAATAAGGTAACCAGTAACTCTGTAAAAGTTATTGTTACAGAATTTATACAAAAAAACTAGAATCTATACTTGAAAAAAATTATACTAAAAAAATTTATCGAAAAATGCGAATAATATATGTATATACATATATATATTTATATATATATTTATATATATATATATATATATATATATATATATATATATATATATATATATATATATATAAATATATATATATATATATATATATATATATATATATATATATATTTATATATATATATATATATATATATATATTTATATATATATATATATATATATATATATATATATATATATATATTATTCGCATTTTTCGATAAATTTTTTTAGTATAATTTTTTTCAAGTATAGATTCTAGTTTTTTTGTATAAATTCTGTAACAATAACTTTTACAGAGTTACTGGTTACCTTATTCTAATAGTATTTTAATTTATTTTATAATATTAATTTTTAGTATACAAGAAAGTGTGTCCAGGAATCTTAACAAAAAGCGAAAACTTGTTATCTTATAATTCCCTAAATTGCTTATATCCGAAAAATCAGCACTGTAGCTCTTTTCGTTCTAAATATTTCGGGTCAAATCGGCTCTCGATTTAGTGTAGTAATAGTACTTTTCGTGTAGTAATAGTGTAATGGTACTGTAAGGCAAAAAACCCCTTAAACTCGGCCTATCGCACCTCCGTGCTATATATATATATATATATATATATATATATATATATTTATATATATATATATATATATATATATATATAAATATATATATATATATAAATATATATATATATATATATATATATATATAAATAAATATATATATATATATATATATATATATATATATATATATATATATATATATATATATATATATATATATATATATACATATATAGAGGTGCGATAGGCCGAGTTTAAGGGGTTTTTTGCCTTACAGTACCATTACACTATTACTACACGAAAAGTACTATTACTACACTAAATCGAGAGCCGATTTGACCCGAAATATTTAGAACGAAAAGAGCTACAGTGCTGATTTTTCGGATATAAGCAATTTAGGGAATTATAAGATAACAAGTTTTCGCTTTTTGTTAAGAAACAAACGGTTAAAAAGTTATATCGGTTCAAAAACCCAAAGAACATGGACACACCCCTAATTCATGAAGAGACATAATCATAATTTCAGGGCCTAGAACATTAAGCTTAGGCCCTGGAATAATTATTACTTTGGCTTTGTATATTTAAGCCTTGCAGAAAGTAGTCATATCCGATCAAAAACATAAACGTAAAAAAGAGCCGAGTTTTCGGGGAGATACTTCATATAATAGTTGCTCCTTAAAAAGTGATGATATCCCATTAAAGAGCCGAGCTATTAACAAAGTAAATAGCACGGTAAACAATTTACCAAGAAAATTCATGAGGGGTAAATTGATTAAATGTAAGAAAAAATTTGGTTCAAATTTATTTCGCAAGTTTTCCTTTAGTATGTTTTAAAAATTTTACAACGCGGCATTTAAAATATTTGAAACAAAAGAAAGAAGAAAGAACTTGCCAAGTTATAATATTTTAAAAACATACTAAGGGAAAACTTGCGAAATAAATTTTAACCAAATTTTTTCTTACATTTAATCAATTTACCCCTCATGAACTTTCTTGGTAAATAGTTTACCGAGCTATTTACTTTGTAAATATCCCGACTCTTTAATGGGATATCATCACTTTTTAAGCAGCAACTATTATATCTCCCCAAAAACTCGGCCCTTTTTTTTCATTTATGTTTTTGATCGGATATACATTATAATTCCTTCTTATAAGAAAATTTGCTTAGTCTACATGGGTCCTATGTGAAGATATTTTTTGTGATGTATTTATTCTGCAATTGCCATTGTAAGGTGCCATTGAAAGGTGACGTGCTGACGTTTGAATATTAAATTTTCAGATGCGAGTCATAGAAAAAAATAATTAAAACATAATCTTGGACCGTAAGTCACGAATTATTGCGTGTTTTGTAGTAATCGTTTATAAAATCTTTATTTTCGTTTGTACAAGGATCAATATGTCTACATTAGTTAAAAACATAGTTTTCAAAGTCTTAACAAGTCACTCCCTACATGACATAAAAAAAATACTTCGTGAGAGACTGAAACAAATTGGAGCTTATGCAAACGATTGTCTAAAAAAAAACAAAAAAATTCGTGTACGGTTGGCCCCCATGCAGTTTTTTTATATCTGTTTCAAATTTGCAAATTTGGTGCTTGTGTAAACGAAAATAAAAGCTTTGCCAACGTGTGAAAATGATTGCTGCATATAACCTCGATAATTCAAAACTTGCGGGGGAGGGACTAGCTTTACGAAGGTATTCTAAAATCATGCATTTTTTGTTCAAGTGAAAAATTATTCAAAAACACCGCTGATTTGATGGTATCTGAAGGATATTTGGATGCTGGATATGAATATGTTATAATTGATGATTGTTGGTTAGCTGAAGAAAGAGATCAAGATGGTAAATTGCAGCCTGATCCTGAACGATTTCCAAGTGGTATCAAGGCTTTAGCGGATTATGTTAGTAAATATTATAGTACATTGTTGCAACAAGTGCGTTAAGCTGTCGATTTCGCATGATAGCTAGCGCCTGTTCTTTCGAGCAATAAATGGCTGTTTGGCGTTAAATTATTACCAGATTACTTAGATGTATTGCAAATAAATATTTACAATACATCTAAGTAATGTGGTAATAATTTAATAGGCAAACAGCCTTTGGTAAAACAATATATTATTTTTAATTAAAACACAAACAAAATAACTATCTTTAAAAATCTAAATGGAGAAAATTAAAACATGTAAAATATACTCTATTTGTGGAGAGGTAGGGCAAAAATTCAGAAAACAAACCAATTCTCGGAATCACTATCGAAAACCCCAAAAAGTATAACAGCGTGCACACCTACGTGACCCAATATGTTTAATTATTGTGTTCAAGTTTCAGCGACTTTGTCTGAATTCTAGAGTTCACCTTATTAGTGAAGAGGTTAGGTTATAGATTAATTGAAAGAAATTCGTTGTAATGTGTAATAATTACTAATGAAATATAATAAAGTACAATTTGGTTGATTACTGTATACACTCTAGACTGACAGTAATTCATATTACGAACAATAATGAAACTAAAAGTCACTATTTTGTCTAAAGTAAAATACACTAGAAATAAGAGAATCATTACTTTGACAATTAGGGTGAAGATGAGGTGAGCCACATCCGAGCTAAATTTGTGTATACACCTCAAATTCGGCAAACTGATTTGGACTGAATAAGTTGTAAAATAATACGAGCAAGATTTACCTTATTAGAATGTAGAAAGGGTGAGGCGCATCTGAACCTGACTATAATTATGCACATACGGCCCTAATCCTGTAAAATGATCAGATATGATATTCAACTGTTTACATAACTTGGGAAGCAACCAGATTCGTCACACTCGATCATGACCTTTCGTAGATCCAGACCAGATTCCTAGATCCAGACTAAAGCAGGAAAACAGTCCAGGATTGAATACATTTTAGAGGGCTTTTATTAAGGCGTCATAAGTACCCTTACATTTGTATTATTACGAAAATTGATCATGGGCAGGTGAATTTCATGATGGTTTTTGTGAGTAGCTTCGACAAGGTTTCTCTGATCCGGGTCTGACCTGGAGTGTCTTAATAGGATTTTGATAATTTGAACCTAATTCGGACCAAATATAAAATTTCATTAGACCCTTTTGTTGTACAAATTTGTAGTACTATTTTAATAATAATAATTATTATTATTAATAATAATTTCAGATTCATAGGAAAGGTTTAAAGTTTGGAATTTACGAAGATTATGGTACTCACACTTGTGCTGGATATCCCGGTATATTAGGCAGTCTTCAACTTGATGCTCAAACATTTGCCGAATGGGATGTAGATTATATTAAAATTGACGGTTGTTATGCCAATACTTCTGATTATCCAAAAGGTACCTTAAAAATATTCTTTACGCAATTGGAAATCGTTTTTCCACTTGATAATAAAATCGATATTCTTTTGTAGGTTATCCAGAATTTGGAAAATATTTAAATGAAACTGGTCGTCCAATAGTTTATTCTTGCAGTTGGCCGGCTTATGAAGAAGAAGTTAGTAAAATTAAACTTCTAATTACCTAGTAGCAAATAAAAAATTTATTAAATGAATATTTTCACACGTATAATAATTATACCATGAGTTCATTTGAAAAATTTCTAGCTTAATATTTTTTAAACTATGCTAATTAGAAAAAAAATTTCGAACAAAAGCTCTTAAGTTTAAAGGGGGAAATAAAATGTAATAAATATAATTTTAATTAAATACTGATATGAAAAAATTAACTCGTCAACCAGGAATCGAACCTCGAGACTCTGGATATCTAGTCCAGTATGCTTCCGCTACACCAAAGACGACTGTGACGTAACAGCCAACTTTTTCATATGATTCTTATTTTTTATTTGACAGTATTACTTCTGTCGAAGTTATTCATATATATTTATTTGTGTATACTTACAAACATCGTATTGTTGATGCTTAAGTATACACAAATAAATATATATGAATTATAATTTTGTTTCATGTGTCCGTGGCCGTGCACAAGATAGGAAACATCTTTAAATTTGTATAAATATTTTTTTAAATATGCATTTTAGCAAAAACTGTTTCAAACAAAAGTTGCTTAGTCTAAAAGAGGAAATATATTGCAATAATTATATTTGTGTTCCATTCATAACTTATCTTTTCAACGGTGCAAGACTGGGAAAATCTTCAAATGCAAAAAATGTTAATCTCATAAAAACAAACAACTTTTGTTTGAAACTTTTTGAAACATATATCTATCTATCTCATAGTTTTAGTGTAAATACGGTGTAAATCTGCATTTACGCCGTTTTCGAAAAAAAAATGTTTCTATATTTATAATAAACAACTTTTATCCGAAGCATTTTTTCGAAAACCCAATGAACAAAGCACAAACCATTTATAAAATTTTAAAAACTAACATTAACTTTTGACGCCTTTTATACAAGGATATATTTTTTGAAACTACGAATTCACGAGTTACTACCGATATTGAGATGCGATATCCATACCTTCTGGATTTGGATATCTATAAAAGATAATCGTTTTATTAAAAAAATAGTTTCGTTAGATCAATTTTAGTTGAGTGGGATCAAAATTTCATCAAAGTCGGTTACATTTTTTTTTTTTAACAAATTCTTTTAACTTGGTGACGTAATCAATATGCACAAAAATGGATTTGACCTATTATAGTCATAGTTTAAGCATTTTCTTACAATTCTACTAAAATTGATCCATGGAATCTATTTTTATATTAAAAAACGTAGATCTCTTGAATCCAGACACTTGTGGTGCGGTCGGCGCGTGCCAAGGTGCCCCCGGGCATGGGGTTGGGAACCTCTGTTTTATGGTATCGTAGCTATCAAACAGTTAGATTTATTTCAATGCGCTTGTTTTCATTTGAAAGTAGGTTTAATCGAGATGGTTCTTAGTTTTGCTTATCATAGTTCCTAAGTTAAAATACTAACTATAATTATTATTTTCAATATAAAACTATATTCTTAGAGTGATTATGAATCGATTTCTAAAACATGTAATCTATGGAGAAATTATGGTGATATACAAGATTCGTGGAGCTCTGTTACAAGTATTATAAATTGGTATGGTGATAATCAAGATACATTTGCACAATATGCTGGTCCTGGTAATTGGAACGATCCAGATATGGTGAATACTTAAGCAGAATTCCATAATAATATAAACACTTAACTTACAGTTACATAATAGGCCAGTAATGGGGTACACTCTCCTTCATAAAACATGAACCAGTTGAAACATTCTAAGTGTTACTGTATGTAATATTATACATATATTAATGTACGCTTTTATGAACGGGAGTGTACATAAAAAAATCGTTTTTTAGCGTTTGATATGTAAATCAAGGTCCTATAGAGTGTACAATCGACTGCAAAAGATGTCGGATAATTTTTTATCCAATTTTTTACAGTGTGATCTTATTCGTTTTAACCCCCCCCCCCCAGTTAAAATGGTTGGAAATGTTTGGGAAAGACAGGAATTGAATCCAAGCAGGACGAAATCTATTTCGTCCTTAACACCACCCAACCCAACCCCCCACAATTTAATATTGTAAAAAAATTTTTTTACAATATTTTGTACTTAAAAATTAAAAAAAAAAAATTTTGAATTTTAAGAATTTCAAAGACGAGAAGGCTTGGGTTGGGTTGGTTTGGGGTAGTTTAGCGGAGAGCAATTTTATTGGAGGGTATTATGTTGGGGCAGTTGAGCGGGGGTTTGGGGGATGCAACCCCCGAAAACTTATTGTAAAAACAACAATATTGTAAACAAAATTTTTGTTCGCAAAAACCCTTAAAAATAAACATTTTTGAATTTCAAGAATTTCCTTTGGTCCCAACAAACCATGTTCACCATTTAGAACCATTCAACTGGGAGATTTTCGTAAAAATAAAACTAAAACATTTTTGAATTTCAAGGATTTTAAGGACCAAAAGGACTTTTTCCCCTAATCACTTCCTATGGTCCTAATAAACAATTTTCAACCATTTTTAGTAGGTGGGGAGGTCCTCAAAAATGAATAAGATCCAATGTCCATTATTCTATATTTAGAATTTTTTGACAATTATTTAATTTCAAAATTTTGTTCATTTCTATAGAAACTATAAATATTAAATAAAACAAATATAAGAAATTTTCGTTAAATTACTTTATTTGACTAGTTTCGGAACATAGTTCCTTATTCAGAAATAAAAAAAGAAATGAATAACTTTTACAACATATAGCAACATGAAGCAATATTTATACAAGATAAACATTTTCAGGTACTTAACATAACATTTTGTGGGCTCCAGGATGCTAGCAGCGCATCCACGGAATTTCGAAAAACCAATTATACCATCCAATTGGTAACTAATTGGTCATAAATGGTCAGGTAATCCCATTAATTGGACAGCAATAGAAAATTTTTTATTGATCTTTTAATTTTTCAAGGTCATATCAAACTTTTAGCACACCATCCATGGAATTTCGAAAAACCAATAATACCATCAATTTGGTGATTAATTGGTCATAAATGATCAGGTAGCTCCATAGCAACAGAAAATTTTTTATCGGTTTTAAATTTTTTTCAAGGTCATGAAAAAATTTTCGCACTCCATATTTCATACAGAGAAAAAATAAAGGCACTAATCGATTGAGAATAATCCACTGATAGTTCGTCAGTTAAAATAAATAATTGGTCAGACCTATGTCTGGGAAAAATCTATTTCTTGGGAGACCGCCTTAATCTATATCATGACCTTGAAAAAAATTTAAAACATCGATACAAGTTTTCTATCTCTGACCAAATAATACCTGACCATTTACGACCCATTAATGACCAAATAGTGTCATGTTTGGATGTGGGTTCGATAAATGATAATTATTATATGATTATTCTGATATATTTATTATTTAGAATCAGTTCATTCGTTCAGCCAGTACTGTCTATTCTGAATACATGCTGTTTACTGACTGCCTTGTGTTGCTGTGTGTGTGTATATTGTTGCGCTCCTTGGTACAAAATTGATTCTCGCAAGTGTAGAAGGTCCGCTGCCACCAAAGGCAGCAGGCAATAATAATTATGTCTCATTAAACTTAAATAATTATAAAAAGGCGTTATCGAGTTACGCAAGAATATTTACTGGGTCGTTCGGTCCCCTAGCTGCATAGATTAGAAGCATCACATCTAGCGTGTCCTGTCCACTCGCATACATCCGCGTGTCATGATAGGACTTTCGTATGACATATACCCATACATATCATCACATCACAAATAGATGATATAATTGGTTTTTCGAAATTCCATGGATGGGGTGGAAAACGTTTTATATGACTTTGAAAAAATTAAAAGATCAATAAACAATTTTCTATCGCTGACCTATTAATGGGACTACCTGACCATTTATGACCAATTAGATGGTATAATTGGTTTTTTGAAATTCCATGGATGGGGTGCTAGCATCCTGGAGCCAGAGAAGTAATGTATGTTTTCTGAGAAAATTCGCTAAGTCGGTAGGGCCACATACATATTTATTGTATTGTTTAAAGAATAATCAAGCCATTTATAGAAAAAATTAATCTGTTCACAATATTTATTGAAACTTTGAATAGCAAGGGGTATTTAAGGTCTTATATATATATTTATTGTATCACTATACAAAAGCTCAAAAAGTTTTGTAAACAATTAATTATAAATAGGATTTTTTTATTATACATCTAGGAATGATGTAGAATAAATATATACAGTAAAATTACATTATGAACTCTTCAGGTGGTGTGTAGTTTTATCGCAGTCATTTCTACTACAAATAATGCATGAAGATGAGTACAATGCATACCAATTTTATCTGTAGACACATGGTGCATCGAATCCTGTTTTGGAAGTTGCTAGTGCTGCAAATAATTTTTTTGTTTGGCAACTCCATTATTCCGGAAGTTTTGGATAATTATTTTTCCATTACTGAATGTGTAAATAGAGTCTTTGAATATGTTGACTCGTCTAGAATAATGTTATGAAACGTGATAGGTGAGACCGAGCGATAATAGTGTAAGTCGAACTCGCGTTAGTTGGAGTAAAATTTTGTGTATATATACAAACTATGTTTAAATGGGTTTAATGTTTAATTATAGCCTAAAGAAATTAATAGTTAATAGCCTAAAGAAAAATGTGTAATAAAATAATTTATGTATCTTAGATAATACAACAAATTATATTATTATGTATTGCAAAAATGTAAAATAAAAAATGTTTTGTTCTTACGCAAAATTTCCTCGTAGCACGCTAACAATTTTTTAAATTTATGTTTTGTCACAAAAATGCGTTCTTTGTTGGAGTCTATATTTTGTAAACCTTTTTCAATTCAACTTGGTCTAAAGATTCAGATTTTTCTATGTTTTGCTATTGCACACGCATTTTTATGAGCTCATCAATTGTCAGCTCCTGATTATGATCACAGTTCTTGAACGTCATCACCATCGTTAAGTTTAAAACAAAATAACAAATTAAATTAATAATAATAAATAATGTTAATTATTCTTTTTTTTGTAACAACTACCATTCAAAAATTTCGTAAGACGGGGAAGCGTAAATCGGGGTATACTACATATTAGAAGGCTCAAACTTTTTGTACACTGGGCCCCTAAAGTAGATGTCATTTTTTTAAATTTTATAGTTAAATTGTGCCTTGTTCATTCAGTTTTCGAAATAAATTTTCGGATAAAAGTTGTTAGGTACTATATTTCTAATGAACAACTTTTATCCGAAGCATCGAATCAATAAGGCTCAAATCAAATATAAAATTTAAAAAAATGACAGGAACTTGTATGATCCATATTATCTAAGAGCACATTGTAGTATATCGGTTGGGCGGCGGTCACCATTTATTTTAGCAAGATCCTCAAAAATTAATTTTGACCTATCATAGTCATATCGTAAGCATTACAAAAGTGAGATCTTCCCACCACTGCTACAACAGGGCTTGGATATTATTGTTGGAAGGCTCAAGGAGATTTTTAAAACATTCATTATTTTGGGCTGCATACCCAGGAAATGGGAAGAATTCCATGTTGTATTCACACCTAAACCTGGACGCCCAAGCTACGGCAACGCAAATTCTTTAGGCCGATAAGCCTGATGTCATTCTTTCTCAAAACTCTTGAGCAGCTAATAGACAGTCATATTCGAGATATGCGTCTTGTAGAGAGACCGCTATCAGAGTGCCAAGTTGCTTACCGGCCTTTCAGTGGATGCTGAAATTCATCGACTAATATGGTCGATAGACGGAGCGGTCTCAGAAAAGTCAATGGGGTCTTCTTTAGGGGTCAAGCCTTAGAGGTCTTCTTTGATATCCAGGGAGCCTTCAATAATACAACGGTTGGGGCGGAACGCACGGCATTACTTAATTGAGCGCGGGGTAGAGGATATCTTGGTAAGGTAGACGCGTTGACACCGCTCTCGTTTTCTAACGCTTTGGTTTATCTAATGCTATGCGTCATCCAACACTTCGCGTTGATTAACTAACACTTCGCGTCGCCTTATTACCGCTTAGCGTCAAAAAACGATCGTGTTGAATAACTTCACGTCACCTAACACTTCCCATTAACTAACGTTTCGCGTTGGCTGACTTACGGTTTGGTTAAGCTTACGCTACGCGTTGGTTTGCCAATGCTTCGCATTGATTAATAACCGCTTCGCGTTGACTTGATTACGCATTGATTAGCTACAATGATTAACAAGCGCTTCGCGTTTATTAACTACCGCTTCGCGTTGACTTGCTTACGCTCCGCATTAACTTCCTCTTCGCGTTAAATAGTGCTTCTAAGCGTGAACTCACGCTTCGTGTTGAATCACTGACGCTTGCTTTGGACACCTGACGCTTCACGTTCGCTCACTTACGCTTCGCTTTATCTTAACTTTTCGTGTTGAATCAATTACACTTTGCGTTATCTAAGCGCTTCGTGTTAACTAACGCTTCCGGTTTACTAACGCTTCGCGTTTACAAAATGACTAACGTTTTCAAACCAACGCTTCGCGTTGACTAATCACCACTTCGCGTCACCTAACGCTTCTTATTGACCAACGCTTCGCGTTAAACTACCGATTCGCGTTGGCTGACGCTCCGCGTTAACTTCCTCTTCGCGTTAATTAGTGCAACGTATTGACTGACACTTCACGTCGACTAACTTTTCGCACTGTATAACTGCCACGTGCTAACGCTTCGAATTGACTACCTTTTTGCGTCGCCTAATTCGCGTTGATTACCTCAACTATATAACTCAATATTTAAAATTATAAAAATCGCAAGAAAATTAATATACAATTTTTTAAACGCAACATTTTTACTGTTACAATATTTAATATTGTAAGTGTTCAAAATTGGAAAAAATTCTCCAAAACAAATAATTGGTCTGCATTCAGCTCACTGCATGGATTATTTGCAATAGAAATGCCCACGATAATCACTAGATTATGTAAATGAAAATTTAATTTTATAATTTTTTTGTATATTTATAATTTTCTAATTTTATTGTATTTGTTAATACTATATCATTCTTAGATGTATAATAAAGTTAATTATTTACATTATTAACTTTTTCTAATTTCTTTTTGGAAAATTTATATATTTTAAAACTTTTGATAATAACATAATGAAAACTAAATTATTGTTTAAAAAATAAACATGGAATTTTTATTTCAGTTAATAGTGGGTAATTTTGGATTGACGTATGGACAAAGTAAAGCACAAATGGCATTGTGGTCTATATTAGCTGAACCATTGTTACTCTCAACGGATCTTGCAAATGTACTCCCAGAATATAAAAAATATTACAAAATAAAGATTTAATTGTTATCAATAAAGATGTCTTAGGAGTACAAGGTTTACGAGTTTTACAAGTAAGTGTATACGATCTCACCCGAAAGAAAGAATGAAACTTGAAATATGCATAGGCGTCCTGAAATAAATTCTCCTTAAAATTAACCCATGGCCAAACTTATATTTTCAGAAGCTTAACCGTCATATTTATTGACTCGGTTGGAGTTATTATTATCATTATTATTAAAAATTGTTATTATCATTATTTTCGTTTCTTATTCATGTTCGACACGATACTAGAAATTACCTGATCCATAATTTCTGTCTGGTAGTGTACTAATATTTTGTGTTTTGTAGATAATACAGATAAATAAATTTGAGTTGTGGTCAACTCTTTCATTTTAAAAACATTGAGAGAGAAAATCAAAACTTTGTTAAGATTATTAAAATAATCAACGAGAACTCTACGTTTTTTGGAATTACATTTCAAATTTCGCCCCAATTCCTAGAACATTTATTTGTATTTTATAAATACGTATTTCAATTACAATGTAGTCATCATCAGCATGAATTAGCTAATCGTAACTATCTATGAGATATGGATTCAGAGATATGTTGCCTGCTGCTACTTTGGTGCGTGATATTAAAAATTTTTTATCTTTTATATGATTTGACTGAGGGTATGATCTGACCTGAAGCATTATTTGATTTGACTGACTGACTAAAGGATTAGGTGTGTGAAGAGCCCCACCTGTTTATTGATGGTATACTTTTGTGACAGGTACTAGATTTTTTGAAAATGGTTTAATTTTATTAAATCAGAATTTGGAATTGGGCCATTATCTAAATTCATTATCTGTTTTCTCAATTTGTGTATGTAGATACTTTCGTATGCATCTAATTCTGTGGGGTTTTGTTCCGATTTCAGTAGTTTTAAATTCGATTAGTCAATTTTCTGGTTTTTATCAATAATGTGCGAAGCTATACAAGATTTTTCGGTTCTCCCAAATTTCACATGAGCCAGATATACTTTAGGGTTGCCCAGTAACTGTTTGATTTTATTTTTACTAACAAGCGCTGTTTATAGGTTATGGTCCCTTAATACTGTAGTGATTTTATTTGTGCATGTGTGGAAGGATATTAGTTTGCGCCATTTATTTTGTTCAACGTTGCCAGTCTCTGGTGTTAGTACGGTGGAATTGTTTCGTAAAATTTTAAATTTAGTTCTGCGGACCAAATTATTTATTATGTTGGAATCAAAGCCATTAAAAATTGCAACTTGTTTAATGTGGTTTATTTCTTTAAAGTAATTTTTCTTGGGCAGTGAGACTTTCAACAACCTGTTGCCAAAAAAATTGAAAACAGCCATTTTATGTTGAAGTGGGCTGTTCGAATCGGTGTGTGTAGGTTTTCTGTAGATATTGAATTCTAATTGATTAGTGTTATTTTTCATAATTTTTATATCTAAAAACGGAATCGAGCCTCCTTGTTCTATTTCGGTTGTAAATTCTATCGATGGGTACAATTTTATTTAAGTTCTCTAAAAATGTTTGGGGACTTTCTTTGTTCGTATCAAAAATAGTAGATGTCATCGACGTATCTGTGCCATACATTTGGAAAATATACTTGAAATCGTTTTTGACTTTTTCTTCAAGATCTGTCATGAAGATATTACTTAGGAACGGAGACAATGGATTACCCATACTTGTTCCAAATGTTTGCTTGTAGTATTTACCAAGAAAGTAAACACATTTTGTCTCATGCAAAGCCGTGTTAGATTCAGATATTTAATTATTTCATCTGTGAGTATTCCTTTATTTGTTAGCCATTTTTCTAGTATTTTTATTGCGTCTGGTATTGGGACGCTTGGGTATAATGCTTTTACGTCAAAACACATTAAAATTGAATCTGGTTTTAAATTTATATCTGTGATTTTTTCGATTAATTCGATACTATTTTTGACTGAGAATTAATTGAATTGATTAAATGATTGAAATCGGGTCACTAGCCATTTGAAATTTTGTAGGTTGTAGAATTTATGCCTGATACTATTGGTAGCATTGATCCATCTTTTTTGTGAATTTTTTGTAGGCAATATAGTCGCGGTATTGTAGGATTTGAACATTGTAATTGAAATTTCAGTAGTTTTGAAATTAACTTTGGGCATGAGTATCTTTTACGTCATTTATAAATGTAAACGTTGGATCTGTTCTTTGGATTCGATATGAACTTTCGTCGAGAATTTTGTTGACTTTATCCGAGTAATCTTGTTTACTCATTATGACAATTGCGTTACGTTTGTCCGCTTTTAGATAGTGTTCCTGTCTTAGTTTTAGTGATTTGACAGTTTTTGCGTTGTTGTCGTGAACATTGTCATTCTTACTACTTTTTATTATTTTGGTGAAATTCTTTCTAATTTGGTTTTTTGTTGCTTCGTCTTTCCATTTTATACCTGCTTCGATATCTATTACTAGACTTGCGGACGGACATTGTTTTTGTTATATTGCAAAATTTAGACCTTTATTTAATATTTTGGTTTTAGATTCTGTGAATTTTTCAGTTGTTAGGTTATAAACTAACCGTTGTTTGTCAAGTTTGCAACTAAGTTGATTCGTGTTTGAGCTTGTGTTTAATGAAAATGTTGGTAGCAGGTCCGATAGAACTGGGAACTGGTCTCTTACGGAGACAAGCCAGGTCAAAGCTGCACTTTACCTTAAGGATCAGCCAAGGAGGTACTTCATCAAAAGTATAGGGAAGTACCTGAGCGAATTCGAAATTAAGACTCTCTAAAAACTCCTGCGTTCGAACGGCCAGAGATTTTGTGACCGTGGCACGTCTCTCATACAGTCTCTTCAGAAATTTTGATTTTCTGGAGAGAGCCGGGAAGTTGACATGATTGAGCTTAGCCCATACCCCCGCGACATAATTGAGGGTCAGGCGTTCACGCCTCAACCTCAATGGGGGAAATTCCGACTCAATACATAGTATCAAGTCTAATGCCTGCGTGGTGAATAGGATCTAGGATTTTGAGCGCTGACATCCAGGCGGAGGAGAATACTACACAGCCATAATCCATCTTGGCAGTAGCATCTCCCTGTCCGCACCCCACGATGTACCAGCCAATCCCTTAAGCACATTCATTGCCTTGCGACAACTCGTTGCCAGGGATTGGAGGTGTGAATGCCACGTTAATTTTTGTCAAAGACAAGGCCCAGAAACCGTATAGAGTCGGCACATCCAAGGCGTGATCCTTTTAAGTAAAGGATCGGATCAGGATGTGCCTTGTGTTTTCTGCAGAAATGGGCAACTTTGGTTTTAATTGTGGAGAACCGAAAACCAACACTTTCTGCAGAATGAACCACTTCGTTGATGCCTTGCTGGAGTCTCGTTTCAATTGTATCCATTGATGGAGCTCCATAGAAAATTGCAAGGTCATCAACAAATCGGGGCTGAAGCTGCGATGTGATTGACCGCTGTAGCAAAAAAGGTGACACAAAGCGTCGCGCCCTGGGGAACACCATTCTTCTGGGAATAGATCCCAGAGTCAGTGCCACCTACCCGGAAATGAGCTTTGCGGTCACACATAAAACTTTGAATGAACTGAGGCAGAGATCCTCTTAGACCCCAGTCACGCAGTTTCATGAGAATGCCATACCTCCAAGTCATATCATATGCTTTCTCCAGGTCAAAGAACACTCCCACAAAGTGATAGCCCCGGAGAAAGTTGTCGTGAATGGCATTCTCAAGGCGAACAAGTAGATCTGTCGAATGGTATTGGCGTAAACCTGTCTGATATTTACTTATCAGATGATTAGTTTCCAGCCACCAGACGAGACATCTGACTTTGGACGACATTTTGTACACATCCTCATCTATGTATTCCGCCAACATGGGCGCTTGAAAACTTTCCATGAAAGTGTCCCAGTTGGCATGACGAATACGCCTTTTCGGCAAAGTAGGATGAGGAAACATCGGTGAGTTAAGAGAAATTTTGATCGGTAGATGGTCACTCCGATATGGATCTGGAAGTACTATCCATTCCAATCGATAAGCCAGAGCCGGCGAGCATAATGTCAGATCAATTGCTGACATCTCACCAGTTCTGGCATTTAAACCTGTTTTCTCACCGGAATTTAAGATAAACGTGTTCGACTCATCCAAAAAATTTTCAATGAGTATCCCACGTGCGTCTCTTTGCTCACAACCCCACATGGGCTGTGAGCGTTAAAACCACCTAGCATCAGAAATGGTTGTGGAAGTTGCAAGGTTAAATTTACCAGATCTTCTGCCAGAAGTTTGAAACTTTGATTAGAATGATTAGAATGATTGTGCATACTGTGAGTTCGAACGATCCGCATATTTTTACAGCTAAAGCTGGTAAGGGGATGTCAAGGCTAAGAGACCGGTAAAACAGGACTTGCTTATTAATATTTCGACACCTCCCCTTGCTCGAATACCTGCAGAACATCCCTCGGGCGGACGGTATAACCCTTCAGGGTATATGTTTCCGTCGGTCTAAGATGTGACTCTTGTATACATACACATACAGGTGTATGTTCTGCCAGAAGCATGTTTAGCTCACAGTAGCGTTGTTTAGTACCATTGCAATTCCACTGTAATATATTTGCCATTTCTATTGACTAGGATGGGTTGCCCCAGGAAGTGTGGGATCTTTCCTGGGTTTCCCCTTCGGCCAGCTTCTTCTATCTCTCCTGGTCGTCTCCTTGTCGGAGAAAGAGGCGGAATCCGAATCTGCCTTTAACGTCACTTATAGTAGACGACAACCCTTTTTTCTCTATCCAGGAGGCTAGTCGAGCGCATCTTGTGCGCGGGGTTGCCTCCTGGAAATGTTGAAGCCAGAGGCCTGGACGTCTCGGACTTCGGTGAGCTCAGCTACGCCTGCAGAGGCGGCTCACCCCGTGATGTAGATGGAGGTGGAGTCTTTTCACGATCCACTTCGATTGATTTTGCTTCTGAGGATAGCTTACTGGTTGCCACTTCCGAAGCTCTTACGTCAGACTTTAGGGTCTCTCTCTTGCGTTTCACCGTTGTTTTAGGAGGAACCTAAATAGGCCCCACCGGAGAAGTTTTAATGACTTTTGCTGACTTTGCAGACGCTTGGCCTTCATTTTTGTTATTTAAAAACTCGCTGATGATTTTCATCATCAGCGGAACAAGCTCTTTTGCGAGCGTTGAAGCGTCAGCTGAAAGGACGGGAGTAGCTGTCATGCGGCCGAGGAGACTATCACAATACTGCGCGCCTCAGGATATGTGAGCTTATCCAGAACTCTAACTTTCTGGATAGCCATTTCCTCTTTGTATTTGGGGCAGTTCTTCGGCTTTGCCGAGTGACTACCCCCACAGTTCACGCATGATAAAGGCTCATTGCACGGTCTTGCTTCGTACAATGGCTCCCTGCAGACACAAATTTGAGACCTTTTACATCTACCTGCCGTGTGTCCGTAGCTTTGACATCGATAGCATCGCATCGGTGCTGGAATGTACGAACGCACGGGGATTTTCTTGTAAATGCCAACGTCGATGGTTGCTCGCAAATCAATTTTGCTGAAGGTAAGTTGAAAGAGAGGTGAGTCTTTGAACTCACCATCCTGCCTCCACTTAATCTTCAATAACTCCCTGGTCGGGCAGATTTTCGACTATGTCTTCGATGGAGCAAATCATGAGGTCTCTGCAAAAGATTACCCTCTGGGAACTGTTTAAAGTTCCATGGGGTGGCATCTGCACTTCATGATCACCTAACATCTTCAGACATAAAGGCTTTTCATTTATAGATTTGTCGGCGAAAATCTCAACCAACAATCCGCTGTTAACTTTTTTAACGTCTTTAAGACGTCCCACAACCTCGTACAATTTCTTCTCTATTAAAAAAAGGCTCACCGACTAAAAATCGCATGAATCACTCCTTTTCTTAATCAGAAAATACTTTAAAATCACTGGCCTTAGGGAAAAGCAAGTGGTTTGGGAAAAGCAAGCGCCCCGACGTTTCTGTGGTAACCGAGACGCCGCCCGGGCTTTCATTTAAGGAAGGTGGCATTTCCGTTTGTTTTTGGGTTATTAATGTATCCATAAACTATTTAAAAAAACAGCGATCGTGTGCCAAGGGGCGGCTGGAATAGCTGGGAACGGGTATACCCTCGGACTTTATTAGACCTACCCGCGTACTCTAGGGACCGACCTCCACTATACCAGGTCCGGAATACGCGGACGGACTGGAACTCTCCCGAAGCGTTGCGGATTCTGCATCCATTGCCGATCTCTGCATCCATTGCTCACTATCCTACCAAGGTCCGACGTGGCTAAGCCCCGCACATCCTGTCTCGGCAGAGCAAGCTCACATCAGATCTCGGAGAAACTGAGGCCCACCGTCAGCTCCCCTCAACAACTCCTAGCAGGCATGTACGGAACCACCAGTAAAAAATCTTCAATGAAGACTTTGTCGGCCAGATGACGTGGCCCACAAGTAATGTTGTGATAGACCGTGCACGAACACCGCACACCGAAACCAACGATGACAATGACGACAGCGGGCGACATCCGCACACTGATCCCAACGTTGAGAAGTCCGTTAGCTTCCCTTCCTGCTGGCTTGCAGGCTACTCTCACCACGACAGGGTGGACCCACGGGAGGGGTGTAAGTAAGTGTATACAATATTAATTTAGGTGTTTTTGTTGTATGGAAATATTATAACAAAGATCTATATATAGTTTTTAAGTTTGTAAAAAGAAATGGATCTATAAAGTTGTCTTTATATTTTTTTTAAAAACATACATTTTACATCCGTGTGAGTGATAAACAAAGTAAGCCTTTAAAAAAAATATATGTTAAGTATATATAAAATGTTATATCTTCCTCTTACATATAAAAATTAAATAATATGTTGTATCTGTAAACTAAATTTACTACAAGAATCAATAAAATTATGGAATACTAATTCGGTTCAGATTGGTTCCTTTTTTTGAACGGGACTGTACATCGTTATAATGCTTCCCTGCGTGTGCTGTAGTACTTCTTGAGACACAAGTATGAAGTGAACCGTACGCGAGTTCTACCATGCTCTCAAAGATCGAATCAGTCGTCAAAAACGAGAAATGTATTATCTTTTGGAATTTCTCGTTTGCAACTACCAGGCAACTCTCTCTGCTACTAGGCCTGCTATTCAGCAAAGACTGTTTACGTCGTCGAGTTCTCTGAGCCTACAGAAACAAACATAGTTTTGAAAGAAAAGCAAAGTCGTACTTAATATCTCGATCTTCTCCAAGAACTACGACAATGACACCCTGGCTACTATTGAGGTTAAATGGCTGTTCTCATTATCGGCTGCCTTGTCGGTACCCGCCCACTCTAGTGTTTAACATTTCCATCATTCCGATTTACAGGTCTCATCTTCGTCATTTTATTACCTCCATGCAGAAGGCTATCATCAGAGGGATATTCGTGCGGTACAGGGACGGAGCTCTGTTTTACGCGACCATAAGGTAGTGAACCTTCTTTAAAGGACGTATGTACCTTGTGAACATTTATGTTTGTCGAAGAGATGGGTGGCCTCTGGGTTGTATATCCCGTATCCATTCTCCCCCTTCAACAGCCATGAACACGTTAATTTTTTTCACTCATAATAGTAACCTACAGTGTACTCTCAGATGTAATATACATTTTCTTCGTAAAATTACTAAAAGTAATTAGACGCCTTAAAGGCATTCAGTCTTTAATTTTAAGTTTTTCTTTAAGTGGTAGATAATATTACCTACAAAAGATGGCAAAATCGCAGAGCCAACCCCGAAAACTCATACGTTTTATAAGCCTTCTTAAAAAAACAAAATCAGGAAATTGGTGCTTTTACAAAATGCGCGGTTGATTTACCAACTGACTGAATAATAGCGTCTGTTTTGGACAGCTTTGCTAATAGAGAATCAATGTTAACTATTATTTACTATAATAATTACACAATGCTTCATAAAGAAATAAAAATAGTGGGGGTACTGTGTGTGTGTGCATACGTAATGAATAATAATACTATAAATTAAGTGGGCAACACTAAATACCCACTCTTAAATGGCATCAAACAAACATCAATTTACATCATACCACAGATGTTTATAAATATGTGTATGTACAATTTGTTTGTTTAGTCTTGTGTTCATAAAGCACTTAACATGAGCACTTAACTTCTCGTATTCCCAACTTAATTCTTATGTTATACGTTAATATGATTTTTACATAGTAATTTTTGCTGAGTCTTGAAACCTGCGTTAAGTAAGCCCCCGACTTCATTTTCCAGACCTATTGTTTATGCAAATCGTTTGAGAGGGTTTGAGAGAGAACAATACTTATTTGAGAGTTAATATTTTTGACGTAAAAACGATTTCAAGTTTATGTGTGAAGATGGCTCCCATTTGGCCCCAAATGCACTAAACATGAGTTATGAGTTTATTGGCCCCAGATGGAGGCCAATATTTAAAAACAAATCTATATTCTGAAAAACAAATCTATTTATACCGAGTGAATCTTAGCCTAAAATAGATCAGTTTGGTTTTTTCTTTTCGATTTTTTGTATGTTTTTGCCATGCCGGGGCACTTAAATAGTCCAAAATAATAGTTCTATTTTAAAATACACTTGACAAAACTATATATATATACAAAAAATTTTTATCTCGAAATAGAATCTTAATTTTTAAATGGAGCTTTTGGGCCTTGGGCACTGGTGCCCCAGGCAGGCGAGGGGCTCCGGTGCACCGTCTGCACAAGGCTCTTTACAGGCCTGTGCATGCTGTATAAAATTGATTTAATTAACGATCAGTAAAAATTGCGGTACTGTCCATAATTTAGAATGTTAATTATTTTTTTTATAAATAATTTTTGTTATATGAATTAGGAAGATGGTATTGAAGTGTGGACTAAACCAATAACACCAATTATTGAGGAACATGAATCGTACGCAATTGTGATTTTAAACCAAAATGATTATCCAGCACCGACAAAAGTGACAATAAAACTTAAAAAAATTGGATTAAAAGCTAAAAAATACACATTGAAGGTAATTTTATAAACAAATATCAATTTTCTATATAATTCAATGATTATTCATTATTCAAACTCGTGGGCAAAGAAACAAGTAGAAACTGGCCTATAAGTATATTACAAAAAAAGAAAAAGTATGTTATCTGCTAGAATTACACAGCTAGGATACATTCGTCTCGACGCTCATAAATAATATACAATTTTTTTAAAACAAGTTTTTATTTATGGAACTAAAAAGAAAAAAAGAAAAAATTTTACTCGGAGTCACCATTATGAGACAATAAATAAATGGTTGAGGCACACTTTCATTATGATCGGATGTCCCGAAATATTTGAAAAATCAATTGCTAGATTTTTTCCTCACAAACAGAAAGTGAAGTTAAATAAAAGCTTGTAAAATACCGTTCATTTTGGGTATTATGAGTTCGTATAAGCATCAGATGAGTCAATATATAGTATTTCAATATGTCAATATATTGAATATGAATAATTTTGCTGTTTACCAAGTTATAGAAAATTTGTTTTGAATTAATATTGATCTATTGGCTATTTTTAACGAAATACAAAATTATAGATATAATTCCCTTTGAATGCTTTGTAATAACTCAATGTATTATCTATAGCTTTAATTAATGAAAAAAGTTTGGCTAGATTATACTTTGACAGTGTGCGCCTTGGTACGATTTGGCGCATACGCACTTAAGAGCCCTTAATGTTAGAATACACGACGAATGAACCCGGCATTACAGCCCGATATACACTGAATTTTTGAAAAAACGTTTTTCACAAAAGTTTTTTATTTTTAAAAATTAAACACTTTTTGTCTTTAATTTTTGTTCTATCTCTGACGGTTTCAAAGAGTTGTCGTGTTGATGGGCGGACTGGCGAACAAACACATTTGCGGAAATGAACTAATTAGATCATTTAATGAACACCTATACCCAATTTTATTTTCTACGATCATTATTTTCAACCTTAACAAAAACAGAACTAAACTTAATATACCGTGGTATATATTATATACCGGGTATAACAAATAGAAATAAACATATTCAAAGTAATCAGTCGGTGCTCTAGGAGCTCTTATCACTGATAAGAGTAAATCGGTTAAGAATTATTTATATATACTTGCTTTGAGTTTCGTTTTTCCTTTGTTATATGTGTTTAGTTAACGTAATGAATAACTGTATTTTTTTTGTAACTATATCTTCATAAGTATCCGAAAAAATTTATTATAGGTACTTAGTGATCCTGTTTCTTTGTCTGCGACTTAATAACAAATTTCAATTTAGATTTTCGACCAGTAATTTTCAACCGACCGAGAGGAGGTTCTGTATTCGACGCGTATGTTTTTTATGAAAGTTCATCGATTTCTCGAAAACGGCTACGCCCATTTGTTTGATCTGTATTCTATTAGATAGATAGATAGATAGATTATAGGGGCTCTCCTGGACAGAACACACATCGACAATAAGGTCCATTGTGATGTCTAAGGATGTGAGAATGTGAGTGGAGTGGAAGGAATTTTGATTGTAGACAAGGAATTGGCAGGATGTGCGGCTGCAGCCGACTTTGATAGAAACTATGCCGATACACATCTGGAGTTTGTGAAGGAAACTGCAGAAAACCTTCACAAGCATAGCCAACGCTTCCACAAGCGCGACTACTTGGCTGGTCTGCTTTCTATTAAGCTAGATTCTGATTTTTCCATGAAGTGAATCGTACTGTTTTTCAGAAAATGGGAAATAATGTTTTTATAAGATTATCATTTATGTATGGTTTTCTATATAACATATATTACCGACGTCTGCCCTTCAAGTGTCTACTCGTTCGGGGTGCTTATCCCCAATAGATTCTCTGTTTCTATTTGCCTTTATTCAGGCTGCATTTATAAGTCTATCTATAGTTATCGTCTAAACTATCATTTATAGTTCTCTCCATAAGTCTAAAAACATAAACGTAACTAATAAGCTAACTTAAATTGCTGTAATAATACAGCACATTGATTAATTATATTAAAATAGCTTTCTTTCCCCACACTCACTACTATGCCTACACTAAAAATAGAAAAATTTAAAAAAATAATTAAGCCGACTTCAATAAATAATAATAAAAGCAATAAAAAATAATTCAATTAAGTTTTAAAAGACAATAAAAAATTGAAACATTACAGGTGATTATTATTTACAAATTATTTGCCAACCTATCAAGTGCCAAATTACAAACATGACGACCACCGTTTCCAAAAAATGTGCAATATTTAAACAATGCAGGGTTTCATATTTGTTTGGCACCGACTTACTATATTAGATAGGTCGATAATTAATTTGTACACAGGGTATATTCGTTTTGGACGCTTACACGCTTTCGGCGCTATCAAGCGTTGTTTTTAGTGGTCATTCTGACGCTCTGTATGCTGACAAAGCGCGCTAATGTTGAGATCCATGATAGACACCACGCTCACAGACACTGTCTCGATCGAGGTAAGGTAGCAAAAGCATGAACTCTAAATCGGACTAACTTCCAAAACGAACACTGTATAAGCGTTTGTTTGTATATCATTTGCACAGTGTAGCCACCTTAGAATTTATCTTCTCTTAAGAGGGAAAAATGTTAAAGGATATTTTTCATGTTTTCATTTTTTTGTATGTTTATATCATATTTTTTTCTGCATAAACAAAAAAAAAACAAAATCCTATTAGGAGAAACCTACATTACCGACTTTTTTTTCAAATTGTCTATTTTGGGTGTTTGGTTTGATTCTAAGAGCATATGAAAGCCACTCAAACAATAAAAAACACCTGAATTGTTTTCATCCACCATATTGAATTGTAATGCTAATTTACGGTAATACGTACTTATAGTCCAAAACGAAGGGCATTTTCGAGAGTAGGGCAATCGTTCTTAAGCCAAAACGAACGCCAATAAATTGCGCTTATAAGCATGAGCGCTGAAAGTGGGTAAGCGCCCAAAACGATTAATCACCTGTTGCTTCAATTTTTATTGTCCTTATAAACTTCATTGAGTTATTTTTAACTTTTTTGTGCTTTTATTATTATTCCTAAAGTCGTTTAATTTTTTGTGCATATGATTATTTTGGTATATTATACAATGTTTGAATATCTCTGTCAAGGTAATACCACGTACAGTGTCAAAGAATCGATGGTGCTAACATAAATTATCATACAATGTTACCAAACAATGTTTGCTTTTTTGCTCGAAAAAAACTATCAAGTATGATTATTGACTTCGAATTATTCATAACTTCGATACGATATAGTTACGAGCTTTAAAATTTCAAAATTAAGGACTACTTTGAATCATTAAAAAAAGAATTTACATTTTTAGGATTTATATGATCCACAAGAATCTCCAGATGGTGAAATTGATACTATAAAAGTTTCTGTCGATCCAAGTGGCGGTGTAGTTGCTTTAAAAGCAACACCAATTAAGGAAAAAAAATTAGGATATCCACGTTTTTACCATATTTTATAATATAATTAGAAGTAAATTAATAAAATTAATTGAATTAATTCTTTATTCACAATTATTATTGGATAACTTTTGTATTTAGTTCGATACCTAGAGTCTGATTTAATGTAAAGAGGGTAAATGAGCCACGACTACACTTTCCCTATTTTCCGTAACTAATGATGAATAAAATTCCTACAAAAGGATTTTTTAGTTCAACAATACGCTCAAAAACTTTTTAACAATTCTATCTACATTCGTTTCCGGAATAAACGTATATTAAAACCAATATCGATGAAATACACATCTCACAGCACGGCAGTTCGTCAGGAAAATTTAAGCATAAACGCCTACAGTATGTTGTTATACAGAATAGATAAGAGTTTTTTGTTTCAAGAAGGATTAGGGACGGTTTTTTGGCCTCTGTAACTCAGGAACCAAAAAAGCTAGGAAGCTCAAATAAAACGCAGCGTGAGACACACCATCTTACGGTACGTACCGAATTTCAACATTACAGCTTTAATAGATTCCAAGATATTTAACCCTAAAAATCAACATTTTGGTCTTTGACTCATCTTAATAATCATTATTCTAGGGTACTTTCAATTGTCCTAGAAAGTTGATCTTTGGTAGAAAGATAGATCTAAATCAGGAAAATCAGAAATTTTACAATATAAATGCAAATCATATGTTTTATCACAATCATGTAACTGGTTTTTCTTCAGTGTGAATTAATTTTAATGAGCAAAACAGCTTTATATAATAAATTTGTAAACAAAATTATCACTTGAAAATGTTTTTACTCCAGTGTGGATTCGTTTATGCCGATACATCCTGTTCAGCTGCCTAAGTAATAACAGTGCTTGTTGTTTATCTGTAAATTTTATTTTAAAAAAATCCGTTAGGCAGGAGATGCGTCAACTTAGCGAATTTCCTTAGAATACATAAATCACTCTCTATTCACAACTTAAGTCTGATCAAAACGAAATGTCGTATCTGATATCATTTTAGTATTTTCAAGGCCAATTTTATTAGTAAATGGAGTACGTCAAGGGAAAGGGGGGCATAAAGATAGAAGAAAACACAATACATAAAATATATTTCTTAATAGTGCAACAATCGAAAAATATATAACGAGAAAAAGTTGTAGACAATCAAGTTTACTATAATTCATTACCTAAAAATAAAAATGTGCCATTACCTAAAAATTAAAATGTGAAGGAATAAAATTGTAGAAAATCATGAGAGCTACAATTCATGGCTTAATTCTTTTTGATCAAACTCTAATGTGGACAGAGATATTTAGAACTTAAACTTTCAATCTTAAACCGTCAATATTTATGTAAATATAAGTGTAACAGAAAAAATGATAAGTAACAAAATTACAGCAACTTTACTTCTTATAAATTTTTCTAATATTAAAGGAGAAATGCCAAATTTTGTGTTTCCCACTTCCTCTAAACCCCCCTTTCCCCTTGGCCGATTTTACCCATTAACGAACTTGACCTTTTGAATACCAAAAGCGGCTGAAAAAAAGGGCCAAGTTTTCGGAAAAATCCTTAATGTAATAGCTGCTCTTTAAAAAGTTATTTATTTTTCTTTTGATTCAAATATTTTAAAACTTGCCGCGTTATAAAATTTTAAAAACATACTAAGAGAAAACTTACGAAATAAATTACAACCAAATATTTCTTACATTTAATCAATGTAGAGCTGTCTTCTAAGGAAAAATTTACATAAGAATGCATATTCATTACACTCACACTTCGTAATTAGCTCGGTCCTTTATCCCATATCATAACTTTTTAAGGAGCAGCTATTATACATTAAGGATTTCCCCGCAAACTCGGTCCTTTTTTACATTTATGTTTTTGATCGGATATCACTACTTTTTGAAAGATATATATATATATATATATATATATATATATATATATATATATATTATATATATATATATGAATATATATATATATCACTCATCAAGGTGTTTCGCTCATCAAGCCCTATCATTTGATACCCATATCATACGGGTTAATGTGGAAATTGTAAATCTCCACTTGCGGCGGCCGCCATATTGGATTTAGAATAACGTCACTTTATATACTGTGTTTCGTTCATCAAGCCCTTTTATTTGATACCGATATCATAGGGTTAATGTGAAAATTAAAAATCAATATTTGCAGCGGCGGCCATATTGGATTTAGAATAACGTCATCAAGCCCTTTTATATGATACCCATATCATAGGGGTGAATTTAGATATTTTAAATCGCCATTTGCAGCGGCCGCCATATTCGATTTAAGATGACATCCTACACTAATGTAGATATCTAAATAATTTTGAGTCAGCGCCAAAAAATTACCATCGAAATGGAAGAAGGGTGGATCTGACTTTCGGTTAAAAGTAAAAATTGCCCATTAACGAGTTTGACCTTACTTTTCTGTTCTAGAACACACACACAAAAATTAGCTGTTATCTGCTTTTGCTCTTGGGTTATTGCGTCCATAGACAGACGGACGGACATGCGGAAATAGCCGAAATGGGCCATTTTATAAACAAGCATTTATATCAAGGATTAATATTTTCAAACGTTACAAAGTCGGGACTAAACTTAATATACCATGTATGTTTACATCTGGGAATAAAAAGGTAATTTTTGGTGTTTTTCCCCATTTTCGGAGTTGTTTCGTTTGAAAAATTAAAGTTTTCCAATTTTTCCTATAAATTTCAATTAATTTAAAACCTATTCATGCATAAAAACCGCATTCTTTTTATCTAGAATTGGGTTAAATTTTTTAAGACAAAATTACGTATAAATAAGATCTTATGTGCAATACAATTAAGCTGATTGGTTCAGATAAAACTAATTTATCTAAACCAATCAAATTACAGCAAATGTATTGCACATAAGATATACATAAGATCGGTTTTCATATAAAAAATATACAATCACAAAATATAAAATATCTCTCTTAATATTAGAACAATCGAAAATTACGTAAGGCATACAGTTGTAGGAAATCAAGTTCGCTACAATTCATCGCCTTATCATTTTTACTCAAGCTCTAATGGGTACAGAGATATTAAGGAATTTAATTTTCAATCTTAAACACATAAATTTAATTTTTTATTTTCCATATGTTCCGTTGGGAAAATTAAATTTTCCCAAAGATTCTTATTTAAAGTTTCAAAAATTCCGCGTGGAATGCAAAAAACCGCACCCTTCAAGCATTTCTGGAAGTGGAGTAATAAAGTTTTAAAATATCGCACACACCTCTCCCTAGTGGTATGTACTAACATTTGACTATAAATATAGAAATATGGACCAATCATAGAGCATTCGAGGTCTGATGTTGTTACAAGCAACATCGCTAATCGGATATTATCACAAATTATACCTGTGATTTATTATTTTATTTTTATACCAACAATTTTTTCATTCATTGTTGTGAACAATTCTTTGATATTTTATTGTTTTGTGAAATAATCTCTGATAATAGGTTTATTTTTAATCTTATTGGACTTTGTTTTACAAAGGAATTAAATTCAAAATTTGAGTGTAAACTAAAATATATTTTTTGGGTGTACCTAGTACAATCATCAAATACTTTTTATTTTACTCAGGCATTTCAAAAATTTTTATTTTTAACTAATGATTTTTTCTTCTGTTTTTTAGATTGGCGGAAAATCATACCATGGCGTCCACCGCCGGCAAGGCCGTGGAAGATATGCAGAAAAGAACACCAACATCAATGGAAATCAATAAAAATTCCTTCTCCGCCCTTAAGGACGTGAACGAGTCTGCGTCAGCAACTCCACCCAAACTGAAGAAGCCAAAACCCATTGTTGTTCACATGGGTTTAACCAACTTCGAAAAAGTGGAGGCAGCCATAAAAGCGGCAGCTCGTAGGACTGTCCGTTTCACCTTTGGGCCAAAGACTATCAGTGTCCATTGCGAAACGGACAGCGATTACACTAAAACGAAAGAGAAACTGGAAGAAATCCAGTTTCCATTCCATTCATATGGAACAAAAGAGGACCACGAGCCAAAGTACGTGGTCAATGGAACGATGCGCCACCATAATGATGACATGGTGGCCGAAGATTTAAAACGGCAGGGCTGTAAGCCAAATAAGGTCCAGCTATTGTCAAAGGCGGGAGACGAGAGTATACGGTGGTTATCTGGCGTGCCTGTAACCACCCAACGTTTCAAAATTAAAAGAGGGGCCATCCAATGTTACAGATGTCAGTCCTACGGGCACGGATCACTGTTCTGTCGTGGGGTTCAACGCTGCGTGAAGTGTGGCGAAAACCATGCTTCACAGGCTTGTGGGCTCCAGAGGTCGGAACCGGCGAAGTGTTGTAATTGCAGCGCTTTCCATCTGGCCAGTGCCATGAACTGTCCCGAAAGGCTGGCATTTGTGACAAAAATGGCTCCTAGAAGACCCAGCGGCAGCAGAGGAGCGAAGCGCATTGCTGCTCCGGGCGAGCCCCTTCGGCGCCCACCCCCCACGTCTTCGGCTAGGGAATACCCAGTTCTACCTCGTAGAAAAGAGGTCAATGAGCCAAGCAGAGGTCCAGCAGCGCAGAGCAATACATCATCGGCAGCAGCAACATCATCGAAGAAGTTTGTCCCGGACCCAACTCCAACCGCAAATCTGTGGTCAATGAAGAGAGCATCCGAAAAGAAGGTAATAGATATTTTGAGTACCACCCCCATTTCACCCCATAAACCCTTTTTAATTGAAGCCCTCGAAAGACCTCCATCGTCTCCAACTCCATTGGAGTCTGATGCAGGAACTAAATCGACTTTCGACTTCATGACCCTCCTGAAACTCAGGATCGAAGTGGAGAATACATGGAAATCGTGCAAATCAGATTCAGAAAAACTTCTTGTGTTTTTCAGGATGACATCTTATCTCTTTGAAAATGGCGTCCCATCCCTTTTCTAGATCCAACATCCGATTTCTACAATGGAACTCTCAAAGTATCCATCGCAAACTTCCCGAGCTTCACTCATTTCTTCAACAGCATCAGATCCAAGTGGCTACCATCAGCGAAACTTGGTTAAAGCCGGACAAGAGAGCTCAGATTCCTGGGTACTACACCTATCGCCGTGACCGTGCCACCAAAAATGGTGGCGGGGTTGCCCTATACGTTCGACACGATGTCCAACACTCTCTCTTACCTCCCGAAGACGGTGATATCGAAGCCGTCTCCATTCTAATTTCGGCAAATTGTGGTAATTATAAAGTCACATCTCTATATAATCCCCCCGATAGACTTTTACAGGGAAAAGATATTGACCGCATTTTAAGGACACATGATCGCGCTGTGATCATGGGTGATTTTAATGCTCGCCATATGTCTTGGAACTGTATGTCTAACAATGCTAGCGGGAACGCACTCTATGCGCATTCCCTCAAACGTAACTTTATTGCTGCGTACCCAGAGGACCCACTTTCTATCCTCATGCTGCCCAACGCCCTCCTCAGACCATTGACTTAACGATACTCAAGAATTGTAACCTCTTGTCGGACCAAGATGTTTACTTGGATTTGCAAAGCGATCATCGCCCAATCACCTTCACCCTAGGTGAAATGAGGGGCGCTGCTACCTTGCGAACCCAGTTGAGCTTTGAGAAAGCGGATTGGAAACTTTTCAAACAGTATCTTAACGCCGAAACTTTGATCACTCCGCAGATCAAAACAACCGATCAAATAGATTTGGAGGTTAGTAAACTGACGAGGAATCTCGTAGCTGCTACCGAAAAATCTATTCTTAGGAAAACTCGATCCATCGGCTTTCAACTTAAATTAGATGATGACATGCTACGACTCATACGGACTCGGAACAAATTGCGTAAATATTGGCAAAGAGTTAGGCTGCCTGAGCTTCATGACGCCATGAAGCGAATGTCAGCTGATATTCGAGAAAAAGTCACGCGCACCAGAGATGAAATGTGGGATGAGAGGATTTCGGCTCTGACCACTCGTGACAATAGTGTTTGGACAATTGCTAGAAGTTTGCGTAAACGTTCCAATATACTGTCCCCTTTACTGTCGAAAAATGGGTATCTCTACCCAGATTCAGACAAAGCTCAACTTCTTTGGAAAATATTAGCTCTTCCGTCATTAACCCAATCGATGTCGAATGCGTGTCACCTCAGGAGGTTTCAATCATTTTAAGGAAACTTAAGTGTAGGAAGGCTCCCGGTGATGATGGAATAACTAATGTTGTTCTCCGTTATCTTCCTCGGAAGACGGTTGTTCAGCTCAGTTATATCTATACTGCGTGCTTGAGACTTGGTAATTTTCCTGACATTTGGAAGGCTGCCAAAGTGCTAGCCCTTCCGAAACCGAGAAAACAACTCAAGTTGCCTTCAAGTTACCGACCCATCAGCTTGCTGCCATCTCTCAGCAAGGTCATGGATAAAGTAGTTTTGAACCGGCTGCAGTCGCATGAAAATATCCACGGACAATTAATTCCCCAACAGTTTGGTTTCAGATCGAACCACTCAACAGTGAGTCAGCTTCACCGGCTCACTGACCATATTTCTTCTGGATTTAACTGGAATATCCACAGGCATGGTCCTTTTGGACATCGAAAAGGCTTTCGATACGGTTTGGCATGATGGACTCATCCACAAACTTTCCAAATTCAACATACCTACCTACATCCTGAAATTCCTGATTTCCTACTTATCGAACCGAAAATCCCGAATTCATCTCCAACAAAGTACATCGAACCAATATTGTGTCAAGGCTACTGTACCTCAAGGCTCCGTTCTCGGACCCCGCCTCTTTTTATATTTTATAAACGACATCCCGAAGGATCGAGCGCCGAACGGCCCTCTTCGCTGACGACACCGCATCTACTGTACTTCCTGGCATCCGAAACTTATCTCGAGCTGCCTCCAATCCCGCCTATCCACGCTTGAAAGCTATTTCAAGAAGTGAAAAATCAAAATTAACTCTACGAAGACTCAGTCCGTCTTGTTCACAAAGAAGAATACATTTTCTTCTTACCCACTTGAATTGAAGATGTTTAACACTGAAATCCAACAGACACAAAGTGTTGAATACCTGGAAGTAACCCTTCAAAGGCAGTTGAATTGGACGCAGAACGTGAAAAAACGTCTTGCCCTTGGAAACGCATCCTTTGCTGGGTTTTACCCACTACTCAACGCTAGGAGTAGGTTGGACGAACGTCTGAAACATCGACTTTTCAAGTCATGTATCCGGCCCGTACTCACGTACGCTGCACCAATCTGGTCAAACGTTGCACCTTCGCAGCTTGCGAAGGTGCGAAAATTTCAAAATCGTTGTCTTCGGACGATTTTGAAAGTCCCCCTTCGATACCCGACTGAAGCACTCCACAGAGAAACTGGGCACCCCACAATCAAAACCTTCATCCAAACCATTTCGAAATCCTATTTCCAATCATCCCGCAAAAATCCTTTCCCGGAAATCAATGAACTGGGCCAATTTGACCCGCGTACGTTGCTTTTCAGGAGACGATACCGCATGCCACATGATGTCGATTGATTCGGTTTAATCTAAATTGTAAATATTTTCTTTAAGGTCTAGTTTAAGGGACGGCTTATCCGTCCAACTTAGGTTAATTTTAGATATCAATGGTTTTTTTTTTTTCCATTTTCCAAGATTTTTCCATTTAAGAAACGATGTAAAATGTTTATAGATTTCGATGTATTTATTTAAAAAGACCATGTATTATAGGTAAAGCTTAGGCTAGGTACTAGAGATTCTAAGACGTTTTGTATTATAACTTCGAAAAAGGACGATATTAATAAATTTTTTCATCATCATCATAGAGCAGCAATAATTCCTATGTTAATTTTATCAAAACAAAAATGCGAAAGTTTTCCCATTTCCCGATATACATTTCGTGATTTCATAATTTTCCGTGTGCCTTGGGTACTAGACCTAACTATATGCCAAATATCATCTTTAAAGGATATCTGGTGTAGGTCCTACCCTTTTGTCCTGTCTAATGAAAATTGTGGACGTACCCGCTATTTTACGGTTTTTGAACCGAAATAACTTTTTAACCATTTATTTCTTAACGAAAAGCAAAAACTTGTTCTCTTATAATTCCCTAAATAGCTTATATTCGAAAAACCAACACTGTAGCTCTTTTTATTTAGAAGATATTTTGAGGTCAAATCGGCTCTGATTTTTCGTGTAGTAATAGTACTGTAAGCGCGAAGGAAAAAACCCCTTAAACTCGGCCTGTCGCACTACCGTGCTCTAGATATAGTAGAGTAAATACCATATTGTGTATTTGAAGAATATTAAAGAAACCTGCAGGGTGTCAGATATAGAATGTTTGAGTCCGAAACTTTGGATCCATCAATCCGGGGAGCCATCCCGGTGGAGAAGTTGTGGGCCTTCTGTTTGTCGTCTGGCTTCGACAGAATCCTATAGCTTCATCTGCTTAAAATACCACCTCTTGCCCAGAAGCGTCTCGCCTCCGGGTGACAAGTTGTTCTCAAAGAGGGCACAGAGGACCACTTGGTCTGGGTGCTAGGGACGCGTATGCGGTACCCCTCTTTCTGATTATTATTATTATACGTATAAGGACATAATCGTGTAAACTTTTTTGATCTTATTCGTTTAAAGCTCCCCCCCCCCCCACCGTAAAAATGAAAATGTGAAAATGGTTTGTTAGGACGTGATAGCAAGTGATTCCAAGGAGGAAAAAGAAAAAGTTGTTGCTACGATATGATAAGATATACCCCCCCCCCCATTAAAAATTGTTGAAAATGGGTGGAAATGTTTGGGAAAGACCACAGAAAGTGATTCCAAGTAGGAAAAAGTCCTTTTCATCCTAGAAATCCTAAATCCAATCCAACCCAACCCAGTCCCCCGGCAATTGAATATTGGAAAAAAAATTTTTACAATATTTTTTACTGAAAATGAAAAAAAAATACTTTTGAGTTTTAAGGATTTCAAGGACAAAAAGGGTTGGGTTGGGTTTGGTTGGGTTGAGTTGGGTGGGGTAGTATGGCGGGGGCTTATTTTATTGGAAGGTATTTGGTTGGGTAATATAGCGGGAGGTTGCTTTACAATATAATATTTAAAAGAAATTTTTTTTCCGTTAAGACCCTTAAAAATTAAAAATAAACATTTTTGAATTTCAAGGATTTCAAGTACGAAATTTCCTTTTATATATTATATTTTCTTTTTATCCATGGTGTATCAACTTTTCAACAGGAAAAGACTGACCTAATAGGCCAAGTTATAGAACTTATTTTCGACTATTTTTAGCAAAATATTATCAGATTGTCAAAATACTGACAGATTTTTTGAAGAAAAACAATGAAAACTTGACTTTGACTTTATTATAAAAGCAAAGTATATTATTAATTTGTTGTACCATAATATTATGTTGTTTTATTCCTTTAATTGTTATAAAATTTAACTTTTCCTTAAGCTACAACTTAGCCTATATAATATATAATATTTGGCTATATGCGCCCTGGACTCGCCCTAGGAGTAGTGGAGAAATATGTAATTGTAATAAAAATCTATTATTGTTTTTATTTTTTCAATAATAAAATAACTATTAGCCCAGTCAATCTACTAAAAAAAAAAACTAAATAAAAAAAATGAAAACTTCTAAATTTTAAAATTAGCCAAAATTGTCTTTGGGCCTTCCTCTTGAATATATATAAAAAATACCCATATGGTAGGAGGGGGCTGCGCAACAAGCCGCCATTTTCAATTTTAGGACCTTTTTTTCGGTTTTTCCTCAATATCTCAAAAACTATTCACTTTTTTATTTTAGTTTTTTCTAGCTTTAACCGTTTGAGAGATGTATAAGCAGAAGAAGTTCCCTCATTCCTTTGGGAAACCGTTTTATTTTTACATAATTTTTCAGGATGTGACACTACTTCAGCTACATAAAACCATGAAAAATGAAAATAGTTCAAAAAACCCTCAGCTTTTACAAATTCCACCACTGTTTTACAGTCCAACCTGCACACCAGAGGTCCTGCCTGAAAGTGCTTACAAAATGTTTCTAGCATTGTATGAGGCTCCCCCCACCATGACGGCAATAAACGCCTTTTGACGTGCCTGGTTTCAATGCCCAGCCAGGAAAATCACACCAGACGTCACTTCTTTTCCCCCACTAAAGGTGCAGTCATGCAGCATGCCCAGAGGGTTTACCACCATATCCAGTTGTGAGTGGGGAACTCTCTGGATCCATAGAAGTCCCTCACCTGACTCTAGATTGAACATGACATTTTGCTCATGCAAGACAGGGTACAGACCAATGTGTGACTGGCGGAAGGCAGGCATCTCATGCTCGATCGCCTGCTCTTAATGCAATGGGGTGTGCCTCATCCGTCCAGTGCCCCTCGTAGAGGAGGAAAAGGAGTTGTCAGACGACGAGCTTGATGTATGAAGTGTGTGAAGTATTTTATTTGTTTATATATATATTTGTATGATAATATATGGTTAGTATTTGTTTATGTATGTATTTATGTTTTGTTTTTGTTTATATGTTTGAGTTATTTCAGTTTGTTTAGTTATTATTATTTAGTAATTGAGTTATTTGAAATAAACTAGACTTTCTGGACTTCTTCTGCTTATACATCGATATATGCCCCAAGCGGTTAAAGCTAGAAAAATACTTTTTGTAGTTTTTTATGGGAAATTCAATGAGCTTTCATATTATAAGTATAGTAAGTATAGTAAGTGGTTGTGAAAAAGTTGATAGTTTTCGAGATATTGAGGAAAAACTGACAAAAAGTTCTAAAATTAAAAATGGCGGCCTAATGCGCAGCCACCCCCCCCTCCACATGGGTCCTCTTGGATATATTCAAGAGGAAGGCCCGAAGAAAATTTTCTCAAGAAAACAACGAAAACTTGACTTTGACTTGATTACAAAAATTAAATATATTATCAATTAGTTGTACCAAAATATTATGTTATTTTATTCCTTTAATTGTTATAAAATTTAACTTTGTTCCTTAAGCTACAACTTACCGTATATACCATATATCATATATGTATGTATGCGCCTCCCGTGTAAAATTTCTAGATTCGCCCCTGGATAATAAAAATCTATTATTGTTTTTAACAAGTGTTATGTTTCCTTAATCTTTCAAACTGTATTAAAAACCTTCTATAAAAATATAAAAACCCTATATATATATATATATATATAAGTATATATATACATATACATATATATATATATATATATATATATATATATATATATATATATATATATATATATATATATATATATATATATATATATATATATATACAGGTTATTCGTGGATTATTGTTATAAAGCAAATCATAAATAATTTAAGTAATAATTACATGTTTTAAATTCTAAAGAATAAATTAAAAATTTCAAAAGGATAAATTAAAAAACAAAAGTAAAATTATATACAAAATTTTGTATATTATTATTATTATTATTTTGTCGTTAAAAATAATGGGACACCAACGATTCACAGCACACTTAGCCTTTTTCCTCTGAAGATTTAAAAAAAATCAGAGAAAAATCTGGTTCTGATCCAAAAATTACTCAAGAGGGTGGTGATCCCCTCCAGTATTTATTTTAATTTAACATCTGATTTAGATGATTTAATCTTTGTGGATATATCATAATTGGCCATTTTGAATTATACCTAAAACTGTTTTCGGCACTCACTATTTTGGGAAACTATTAAAAAAAAATTTAAATAAATACTGGAAAGAATCACCACCCTCTTGAGTAATTTTTGGATCAGAAACAGCTGTTGGCATATACCAACACCAGAATATATTGAAAAAATGGTTTTTTGCGAATAAAAAAAAACTTGAACTCCAATCAGGGAAAGTTAGTTATAAGGTAGTTATAGGTATCAAAAACACCTATCGATTGACGTGTCTTGAATTGAAATTGGATCGGTACTTTTTGAGAAAAATCGGAAAAACTGTCAAAAATAGCGATTTCTTGTTTTGGCTTCACAAATTCGAGTTTTTCATAAAAATGACTCATAATCCACAGAAATGAAGCCCAAAGCAACCCAAAAAAGGTGCTTTTTGAACAATTTAAAAAAATTAATTTTTTGCCGAGTTATGACGTTGCTTAACGTTGTTGTCAATGAGAAAATCAAAACATGTGTACGACCCCCCCCCCCACTAGTGCTGCCCTCTGTTGAGTTTTTTAAAAATCTTCAGAGGAAAAAGGCTAATTATAATAAAATTAAAAAATGAATAAAGCATAGTTCTTCAAAACATAGCGCCTATTGGGCACCCCACCTAGATAACCCAAAATACTGCGTCGGTCATTTAACTAACATACATCGCCATCTGTTAGACACATATGAAACTTCCAAATAATCATAACCGTTTACCTATATATATATATATATATATATATATAAACATATATTTATATATATATATGATATATAAATATATACATATATATATATATATATATATAAACATATATTTATATATATATATATGATATATAAATATATACATATATATATATATATATATAAACATATATTTATATATATATATATATATATATATATATATATATATATATATATATATATATATATATGATATATAAATCAGAGGTGGGCACAGACAGCTCGTCTGAGCCTTACGAGCTCTCCATAAGCTGGGTGAGAGTAAGTAAAGAAGGTATGTTTTGAAGCAAGACGGAACGATGTTTCAATACAGGTTGTCCTACCGATTATTGCCCAATAATTTATTCAATCAATTTAGAAATAGTTTTATAAAATATTTATTGTTTAAATAATATCTTTTACAGTATGGAGAGATACACCAAAAAACATAATAATAATAATAATAATAATAATAATAATAATAATAATAATAATAATAATAACAATAATGATAATAATAACAATAACAATAATAATAATAATAATCTGAACTTATCCAAGACTGCTTGCGATGTCTTCTCCATTATTAAATTCACTACTTTTATTTTTTTTGAAAAACAAATTATGCGAAAAATAATTTCCACTACTACAAATAGTACTTTTCACTTTTTCAATTCAAAGTAGACTAACTCGAAGAACTCAAATTCCCACTTTATGTAAAATTTAACTTAATTCATCAAATTCCCATGACACTATACTGAGCATACTCCATACGAAGAAAAAATAATTAAATCAGGTAAATAATTCTTTATTAGTTCTCGGATATGAATAGTAAAATATTTAGACAAATCATTTGGAATTTCCAAAACTTTAATTCTATTTAAATTATCCTTTGCAAAAATTTCCCTCTTTTATTACAATGGTCCAGCGGTAAACTTAAAGGTTCAAAAGATTTATATATATTTTTTATATATTTTTATTTTATTCATACACAAATATGATATATACTAGAAAGGTACATTTTATGACCCTAATTACTAGCCCAAAATTCCAGAGTATGTATTGAATGATTGCTTGTATTATTTACTTTGTATAATAGTGACCATAAAAAAGATTTGGTATTATTATATTTTTTTCAGAAAATGTTTTAATTAAAAAAATAAAATATTAATAATTGGTAGGTTACCCTGTATTAACTCTATCTCTCTTCCCTACCTCTCACTCAGAGCTTGGCCGAGTCATCTCCTGCCCACCTCTGATATAAATATATACATATATATATATATATATATATATATATATATATATATATATATATATATATATATATATATATATTACGGTAAATGTAAACTCTTGGGAAATGTACACTTTTACCGTAAAATGTGTACATTTCCCAAAAAGTTAGGTATATGTGAACTGAATATAATGTATATGTACATTTCCCGGTAAATGTGTACTCTGGCCTTCACGTTTTGGTAAATGTATACTCTTACCTTCATGTTTTAAGAAAAGTTGGAAAATTTTGGCACGATTACGATAAAAATATGCAAAATTCCAACAGAGAGAGCTAAAACATGATGAAAATAGATGATAAAATATATACCCAACCCAACCAGACCCAACCCAACCAGGAATAACCCAACTCGACCCAACCCAACCAGACCCAACCCAACTCGACCCAACCCGACCAAACCCAACTCAACCCAACCCAACCAGACCCAACCCAACTCGGCCTAACCCAACCAGACCCAACCCAACTCAACTCGACCCAACCCAACTCGACCAAACCCAATTCGACCCAACCCAACCAGACCCAACCCAACTCGACTCATATCGATATCTCTATTTCGTATTTTGCGATTTCATATTTTGTATGCTCACATTTACCAAAACGACATGGTCATTGTGAATTCAATGTACATTTCCCTTCTTTGAAATTGTAAATGTTAGTTGAATGCACATTACCCAAACGAGGAGGCAAATGTGCACATTTACCGAAAAATGTATACATTTGCCGCAATATCTACTTTTACCGTAACATATATAAGTTATAGATTCTAGTATGGGCCACCCAAATCTAAATAATAAAACTCGTGTACATGTGGATCAGCATTTCCTGACAAACATCAATCAACGTGACCAAATTTATTGCAAAAACATTTACTAATCCAAAACTATTGTATATAAACCGAACATTTTGTTTGATTGATCACTTATTACTTTCTTGTACATAATCGCTGTTAGTTAACGCTTTGACAATTATTTTAAACTTCGTTGTAATAATTAATATTTTTTGTAATAATTAATATTTTTAACAATTAACAATTGTAACAATTAAATATTTGTAACAATTAATATTTTAAATAAATAAATTTTTTTTTTTAATTAACTTCTACCGAGTTTATAACTGGCGCAGCCGCTAGGATAAGTTTGGAAAATACCTTACTAATTAGCGTCCATCGTAAAACTTTAACGTTAACATTAGAATCAGTGGTGTTAAGTATTACGAGTATCTTTCAAGATTTTGGGATGATCCTACAAACCAAACAAATTTGTTATACACTCGACGAACTGGAAAATTATGTAAAATAATCTGGAAAATTTAATGGAAAATTTTGGAAAATTATCTGGAAAGTTTACCGGAAATTATTTTGGAAAAAAAATTTGGAAATTGGTAACGGCAACATATTAACTCAAGTCAACACATTTTCGACGGTTTATCGAAAACTTATGGTTAATCATCGAAACTAACAAAGGCATATTGTAATTTTCGACTTCAGCATTAACTCAGAATCAAGAGCACATTGGTTCAACTAATATGTGGAAATTGTGCATAATTCTGTTGTATGTACATACTTTCCTTAATTATTTTCACATTCCATGCCTAGATCACCATATCCTATTAGAAGAAATGTTAATAAATCTAAAAGAAACGGCGGTTTATCGTTTAAATAGAAATTACACGTCTGAGGGCATATCGGACAGCGAAGGTAATAATAGTAGTAATAAGTCATCTAATTTAATAAATAATATAAACATGAGTCCACCAGAATCTATTATTCAATCAACTCCATCCATAGAAACAGTAATCAAACATTTTCAAATTCCCGACGTAATAAAAACTATTATTCCATTTGACGGAAATAAAAATAATTTATATAAATTTATAGATAGTGTAGATGTAGTTGTTAATCTACTATTTAAATTTGTGGATGAAAATATCAAAAACATATATTGCAATGAAATTAGGAAAAAAGTTATAGGACAAGCAAACGACGTACTAAACCAGTACGGCAGGATTAGGGATTGGGATACAATTAAATCAACTCTCATATCACACTATGCAGATAAGAGGGACGAATTTAGTTTGACGCGCAACTTTTATTCATTACAACAAGGTAATCAACCAGCCGAACTATTCTTTAGTAAAGTTAATGAAATTTTAGCTAGCCTCATTAATAATGTTTCTCTTCAACCTGGAGACGAAGCATCTAAGAATTCTAAAATTATTTACTATAGAAAGGTAGCACTGGATTGTTTCCTCACAGGGCTTAATAGAAATATAGTTAACATTGTCAGAGCATTCCAACCCAAAGACTTGAGAGAAGCATGGCAACGCGTGCGGACGGAGAAAAATGTTTTCTATAAACAAACGCAGCACCAGGGTAAACCTGTTCAGAAAATAGTCCCGACACAACAAATACAACAACCTAGACAAATAACACGACACCTACCACCAAATTTTAACAATAGACCTTCTCCAAATGTTAATCAACAATGGCAAAACCCATTTGGTAACCATCAGCGATTACATTATAGACCACCGCAATATGACAACCAAGAAAATAATAATCAACCAAATAAACCTAATTTTAGCACTAATCAAATTCATAATAGACCACAACAACCCAACAACCAACCTAACACATTTAGACCGGAAACTAGGGACATGTCCTCGGGAAATACTAGACAGAACTAATTATCACGAATTATACAACATTCATTCAGATTCAATGGAAGTTGAATATTCAGATAATTATGATTTCGTTATGAAAAATATCCGAATGAAACATCTAAATAAAGAAGAACAAGACGCTCTAATAAATACTTGTACTGACTACAGAGGCATATTTTACACTTCCGACCATAATATGACGTTTACATCTGATGTTAAACATTCTATTGTAACAAAAGATAAATTACCGATATACACGCGCTCATACCGATACCCCCCATTGCCACAAAGAAGAAGTGATACGACAAATTAACGAGCTCTTAGAGAAAAATATAATTAAACTTTCTAATTCTCCATGGTCATCACCAATTTGGATTGTCGCGAAGAAAGCTGATGCTTCGGGCAAAAAGAAATGGAGATTAGTAGTCGATTATAGGAACTAAACGAAAAGACAATAGACGACAGATACCCTTTACCCAACATATCTGACATATTAGACAAATTGGGTAAATACAGGATTTCATCAGATCGAAATGGATCCTAAGGACATTGCAAAGACTGCATTTACAGTAGACAATGGACATTACGAGTATACAAGAATTACTTTTGGACTTAAAAATGCCCCCGCTACATTTGAACGCGTCATGGACAATATATTGAGAGAATTCATCGGTAAAAACTTATTAGTTTACATGGATGACATCATAATCTTTTCAACAATTCTCACCGAACATTTCGAAATGTTACGGAAACTTTTTGACAAATTAAGAAAACATAACTTCAAAAGGACATTTAGTGACTACAGATGGTATAAAACCTAACCCTAGAAAAATTGAAGCAATTAAAAAATTCCCATTACCAAAGACTGTGACAGAAGTCAAGTCATTTCTCGGACTTTAAGGCTACTACCGAAAATTCATAAAGGACTTTGCAAAGATAACTAAACCTATCACACAATGTTTACGTAAAGACACAAAAAAATAAAGAGTACATCAAGTGTTTCGAATATTGTAAAACTCTCCTCATCGGTGACCCGATATTACAATATCCGAATTTTGACAAACCCTTTATACTCACTACTGACGCTAGTAATTACGCATTAGAAGCTGTATTATCGCAAGGTACAGTTGGACACGACAAACCTGTGTGTTACGCTTCACGTACACTCAATAAATCAGAACAAAACTATAGCACAATAGAAAAAGAATTGTTAGCGATAGTATGGGCTTGGGCAATTCAGAGATATATACTCGTATTATTGAACAAATAAATTGATAAAATAGGTTTCAATGATCCTGTTTAGCGAACTGATCCCTAGAGGGGTCTTAGTTAGTTAGTCTATTAGTTTTTTGTAAATATGTTTATGGACTTGTTCATTTTGTGTTTACCAAAAATTTGAATTGGGCACAGAATTAATAAATTTGTAGAGAGTTATTAGTAACATCCAGTTAGTTTGGGATGCATACTGTTTTCGTATAATCTATTTTCAGTTAGTTGAAATAGTGAGTAAAAAAATTAGTATCGAAGTATTAGTGATTCAAAAAAAACATTTAGTTAGTAGAAACAATTATAAAAATAAAAGTGAACTTGGACCACACCCAATTTGGCGGTAATAAAATCTACAAGCCGATAATTGGTGATTTACCGATAATCCCCTTTTTCCCCTTTTTCCCGTTTTATCCTATATCACCAGTGAACAACGGCAAAATATAGTCAAGGTAAGTCCGAAGGAAACTTAAATTGGTATAATTGTTTTTTAACCATCATTAGGTTTTATAATCAAATTTTAATTAGTTATACAGTCCACTCTACGGACGTTAAAAGCTTAGGCGCGTCCATATTTTGGTTCATCGACCCAGGATAATTTTGAAACATATTTGGTTCAATTTATTTAGAAATATTGTATTTGATAGATTTCAATAAATCAAATATCATTCTTTGATTTAATTTGATTTAATTTAAATATCAAAATTAGTTTATCAAAATTATTTTTAAGTTGAAATACACGCGTTGAATTATGTAATTATTCGACTTGTTTTTGCATAAAGTTGTTGTATTAAAAATAAAATTTCTTTGTTCAAATTATATAACAGTGAGCCTACAAAAAATCTGTTTATTGAATTATTAATAAATAATATTATTCAATTATAATTATTTTATTAATATTGATTATTTTCGACGTAAGTTTTGTTTTATATTTTCGATTCAAAAATTTATTCCAATTATTATTAGGTTCTGAAAAATATTCCGTTTCCAATTTATATTCAATTTACATTAATATTTAGTTGCATTTAATTACATTTGAATAACGTTTGGTAAAAATAATATTTTACAACATGTCGAATGATGTAGGAAAACTGAAAGTTCTGAATAGCAAAAAAGAAATGTTTTTCAGACGCATTCAGAAATTATATGAATATACCAAGGATATCGATAATGTAACAGTGAGGAAAAATTTCCTTACGAAATTAAAATGTTTGGAGGAAACCAAGTCTAATTACATCGATATTATTGAACGGACAAATGAATTGAAATTGAAATTAGACCCTGATTTTGTTCCCAATTTTCAATTACTCGAGGCTTTCGTCGATTTATATTGCGAAATATTGACTTGTGCGGAAGATATTACCCCAAAAGTCGAAGTTATGGGAAACGAGGCATCTGCTTCCAATTTAGAGGCATCATCTAGAATGTTGCCTAAGCTGCATAAATTATCCCTGCCTACATTTTCCGGTAATATTCTAGAAAGGCCACTTTTTTATGAGTGTTTTAAGTCCTCCATCCACACTTACAGTCGAATGAGTAATGTGGACAAAATAAATTATTTAATAGGACAGCTTTCGGGAAAGGCTAAAAATGTTTGTATAGGCTTACCCCCTATTGGATCAAATTATAAAATTATTCGGGACAAGCTCTGTGAAAGGTACCAAAATCCACGTATCCTAGCATGTTCATACTTGCAACAAATTTTGGATTTTAAACCTGCACAGTCAGCTTCCGTCAACAATCTGGATAACATCCTGGACAGATGCGATGCATCATACCGTGCCCTACAAGAATTGGATATAGGTGATTTACTGGATTTCACGTACGGGTATTTATTGTGGTCGAAATTAGATTCGGAAACACGCAGTTTGTTTGAAAATACTCGTAGGAATTCCAGTATTTATTAAGCAACAAATTCAGATTTGTAATAGTACCTTGGGCCATGGGAAATCCAATTCGACATACCAAAATGAAAAATCGAAATCGCACACATTTTTTGGGGAAACCAATCGGAAAAGCAATCGATGTTTAATTTGTAGCTCCAATCAACATATGGATCTAGCGCATTGTAAAAAATTCCTAGATAAATCTGCATCGGATAGATTTAAAATAATAAAAGGGAAAGGTTTGTGTATTCATTGTTTTGCTAGTCACAAAGTCGTACAATGTAAAAGTCCGTCCATATGTAACGTCTGTCAATACAAGCACAATAGTTTGCTACACTTCGACAAGCCCCCAAACAAGGACATAAAAGTCGGCGTATGTCAAAATGATTCCGTTGTAAGTCAAGGTGGTTCCGCTCCTAATCAAGGTAGATCCGTTGTAGGTCAAGGTGGTTCCGCTCTTAGTCCAAGTAGTCCCGGTGTAGTTCCAAGTAATATGTCAGCATTTTGTTCGACAGTCGATGATTCTATAGTCAAATACGGGTCAACAGTATTGTTGTCAACGGTAATTGTGCTTGTCTACGATCATGTCGGTGTCAAGCATAGCGTACGTTTTTTGTTAGATTCAGGAAGTCAGGGAAATTTTTTAACCGAAAATTGTGCTAAGAAACTTCAATTAAATATAAGGTCATCTAAGATGGTTGTTAAGGGCTTTTGTGGTGATAGTCAGGTTTTAGGAGCCTCGGATTTGATTATTTATTCACGTCTTAATTCGTGTGTTAACTATAGAGTTAATGTTTTTATAATCGAAAAGATCACAGACCGGTTACCTACTGTCGAAATTTTACGAGAGTCGTGGGAACATTTTAGTTATCTACAATTAGCGGATGATAAATTTTATGAGCCTGGTCCTATAGTGGGCATATTAGGGGCTCAGATGTTTGCCACTTTGTTAGAATCACGTTAAGTCACAAGTAAAATAAATTCACTTATTGCCCTTGAAACGAAATTGGGTTTCGTAGTAATGGGCTGTGCACCTAATTTTCCATTGGAAACATCGTCGGTACAATCTTTTCACACTCAGGTGAAACAGCCATTAGAAAATTTGGTGCGTAAGTTTTGGGAGTTAGAGGACATACCAACACAAAAGCTTGAGAGTCCAGAAGATGTGGAATGCGAGAAACTTTATGCATCGACCGTGTTGCGTGAGATTTCTGGACGATATGTGGTATCTCTACCATTTAAATATAGCGCCAATAAATTAGGCGAATCGTATCAAAATGCTCTGAAACGATTTAAAGCTTTAGAGAATAAATTTGATAAATACCCAACCCTGAAGCAACAATACAGTGCCGTAATTAGGAAACATTTAGAAAAGGGTAATATATCGTTAATAAAAAATAATCCTTCTGCCCCCCACTATTACATTCCACACCATGGTCTGTTCAAACCGGACAGTGTGTCCACTCCCCTTCGATGCGTTTTCGACGCAAGCGCCAAAACTACAAAGCAAGTTTCCTTGAATGACTTGCTCTATACTGGCGCTAAGCTACAATCGGATGTAGTTAGTTTATTTTTGAATTTTCGCTTGTTTTCGGTCGCATTCACAGCAGATATTCGTCAAATGTATCTGAGAATCGGAATGCATCCACACCATAGAAAATATCAATTAATACTATGGCATTTCTCACGAGCGGTCTAAGGCGTGATGTCTGCGCAGTATGCAGTACTTGGAAACTGGGAGGTTATGAGTTCGAATTCCGACATCGGCAGTTTGTCAATTATTTAAAAAAAAAGGGGCGGTTGATTGCCTAAACTGTCGGCGTATGGACAAAACGAAGTACCCTCTATGCTTGAAAAGGTTTTCTGCAGTTTCCTTCGCGAACTCCAGATGAATATCGGCATAGTTCCTATCATAGTCGGCTGCAGCCGCATATCCTACCAATTCCTAGTCTACTCACAAATTCCTTCCACTCCACTCACATCCTCACATCGTAAGGCATCACAATAGACCTTATGGTCGAAGTGTAGCCCGTCCAGGGTAGCCTTTACAATCTACCTCATGGCGTTTCTCAAAAACCGATGAAGTTTCGGTATATTCGTTAGACACCGTTAGTTTTGGTGTAAAGAGTTCGCCATTTTTAGCTTTGAGAACGTTAAAACAATTGGCGTTAGATGAAGCCGACAAATACCCGTTAGCTTCGCCAATTGTTCAACGGGATTTCTTCATGGACGACTTAGTCACAAGTGTCAATTCAGCCAAGGAAGCTACGGAATTATATTCGCAGCTCATTGAGCTATTTGCACCGGCCTAATTTGAATTAACAAAATGGGCGACAAATTCTCAAGAATTATGTTCTTTCGTGCCTGAAAAGGACCGTTCACCAAAAATAGTGTCCTTTGATTCAGACAGCTTGAAAATATTGGGTATGCATTGGTACCCACATTCAGATATTTTCTGTTTTAGCATCAATGCCGAACTTCAATGCAACTTTCGACAGTCGCTAGATTATTTGATCCGTTAAGTATACTAGCACCCGTAACGCTAATAAAACTATTCATAAAAAAATTATGGATTTTAAAATTGGATTGGGACGAGGCTCCTGATAAGGAGATTTGTACATTTTGGGAAAATTTCCAAATCGATTTAAAATGTTTAGAAACATTTCAAATTCTTCGTCATTTTGGGGAGGTTAAAGATTTACCGGTAGAGTTGATCGGATTTTGTGACGCATGTTTGGATTCGTATGACGCTATGATTTATATTAGAAAGGTTACGCGAACTAATCAAATATCTGTTAATTTAGTCTGCGCGAAAACCAAGGTAGCTCCCGTGCGAACTGAATCCATCCCAAGATTGGAGTTGTGTGCTGCTGTTTTGTTGGCAAAACTGTTATTTGCTATGTCTAGTTTGGAACCGCGCATTCATGTTTGAAAAATCTTCGCATTTTCCGATTCGACGGTAGCTGTGCATTGTATTGAATCACCACCCTATCGTTGGCAAACATTTGTCGCCACTCGAGTGCCCTTAATACAATCGTTAGTACCAAGCGAAAATTGGTTCCATATAGAGGGAATACAAAACATTAGCGATGGTTTTTCTCGAGGACTACGTCCATCCCAATTCTAGCAAAATTCGAATTGGATTACAGGTCCAGACTGGTTAAAATTAGAACCTCCATCTTGGCCAATTAGTAAAATCACTACTAATCAGGACGTTATGCCTGATGTTATGAACAAAAATTAATGGTCATGGTGGCTACTCAAAGACCGGGAAAACTCATTATATTCCTTTATGAAAAACATTTCTTCTTGGCGTAAAATGGTTTGAACAACAGTCTATATTTTGAGATTTGTTAAAATTTTGTCCTCTTCGGGAAGTATTAGTGCTTCGGATTTGGTTCGGGCGGAATTAGCCTTAATTAGGATGGTTCAAAATCACCATTTTGTAGAAGATATTCGATCGTTGAAAAAAGTTAGTTTGCCCACTGCAAATTTACGACCACTTAGCCTTTTTTTGCACGATGGGATGCTACGAGTAGGTGGGCGGCTAACAAATGCTGATAATAATTTTGAGCAGAAGCACCCACTACTCCTACCTAAAAGAGATAATTTTGTGAATTTATTAATCGAAAATTGTCATAAAGAAAACTTACATACGGGAAAACTTACATCGTTGGTTTCATCCATATTACGCCAACAATATTGGATACTTGGCGCCCGTAATACAATTAGGCATAACTTGAAAAAATGCAATCATTGTTTCAAATTAAATCCGAAACCCATTTTTCCCAAAATGGCGGATTTACCTTCGGTTCGAGTTGCAGAAGCTTCTAAATCTTTTTTGCATGTTGGAATCGTACAGTAAAGAGCCAAAAAGCATATTTAAGTTTATTTATATGCCTATGTACCAAAGCCCTCCATTTGGAACTTGTGTCGGATTTATCAACCGATCTATTTTTGGCTGCATTCAAGCGCTTTTTGTCCAGAAGGGGTGCGTGGTATATTCCGATAATGGTACGAATTTCATTGGAGCAAAAATGAATTAGATAATTTATACAAATTATTGAATTCCGATGAATTCGAGAAAAAATGGGTTAATGAGTTAGCTCACAGGAAAATTACCTGGAAATTCAAACCTACATTAAGTCCAAATTTTTCGAGAGTCTGGGAATCACAAATAAAATGTGTTAAGACCCATTTGTACAAGACTGTTGGGGATCAAATTCTGTCGTATGAGGAATACGGTATTAAAATAGTTCAAATAGAGGCATTATTAAATTCGAGGCCTTTGTCTTGGTTGAGTACTGATCCAACGGATCCCATACCCTTAACGCCCGCTCATTTTCTGACCATGACTCCATTAGAAGCATTACCTTCATCAAGTGTCCCAAACCCTCCGGTAAATTTGTTCGATCGGAAACGATTATTGGATCACTTGGTACAAGGGTTCTGGAAACGTTGGAAAAATGATTATTTGACGCAACTGCAAGTACGACAAAAGTGGAATGTTTCTGGTTCTCCTATCAAAGTGGGAACCCTTGTTATCATTAAACAAGATAACATACCTGTCCTTCGTTGACCCGTCGGCATAGTTGAAAAACTATTCCCTGGCATTGATGGCATTGTTCGGGTGGTGGAGGTAAAAACTAAATCCGGTCTGTATAAACGACCAGTTGTGAGGTTATGTCCATTACCATCACAATAATATTTTGCGTTTTTCATCTATCACAATAATATATTGCGTTTTTTTTTTTTATATAACCACCATTTTATTAATTAATTTTTTTTGCAAAATTCGAAATTATTAATTATGTTCGAATGATTTTACAGTGTCGTATTATTCGCAGACGTATATTATGTTGTGATTTATTAAGGGCTTATTCCGTAATGGTAACATCAATAAATTATAAGTTGGCATCACTTAAAAAGGAGGGGTAGGGATGGATCTGTGTTCCACCATTATAAACATCATCAAAAGTCGTATGACGTATGCTATTGTAATGATAGAGTAATCATTTTTATTATTTATTTATAAATTATACTTAGTTAATCTTATCTAGAGCACGGTAGTGTGCAAGGCCGAGTCTGTTGTTAAACAAAATTAAATATAATTTTTTGTTTTTATTCAATTTTATTTAATTTTTTGTTTCTCAGTCATTGCATGATTCTTACAGCAGAAGATTTATGATTGATGATGTTTATGATGGTGGAACACAGATCCATCCATCCCTACCCCCTCCTTTTTAAGTGATGCCAACTTATAATTTATTGATGTTACCATTACGGAATAAGCCCTAAATATCTATCGTTCCTACATCATTATTTGGTAAAATATACAGAAATTGAGTATTGTAGGCAGACATATTAATTGGAATAAGTTATTACAGATTATACAGGATTTGATTTGATTTGATAATATCTATATTATAAACCGGTTTCAGAAGTATTTTTCTGAGTAGGATCAGAAAATATCGTTCTGAGTGGGGTTGTGTTGACGCCTATGATAATTGATATTAGAGGTATATACTCGTATTATTGAACAAATAAATTGATAAAATAGGTTTCAATGATCCTGTTTAGCGAACTGATCCCTAGAGGGGTCTTAGTTAGTTAGTCTATTAGTTTTTTGTAAATATGTTTATGGACTTGTTCATTTTGTGTTTACCAACAATTTGAATTGGGCACAGAATTAATAAACTTGTAGAGAGCTAATAGTAACATCCAGTTAGTTTGGGATGCAGACTGTTTTCGTATAATCTATTTTCAGTTAGTTGAAATAGTGAGTAAAAAAATTAGTATCGAAGTATTAGTGATTCAAAAAAAACATTTAGTTAGTAGAAACATTTATAAAAATAAAAGTGAACTTGGACCACACCCAATTTGGCGGTAATAAAATCTACAAGCCGATAATTGGTGATTTACCGATAATCCCCTTTTTCCCCTTTTTCCCGTTTTATCCTATATCACCAGTGAACAACGGCAAAATATAGTCAAGGTAAGTCCGAAGGAAACTTAAATTGGTATAATTGTTTTTTAACCATCATTAGGTTTTATAATCAAATTTTAAATAGTTATACAGTCCACTCCACGGACGTTATAAGCTTAGGCGCATCCACCCTACTTATTCGGACAAAAATTCAACATACTGACAGACCATAAACCGTTGAAATGGGTTTTTTCTTTAAAAGAGTCTAATTCAAAGTTGGTTAGATAGAAAATCAAGCTTTTAGATTACAACTTCGACATTGACTATAAACCAGGAAAAGTAAACTCTAACGCGGATGCACTAAGTCGTATACCCGCGGAACTCAATAATATTGATACTAGTTCACAAGACGCTGAAGCATCAACTGTACATTCTGCTCAGGAAAACATAAACGAAGGCTGAACGAATATCTGAACAAGCACTAAACGAATTTAGTAATCAAATAATTATCAATACCGGACTTAGGAACCAAATAAACACCGAATACCTATTCAAAACTCGCAAACGTTTGACGATAGAAATAGAAAACACCCCGACAGAAAAACAATGCATTGAAATATTTAAAAAATATTTATCACCTAACGAATTAAATGCCGTCATGACAAATGACGATACATTTAAAGTATTCAATGAAACTCATGATAAATACTTCTCTAAATATAAAATTATCAGATGTACGAACCTAGTAACGGACATTCAAACCCTAGAAGAACAAACAGAAATCATACGTAAATACCACGAACTATCGGTGCACAGAGGAATAGACGAGACCTAAACCACCTAAAAACCCTGACACCTGTTTAAAATTTAAATACGAGAGACATCCACTGCATTTAAAACAGACACCGACCGAAATAGCCACCAAACCTTTTGAAATACTTCATATGGACTTACTCCATATTGAAAAATCTAATGTACTGACCATAATAGACAAATTTAATAAGTACGCAGAATGTTCTATCATCCCCTTTCGAAATTCAATTGAAGTATTAAAAATAGTTCGAAAATATATTGCAAGACATGGTATTAGACATGAGAGAATTCCTCAAACTTTACGACATACTCATACATAATCATATAACAGCTGCTAGAAACTCTACGGGTAACTCACCAGTAGAAAGGCTACATAACACCATACTTGAAATTCTAAGAATACTAAAAAATAAAGAAAACTCACCTTTAGACGAACTATTAGATTTGACCATGATTACTTACAACAACTCTATCCACTCTTCAACGAAGCAAAACGATAAAAACATACAAATTTTAGACACAAAAAACCAAGACAGATCAGATCCCCCAACCCAAGAACAGGATGACGTGTATATAAAAAATAATCAAAGAAATACTAAACTACGACCACCATATGACAAAAAGTAAGTAACCAAAGAAACTAACTTAACATTCCACACAAATAACAAATTTAAGTACCACAAATCAAAGACTAAACCTAAAAGAAATCAATCTTTTTCAGGTGCCTGACACCTTCCTCTCTTCCCCAACGTATAGAATACCACGACCTTACCCACACAAAAGGACTATTAGCACTCAATCTAGGAGAAACTAAATTAACCTCACATTATAATAATTTAATCCACATAATTAATATAACTAATATAAAGGAATCCTTAGAACATTTAAAAACTAATGTATTTAATGTTGATCTAAATATGACTTTATTTTATAATACTAATACCTTAAAATCCTTATACCTCAAATTAGAGAATAAAATAGAAAGTTTAGAACTGAAAACCTATAGATCAGAACGTGGCTTAATAAATGGCTTAGGCTATGTAATTAAAGGAATAACCGGTAATATGGACCACAATGACGCGATGGAAATTAACAAGCAGATAGAAGTATTAAAAAATAATCAATTACTAATCGAAGATAGCACAAATTCACAACATAAATTAAATACACAAATAATTGACCAATTTGACAATATAACTAAATTTATTAATACCGAACAGGCTAAACTTAAAATAATTGTGGATGCTATTAAATCTTATCCACTTCTCGAACACAAGTTCATTCACAAGTTATTCCAGTCACAAATATACTTCTCGGTTCAATTACAATTACAGTATTTAGATGACCATATTAGTGACATTATTCTTTCTATGGATTTGGCCCGGTTGAACATTATCCCAAAACACATATTAACTAAACAAGAATTAAATATAGTTTATAATGCTTTAAAACCACAAATAAAAATCGGAAGTGATGAACAATTATATGAATTATTAAATTTAAAGGCTTATTATAACGGGAGTAATATTATATTCGCTGTAATGATACCTCAATTCCATAACGAAACCTTTAGTACAATAAAAATCAGACCCTTACCCCAACAACATCAAATAATTAAAACTTTAACAAACATAATCCTGTATAATCATAAACATTTCCTATTTCTACAAAAACCTTGCAACCGAATAGAACAAACCTACATATGCCCACCATATAAATTACAAGAAACCAGCTCAAACCAATGCGAGATTCAAATATTAGAAAACAAACCAGCCAAATGCACACTTCATCGAACTATGGAGGAAGACTTCATAGTAGAAATCGAAACCAATCACATCATAGTATCGACAACCAATCCTGTTAACATCACTAATAATTGTGGGGAAAATATAACCAACTTCATCGGAAAACTCAACATAATATTACATGAATGCCAACTAACTATTAATCAAATCAAATATGGAACTATATTAACCTCAACTCACAACATCGTGTTGGAACAAATAATGTATAATGTCATCAACATAACGAATATATCGAAGGACATTAATCTGGAGTTATTGAAAGTGAAACACTAAAGAACAAAAAAAATAAACACTGAAAACACAAAAGAACTTCAATCATTGAAATATCAACATTCTATGCACACCGGTGTTTGGACAGTAACAACTTTTATTTCTATAATTTTTTTAATTCTATATTTTATGTTTAGAAAACTTAGAAAGATTAAAAATGCACCAGTGGAAACCATGGTTAGACGTACATCATCAGCGCCTGCAGTCCCCCTTCTGAAGTTAGACTTCCTTCTTAAGGACGGAAGAGTTATAGATTCTAGTATGGGCCACCCAATACTAAATAATAAAACTCGTGTACATGTGGATCAGCATTTCCTATCAAACATCGATCAACGTGACCAAATTTATTGCAAAAATACGTACTAATCCAAAATTATTGTATATAAACCGAAAATTTAGTTTGATTGATCAGTTATTACTTTCTTGTACATAATCGCTGTTAGTTAACGTTTTGACAATTATTTTAAACTTCGTTGTAATAATTAATATGTTTTGTAATAATTAATATTTATAACAATTAACAATTGTAACAATTAATATTATAAATAAATTTTTTTTTTAAACTTCTATATCGATGGCTAAAAGCACAATCATTGTATGTCCATTTTTGTCCATTTTGAGACATTAGTATCAATTTAAAGGTGGAGTTTAGCTCTTTCCTCGTATATAAACATAATATGTCCCTTCTTAATAATAACTTTTCGGTGAGGTTAAAAAGAAAAATATCGATTTCGACCAAGACAATTTTTGTTTGTGCACACTTATTATATGTCCTTGGTTTTTGTAGCTATCACTTGTCTAAGGACTCTAAGGTTTTTTTTTTTTTTTTATGTATAATTATACTGTATTTTCAACTAAGATGTCATATATACAGTGTGATGTTGAATTTTTGTGTATGTTTCGAGTATTATGAAATTTCTGGGGAGACACGCACTTCACTTAATGTTATTATTGTTGGTGGATCTTGGATTGTCACTGTTTTCTTGATTTATTGTTTTTATTTTATTGTTTTTTTTATTATTTATTTATTTTTTTAAATTGTTGCATATAGTTTAATTTGCTTCAGGAAGTTTATTACTTTATGTGTGTTAGTCTCGTTGTCGTTTAGTATGTCCTTTAAGTTGTTTGGTAGTTTTATATCCGATCTTACTTGTGAATATTTTTTACAGGATGTTAGGATGTGTTTAACGATGAGAGGGGTTTTGCATGTTTGGCAGATTGGTTGAGGCGACTTTGATATTAGATAACTGTGTGTTAATTTTGTGTGACCCATTCTTAATCGAGTTATGACAATCTGGTTTTTTCTGTTTGAATTGGATGATGTCTGCCATAATCTTATATCCTCTTTTATTTCTCTAAGTTTGTTGTTCTGTGTCATTTGCCAGTTTAGTGTGTGTTTGTTGGTGAGTGTGTCATCTATATGTTTCAAGATGTCTTGTTTAGTGCATTTATTATATTGTTGGCCGTCGATGTGGGCATTTTCGGCTGCTTCGTCTGCTAGTTCATTACCATGTATGTTTGAGTGTCCGGGTACCCATAGGAATGTGATGTGTATCCCTCTTTCCAGGAGTTCGTGGGTACAGTTACTGATTTTTTGTATGATGGCGGAGTTTACATATGAATTTTGAAGTGCCTTTAGGACACTTAATGAGTCCGTGATTACAATAAATTTATTGTTGTTTGTGATATATTTTATGTGTTTTAGTGCTATGTAGATGGCTGTTGCCTCTGCAGAAAAGTTAGATACAATTGGGTCTAGTTTAAATTTGTAACTAATATTATGGTAGACGAAAGCGCGTGCAGTTGATGTTTCATTTTTTGATCCATCTGTAAATATTTTCGTATGTCTTGGGTATTTTTGGATAGCTTCTTGGTATAGGGTTTTGTGGATGTTTTTTGTGGTCGTTTTTTTTGGAGTATCGTTTAGTGTTAAGTTTATTTCTATTTTTGAGTTGTTCCAGGGTGGATTATTTTTGATGATTGTGGATTTGTGTTATTTGTTGTTTATTTAATGCAATTGATATAAGTGTGTTGTTTAATTTTATTGCTATTGGAGGTGGTAAGGATTTTTTTTTTTCAATTGCATGTTTATATGGTGTTGTATTTATTTTGTTTATGACAAGCTTTTTTTGTTTTTCAGTGTTGGATATGTAATATTTTAGTAAGTGTAGTTGTCTTCTGGTAGGTAGTGTATGTTGACCTCCTTCTGCGTAGAGAGAATTTATAGGAGTTGTTCTGTATGCGCCAGCTATTAATCTTAGAAAACTAAGGTTTAATGATTGTGTGCACACTTATTGTATATCCGAGATTGGCACTGCTTGCTGTTAAAATTTTATGATTATCTAAATTTTTATGTTATCTTAATATTTTTTTATGTTTTATTAATAGATTGCTTATTATTATTATTTGGAGGTTATTAATCACTGCGACCAATATGATCTATTGTGACCCCCTACTACTGCTCTGTTAAGGCTTGCCTCAGAGATCCTCAACCAGTCTCAATTCTCGGAGGAATTTGAGGATCTGGGTGGGGTGCAGGGATGGTAAGTCATCCTCCTGGAGTGGGTACTGGTCGAAACAAGCAGCCCGTCTTCGTGCCACGGCTTCACATTCAAGTAGGAGATGAATTGGAGTTTCTTCCTCCAGCTCACAGAACCTGCATGAGCCGTCATTGATGATTCCCATCTTTCGGAGGTGCCCATTCAGCCGGCAATGCCCGGTGAGAAAGCCCGTTAGGATTCGTAAGTCATTTTTTGTGAGCTTAATGCAGGTTTCGAATCTCTTTCGGTTATACTGCCCGAGAAGGATCTTGGCCTGCCGCAGCCCTGGGGAATCTTCCCAAAGCTTGTTTCTTTCTTCTTCCTCTGCCTTCCAGAGGGCTGTGTTGAGGTAGACCTCACTTATTCCACAGGACGGCTCAGGTCCTATGAAAGGCTCTGACGACCCTTTCCTTGCCAGTTCATCAGCAGTCTCATTCCCCGCAATGCCTGCATGGCCTGGCACCCATTTCAGAGAAACGTCATTCTCTTTGCCTAGCCTGTTTAGCAGGTCTAGGCATTCCCACACCATCTTAGAGTTGATGCTCCATGCACTTAGTGCTTTGATGGCAGCTTGGCTGTCAGAGAGGATCACTATGTCCCGCTTCCTGTAGTTCCTGCTCAGGTTGAACTCAGCACACCTGGTTATTGCACGAACTTCCGCCTAGAAAACACTGGGAAACCTCCCCATGGGTTCAGAGTATCTGGTTCTAGGCCCAAATACACCCGCTCCCGTGCCTTCGTTGGTCTTTGACCCGTCAGTGTACCATTTTATGGTATGTGGCTTGAGGAAGTACATGTCCTCCCCATTCCACTCCTGCTTACTGCTCAGTTCCGTAGTGAAGTTCCTATCGAAGCTGAACTTCCTACTTGCTTTATCCCGGGGTAGGTCTAACAAAGAGGTTAGGGGCTTGTTACCCGTAATAGCCCTCCTATAGGCCTTTTCGCCTCCCGTTATTCTTAGCAACGCTTTCTGTGCTGCACCCTCCACTGCTAGATGCAGGGGAGAGAGGTCCAGTATGACCTCCATCGCAGCCGTTGGACATGACCTCATGGCACCTGTGATACACAGGCATGCCAGACGCTGTACTCTAGCGAGTCCTTGCCTTGCTCTAGCGATTTCGGTTTTCTTTGACCAGACCACCGCTCCATAGGTGATGACTGGTCTTACCATCATGGTGTACATCCATCGCAGGATTCCTGGTGTGCATCCCCAGGACTTGCCAGCGACTCGTCTGCACACCATGAGGGCTCTGGTCGCCTTGGAGGTAACTTCCTCCAAGTGTTGGTTCCACCGTAGCTTAGAATCTAGGGTAATGCCTAGGTACTTAACTTCCTGCTTCCATTCCAACTCCTCGCCACCAAGGTGTAGTGCTTGGAGTCTCGTGAGTTTCCTTTTCTTGGTGAATATCATCACAGTGGTCTTGGCTGGGTTGACGCTCAGCCCCACTGACTGGCACCACTTTCTTGTAGCGTTTAGCCCTCTTTGAATGAGGTCACGCACCGTGCTCTCAAACTTCCCTGTTGCCAGGATCACGATATCATCGGCATATCCTATGCAGGTAATGCCTTGATCCGTGAGCCCGTGCAACAGGTCATCTACTACAAGACTCCATAGAACAGGGCGGCATGTAACAGGGCGGGGAAGATGCCATCTACTCCGGCTGCTTTGAAAGGCTGAAATGTGTCAATTGCCCATTTCAAACGCCCAGGGGTGCATACTTCTGCAGCCCTGTTCCAGTTCTCTTTAGTCGCTCTACATGGAGCCCTCAATTCTTCCTGCCCCTGAGTAGGCGAACTACCGGGGAAGTGAGTCTCCAGGAGTAGAAGAGCCCTCTGATCCTCGTCCTCCGTGAAACTTCCATCCGGTCTTTTGAGTGCTTGTGCCCCGGATTGAGTGTCTCGGGATAAAGCTTTGTGCAGTCTTGCCGCTGCAGGGACAGTGGCGATGCCTGCACAAAACACTCTGAAGCTGTTCCGTTTAGCTTTCCTAATCTCCTTGTTATACTCGATCAATTTTGCCGCGTAACTGTCCCAATCTCCACACAGTTTTGCTCTATTGAAGAGTCTGCGAGTCTCGCTACGGAGCCTCGAGAGACTGGTATTCCACCAAGGCACCTGCCTTTTGGTTTTGTTAACGATCAGTGGGCAAGTGGATCGATATGCCTCCATAATTGCCCTATCAAGTTCGTCAACAGCCTGTTCCAGTGCCAGGGGTTCCCTGACTTTGGAGTTCACTAACCTTAGATTGTCTTCCAAGTTGCTGACGTAATTATTCCAGTTGGTCTTTCTCGGGTTCCTGATACCACAAGGTCCCGAGGTGACCCCTTCTAGTTCAAATTGAATGATTCTATGGTCAGACAGGGATGGCTCCGACGAAACTCTCCATCTCCTGACCCATTGCCCCGTCGACAGATTACACAGAGTGATATCTAACACTTCTTCTCTAGCTCTTGTTACGGAAGTTGGCGTTGTGCCTACGTTTAGGATTTCGAGATTGGATGCTAGTAAGAATTCTAAGAGAGACTCACCTCTTTTGTTGCAGTCGGAACTTCCCGATATTACGTGGTGCGCGTTGGCATCACAGCCGATGATCAAAGGCAGGCGATGCTTGCTGCAGTGATCCACTAGCTTCCTGACCTCATTTGACGGTACCTCCTTGTCTCCGACTAGGTATGCTGATGCGATGACCAGTCTGTGGGGTACACCCCCCATTTGCAGGGTTATCTGCGCAGTAGCCAGGTCTCTCGTCACAAATTCTGAAATGCACACAGCGTTTAACTGATCTCGAACTAGCAAACAAGCTCTCGGTATTTCTGACTTTTTGTCCCAAATGACTGTCGCATCGCGGCAGTTCAGTCCTCTTACCTGACTTCTGTAGATCCAGGGTTCCTGGATCAGCACGACTCCCAGGTGTTGCCTAGCGAAGAGACTCGCTATAACTGAAGATGCCCCCTTGGAGTGGTGGGCGTTCAGTTGGGCAACCCTGGTGGTGTTGTTTTTAATCATTGTTCCTTTTGGAAGGAAGGGCTTGCCCTTCCCTCCTCAAGGAGCCTCCTCTCCTCCCCGTCTGAGAGTAATTCTTCTCCCTCCGGGGTTGCTAGAAAAGGATCGAGGCTGAGCTCGTCCTCGCGTGCCACCTGCACCTGCTCCACCTCCATCTCTGGAGCTCCGGTGAGTTGAGCCTCCTCCTCCTGCTCTACTCTGCCAGATTTGCCCCTCTTCAGTCCATGAACAGGGATCGCTCCAAATATGTAATGGACTTGGTAGCCCTGCTCCCTTATCTTCTCCGCAGATAGGCTGTCGATAAGAAAACGGGTCAGCTGCCCCGTGGCCTTGACATCCTCCTTTGTGCTAAGCGTCTTCCAAAGGGCTACCCGGATGTCCGGGTTCTGCACCTCAAGGAGACGAAGTTGAGTCGCAGTGTCCATGCCTGCGCTTCTTGGGAAGAAGATACTGATGGTTTCGCCTGCGGGTATATCTTTCCCCACGGCGACCTTCAACTCCGGTCCATCCCAATTCTGTAGCTTGGGCGCTTGCTCCCGAAGCCACTCTATCGCTTCCTGGGTCTTGCATGTGATGACCACCATGCCACTAAGGAACCGGATATTTTCAAACGTTAGTTTCCCAACGTAGGGCTTTTCAGCTTTTAGCATGGCTTCAACCAGAGCTTGCTCTGCCGAAGTCTGCTGTTCGGTGGTCAGGTATCGCCCTGTGTACCCTTCTGGCAGTAGAGCCACCTTGGTGTTGCTCAGTGCCGACGAATACTTCCCCATGGGTTTCACCTGCGAGCAATAGGGAAGGTCCCCGGCTCGGCCTTTCTTAATACTCTCCCTGAGGGGAGGTGTGACATGCGAGGCACCTCGCTTCTGTGCTCTGGGCGGGGCTGAGATTTTGGGAGCCTCCCGCTCAAGGGCCGCCTTCCTAGCCTCTTCAGGGGCCATGCCCTGTTTGAGGTACCACTTGCACTTTGCTCCACTCAGTCCCCTTCGGAGTGGGTCATCAAATGCCCCAGGCTGTCCGCTCGGGGGTAGAAGAGATCTCTTCTCCCCGTTACCTCTAGGTTGGCTGTGGTCAGTGCCCACATGCCTTCCTAGTGTCTTTTCTTCCACCGAGGTGGAAGTTTTCGACGCAGAAGTTGTGCTTCTGCCTGTCGATGAGGTACTGGAGCTGGAGTGCCCGCCTCCTCTTGCTTCCTGTTCCCCACGGCTTCTCTGCCTCTTAGGACGGTTGCCCGGTCGTATGCCCGGTTGTACAACCCTGCCCTCGTTCACAGGATGGAGCAAATGCTCCATCTGATCGACGAGGTCTGTAGCGGTATTTTCCCGCGTAAATTTTTTAAAATTAAATTTCTTTTTTGAGTCCAAATTAGGTCCCACGATTAGCATAGGAAATGAGGTCCGCCCCGGCAGAGCCTTGCATGCCGGGGTAAGAGGTTCAATACTATGGGGTGCCCCCAGGTTCCCCAAAGGAATCGTTCATGGCACACATATTTTACAACCCCATACCATTCAGCCCTCGGCACGATGTCTCCCACCTTGGCTTGGGTTGGCCTCGTGAGTCTTAGTCTGATTTTTCATTTGGAACCTTTCCAGCAAGGGAGTCCCTACCAGTAGATAGTGTTATACTATCTACCGCTGGCATAGCCCCCAAAATCATCAATAGATTGCTTACTTATTACTTTATTATTTTTATACTTTATTAATTATTTTTACTTTATTTTTTGTATTGATTATAATATATTTTTGTAAAAATTTTTTACCAGCCGTAATGACTGATTGTAAAATTGTATTTTTTAAGATATCTACTGTCTTTTTAAAATTTTTTTGGTATTTCCATATTTTATGGTATTGTTATTTATTCATAAAAATGAAACTGATCATTAACTATTTCTTTACCTTTTTTAACAATCTTTTCAAAAATTCACTGAGCAGCTAAATCGTTTATTTAACGAATACTAGCAAATTGCTGACTCATGTCGCCGGAAAGTATATCTTTCTAATTTGGTGAAGGAAAAGCCCACCATGAGGAACAGAAAAAGAAAATTCTAGTAGGAATAGAAATAAATCTCGTGCATATTATTTGCCAAATTGCAACAGGGAAAAGTATAGAGTTTGTTTAAAATTTTTTTGCACGGTTTTCCAAATTAGTTTCCAAATAATTGACTTAGCCCTAAGCAAATCATCATTAGGAGGAGTTTACATTGGAATACATGGAAGAAAAGGAAGACTGCTCCAAATAAAACTAATTCAGAAGTAATTGGTCATGTAAGGAAGCACTTAAATAGTTTCCCAAGGATGGAATCTCACTACTGCCGGAAACATTCGAAAAAAATTTATCTATCACCAGAATTAAATGTTGCAGAACTTTACAGATTATATGTAAAGGAGTATTGCATTATAGAAAACATATTAACTCCAGTTAAAGAGCAAATTTATCGAACTATTTTCAAGTCGTTTAATCCTCCACTTGCTACTTATATTCCCAAAAAAGGTCAATGTACAAAATGGAACCAATACCGGTTTGCACAAGATAAGAGTTTATTTGAAGCAGAATTTCAAGTTCATGACCGTCGTAAAAAAGAAGCTATGGAAATGAAGAAACAGGACATGGAAGAAAAAGTAGACAACCGCATTACAATTACATTTGATCTGCAAGCAGTTTTATCTGTTCCTTTTGTAGGTGACTGCCAAATATATTATAAGCGCAAGTTGTCTGTATATAACTTCACAATTGTTGACTCAAATGCAAATGGCTTCTGCTATTTATGGGATGAATGTAACGGCATGAAAGGGTCTTGTGAAATTGGAACAGGCCTTACCTCTTACATAAACAATCTTCCTCAGACTGTTACCCATATCATCACATATTCAGACACATGCGGCGGACAGAACAGGAACCAATATATTTCTGCCTCTATGCTGTACAATGATAAAAAAAAACCCACATTGAGACAATAGATATGAATTATGGAGCCTGGCCACACATACCTTGAAGCTGATTCAGTGCATGCTACGATTGAGCAAGCACGTATACACAAGAAAGTGTACAGTACCAGGGAATGGAGCGTGCTTATAGAAATGGCGAGAAAAAAGCCAAAACCCTATGAGGTAAAATTTTTGGAGTTTTCAGACATCTTGGACCTGACTGAATTGGGAAAAAAGGTTATGCTGAATAGAACCACAGATACTGAAGGAGCTACTGTAAACTGGCTCAAAATTAAATGGTTGCGGTTCGAAAAAACACAGCTTTTCACTATACAATATAAGTATGAATTGCAAACCGAGTTACCATTCAAAAAGCTGAATGTAAGCCTCGGTTATGAAGCTCCACATTCCTGGGACGCAATCAAAGTAACATCTAAGTACAATGAAATTATTCCTATCTCTAAAGCAAAAAAGAATGATCGGCTATCTCTCTTGAAGACAGGTGTCATTCCAAACTGCTATACTAGTTTTATCACTGGTATTCCTTCATCTGGAAAAGCTAAGGATATTGTGCAATATGTCGTTGAAAATGAGGGTGATGAACCCATCCCTGGAAAAATTGATCACCATGATACTCGTAGGAGAGTGAGTGATAGAACAAGGGGAAAAAGGCTAAGGGAAAAAAGGAGAAAAATCAAGGGAATCCTGAAGAGAAATCTAAAAGATGGAAATCTAAAAAGTTTAAAAAATTAACAAAAATAATTAATGATTAAATAATATTGTAGTAAAATAACAATAAGATAATATTGCAAATACTGAATAATTTTTTTTTCTTAGTGATATGTTTTACCTTTTTTACCATTTTTAGTTAATAAAAGATAAAAATAAAACAGTACTAAACTTGTGTTCTTAACTTAATTCTATTCTGTTAAGATCACAACCAGGGCGATTTTATTATATGCACACCTGTAGTATGTCCACAAATCCCTTAAACGACTTGTGCACAAATATAGTATGTCCGTTATAGTTAATAATTTCATTAAATTAGGCATATTTAATGAAAATTAGCTTAAAAGTGTTATTGTCAAATGGTAAAATATTATCTGATGCATAAATTAATCAGCTTTTTGATAATTTTGGTGTATTTGGAAAGTTTTTCCCAAGTTCAAAATCTTTTTATGCGTTTTCTGAAAGTTTACTAAAATGGACATACAATGATTGAGCTTTTAACCATCGATATATATATATATATATATATATATATATATATATATGGTTAACTTGAAAATCACAGATAGACAATGTAAAACCTATAAAATGATAGAAATCTAAGTTATCACAAAACAAAATATATCACCAACATATCACAGATGAGAAAAGAAAAATCACAGAAAATTTATTTGTGTAATAAAATAAGTTAAAACAATAGAATCAAATTTTTTAATTTTAAATTTTTTTAAAGTGTAATTCGACTTATAATGGAAGACAACCAGAATATAAAAAAAAATTCCCTTTTTCTTCTGGTTGTCTTCCATTCCCAGTCGTATTACACTTGTAATGGAAGATAATCAGATATTTAAAAAAAATTTTTTCAGGTCCTATAACTTTAGAACGAAAAGAGCTACAGTGGTGAGTTTTCGAATATAGAAACTTTACGGAATTATAAGAAACAGTTTTTCAATCATCGTTAACGAATTAACCGTTAAAAAGTTATTGCACTTCAAAAATCGTTAAATAGCGGGAACGCCCCGAATTTTGTACGACTAATATATCAATATTCTACGCTACTTTCAGTTATCCTGTAAAGCTGATATTTGGCATACAGGTAGATCTAGTATCCAAACTGACGGGAAAATTATAAAAACTAGAAATTTATATCGGAAAATAGAAAACTTTTGAATTTTTCATTTGATAAAATTAACATTGTAATTCCATATACTTTTATCTATCTGATTTGTTGAAATGTTTGATGACCCTTCTGATTAGATGAAACATATTACTATTTATATAGAAATAGTATGCATCGATTTGCACGTTAAATTTAAAATCATTAATTATGAATAATTCAGAGAGGAAACATTGAGTGTTATAATTACAAAGTAACTTTTTCAAAAAAAAAATAATAATTTTGTTTTAAAAAATTTAACCCATTTCTAAATATTCTAAATTTCAAAATATGGAAGACCTTGAAATCTATAAGAAAACCCGGAAAATTTTATTTTTCCTAACAAAACATCCCCAAAAATGGGAAAACACTAAAAATTACCTTTTTAGACATGCTAGAAAGATGCGATTTTTAGCAATCGACGCAAAATACCTCTAAACCTGTAACAAAAATTGGAAAATTTAAATTTTCTCAACGAAACCTACCCAAAAATTACATTTAATTGTTTAAATTGAAGCCACTTTTAGGCATTTTAGAAGGATGCGATTTTTGGCATTTGATTCGGCATACCTTGAAATCTATGAGAAAAATTTGAATTTTCCTAACACAACATCCCCAAAAATGGGAAAACACCAAAAAACACTTTTCTACACATGCTAGAAGGATGCTGTTTTTTCGGGGGTGGGGGGTTTAACCCCCTAGCGAGCAGAGCGAGTTGACGTTATATAACGCGAAGCAGTTACCTTTGTATAGAAAACGAGTTAAGACGGCGAAGCGTAAAGTAACGCATAGCATAAAAAACGCGTAGCGATTTGTGCGAAGTTTTCCCTTAATATGTTAAAATTTTATAACTTGGCAAGTTCGTCTTTCTTTTGTTTCAAATATTTTTAATGCCGCGTTATAATATTTTAAAAACATACTAAGGGAAAACTTGCGAAATAAATTTGAACCAAATTTTTTCTTACATTTAATCAATTTACCCCTCATGAATTTTCTTAGTAAATATGTGTTACCGTGCTATTTACTTTGTAAATAGTTCGACTCTTTAATGGGATATCATCACTTTTTAAGGAGCAACTATTACATGAAGTATCTCCCCGAAAACTCGGCCCTTTTTTACATTTATGTTTTTGATCGGATATATATATTTTTTTTTTTTTCTTCTATTTTTTTAGCTTTATTTTTTTATTTTTTTAACTCCTTCTCTATTTAATTATATTTTTTTACAACGTCACAACGGAAATATGCGTGTAATTAGCGGAAAAAAATATTCGATTAACAAACTACAAACTGCAGAAAGATTTGTAGGAATCTATTATTTGTTTGTAGTACAATTTTCGACTCAAAAAAAAGAAAACAGGCTTTAACATTCGTAGAATGGCTGTTTCATAATTGAGCTAAACAAGGAGTAAATAAAAAAAACGCAACCATCAAGTATCGTTTGTAATAAAGATTACTACAATTCTTTCTACGGTTTGCAGTTTGTTAATAAAATCTTTTTTTTCCCTAATTACACGTATATATCCGTACATGGATGTCAGGGGCTTATATAAATAAAAATTTTTGTTGATAAGACTATAATAAACTACAAACGGTTCTAGAAATACTCCAATAATTTTTTTCACGATACTATCATTATCTTTTATTTGAACACAATTAATTGTTGGGGAAACTTTTAAATCATTTGTCACAAAATTAAAAAATCTTGTTAAGGATTGTGAATATAAAGAATTTGAAGAAAGACTGTTAATGGGTAGAATCATTTAAGGCCGGCGAGGTGTACGTCTTTGAGAATTATTATTGCGTGAAACTGTTGTTCGCATAAAAGCAACTTTAACTGACGTTAACAAGAAGAATATAAAGGAAATGGTGAGGAAATACAAAAAATACAAATACGAATTTAGATTTAATAAAACAACAAAATTAAGAGTGTAATGAATTTAGTTTGATAGGTATATAACTTTTATAATAAACTTGTACACCATCTCCAGCTTATCATCTGTGCCTACGGTTAGCAGATTAATTATATCACACACATCGAAAAATGATTCTCTAACTTCTTTAAATATTAAGCATTCCGTCAGAGTATGTAAGAAGTTGTTGTTAACGTGATACCACAGTTCTAACAGATATCGCTTTCTTTAATTATTAGAGTCTTTTCGCCGTGATATAGTTTACAATTAAGGTTAGCTAATCTTAGTCGCCAAATCAGTCTCAGTTTTCGGGGGTCAACAGTAAACTTAAAATATTCTTCTACACTCTGAGATATTATTATTTCTTTGTAGAAATTTATGTTGTATGAGGAACTTTCGATGCGATAGAGGTCAATACTGAACAAATAATTTTCAAATTTCTACATAATATCATTAAAATTTGGTTGGATTAAGTGCAAGTAACCGTGAGTTAAGAGATGCTCATAGTTAATATTTTCCATAATAGCCCTTAGCTGAGAAATCCAGTTATACTTTTTGTTCATTGGACCCAGAGCATTTTTGGCTAAATGGAGTTCACTTTCTAGGCAGAGTTTTGGAAGGCGTCGATTATCCATGTGAAAAGTTTTGATTAACCATTTAAGTCACATGTGTAGAATTTTGATATTTAGTTTAATTATTCCGGTTTCTTTTCTTAGCATGTGTCCTGGTGTGTTTTTGGGAAGTTGCAATAAAGATTTGAAAAATCCTACTTGTACGGTTTCTTATTCCTCCCCATAACGTAAGCCCCAAGTTTCTCCAGCGTATAACGTAGTAGGTATTATAATGGAGTTGTAAAGGTGTATTATTGATTCCCAGTTGGTCATTTTTGATTTGAATATGATTTCCTTCACCCGATGTAGTGCTTGCTTCCCTTTACCTATAGCTGAATCTGTTTGTGATTTAAACAGTCCAGTTTTACTAAAAACAATCCCAAGATAAGTAAAATTATCGACATACTCTATCTTCTGACCATTTAAGATAACTGGCGACTGGGTATGCTTAACACCTTTTTTGAATTCCAATATTTTTCTTTTGGATAAGTGGATTTCAAGGTTGCAGTTATTAAAGTAATCATTTATAAAATTCAACTATTTTTGCAAATCGGTGATGTTATTACTTAGCAGCACTATATCGTCAGCATATGCAAGCAAAACGACATCGTTATACCCATCTATTGGTACACCTTCAAATCCTGCCTCACGCATTACTTTTTCAATAACAATGGGATTAGTACAAAAGGGAATTGTAAACAAAGTTTAAATAAATACAAAATTAACCGATAAGGAAACTTTTATTGATAACATTAATGCTGATTTGTTTACTGGTTTAGGTTCATTTCCTGGTTATTGCAATATTAAAATTGATCCAAGAATAAAATCTACTATAAAACCTCCTAGAAGAGTAGCCTTAAACGACAAATTAAAATTAAATGAGTTAAAAGCAAGCGGTATTATATCAAAATGTGAACCAAAGTCATGGGTTAGTAATCTCGATGTTGTTGGAAAAAAAAGATCATACTCTAAGAGTGTATTTAGATCCCCGTGACGTAAATAAGCCTATCATTCGAAAAAATAAGCGAATTCCTACAGTGGATGAAATGGCTTCCAAATTATCGGGTGCGAAAATATTTATAGTCCTTGATTTAAAAGACGGGTTTTATCATATTAAACTGGATAAATCCTCAAGTGAACTTTGCACATTTTCGACACCGCTAGGTTTCTATCGATTTAAAAGACTTCCTTTTGGGATTTAGCCCTTCTAGTAGCCCTGAAAAATTTCAGGAGCGTAATGGGGAAAATTTTAAAAATATAGACAATATTATTGTTTATTTTGATGACCTATTAATTTATGCGCGAACTGAAGAACATAATAAAAAATTTCCAACGGGTAATTAATAGGGCATGAGAAAAAATATTAAATTTAATAAAAATAAAGTTCAATTTAAATCGAATGAAGTTAAATATTTCGGTCTTAATTTTTCAGATCAAGGTATTAGTCCTGCAAGTATATTGACTCAATTTTAAAACTTAGTCTGAAATCTAAAATATAATTAAAAAACTAAAATCAATATTTTCACATTTTGGCATACCCAAAATAGTCAAATAGAAGAGTCAAGTCACTACTGGCGCAAGCTTCCAAAATTTGTCCACCAGAGACATTGGTGGCAAGGGCGTCTGCTCTGAAAGGTTCTGATCTCGGCTAAGTTTGGAGGATGGTATTGGTGGGGGCGCTGCGATCGTATTGGCACGAGATTTAATTGGGAGGAGTCAATTGATAACTATAGCAGGTGTTTTGATTCCCGACGGATATGACGTAATTCATAAGTGGTTAAAAATTTTTTTTGGAATCATATTTCATTTTTTTTATTGCGTTGTAAGGAATTTTGCTGATTCGGGAAATTTTCGTTTATTGTAATCATATATCTTATTACATAAAAATTGTCAAAATTAATAAAAATTCCAATACAGTTATCACATCTTTTCTCCAGAACACAATATCAGCACCTCTGATCATATACAATGTATTTTTTTCGCCTGACATCTTAAACCCCTTTGTTTACAATATTTGTGAGTGAAATATTTTCTGTTTTTTTTCTTTAAATATTATTATAAAGGATGCCTCCATAAAAACGTGAATATTATTGGTGAAATCAAACGCAAAAAGTACGGAACTATAAATTTAATCGTATGCAACTTTGACAAGTCCGAGTGTCCAAGCGTGACGTAAGTGGTAACCTTGAACATGTCAGAACTAGTTATTTCTGTAGTTAGTTTTGTTGAAATAATAATATCGCATCATTTATAGTTAGAAACACTTTGGATCCAAAGGCAGTACATATTGAAACTTTAGAAGGTGGAATTCCATTTCATAAGAATAATGTTAGTTCGAAAGAACTTTGTATCTTACACCATAATCACTGTACAACATCAAATAACCTGTGAAAAAAAATGACCGAAATCTGTCGAAAAATAGTTGCATGCTGAAAATGCTAACAATAAGTATATGAGTGAGGGGTATGATCAAACAAAGGAAGAGCATTATCTAATGTATAATGCTGTGGTGAATCTTTATGGTGCTACAATGAGTCAACCTCTTCCTACTGGTAATTTTAAGTGAGTTAAACCACCAAACGTTAAGTTTCATCTAAATCATACGAAAAGGTTCAAACAATAGTAAGTTATTAAATGGTATAAGTTTATTTACAGAAATTTGTGACAACCAAAACAAAATAGATAACAGAAGTAAAGACCTTTCCATCAAACGTTTGTAAAGTGATTATAAGAATTTCCTCTTTTTAGCACACGTTTCGCCTTCATCTTCACATTTTGGTTTGATATTTAAAGAGTAATGGCCCCGGTATGAGATAGCGCTTGTCATCAAAAGGGCTAAAAACAATTTTCGTTTGAGTTTCAGTATTAAAAATTGAGTTTATCAGATTTTATAAGATTTTGGTCAACTGATTACTCCTTAAAGTTCTCCAAACATTCTACATAATCCTCAAATGTTATCTTTGTTTTAAGAACTGATTGCACACCCTTAGCCTTGTTAGCGAAACCAACGTTGTTCAATTCCATATCAATTGCATCATCCATAATGTCTTCATTTCGGAGTTTCTGACGAGATTTAGCTATTTCTTCTGGCGTGGTTAAAACTTTCAGTGTATATAATTTTGATCTTAAACCTACAAAATGTGTCATAGGGGTTCCATTATTCTCATCTTTCATCATACCCAGCACTTTTTTATTAACGCTGCATCATAATCATTTGGTTTAGGATGTTCGCTGGTGTCATAATATTTACGGCAATCTCTTTTTATTAGTTCATAATCATCACAGTTACGAATTTCGTAAATAATAGAATCGGTATCCGTATATAGAGCACTGCAATCGTTACCCAACTGTGGAACCATATAACCATAATAAAAATCGTAGATGGTAGTTTTCGCTAAATCCAGAATTGCTGCACCAATATACAGGGGTTTTTTGAAGAATATCTCCATCTTTTTTAACCAAATTGGAGTTAAAAATTGTACACGAGTAAAATTTTGGTTTAGATATCAGCCCCATACCCGAAATCTGCAACAGATTCCGATACTCGACAAAAACAAAAAAAATATATTAGGAAAAGGTTTCACTATATATTTTATAATTGAAATGACACGCACGTTTAGTAAAAAAAAGAAGAAAAAAAAGAAAATTAAATTAAACTAAATTTTTACGAAACAAAAACCTGGTTTTGTTGCTTTTAAAAATTATAAGAATTCAATTTCTTTTTCAACAATTGTTTAATACTTTTCAACACAATGTCAAACTTTGAATTTAAAATTTCCTTCATTCACATTTATTCCTATTAATTTTACTCTTATTAAAATTACTCTTATATTGTCGCAGTATATGTTACTTGTTACTAATTTGGTGACAATTTCACCAAATTAGTGAGGATCGCTGCCCGAACCTGCAACAGATTCCGATACTAAACAAAAACAAAAAATATATATTAGTAAAAGGTTTTACTAAATATTTTATAATTGAAATGACACGTACGTTTTAAAAAAAAAAAAGAAGAAAAAAAAGAAAATTAAACTAAACTAAATTTTTACGAAACAAAAACCTGGTTTTATTGCTTTTAAAATTATTAGAATCCAATTTCTTTTTCAACAATTTTTTAATGCCAACTTTAACTTGACCTGAATCGAACAACAGTTAATTGTAACTTTGAACTGAATCAAACAATAGTCGATTTAAAACTGATTTTAATCAGCGTTGGTCGTGCCTTTTTATAGCTGCCATGGAGGTTTCTAGAACCCGGTTGTTGATTTGAAGAAATATTTTTTTCAAACATATTTTTGCATGTAAGTTTCTAGAACAATTTAATTCATCAACAACGATGGGCGCAGTCGGTGGTTCGGATTATTTATAAAATTAATTAAAAATTATAACACTTCTCCAAGGTTTGAACCATAATCACACCCCGCTTGGTTGATATTGAACTATCTACTCAACACACATGACCAACGCTTATTCAAAATTATACACAAATTTTATGATGCATACATTATTCATAACAAGTTTGTTATGAATACTCAATCTTGTTAATCTATAGACAATATTATTGTTTATTTTGATGACCTATTAATTTATGCGCGAACTGAAGAAGAACATGATAAAAATTTACAACGGGTAATTAATAGGGGATGAGAAAAAATATTAAATTTACTCAATCTTGTTTATACAAAATTATTTATTTGTGTATGTATTTTTGTTATTAAAACATTCAATTTAGACTTTTGATTTTTTTATTAAATTATATCTAATAATTTTTTCCAATTTTTTATTTAAAAAAAAGAAAAACTTTAAATCAAAAGCATCTATTAATCGCCTTTCAATTTTCGATTTTAAAACAAAAACTTCGTTTAAGAAACAAAGTAAATCGAACTAGATTATTTTCTTTTTGTACTTACTAAAACTCCTTCTTTTTCCAAGGAGAAAAATATTGTTTTCTTAAATATTTTTCGTAATATTTTACTTAATATTTTGGAAATTCAGGTAAATATGATGCCAACTTATCCAGAGAAGTGTTCATGAATCTGAATGAGTCGATAAAACGAAATTTGACATTACAATCATTACGATCTCGAACTTTTGTTTCTCCTTCAACAAATTGTTTGTCACATATATGACAATTCGTGGATTTCTTGAAATGTTTTTGTTCATCGTTGGTTAGAAGATTTATATCATATGAACACAAAAATACAGTTTCAATATCTTCAGATATTTGTTTCAATTCCTATGTAAACCATTCCATACAATCAATTCCGCGGTATGAACGATAATACGAGAGTGAATCGTCATAACAGCATTTGAAATAGTACCCCACAACGGCTGGTACATGTTTCTGGAATTTTATCTTACTATCTATAGACTCCACTACACTTTCAATGTCGGCATAGATGATAAACGGTGTTTTCTCCTTATTTTTGAAATTCTTAAACTTTAAAAAATTCTCCCCCGGTTTCGGCATTCTGATCGCACAATCATTTATTTGCTTGCAGTTTTCATAATGAGTGTTTAACTTTTCGCCGGAGAAGAAATAATGCAGACATCGACCACAGAAAAACTTTTTACCATTATGTTTATTAAGCTGACTGGAAACCAAGCATGATAAATCTTTAATCCAAACATAATGATAACGAATAGGTGAAGAGTCATTCTGTTGGTTATCTTCATCATCATAATAGTCTTGGATCAATAATAAATTAACATGATTAACCAATTTGTTTTGTGTTAAATAGGATGGTGACACATTATATCTTTTCTTCAATTTTTTCAAGATGTAAACATTTATGGAAATCTGGTTTGCTTCTCAATGTTTGGAATCTGCTTTAATGTCATCGGAAATTGTATCCCCTGCAGTTTCAAAACTTGTTATCTGTGTGCAGGTGGCTCGTTATCTCTGCTGAATGAGGGTAGCCCGTTATTTTCTTGGAACATTATACAATAATAGGGTGGGATAATTTAGACCTACCGACTAAGATATAGACCTTGAATATGTTTTTGCTTGTTCCACGGTTATCATTAATTATAAACGGCGACTATGGTCCAAAGTACACGCGTCGTTGCTAATCTTGTTACGTCTTATAAATTCATTGTAATCGTATTGCACAACTCTCACATATGCCCATTATTTTCTCGGAACAAGATGCACTTAGATATTAACCTTGAACATGGGTGCACTTGTTTGGTGGTTTACTTTACCTTTTTTTACATTCGTTGCAATTGGCTATGAAGGTATAAAGTCTATAGTCAAAGTATGACTACTATGAAATGGATTATGGGAAAAGGTGTTAAGTATAAACTCCAACAAAATAGGACACAGAAAATACATATTTATCACTAGTATCATAAATGAACATTACACTTATTTATCAACTAATTTTTTTGTTTTATTACATACACATATTATTTTTATTAAGAATTAAACATAGGTATTATACATTAGAAAAACAGTTTGATTGAGAGTATACAGTATGTTTAACGGAACGTCTGTGATTTTTTTTATAGCATTATAGATATTTACAAAAAATATGGATCTGATATTAAATTTAAAGAAAAGTTAATATTATAATATTACATTATTATTACGATGTCGCTTCACAATTAATGGCGGTTTGGTTCTTGTTTGATCTATTATTGAATAGTTTCGATTGTATCAATAAACCCAGTTTTAAAGAGTTGTTGACATATTTTTATTGCTTCCAAACCTATATTTGAGGCAGTCAATTCTCTTAATCGATTCGCTGATAAAGTTTCGTTCCTTTGCGATGGGTCGAGGTTACATGGAGGTTGAAATTCATTTTCATAATGACTATGTTCTCTGTTTGTAAGTAGGTATCCATCTAGACTGGATGACCTATGTGATAACATGTCCATTGACTGGACCCCTGATATCCTTTTGTTGTTCGATAGTTTTATATTCATAATCATTTCCATTTATTTCAAAGGAATGTCGGTTCCATATCTGTTTGGTTGGTAATCATTTACTTCTGGTGCTGAATCTCCATGACAGCGATCTACATGTCGATGCATGTTGTAACTACGTAAAGAAATTATTCGGCAATATGAACATTCAAACATTTTAATGTGCTTATAAACTGAAACTATTAATGCAAGTGAGTAAAAAATTGAAATAACTGGCTTATATAGATATTAAACTGAATATAGAAGAAGCTGTCAAGTGCCCCGAAACTACTCCGAAACCGCTCCGGAGCTGCTCTGTACTACTCCGGAACTGCTCCCGAACAGTTTAATACTGCTCCGAAATGCTCTGTACTCCAGAGAAGTACTCCGGAACTCCCGGAACGGATTGAAACTGTATTTTTGTGTTCATATGATATAAATCCTCTAACCAACGATGAACAAAAACATTTCAAGAAATCCACGTATTGTCATATATGTGAAAAACAATTTGTTGAAGGAGAAACAAAAGTTCGAGATCATTGTCATTTAATGTTTGGAAGTGGTGGATATAGAGAAGGGAGCAATTTCAGAGGTGCCACTCATGAGAGTTGTAATATTAATTATCAAGATAATCATGTGGTTCCAGTTGTATTTTATAATCTATCTAATTATGATGGAATATTAATAGTTGAAGATATTGCAACGAAGATCGATGGGCGAGTTGAATTACTTCCAATTACAAATGAAAAGTATATCAGCTTCACAAAAAACATAGATGATTGTAATGTCAAATTTCGTTTTATCGACTCATTCAGATTCATGAACACTTCTCTGGATAAGTTGGCATCATATTTACCTGAATTTCCAAACATAGAAAGATTTTTACTGATGTTTCCGAACAATAATTTCAACTCCTAATTAGAAAAGGTGTCATGCCTTATGATTTCATTGATTCGTTTGATAAATTTAATGAAACTTGGCTACCTGATATATATAGTTTTATCAATCGCTTAGAAAAGAAACGGTGTCCGAGACAACTTTATCATCATGCTCAAAATGTTTGCTCTGCGTTTAACTGTTCCAATTTAGGTGATTATGTGGATCTGTACATGAAAACCGATATTATGCTTCTGACGTATATTTTCGAGACTTTCCGAGCATGTTGTATGAATAATTATAGTTTGGATCCTGCTCATTACTACACCCTACCTGGTTGTGTACACATGAGATTGTATGCTAAAACATACAGATATTGAATTATTAACAGATATTGATATGATGATGTTTGTTGAACGAGGAATTCGCGGTGGTTTGACTCAATGCATGAAACGACGTTCCACAGTGAATAATAAATATATATCCGGATATGATCCATCTAAGCCTGATGTATATCAAGTTTATAAGGATATTAACAACGAGTATGGGTGGGCGATGAGTCAGTGTCTTCCATATGGTGGCTTTCAGTGGTCTGATACAAATAATGACGTCACAAACGTTCCTGATAATACCGATAATGGATGTTTTCTAGAAGTAGATCTAACATACCCTAAAGAACTTTATGATAAACATAAGGATTTGCCTTTTTGTCCTGAACATAGATCAGCGCCGAATTCTAAGCAGAAGAAATTGATGGGTACCGTTTACGATAAAGAGCGGTATATACTTCATTACAGAGCGCTAAACAAGCTCTAAAATATGGATTAAAAATAGCTAAAATTCATAAGGTATTAAAAATTAAGCAGTCCGTTTGGCTTCAATCGTATATTGACTTAAATAAAGAACTGCGAACGAATGCTAAAAATGAATTTGAGAAACATTTGTTTAAACTGATGAATAATGCCGTTTTCGGAAAAACTTTGGAGAATATTCGAAAACATTCAAATGTTAAACTTGTTGTAATGAAAATTATTGAGAATAAGTTTTTTGCTTCCAACACATATTTTAATTATGAAATGGAAAAATAGTAAAGAAAAAAAACAAAGAAAATATTTCACTCAAAAATATTGTAAACAAAGTGGTTTAAGATGTTAGTGCTAAAAAGAGGAAAATCTTATAGTCACTTTACAAACGTTTGATGGGAAGGTCTTTACTTCTGTTATCTAATTTGTTTTGGTTGTCACAAATTTCTGTAAATAAACATATACCATTTAATAACTTACTATTGTTTGAACCTTTTAGTATGATTTAGATGAAACTTGTAAAAAAAAATTTTGACTTTTATTATAAATTGCTGATCTAGTACAATTATATTTTGATGTAGTACATAATTTTTATTGTTACATTTTATATTGTTTTTAATATTGTATTTACCATTACCTGATTGTTAATTAATAAACAAAAAAAGAATGAAAATAACCGAGTTTTCTTTTCCCACCATACATTTCAGAGTTAATTAGAATGGTTTGCAAAAGGTATGCGAAAAAATGATATAAACTCTAACTACACAATAGTTAGTAAATAGCGATTACACATATTGCAACACTATACTAAAAATAAATTTGACTTTGCTAATTTCTTTATCTATACTTTATTATTCCTACAAAACATTAGTTGATAGCTTCGATGACCTTGATCATTTTTTTATCTGTACACTATTTTTTATTGTTTTATTGCTTTTAAAAGATATTATAATTCAATTTCTTATTCAACAATTTTTTTATACTTTTCAACACAGTGTCAAACTTTGAATTACTTGTACAAATGCCAACTTTAACTTAATCTTTAACTTGATAACCTTCTTAATTTGTAGCTGTTTAGCGTCGAAGATTAAAAACTCCATCTTCCTAGCATGTATACAAGAAAAGGGGTAGTTTTATGGGTGTTTATCCCCTTTTCGAAGGGTAACGATAGAAAAATTTTCGTTTTTAAAATAGTCCTACTATTTTAAATCCGGTCCACGTCGAACAAAAAAAACCTGATCTTTCTAACATTAATAGAAGTGAAAAAGGCAGTTTAAGGGATGTTTTCCCATTTTCGGAGGTTTCCGATGTAGATAATGAAATTTTTTAAAGTAATCTATTAATTTGACTTTAAAAAGAAAATCCCATCTCTCTAACTAGAATTGAAGTGAAATAGCAATTTTACGGTTGTTTTCCTTATTTTCGAGAGGGGAGGGGGTTGCGATGTAGGAAATGAAATTTTTTAAAGTATTCTGTTAACTTGACTTTATTTCGGGTCAATTGGTGAAAATTCCATCATTTCAGTATGTAAAGAACTGAAAAACGTAATTTTGGGGGGTGTTTTTCCATTTTGCGGGAGGTTGTAATGAAAAATTTTTAATTTTCGAATAAACTTACTAATTTGTAACTATTTAGTGTCAAATGCAAAAAACCTCATCTTTCTAGCATGAATAGAAGGAAAGGGGTTGTTTTACGGGTGTTTTTCCCGATTGCGAAGGGTTGTGATGGAAAAATTTACTTTTTTTAAATAATTCTGTTAGCTTGAACCTGTTTCACGTCGAATGAAAAAACCCGATCTTTCTATCATGAATAGAAGTGAAAAGGTCAGTTTTAGGGATGTTTTCCCCATTTTCGGTGTGGTTGCGATATAGGTAATGAAATTTTTCAAAATATTCTGTTAATTTGACGTTATTTCGGGTCGATTAGTGAAAATTCTATCTTTCTAGCATTTATAAAAAAGAAAAACGAAATTTTTGAGTATGTTTTTCCAATTTTCCGAGGGGTTGCACTGAAACAATTGAAGTTAATAAATAATAATTGATCAATGCAAAATATAATAAAAAAGTTAAAATGAGAATATAAATTAATGTTTATTACAAAATTACAAAAAAAAATCTGTACACAATGTTCACCCATCCAGTTACTGATTTTAACTAACGTTGCTTAAAATTTTAACTAATTTTGCGTTTTTGAAGTGAAATAACTTTTTAACGGTTAATTCGTTAACGTTGATTGAAAAACCTGTTTCTTATAATTCCGTAAAGTATCTATATTCGAAATATCAACACTGTAGCTCTTTTCGTTCAAAAGATACAGCACCTAAAAAACGACTCTAAATTAAGGTGTAGTAATAGCACTGTAGTGAGAAGTCCAATGTGTCCCTTAAATCTCGGCCTTACGCATTACCGTGCTCTAGATTTAATTATTTTATGGTCCCTTTTCATGATTATTTGTTTCCAAATTGGTAACTATATTCAGTTCAGTATGCTGAAAAACGGATAAACAGATTCTCTTTTGTATGGTCATTGACTGAGCACTGATATATACTTTTTGAGGCTCTTCAAAATTGAGTCCTCATGGCAATTTTTTGGATGAATAATGAAATGGGATTAATTCGTTAGACAAATATTTTCTATTTAATATTTGTTTATTTGTGTATACTTTCGTGTCAACATACAAGTGTTTGTCCAAATTCCTTTCGGTTACGTATGACAAACTGTAGAAGACTATAGCGTATACCTGACACATTTCATTGTCATTGAATTTATTAATTAAATTAAATACTGATATGAAAAAATTAACTCGTCAACCAGGAATCGAACCTCGAGTCTCTGGATAACTAGTCCAGTGTGCTGCCTCTACACCAAAGACGATTGTGATGTGACAGCCAACTTTTTCATATTATTCTAATTTTTATATATATATATATTTTTTTTATATTTATTAGACAGTATAAACTTCTTGTTGAAGTGATATTTTTATTTAATATTTGTTTATTTGTGTATACTTTCGTGTCAACATACAAGTGTTTGTCCAAATTCCTTTCGGTTACGTATGACAAACTGTAGAAGACTATAGCGTATACCCGACACATTTCATTGTCATTGAATTTATTAATTAAATTAAATACTGATATGAAAAAATTAACTCGTCAACCAGGAATCGAACCTCGGGTCTCTGGATAACTAGTCCAGTGTGCTGCCTCTACACCAAAGACGATTGTGATGTGACAGCCAACTTTTTCATATTATTCTAATTTATATATATATATATATATATATATATATATATATATATATATATATATATATATATATATATATATATATATATTATATATTTATTAGACAGTATAAACTTCTTGTTGAAGTGATATTTTTATTTAATATTTGTTTATTTGTGTATACTTTCGTGTCAACATACAAGTGTTTGCCCAAATTCCTTTCGGTTACGTATGACAAACTGTAGAAGACTATAGCGTATACCCGACACATTTCATTATCATTGAATTTATTAATTAAATTAAATACTGATATGAAAAAATTAACTCGTCAACCAGGAATCGAACCTCGGGCCTCTGGATAACTAGTCCAGTGTGCTGCCTCTACACCAAAGACGATTGTGATGTGACAGCCAACTTTTTCATATTATTCTAATTTTTATATATATATATATATATTTTTTATATATTTATTAGACAGTATAAACTTCTTGTTGAAGTGATATTTTTATTTAATATTTGTTTATTTGTGTATACTTTCGTGTCAACATACAAGTGTTTGTCCAAATTCCTTTCGGTTACGTATGACAAACTGTAGAAGACTATAGCGTATACCCGACAAAAAAAGTATCTTCCACACGTAGAATTTTTTTTAATGGTCCTTACGGTACTAAATTTGTAAATATTGACAGTTAAAATTTGTATGTTTATCATATAAAACTTACCCCGATTAATGTTGTCACACACGTTTTATTAAATATCAATAGTAAGTTTCTTACGATTCTTTTAAAAAACTGAGAATAAGTAATTGACGATATAACAAATATCTTTCTACAAAAATAACAAAAACGAGCGGTATTAGTTATCTTATAAATATTGTTTAAGTGTCCAAATTTAAACAAAAATTCTATTACATAAACTACAATAGATCAAATAAAATATAATAACACTGCAGCAAAAAGTAACAATGTACCTCAACTATATTTTATTTGATTTATTGTAGTTTACATAATGAAATTTTTTTAAGTTGAGCACGACTGCTCTTTGGGAACGTCCTTAAGTATACACATATATATGAATAATAACTTCGACAGAAGTAATACTGTCAAAATAAAAAATAAGAATGATATGAAAAAGTTGGCAGTTACGGCACAGTCGTCTTTGGTGTAGCGGTAAGCACGCTGGACTAGATATTCAGAGGCCCGAGGTTCGATATCTGGTTGACGAGTTAATTTTTTCATATCAGTATTTAATTCAAACTTTTAATTATGTCCAGAAATTTATGTGTATTATTAAATATGCACACGAGTTTCTGAATATAATTCCCTATAAGTTTTACTTTTTTTTTCTCACCGCAACATATAGTAACAGAGCGTAGAAAATTATTACTCTTTTGCTTGATATGTTAAAATTTCAAGTTCACTTGGAAATATTTTTTCCCTGTTCCAATGTATTTGTATTATTTTTTTCTTGATAAATTTTTTTTCTGTTCTTTATGTAATATTTTTTATTCTTTTTTTTATGTGAATACATTTCAATTATGGAGTTTCCTGCTTTAAATGCTATTGACGAGGATACTCTCCACGATTCTTCCAGCAAGAATATTTAGTATAATCCACCATTAGTCATGGATAATTTTCAGTTAGGACAACAGTTAGAAATGTCATCAGTTCCGGCTTCTATTTTTTGTAATCCAGCTTCGACACAACATTTAGATAAAATTTCATCCCCTGCTCCAATTATTTCTACGAATACTGTTCTACGAATACGTTCTGACAATATGTTTTGTTTAGTAATATTGACATATTAGCTAGGGGCTTATTGTTCTATTATGCTTTAGTGAATAATTACTTACGAAGATATTCTTATTGCATTTAATTTTGATATGATTTGATTATCTTATGTTGCTCACTTGATACATTTAACGTATTAATTCCGGTGACGTCATTTTGCCTATAAAAGCGAGTTGAGACCAATATGACGTCCTTCTTATGGTTTGGTTCATTCATTTGAACGGTTAAATTGTGGAAGCACAAAAACACTTATTGTTGCGCACATATTGTTGCGACACAAGAAACGCATGGTTGAAAAATAAAAAATGGCTTTGGCTACTTAGTCGATGGAATTTTTATATTAAAAATATTGAGATGGGTTTATTTCATTTTACAATTTATGGTTGGTTATTTTACAAATGGCTTTATCCATAATATAATATAATATAATTGGTAGGAATTTTCTATGTATACTATTACAATAATTGTAAAGTAAAAATGTGAGTATTTTGCGTTATTGTTTTTTTGTCATCACAAATGTGAGTAAATTTTTCTATTTTTATCTAGAACATCATGGAAATATATCTAGAGCACGGTAGTGCGTAAGGCCGAGATTTAAGAGACACATTCGGACTTCTCACTACAGTGCTATTACTACACCTTAATTTAGAGTCATTTTTTAGGTGCTGTATCTTTTGAACGAAAAGAGCTACAGTGTTGATATTTCGAATATAGATACTTAACGAAATTATAAGACACACTTTTTTCAATCAACGTTAACGAATTAACCGTTAAAAAGTTATTTCACTTCAAAAACGCAAAATTCGCGGGAACGCCTACAATTCTTGGTAACTAATAGATCAATATTCTACGATACTTCCAGATATGTTGTAAAGTTGATATTTGGCATGTAGGTAGCTGTAGTACCAAAACCGACGGGAAAATTGAGAAAACTGGAAATTTGTATTGGAAAAAAGGAAATTTTTACAATTTTCGTTTTAATCAAATTAGCATTAGAACGTATATATTTATCTTTATCATTGATATTTTTATAGAGTCCTATCTGATTGGATGACACTTAAGGTATTTAAATATTGATTGTATTTGACCGTATAAAACTAAACAACCATGTAGAAAACACAAACACTATATTATCACTAAAAATTTCTTTAACCTATAGTAGTAAATTGGCTTGTTGTATACAGCAGTTGGCGTATAACATTTAAAAGTTAAGCAAAGTTAGTTAAAATCAGTAATTGGATAGATGAACATTGTGTACAGATTTTTTTTTGTAATTTTGTAATAAACATTCTCATTTTAACTTTTTTATTATATTTTGCATTAATGCATTGATCAATTATTATTTATTAACTTCAATTGTTTCAGTGCAACCTCCCGGAAAATTGGAAAAACATACTCAAAAATTACGTTTTTCTTTTTTATAAATGCTAGAAAGATAGAATTTTCACTAATCGACCCGAAATAACGTCCAATTAACAGAATATTTTGAAAAATTTCATTACCTATATCGCAACCACACCGAAAATGTGGAAAACATCCCTAAAACTGACCTTTTCACTTCTATTCATGATAGAAAGATCGGGTTTTTTCCATTCGACGTGGAACAGTTTCAAAATAACAGAATTATTTGAAGGAAGAAAATTTTTCCATCACAACCCTTCGAACTTGGTAAAAACACCCCCAAAACCAACCTTTTTCTTCTATACATGCAACAAGATGCAGTTTTTTGCAATCGACGCTTAATAGCTACAAATTAGGAAGTTATTTCGAAAAACTTAATATTTTTTATTGCAACCTCCCGAAAAATCGAAAAATCACCCCCCAAAATTACGTTTTTCAGTTCTATATATGCTGAAATGATGGAATTTTCACCAATCGACCCGAAATAAAGTCAAGTTAACAGAACACTTTGAAAAGTTTCATTACCTTCATCGCATTCCGCCCCCTACATCGCAACCCTCCCGAAAATGAGAAAAACATCCCTAAAACTGACCTTTTCACATCTATTCATGATAGAAAGATGGGATTTTTTCCATTCGACGTGGAACAGGTTCAAGCTAACAGAATTATTTGAAAAAAGTAAATTTTTCCATCACAACCCTTCGCAATCGGGAAAAACACCCGTAAAAACACCCCTTTCCTTCTATTCATGCTAGAAAGATGAGGTTTTTTGTATTTGACACTAAATAGTTTCAAATTAGTAAGTTTATTCGAAAAATTTAAAAGTTTTCATTACAACCTCCCGGAAAATCGAAAAACACCCCCCAAAATTACGTTTTTCAGTTCTTTACATACTGAAATGATGGAATTTTCACCAATAGACCCGAAATAAAGTCAAGTTAACAGAATACTTTAAAAAATTTCATTTCCTACATCACAACCCCCTCCCCTCCCGAAAATAAGGAAAACAACCGTAAAATTGTTATTTCACTTCAATTCTAGTTAGAGAGATGGGATTTTCTTTTTAAAGTCAAATTAATAGATTACTTTAAAAAATTTCATTATCTACATCGGAAACCTCCGAAAATGGGAAAACACCCCTTAAACTGCCTTTTTCACTTCTATTAATGTTAGAAAGATCAGGTTTTTTCATTCGACGTGGACCGGCTTTAAAATAGTAGGACTATTTTAAGAACGAAAATTTTTCTATCGTTACCCTTCGAAAATGGGATAAACACCCATAAAACTACCCCTTTTCTTGTATACATGCTAGGAAGATGGAGTTTTTAATCTTCGACGCTAAACAGCTACAAATTAAGAAGGTTATTCAAGAAACTTAAAAACTTACATCGCTTCCTCCCAAAAAAAAAATCTGAAAAGCACCGCCGAAGCTACCCTTTTAACTTCTATTCATGGCAGAAAGACGGGATTTTCACCAATCGACTCAAAATAAATTCAAATTAACAGAATACCACGAAAATTGTATAACCTACATCGCAATCTCCAAAAAGAGGAAAAACACCCCTAAATCTGCCCTTTTCACTCCTTTTCATGTTAGAAAGAACGGATTTTTTTTATTGAACGTGGAACTGGATTAAATTCACATTATTATTTTATTAGAGTAAATTTTCCAATCGCAACCATTCACAAATGGAAAAAACACCCCTAAAAGTACCCTTTTTCTTCTATACATGCTAGAAAGATCTGGTTTTTTGCATTCGACGCTTAATAGCTACAAATTAAGAAGGTTATTAGAAAAACTTAAAACTTTTTCTCACCACTCCCTAAAAAGATGGGAAAACAACCCCCTAAAGTTCTATTCATGGTAGAAAGATGTTTTTTGCATTTGGTGGAGAATTTCTAAGACATTTCTATTATACTGTTGGTCAATAACTAACATATATAAGATTCTATACAATAAACATACAAGTGTTACACATTTAATTGTTTTACCACAGAACTCCGTCATTTATGAACCGATTTTGAATTTTTTGTCTTAACCAGACTATATTGATGTTTAAGCCTTTCAAAAAGCGAGCAGAGCCAGTAGACATTATATAACGCGAAGCGGTCTCCTTTGCATATGTGAATCTAAAAAGAGTAAAGTAACGCGAAGCGTAAAGAAACGCAAAGCATACGTGAAGAGTAACAAAACGCGTAGCGTTTTTTGCGAAGCCTTCGGCATCGTATATATAAGCCTTACAAAAAGGATTGATATCCGACCAAAAACATAAATGTAAGAAAGGGCCGAGTTTTCGGGAAAATCCTTAATGTAATAGTTCCTTCTTAAACAGTGATGATATGAGAGTAAGGACCGAGCTATTTACAAAGTAAATAGCTCGGTAAACTATTAACTAAAAAAAATTAATGAGGGGTAAATTGATTAAATGTAAGAAAAAATTTGGTTGAAATTTATTTCGTAAGTTTTCCCTTAGTATGTTTTTAAAATTTTATATAACGCGGCAAGTTATTTTTTCTGATGAGTTCAAATATTTTAAAACTTGCCGCGTTATAAAATTTTAAAAACATACTAAGGGAAAACTTACGAAATAAATTTCAACCAAATTTTTTCTTACATTTAATCAATTTACCCCTCATTAATTTTTTTAGTTAATAGTTTACCGAGCTATTTACTTTGTAAATAGCTCGGCGCTTTAATGGGATATCATTTCGTAAAGAGCAACTATTATATGAAGTCTCCCATATCATCACTTTTTAAGAAGGAACTATTATTATATGAAGTCTGGAGCTATTTACTTTGCAAATAGCTCGGTCCTTTCTTCCATATCATCACTTTTTAAGAAGGAACTATTATATAAAGTCTAGAGCTATTTACTTTGTAAATAGCTCGGTCCTTACTTTCATATCATCACTTTTTAAGAAGGAACTATTACATTAAGGATTTTCCCGAAAACTCGGCCCTTTTCTAACATTAATGTTTTTGGTCGGATTCAATTATTACTCGATATTATGAATATCACAAAGTGGTGTAGTTTGAATTTACAAATATTTTCCTCGTGGTTATTTCGTAACTAAAAATATGGTACATGCATTTTCTCATTGTGTATACCCAATACAAATTTTAACATGCATGTTTTGAAAAATGTTTTCTTATCGTAACGGCTTTTTGCTCGTTTCAATTAATGAAATGTAATTTAAGTATTTGTAACAACGCACTATTTTGGTATACTCTTTATCGAAGTTTATGTTCATTCTATGGTTGGTTTAATTTGAAAAATTAAAACTTATTAATTCTCCACATGGTAGAAAATTCTTTGAAGTTTCAATGTTATTTCTGTATTTTGTTTTTTGCACAAAGTTACATATATTCCAATGCAATTCATTTATTTATGAAATCTCCACATGTTAGAGAATGTTTTTGTATAACTATCGTTTTATTTCAGTATTTTGTTTCTTGTAAAAAAATATCCAAATATTACAATAAATAGCATTTATATAATTTTTTTAAATATGTTTCCACTGCCTATATTTAAATTTTCATTTGCCAAAGGTAAAATTATCTTTCAATAAAAATGGTACTAAAATGTGACGCCATTACTACTGAGTGATTCGACAAATTTATGCCATTCATTGCTTCATGGTAAAATATTTCACCAAAACCATATTTACAAATATAAATATAAATTATCAATTTATTTAGTTCATCTTTATTTTTCCGTGTCACAACGTATTGAAATACAATCTGCTTCAGCAAATATTAGCGATCCTGTTTCTAATTCAGCAAATATTAACGTTCCTGTTTCGACTACAGCAAATATTAGCGTTCTTGTTTCTACTTCAACTGCACCCCTGTTTGATGCTCTACGTACAACCGCTCATTTGATCAACTCAACTAGTTCAGCTGTTCACCAACTTACGTCAGCAGTTAACGGCCATCAGAACGTGATTTCTCAGATTAGTCATTTGTCGCGGTATCTTGGCTCTCTATTTATCCTTCAAAAGCGCTGCAACAGATTGTTCACGTTTCTGTACGGCTGGGAAATGGTACCCAGTCTTTTTTTTTTCACGTAGTATTCTTTGTAAACTACTGGCTGAACAACAAGTGGCAGCATGTGTCGTTTCAAGCACATTGTCGATTGAAATGGTTCGACCTTTATTTGCTGCCTCTTTAAAGAAGGAATATACACGGAAGACAATTTCTTTGCATTCCTTACTTAAGACAACATTTTTCTGCCGATCAACCTAGGTTTGAATTGTAAGGATTAGTTATGTAAGTTACAAATAATAATTAAAGTTCATATTTCTTGAGATCTAAAGAAGTCGCAAAATTTATATATATACATACTTTATACGTTAGCGACAAATATTATATTCACAAAGCCAGGTAGTTATTTGAATATCCAATAATCCTTTGATCTCTAATTTTTTTCTCTTTAAGTGAATATTACGATTTGCCAATTATTATATTGTCGAAAATACCTGAAAAACGTTCTTTCACCGTTTTTTTAAATTAAATAACAATCGTTTCTTATTATAGATATAAATAGGATAGAGGCAGAAATAAAATAAAATACTACTAGAAATCTATGCTAGAATAATATTATAAATCTACTACATTTCACTTTCTATATACCTATGTGGAAAATCTTCCGACCTGTACATTAAACGGTCAAATGCACTATACATTTAAATATACTTACAATTTCAGGAATATCAATTTTGAGGCCCCTGTGATGTGGATGGTGAGGATATTATCTAGCAAATAAAAATAATGAAATTACTTGTAATTAAAATATCGTGCAGGAACAGCTGTATAGAACTTATACTCTGTAACCGCTTGGATGTATTTTACTGCACGTAAATATAATTATTTTAAAATAAAAACTCACCGGATAGAAAAAAATGATATGTAGCACAAATATTAAAAAAATGTCCGATACGTAAAAATTAAACACACACAAAAGTAACAAAAAACAGTTGTACTATATAAAACAAAACGATACATTGTTTTGATATCACTGGTTATATTTCAAACGTTTAAATAAAATGATAAATGGATTAAAAGTAGGGGAAACATTAATATGTTTCCTCCCCGTCATTTGAAAATAGACTGATCGACTCAAACTGTGACGATATTCGAGGCTTCTTTACAAATTAATATACTTCTATCATACAGTCCACGATATTTTTGTTAATTTCATTGCACGTGATTCATCTCTATGATATAAGTATAATTTTTGGTTCTATATTCTAGATGTTATTCTTGTCAAGTTACATGGATATACAGCTTGTATTTTAAAATACAACCAATCTGCAAACAATGTACTGTGTATCTTGTTGCATTCCCAGCGTTGCGTCAATTTTATGTTGCGCCCTTTTGTGCAAAAATGGTTGTTGCAGGTGATGAATGTCCGCTGCCACCAGAGCAGTTGATTAAAGCTCAACTTCGTAGGCTTGTTTAATTTCAAATATTCGACGTCTCAAATACTTGACCATAATTAATTGGAAAAATTTGATATTACCTGAATGTTTCCAATTTATAATTATAATTAATATTACAACAGAATGGTAAGTAAGTCAGAAACAAATCAAAACACTTAAAAAACTTAATTTAATTAATTTACTAGTTACTTAATTAATTTTTACTGAATTGATTATTGAAATTTGAATAGACTTGATTGTTAAATATCGGATTAATATCCGATTCTAATTTAATTTACATTTTGACTGATTGTATTTAAATCTGTTTCTAAAATCTAAAAAAATCTATTTCTAAATCTGTTCTTGAATTGATTCACAATTGTTTTTATATGCGAACATCGACTTAGTTAAAATATGTTTGTGTTACACGCGCTGCAATAATTTCTTCAACAAATGTATTTATGCTGATTTTGCTAAAATTTCCTAGTGAGTTTTTTATAAATAAATTTTGTGATTGCAAATTTTTTTGATTGCAAAATACATTCAATAATAATTATAAGTGTCATTAAACTTATAAGAGTTCTATGATATGGTATCTTTGTTACACTTTAACAGCATTAAAATCAGTATTGTATAACATTTAACTATAGTGTGATAACTATATATACTTATCACTCTCTAACTACAATCATTTGTAGTCGCATCTTACTCGTGCATGTATACATCGTCCGTAGTGTTGTAATAATGATCGTCAGTGTCCTCGTTATTGTCCGTCATCCAACGTGTGAGTGTGTATGTATATGTAACAAAGACACCATATCATAGTCGACTTCATATAGACAGCGATAGATAAACTATACATTGTTTCGAGTTTTCCCGAAAACTCGACCCTTTTTTAGATTTATGTTTTTGGTCGGATATCACTCCTTTTTGAAAGGCTTAAATATACGAAGCCAAAGGCTTCGCATAAAACGCTACGCGTTTTGTTACGCTTTGCGTTTCTTTACGCTTCGAGATACTTTACTCTTTTTAGATTCACATATACAAAGGAGAACGCTTCGCGTTAAATAAAAAACAATTTGTCATCCTTTCTTCCAAGAAAAGTAGTATATAATTTGTCATCCTTACATAGTATAAAATAAAGTCCTCCAGCCGCGTCTGTCTGTCTGTTCGCGATTTACTCAAAAACTTCTGCACCGATTTTCATGCTATTTTCACCAATGGATAGAGTGGTTCTCGAGGAAGGTTTTAGTATATAATTTGTCAATTTTTTGTATAAATTGGTCCTAACATATTATTTAAAAAATTCGTTATGCAGGAGCTGCTTCAACTTAGCGAATTTCCTTAGAATACATAAATCACTTTCTAGCGGTCACAATTTAAGCATGATCAAAATGAAATGTCGTATATGATTTTAGTATTTGCATGTCCAATTTTATTAATAAATCACATATTTAGTAATAATGATCGATGGACATTTGAAGAAATTTTTGTGAAATTTGGACTTCGGTACGGAACCAATAGCTCTATTTCCTTCCAGGATTTTCGCTAAAAGGTATAGTAGTATAATTTATTGATGTATGTAGGTGTATAATTTATCAGTGCATAGTAACAGATGTTCGTTGCTTAGGTGCTGTGTGTTATATCTTGTCTGCCAGGAATGGGGATGTAGAAATTTTGACTACATCCCCAAGGACGGATGTAGACATCAGTTCTTGACGGGAGAAAATATTATGTTACTTGGTTATAAGGGCGTTACAAAATTTTTGCGGGCGAAGCCGCGACGAGTATTGCTAGTTATAAATAAATAAATAAATAAATTCGTGTAGCACGGTTCCAAGACAATTAGTATCCTTGACGGGAGATAATATTATGTTACTTGGTTATAAGGGCTTTACAAAATTTTTGCGGGCGAAGCTGCAACGGGCAATGCTAGTAATAAATAATAAAAAAGTTAAAATGAGAATATAAATTAATGTTTACAAAATTACAAAAAAAGGCAACTGCACACAATGTTCACCCATCCAAATACTGACTTTAACCAACGTCGCTTAACTTCAAACACTAGACGAAAACTGCTGTATTCACTGCTGTTAAAGAAATTTTTAGGGATCATATAGTTCATTATGTTTTCTACATGGTTCTTTACTATGATATGGTCTAATACCAATCAATATTTAAATAGCTAGTGTCATCCAATCAGAAAGGACTCTATAAAAATATCAATGAATAAGATGAATATATGCGTTCTAATGCTAATTTGATTAAAACGAAAATTGTAAAAATGGTCTTTTTTCCGATACAAATTTCCAGTTTTCGCAATTTTCCCGTCGGTTTGGGTACTAGACCTACCTGTATGCCAAATATCAACTTTACAGGATATCTGGAAGTAGCGTAGAATTATGATGGATCATACTTAAGTTTTTAAGACGTAACCGCGAATTTTGCGTTTTTGAAGTGTAATCACTTTTTAACGGTTAATTCGTTAACGATCATTGAAAAAAAGTTTCTTATAATTCCGTTAAGTATCGATAATTCGAAATCTCAACACTGTAGCTCTTTTTGTTCAGAAGATATTTCGGGATCAGATCACCTTCTAATATTTCCTGTAGTAATAGCATTGTAGTGAGAAGTCCAAATGTGTCCCTTAAACTCGGTCTTGCGCACTACCGTGCTCTAGATATTGTGTACAGCATGTGACTTTCAACTTAGATATTTGTAAAATCAAATTAAATTCACTACAATCAGTTTTGTATATTTTTATTATTAATAAAATCATACCACAATCATTATCATATCTGTTTATATTTTTAATATCATATTTTTTTTTAAATATATTTAACTGAAACTTTTATTATTGAACATTATATTATCAGATACATTTGTGAAAGATTAAAATTTGAATATCTGATTGTTCGTTATATCCTCTGAAATCCTATGTGTAAAACTTTAAAGTGATCGATAATACATAATATTCCAAATTACATTCATTGTAATTTTTACTTTTATAAGTTTCATCTAAAATTATAATCGTCACAGTTAAAATGAATCATTAACAAATTACCCAACAAATATTTAATGAGAATGTTAAAATGGAATATGCACAAATCACAAAAGTGACCACACATTTAATAAGCAAAATCGTTTAACTCAACATAAATGAATCCACACTGGGAAAACTCATTTTCATGTGATGTTTGTAATAAAACATTTATTAATCACAGTTATTCAACTCAACATAAACGAAGTTGTAAGCGAATGAATTCAAAACTCCTACATTTCTGTCTGTATAATTATTAATTCCCCGAATTTCGCAAACACATAACAAGACAGGAACTATAACAGTTCTAAACACACTCAATGCAACTGGTACAGGTCATACTCCCATCAACGCTCTGCTGGCCCTGAGCTTCATGTGTGTTCCATTTTCCATTATATGCTAAATGAACACCAAGGTATTAAAATGATTTTACGTTTTCGATAATTCGATTGTTAATCCTAAACAGTTCATGTTGCCGTTACTTACAATTAGCATTTTAGTTTTGCCAACGTTTACGTTTAGCTTGGTGTTACTTGAGTAATGATCTAACCCCTGTAGTGCTCTTTTCATTCCCCCGATAAGAATCCTTATTTCATTTGGTCCAATACAGGGAGATAGAGTATTTATTTTGTCCATATGATCCGCTAACGAACGCCTACAATTCTTGGTAACTAATAGATCAATATTCTACGATACTTCCAGATATGCTGTAAAGTTGATATTTGGCATGTAGGTAGCTGTAGTACCCAAACCGACGGGAAAATTGCGAAAACTGGAAATTTGTATCGGAAAAAAGGAAATTTTACAATTTTCGTTTTAATCAAATTAGCATTAGAACGTTTATATTTATCTTATTCGTTGATATTTTTATAGAGTCCTATCTGATTGGATGACACTTAAGTATTTAAATATTGATTGTATTAGACCATTTAAAACTAAACAACCATGTAGAAAACACAATGAACTATATTATCATTAAAACTTTCTTTAACCTATAGTAGTGAATTGACTTGTTGTATACAGCAGTTGGTGTATAGCATTTAAAAGTTAAGCAACGTTAGTTTAAATCAGTAATTGGATGGGTGAACATTGTGTACAGATTTTTTTTGTAATTTTGTAATAAGCATTAATTTATATTCCCATTTTAACTTTTTTATTATATTTTGCATTGATCAATTATTATTTATTAACTTTATTTATATATATATATATATATATATATATATATATATATATATATATATATATATATAATTTATTTTATTTTATACGTTTTTTATTGTAATTTTGTAAACATTAATTTATATTCTCATTTTATTTTTTTTAACTGTTTTATTATATTTTGCGTTGATCAATTATTATTTATTACTAGCATTGCCCGTTGCAGCTTCGCCTGCAAAAATTTTTTAAAGCCCTTATAACCAAGCCCTTATGCTAAAATGATGCGGTTTTTTGTATTCGACGTGAAATTGCTTCAAACTGACGAGAAAAATCAGTAAACTTCAATTTTTTCAGTGCAACCCTTCGGAAAATTGGAAAAACATACTCCAAAATTACGTTTTTCTTTCTTATAAATGCTAGAAAGATAGAATTTTCACTAATCGACCCGAAATAACGTTAAATTAACAGAATATTTTGAAAAATTTCATTACCTATATCGCAACCACACCGAAAATGGGGAAAACATCCCTAAAACTGACCTTTTCACTTCTATTCATGATAGAAAGATCGGTTTTTTTCCATTCGACGTGGAACAGTTTGAAAATAACAGAATTATTAGAAGGAAGAAAATTTTTCCATCACAACCCTTCGAACTTGGTAAAAACACCCCAAAAACCAACCTTTTTGTTCTATACATGCAACAAGACGCAGTTTTTTGCAATCGACGCTTAATAGCTACAAATTAGGAAGTTATTTCGGAAAACTTAATTTTTTTTATTGCAACCTCCCGAAAAATCGAAAAAACACCCCCCAAAATTACGTTTTCCAGTTCTATATATGCTGAAATGTTGGAATTTTCACCAATCGACCCGAAATAAAGTCAAGTTAACAGAACACTTTGAAAATTTTCATTTCAAAGTGTTATTTTCATTACCTACATCGCATTCCACCCCTTCCTCCCCAACGGGTCAAGTCATTTCTTCGAATCCGAGCTGCCAATCGCCGCATTATCTTTGTTATATATATCAAAACTATTGCATGCTGCGTTGCACGTTCTTGTGGAATATGATTGTTCAAAGACTGTTACGTTAATAATCAATTATCTGTAATAAACGATTAGTTTAGAAGTCATAATCGAAACAAATCAAGTAACATCTTATTTATACTAAATTTTATATAGTTATTTTAATAAAAAATATATCACTCACTTGGACTTCTCACTACAGTGCTATTACTTATGGTTAATTTAGGCTCATTTTTTGGGTGCTGTATCTTTTGAACGAAAAGAGCTACAGGGTTGATATTTCGAATATAGATACTTTACGGAATTATAAGAACCAATGTTTTCAATCAACGTTAACGAATTAACCGTTAAAAAGTTATTTCACTTCAAAAACGCAAAATTCGCGGGAACGCCTTAAAAAACTTAAGTATTAGATATCAAAATTATGAGCTACTTCCAGATATGCTGTAAAGTTGATATTTGGCATGTAGGTAGCTGTAGTACCCAAACCGACGGGAAAATTGCTGGAAATTGGAAATTTGTATCGGAAAAGCGGAAAATTTAACATTTTTTTGTTTTAATTAACTTAAGACTGTGTCATCAGCAAACTACCATGTAGAAAACGTACAATATCATATGTACCTATTAATTTTTATACCACATAGAAATAGACATAGCAATTTGACTACAGCAGTGTGCGTTTATTTTAAAAGTTAAGCAAAGATGATTACAATTAGTTTTTGGATGGGTGACCCAACACTGTGTGAATTTATTTTATTTTATACGTTTTTTATTGTAATTTTGTAAACATTAATTTATATTCTCATTTTATTTTTTTTAACTTTTTTATTATATTTTGCATTGATCAATTATTATTTATTACTAGCATTGCCCGTTGCAGCTTCGCCTGCAAAAATTTTTTAAAGCCCTTATGCTAAAATGATGCGGTTTTTTGTATTCGACGTGAAATTGCTTCAAACTGACGAGAAAAATCAGTAAACTTCAATTTTTTCAGTGCAACCCTTCGGAAAATTGGAAAAACATCCTCCAAAATTACGTTTTTCGGTTCTATAAATGCTATAAAGATTGAATTTTCACTAATCGACCCGAAATAACGTCAAAATTAACAGAATATTTTGAAAAATTTCATTACCTACATCGCAACCACACCGAAAATGGGAAAAACATCCCTAAAACTGACCTTTTTACTTCTATTCATGATAGAAAGATCGGGTTTTTTCCATCACAACCGTTCGAACTTGGTAAAAACACCCCCAAAACCAACATTTTTGTTCTATACATGCAACAAGATGCAGTTTTTTGCAATCGACGCTTAATAGCTACAAATTAGGAAGTTATTTCGAAAAACTAAATATTTTTTATTGCAAACTCCCGAAAAATCTAAAAAACACCCCCCAAAATTACGTTTTTCAGTTCTATATATGATGAAATGATGGAATTTTCACCAATCGACCCGAAATAAAGTCAAGTTAACAGAATACTTTAAAAAATTTCATTTCCTACATCGCAACCCCCTCCCCTCCCGAAAATAAGGAAAACAACCGTAAAATTGCTATTTCACTTCAATTCTAGTTAGAGAGATGGGATTTTCTTTTTAAAGTCAAATTAATAGATTACTTTAAAAAATTTCATTATCTACATCGGAAACCTCCGAAAATTTCTTTACCTATAACGCAAACCTCCGAAAATGGGAAAAACACCCCTTAAACTGCCTTAAGGCATTTTGATCAGACTAAAAATATGACCGCTATAGAGTGATTTATGTATTCTAAGGAAATTCGCTAAGTGACGCTGCTCCTGCGCAACGAATTTTTTTTGGTGACGTGGAGCCAACGGATCAAGTCATTTCTTCAAAGACTGTTACGTTGATAATCAATTATCTGTAATAAACGATTAGTTTAGAAGTCATAATCGAAACAAATCAAGTAACATCTTATATATACTAAATTTTATATAGTATAAAAAAATATATCACTCTTATTTCACATTAATTTGTGGCGTTTTAATAAAAGGCCTATGATCGATGAATATTATTATCAATAATCCAATGTATAAAATTTATGCTTTCTTTTCAGTTTTCTTTGGCAATAACACTGCTTGAATATTTGGTAATATACCACCTTGAGCAATTGTTACAACAGATACCAATTTATTTAATTCTTCATCATTACGAATTGCTAATTGAAAATAAACTTGTTTGTTTTTAAACAACTTGTTTACTTAAAAAAAGTTACATTGTAACAATACAATAAAACAATCAATGTTTTCTATTTGGAGTATTAAGACATACTGATATATCAAATGAGCTTGTGAAGACTTAAATACCTATTTTTATTTAAATACTAAATGTCTATCTAATCAAAAAGGAGGCGGTAACCATGTCAACAAATCAGATCGATATATGCTTCATATGTTATTTTAATTACAATTAAAATTGTTAAATTTTCCGTTTGTAAGAAAGGTAAGTTTTCGAGAAAATCTTAATAAAATAGTTGCTTCTTAATAAGTGATGATATGCGATAAAGGACCGAGCTATTTACAAAGTAAATAGATCCAGAATTCATATAATAGTTGCTCCTTAAAATGTGATGATATACGAGAAAGGACCGAGCTATTAACAAAGTAAATAGCTCTGGACTTCAAATAATAGCAGTTCCTTAAAAAGTGATGATATCCCATAAAGTTTCGAGCTATTTACAAGGTAAACAGCTCGGTAAACTATTTACTAAAAAAATAAATGTGGGGTAAATTAATTAAGTGTAAGAAAAAATTTGGTTGAAATTTATGTCGTAAGTTTTCCCTTAGTATGTTTTTAAAATTTTATAACGCGGCAAGTTTTAAAATATTTGAAATCATCAGAAAAATTAACTTGCCGCGTTATAAAATTTTAATAAAAACATACTGTACAGAATATTGTACAGAATCTCATATATGTTAGGTATACAAGTGTTACACATACAAGTGTTACACATTTAATTGTTTTATTAATAAAAACACTTTGATTTCCTATTGGTTTGATTTTCCATTGTCCCCAATATTATACTACAACCATACTATATTGATGTTTAAGCCCTTCAAAAAGCGAGCAGAGCCAGTTGACGTAATATAACGCGAAGCGGTCTCCTTCGTATATGTGAATCTATAAAGAGTAAAGTATCGCGAAGCGAAAGGAACGCAAAGCATACGCGAAGAGTAACAAAACGCTACGCGTTTTGTGCGAAGCCTTCGGCTTCGTATATTTAAGCCTTTCAAAAATGATTGATATCCGACCAAAAACATAAATGTAAGAAAGGGCCGAGTTTTCGTGAAAATCCTTAATGTAATAGTTCCTTCTTAAAAAGTGATGATATGAGAGTAAGAACCGAGCTATTTACAAAGTAAATAGCTCTAGACTTCATATAATAGTTGCTTCTTAAAATGTGATGATATGGAAGAAAGGACCGAGCTATTTACAAAGTAAATAGCTCTAGATTTCAAATAATAGTTGCTCTTTGAAAAGTGATGATATCCCATTAAAGAGCCGAGCTATTTACTATTAACTAAATAATAATAATGAGGGGTAAATTGATTAAATGTAAGAAAAAATTTGGTTGAAATTTATTTCATAAGTTTTCGTTTAGTATATTTTTAAAATTTTATAACGCGGCAAGTTTTAAAATATTTGAAATCATCAGAAAAAATAACTTGCCGCGTTATAAAATTTTAAAAACATACTAAGGGAAAACTTATGAAATAAATTTCAACCAAATTTTTTCTTACATTTAATCAACTTACCCCTCATTAATTTTTTTAGTTAATAGTTTACCGAGCTATTTACTTTGTAAATAGCTCTGCTCTATAATGGGATATCATCACTTTTCAAAGAGCAACTATTATATAAAGTCTAGAGCTATTTACTTTGTAAATAGCTCGGTCCTTTCTTCCATATCATCACTTTTTAAGAAGCAACTATTATATGAAGTCTAGAGCTATTTACTTTGTAAATAGCTCGGTCCTTACTCTCATATCATCACTTTTTAAGAAGGAACTATTACATTAAGGATTTTCCCGAAAACTCGGCCCTTTCTTACATTTATGTTTTTGGTCGGATAATATTTATATGGCAATTTATATAATTATAATTTTTATAATTATATAAATATATATATATATATATATATATATATATATATAAATTATATGTATATATATGTAATCGGTTTCAAGCAAGTTCGTGTCGAATGCCAAAAACCGCAACTTTCTAGCATGAGTCAGTCAGCTTCACTTTCAGCTTTATAGTATAGCAAACATGTCCATCGATCATAGCTAATAGATATCGAAAATCACCATCTGTAAAATTTATATATATATATATATATATATATATATATATATATATATATATATATATATATATATATATATATATATTTAGCTATGATCGATGGACATGTTTGCTATACTATAAAGCTGAAAGTGAAGCTGACTGACTCATGCTAGAAAGTTGCGGTTTTTGGCATTCGACACGAACTTGCTTGAAACCGACGGGAAAAATCGGAAAACATCAATAGGCAATTGATTTTGCAAATCGAATATGTGATTATCTATCCATTTAATTGTAATTCAAAAATGCAATCAATGATATTTTTAAGAATACTTTTCCATTTATTAACGATAATTTATTTTTGAATAAAAATTTTCATCCATTATTTAGTTTGTCTCTATAAGGGTACATTTATTTAAATATTTGAATTTTTTTGGATGCATTTCATGACAAATCAACCCCTTTCCTTCTATTCCTAGCCATTTTAAAATAAATAGTAGAACGAATGCGGATATATTTACTTAATATAACATATCAAATATTGTCAAAATGTTGCAAATTTTGAAAAATCGGAGAATTTTATAAAATATATTTATTATATAAATAAATAAATAATAATTACTCTTATTCGAATTATTTTATTTTTTGTTTGTTTTTATTTTTTAATTTAAATGAAATGCAAATCCCACCCATACCCCCGAATTATAAATTGTCCACCGCGACTGTGAAGGCGCTGTGTGTAACGTTACCGCGACTGTGACGGCGACTGCGTGTACCGTTACCGCGACCGCGACTAAATTGATTGCCGCGATAACTGGCTCTTAGAGCTGCAATTGGAGGTCCAACTGGAGCTGCAATAGGAGCTGCAACTGGAGCTGCATTTGGAGCTGCAACTGGAGTCAGAGATTCCTCTTGATTCTTGCTAAGGATCATATCACCGACAGTACGAATATCCGCGGTAGTTGACTTTCTTCATCAACGTCCATTCTAAAAAATTAATGTGTAAATATATATCCGATCAAAAACATAAATGTAAGAAAGGGCCGAGTTTTCGGGTAAATCCTTAAAGTAATAGTTCCTTTTTAAAAAGGGATGATATGAGAGTAAGTACCGAGCTATTAACAAAGTAAATAGCTCTAGACATCATATAATAGTTGCTCCTTAAAAAGTGATGATATCCCAATAAAGATCCTATTTACAAAGAGGTATTTACCAAATTTTTTTTTACATTTAAACAATTTACCCTAATTACTTTTTTTGGTAGATTTAAAAATTTGGTAGATTAAATTATAAAAGTTTATTAAATTATATATTAGTAGAATAAATTATATAAATTACCATATTTATATTAATATGTAAGTAAACTACCATGTAGAAAACATAAAAAGTTAAAAAAATATCATCTAAAATTGAATTATTTTTTGTCTGTTTAATTACAAACTAATTGATTGATTGATTAATATCTGGGTAAAAACTATTGCACTTCGACCCTATGGTCCATTGTGCACCCCCTCCTACCTCAGTCTAACGAGACTCGCTTCTCCCATATGTTGGCAATAGCCTGGAGCTTGCCTATCAGGCCCTCCCAAAGGTTCATATATTCGGGGTGAGATGCACCGAATATTCTGTAACTGTATCAAAGATTATGTGGCTGGATGTTTCTTTCTCCTCGCCACACAATCTGCACATAATGGAGCCGTTATGGAGTCCCATTGTGTGCAGATTCTTCCGCATGGGATAATGTCGGGTAATGAATCCGGTTACCCTCCGCAGCTGCATCCTGTTTAGCCTCAGTGCATCGAGAGATAACCTCTTTGTTGCACTCTGAAGCAGTACCTTCCCGAGCTCTTACCACGGTACTTTTTCACAGTGATCACGGTGTTTAACAATTGACCACTCGTTGATCACCTGTTTACATGCAGTCCTTGCAATTCGTAATACAGGCTCTGGGCCTATGAAGGACATTCCGACTCCTTTCTTTGCTAAGGTCTCCGCTTTTTCGTTTCCTTCGAAACCACTGTGACCCGGCATTCTGATCAATTTAACATTGTTCCATTTTGCCAGTTTCAGAAGTTCCTCTAGACATTCCTTGACTACCCTCGAGGTGACCTAAGTTCCGGAAAAGGCTTTTAAACCAGCTTGACCTTTCAACAGAATACATACGTTCTGGTTTATGTAGCCTCTACGTAGGTTCTCGCGGACGCAAGCCAGTATGGCGAAGAATTCTGCTTGGAAGACCGTGGCATATTTCCCCAAGTTGAGGTTTATGTTTGCATTAGGTCTCTCACCGTAGATTCCTGCCCCTTAACAAACTAATGTTTTCATGTTAAGTTTTCACTACTGTCATGTAAAAAAAAAAACGAAATTTTGCATGACAGTAAATAGAAGAAAACACAAAATATAAAATATCTCTCTTAATATCAGAACAATGGAAAAATGTGAAAAGAATAAAGTAGTAAAAAATCAAATTTGCTACAATTCATAACCTTTTCATTTTTACTCAAACTCTAATGTGTACAGGGATATCAAGGAATTTAATTTTCAATCTTTAATTGTAAATATATCTGTAAATATTAGTGTATGTAACAGAAAAAACGATTAGATACTGTTGTTGCAACTGGTATTAACCTTGGGTGAATGTCCAGCGTTAACTTGTGATTATCGGTAAAAAACTAAGATAGATAACTTACCCCAAACGTTGCTAAGCAATCAGATAAGATGATTCACGATGCAAGAAAAAGGGATGGGAAATGGATGGATATTTCTACCTCGTGATGCCACTTCGAATTCACTGAAGACCGCAATCGAATACTGCGAAGCACTTAGTAACGTTTGTGTTAACGATAACGATAAAATCATATACTACTAAATATACACTTATCACTATTACTACATTTAATTGTGAAAGCGCGGATAAATTATAGGATATGCCCAATATGGCTACTATATTCTACTAGAAAAGTTAGATTAGAACTACTAATTTTTTTACTGTCGGATATGTTGTACCAAAATTGCGTGGGAGTCGTCACGTGACCTCATTTTGCTCTTTTACCGACAAATAGAATTTTGTTATTTGTCATAGGTCGAATGCATGTTTGTACAAACACATTGTTTTCTACAATAATAATTATATAAATAACAATTGTCTAACAATTCTAATTACCACCCAAACAACAATAAAGATACTGCATTAACATTCCCCCCAGGCATTGAAACATTGTTTCAATCAGGAAAAAATATTATTAAATAGTGATTCCATCGATCTATCACTTAGACCTTTAAAGGAGATAAGTCAAAATAAATACCATTCTAAATTAAACAAAATAATATTCAAATACAAAAAAATAAAAATAAACAACAACGTAACGGTAATTTAGTTTGGTTATGCTGATAATGCTATTGTGTTGGTAGTGGACACAATTTAACGACAGGTCTTTTATAGTACCCATGCTTCGTCCGAATTGTCGCCACTCGAACAATCCCGTCTGCACCAGGATATACTTCGGTAATGATTCCTAATAACCAATGAAGTGATGGTAAATTTTCTTTGATCAAAATCACTATCGTTCCAACTTTTGCGGGTGTTTCCAAGGTATTCCATTTTTGCCTGGCCTGTAACGTATTAAGGTACTCTACGTGCCATCTTTTCCAATATGATTGAACAATTTGTTCAATCAAGGATTTCCTAAATAACAGATTGGTAGGACCCGGGAGTACTTCTAACGATGGTAGTTGTGCTAAGGGAACCCCATTTAAAAAATGCGAGGGAGTTAATTAAGGGTATATAATGGTCGAGAATTCAACAACGCTTCAACTTGAATGATGACTGTGTTAAATTCCTCGTACGTGAGGATCTGCTCACCTATCGTTTTATTTAAAATGGATTTACAGCTACGAATATTTTCTTCACATAAGCCTCCCCAATGTGGTGAAGCTGGAGGTATGAGTTTCCAAGTTATTTTATTGGCGAGTAATTCTCCTTTTTTTATTTCCTTATACTCAGAACGTTCTATAAATTCATACAATTCGTTGAGTTTCGATTTTGTCCCAACAAAATTAGTGCCACAATCGGAGTACATCACACTAACAGGACCTCTACGTGACAAAAATCGCTTAAACGCGGCAATAAATGTAGCAGTTGACAAGTCAGAACACAATTCTAAATGCACAGCCTTAGTTACAAAACAGATAAATATGCATAAATATGCTTTCTGAGTTCGATTGCCCCGATGGCGAGAAAAGGTTATTCGATAGGGTCCTGCAAAGTCTGTTCCTGTATGAAGGAATGCTTTGGCTTGATTAATTCTAGGCGCAGGGAGGTCAGCCATAATAGGATATACCGCCTTCGGTTGGTGCCAAAAACAGGTATTACAAGATTACACCACCTTTCGAATTATTGATCGACCAGATACGATCCAATACTTTTGTCGAAGTAAGGAAGTTAACAAAAATACTCCTACATGCAAATTTTTTGTGTGGTAGTGGCGAACTAAAATTTCAGAGAAGTGATCATTGCTAGGTAACAGAATGGGATGTTGATGATCATAGTCTATATGAGCATTTGATAGTCGACCCCCAACACGTAGAATATTTTTATCATCTAAAAACGGATTTAAAATCTTCAGATTACTAGAAATAGGTTTCTTCAATTTTAAAGATTTTATTTCTAAATTAAAATGTACCACCTGAACTGATTTAATGAGAAATTCTTCGGCTATTGATACATCTTTCACTAAATTGGAACCATTTCTAGATAGAATTTTCAAAAAACGTAATACGTAAATTGTTGTATTTACTAAACGATTCCAGGATGAAAATCTTTCGATAGCTAAATACAATGGCGATTGTGTTGATTCCACTGATATTAATGCTGTAGATTCTTCTTCTTCTAACGAAAAGAGATCGTCGATATCTATTTTTCGAATTGGCCAATTTTCTACAGATTTTGCCATCCAAGAAGGGGCGGAAAACCAAATTTGATGGTTATCAACTAGCTGTTGAGGAGTGAGTCCTCGAGATATGGGGTCCGCTAAATTTTGATGTGAAGGTACATGATACCAATGATTATCAGGTAAATTCTGTTGAATTTTTGCAACTCTATTTGCTACAAAGGTACTCCAGCGATGGGGGGATGATTTGAGCCAATTTAAAACTACAGTAGAATCGGATAGGGCATAAATGTTGGTAATAGATATGCGGTTTTTATAAACATTTATTACAAATTGCAATAATTTTGCAAGTAGTAATGCTGCGCATAATTCCAATCTTAGAATTGATAAAGATTTTATTGAAGCGACCTTAGATTTGGCACAAACTAGTGAACAGGATATGTCATGATCATTAACTGCACGAAGATAGATAGCAGCACCATATCCCTTTTCACTACTGTCAGCAAAACCTATCAATGAAATAGCCGTTTTATTATTAACTAAAAGGTGTCTTGATATGTTGAGGTTTGTTATACAATTCAATTCAGTACAAAATATGGACCAACGCGATTTTAATGTTTTGGGTGGATCTTCATCCCAATCTAATTTTGAAATCCAATAATCTTTTATTTACAATTTCACAAACATGGTAAGGGGTGCTAATAGACCTAAGGGGTCGAAAATCTGTGCCAATGTAGACAAAACATTTCGTTTGGTCGGTTTAGATTCGATATGTCCTAATTTAAACGAAAAACTATCCAATTTTGGTTGCCAAGTGAGGCCTAAGACTTTAAATTGCTGATCGAAGTCTAGAGTTTGTATAAGTTTATGGGAATCAGGTAGTTTTGACATTAACTTATCTGAATTACTGGCCCATTTTACCAGTTGGAAGCCACCGGATTTGAACAGATCTACTAACTCACGATACAAATTTTCTGCACCGTCTTCATTTTCGATTGAATAAACCAAATCATCAATATAAAAATAATTTTTAACGATTGAGGATGCTTGTGGAAAATGTTGAGCTTCATCTTGAGCAAGTTGTTGTATGGTTCGTAAAGCTAAGTATGGCGATGCCGTAATTCCGAAGCAAACAACATTTATTTCAAAAACAGATAGAGGGTGGTCAGGTGAAAATCTCCACAATATCCTTTGAAATTTTCTATGCGATTCCACAATGCGTATTTGTCTAAACATTTGCTTTATATCAGCAGTAAATGCTACCGAAAATAGCCGAAAATCTAATAATAAAGCAAAAAGATCCTTCTGCAATTTGGGTCCGGCGTGGAGTAAATCGTTTAACGATGATAGGCTGGTTGATTTTGCTGATGCGTCATAAACTATACGGATAGGGGTTGAACTACTTTCCTTGAATATCGGATGATGGGGGATATAGAAATTTGGCTCTGAAATGACAGGATTTTCAACAATAGACATATGATTTTGATTCAGGTAATCCTGCATAATTTCATTATAGGCTAAACGTAAACTTTGATTTTTTTCTAATTTTCTTTCTAGAGCCAAAAATCTATGACGAGCGCTATCCAAAGAGTTACCAAGATTTGATGGATCAGATTTGAATGGCAGTGGTACTGTATAACGGCCATCAGAGTTTCTTCTAAAGGAAGATGCATACAACTCCTCACAAGCTGCGTCATTCTGATTCAAAAATGTAGGTTCAGCTACATTTTCGATTTCCCAAAATCTTTGCAGTACACTTTCTAAAGATTCAAAAGTGCAAAATGCTTTTGTTTCATCTAAGGTACTAGACAAGATTTGGGCGGTTCCCATAACAATATATCCTAGTTTAGTTTGGATTGCCAGTGGTGAGTTAGGGGTGCCGGTTACCTTACCAGGACCTAAAAGTTCTGCCACAAGTTGCGATCCTATAATACCATCTACTTCACAAGGTGTATGGTACAAGTCATCAGCTAGCGGTAAATCTACGAGATGATCAAGATTTGATATGTCAACTTTGACTGATGGCAAGCTGTCCGTAATTTTGTCTATTATAAAAACGTTCATATTAAACTTGTATTGATCATTTATAACAGAGGCAAAATTAAGATTTGAATATCCTCTAATGGATTTCTTTGATGCAGATATCCCTTGTACTAACATATTAGTTTTTGAAATGGGTAGATTTAATCTTTTACAACAATCGAATGTAATGAAATTAGATTGACTACCAGTATCTAAAAGAAGCCTGATTTTATGTTTGATGTTCCTACTGTCAAAGGCGTACACAACTGCAGTGGACAAAAATACTACAGAGTTTCGGATCATTAAATTATTTAACGGTGGTTGTCTAGAACAATAACTATGAACAATTTTATGGTCGCTGCTGTTGTTAGGTTGGGATTCTTCCTTGGTTTTAGAGCTACAATTTGGTGATTCAACGGTTTTCGATACATTACTGGCCTGATCAAAATGTAATAAAGTGTGATGCTTAATTTTACAGAGATTGCAAGTTCTCTGCGACAGACAATTACTAATTTTGTGATGTGGATTCAAACAATTAATGCATAAGTTTTTTTCTTTCGCCACTTTATATCTATCATGCGGTACAAGATTTAAAAACTTGGGACATTGAGTAACTGTATGCACTTGTTGATCACAAACAAGACAGTTGTTTTTTAAATATTTACTATTTTGACTATTCGGTAAGTTGTTGACATTAAAACATTTATTTACACGCTCAGCTGATTTATCATTGATTTTGCTAACAAAATCAATTTTACTAATTTTAGATGGATTTGATGCACTATTGTTAACTCGAAATTTATCCATTTTTATTGTTTTGCTCTGACGTCTAACAAATTGAATCAGTTCTTCGTAGGTGGGTAAGCCTGTGTGATCTCGAATTAATTCGAAGGCTTGAACTGTTTCACTGGGAAGTTTCGTCATCGAAAAATAAGTCAAAATATAGTCGGTTAGATCTTCGAGTTTTAAACGTTTCAATGCAACAACAGAGGTATGGAATTTTTCCAGAAATATTTGTAGCTGGTTGTGGTTTGAATTGTACGTTGGACGAAAACTAAACAATCGATCTAAATATAAATTAGCTAGATATCTTTGATCTTGATACGTATCTTCAAGAAGCTTCCAAATCAATGTATAATTACCTGGGGTAGATTCAAGGCCACTACATGTTTTCAAAGCCTTTCCTGTAAGGCTACTCAAAAGATATTGCAGCTTTTCTGCTTGTGTAAGCTCAGTCCTGATATGAACAAGCGGCTGAAAGTTTTCATAAAACAGTGGCCATAACGTTAAATCCTCTCCGTCTAATTTCATCAATTCAATTTTAGGCAAATGAATCCTCGACCGATTTTGAGATGGATGGCTACATTCTGAAGGGCTAGAAACGACTGTTTCATTCTTGATGAAAGACATAGCCAGATATTCAATATGATCGCACAACTCTTCAAAACTTTCTAAAAACTGATACGACGGTGTCGCTTCAGGGGTTAGTTTCTGGTTTAAAATGACAATTTGTTGGATTAGATCGTGATATTCCACTTTGGTTTTTGAAAACGTACTATAACGGATTTTAAAGTTTTCTAATTTTTTAGAATTTGTTGAATCAGCTTTTAAAGCTTGATACCATCGTCATAACACAATTGTATTCTCCGAAAAATAACTTCGCGTTTGGAAAACACACGATCTAATTCTAATTCAGTCGATGATTTAGCAGGCATTATTATGGAATGTTGAAACGAACGTGATTAACGAGATTATGAAAATATACCAAACCAAAAAATATGTATGATTTACAAAATGATTATAAGATAGAATTGAAAATAGATATGTGTTTCTACCAACATGCAGTAAAGATATAATCGCGAAGGTCCCTGCTGGGGCGCAAATGTTGTTGCAACTAGTATCAACCTTGGGTGAATGTCCAGCGTTAACTTGTGATTATCGGTAAAAAACTAAGATAGGTAACTTACCCCAAACGTTGCTAAGCAATCAGATAAGATGATTCACGATGCAAGAAAAAGGGATGGGAAATGGATGGATATTTCTACCTCGTGATGCCACTTCGAATTCACTGAAGACCGCAATCGAATACTGCGAAGCACTTAGTAACGTTTGTGTTAACGATAACGATAAAATCATATACTACTAAATATACACTTATCACTATTACTACATTTAATTGTGAAAGCGCGGATAAATTATAGGATATGCCCAATATGGCTACTATATTCTACTGGAAAAGTTAGATTAGAACTACTAATTTTTTTACTGTCGGATATGTTGTACCAAAATTGCGTGGGAGTCGACACGTGACCCTATTTTGCTCTTTTACCGACAGATAGAATTTTGTTAATTGTCATAGGTCGAATGCATGTTTGTACAAACACATTGTTTTCTACAATAATAATTATATAAATAACAATTGTCTAACAATTCTAATTACCACCCAAACAACAATAAAGATACTGCATTAACAGATACAAAATTAACACTTAATACAGTAACACCAGTAACACTTAATACCTACAACTTTACTTCTAATAAATTTTTCGATTTTTCAAATAATAAGGGAGATATGTTGAATTTTGTGTTTCCACCTCCCTTAAAACTACCCTGGGGTTTAAAAAAACTAGAAAACACGCTTTTATAAAAAATCCAACTAAAAAATAGAAAATAAAATTTAATACATTTGGATTAAGAAAAGTGTAAATAAGAAACAAATGTATATTAATGGAAAAAAGCGTGGGGTGCTAGTGTCAATAGTTATTCGATTAATATACATTAGTTTCTTATTTACACTTTTCTTAATCCAAATTTATTAAATTTTATTTTCTATTTTTTAGTTGGATTTTCTATAAAAGCGTGTTTTTTTTGTTTTTGAAACTATAATTTATTTGTAAATCACGGTTATCATTATATTATGGATATTATGAAATAATAATAGTATGCGTGTTAGATTTGTCGGTACATTTATGTATGTATACGAACAAGACGTAACTACCATAAGAGTCCCTACGCGGTTGTGCTAAGCTAAGTGCCCGATCAAAGAGTAAGTCTGTGGAACTGCACGCATGCGTAGTTCCCGCACTAGTTCTATCTCTCTTACTCTCATGCAAAGGATGCGGATTTGTGTTTACTAAATCCATAACAGTTTTTATTTTAGATCGCAATATGGATAGGTACATAAAAGATATCGTAATAGATGGCAAAACTATTTCACATACAGTTATATTAATGCCTCCAGACGGAAGCTGCCTTTTTCACTCAATTTCGTATAGACTGTATGGGGAAAATTTTTTTAAGTATACACAAAAAGTTAGAAAAGAAATAGTTAATCACGTTGTTACCAATTGGCAAGATTTGCAGTGTATGACGTTTAACGAAAATGGCAGCAATTATGATTATATTGAACAATATCGTGAAGCCATGCTAAAACCTCATACATATGGCTCGCTCAGTGAAATAGAAGCTGCTAATATCTTGTATAATTTGAGAATGCAAGTTTACCAATCAGACGACATGAAGTGTATAGTTGATTTTAATCCTGAAAAAAGTCAGATTGCAGTATTACGTTTTTTTGGAAATTTTCGGTCTGGACACTTCGATATCTGTATTCCAATAGCTGCTTCCGAGAGATCTGATGAAGAAGATTCTCAAAATATTCAACAAATAGGTGATGATATTTTTGAAAATGGTATGGATAGGTACAGAAAAGATCTTATAATAGAAGGCAAGAACATCCCGCATACAGTAATATGCATGCCACCAGACAAAAATTCTCTATTTAATTCAATATCATATACGCTGTATGGAGAAAATTTTTTACAGTATACAGAAAAGGTTAGAGAAGCAATAGTTAATTACGTTATTGACAATTGGCAAGATTTTCAAAATAAGACTTGTAACGAAAATGACAGCACTTATGATTCTATTGAACAATATCGTGAAGCTATGGTAAAACCTCATACATATGGCTCGTTATGGGAAATACAAGCCGCTGGTATCTTGTATAATTTGAGAATGGAAGTGTACCAATCAATTGACATGAAGTGTATAGTTGATATTAATAAAGAAAAGAGTCAGATTGCACGACTATGTTGTTTCGGGATTGGTGTTTCTGGACACTACGATGTATGTATTCCAATAACTACACCCGAGAGTTTAAATGTAGAAGAATCTGAAAATATTCAACAATCAGGTGATGGTATTATTGAAAATGTCAAAGAAACAACTAAAATAGGTTCGGAACAACCAAGGAAAGAGAATCCCGGGCGGCCAAAGAAAAAAAAACCCGGGCGACCGAAAACTTCTGATAAAACTCGCGAGGAACAACTTCGTGATGCGCAGGAGCGATACATAAAAAAAAATCAAAATGTAAATATGAAAGCAGTGTCAATATTTGGTAAAAAAAATCCTGAAATAAAAACCAAATGGGTTAAGAAATGTAAATTACGAAAAAATTTAGAATTTTCGGGAAATATTGAAAATCGTTTAGAAGCTGAAAAGAATATTAAATGGGTATTACAGAATCGCAAAAGCTTAATCGGCAATTATTTAAAATCACTTGAAAATTTAAAAAAAATCATGGTAACAGGACTTGAAAAATATCGAATATTACCTAACGACTGTCATGATATACTTTCCAAATTTCAGGCACTTTTAGGCAAATCTTTACATTGTCCTACACCGAAGAACCGTATTTCACTGAAACTTCGTATAAATTATTGGAACACGGTAGTGTAGCCGTTATGAATAATAATGGGAGAGGTGTTTTACACGACTCCCAAGAAAACATTAGAAATAAAAGAAGAGGTGAAAGTTGGACATGTGATATAAAAATTTGTTTATTAACTGAAAAAATGGTAACAAATTTGGAAAGAAAATTTATTGAGCTATCAGAGTGCCCACCAAAAACTATTTATAAGTTTATGTTAAGTGAAGAAAATTCATTTAAAAATAACCTTGAATTTTTTAATAGTTTAAAGAGTCATTTTCCAAGTATCAGAACTATGATTAGACAACTGTATGAAATGAAATCGTATGTTTATAAAATCTATGAATTAGATAATGCTTTAGAGGACGTTAATTTAGATAAACTTAACGAACTATGGAATCCGGCGGACATTATAATGAACAAAGGACATGATGTATATAATGTGGATTGCGATTTGTCCGATTCGAATTTAAATGAAGACCAAATAATAGAAAAATATCAAACTTCATTGACTGACAAGAAAGAAAAATATCTAGATACGCCAAAAAATGAGTGTATATCTTGTCAAAGACTTTTCTGTTTAAGAAATTTAACATCTCTTTCAGCAATACGAAAACCATTAGAAAGTAATTACTGGAAAAGATTACAACAGTTTATGGAAGATAAAAAAGTCAAGTTGAGTAATTTTATTTGTACTACATGCTTATTGAACTTCCGATCGAATAAACTTCCCACAAAATGTATTCTTAATGGACTTTATAATGCAGAAGTTCCAGATGAAATAAGAAAATTAAATGAGTATGAAAAAATTTTAATCCAACGAGCAAAAGCCTTTCAAGTAATTACATCCATGGTTCCTGTTTCCAAGAAACGCATACCTAATAGACACGCTATTAAAAAAATGAAAGGCAGAACATTTCATTTACCACTTCCATTAGAAGCAACATTAAAAAAAATAACAAGACCTGAAGAGCCTTTAAATACAGACCATTTATTAATTTAATTAATAAATTCAATGACAATGAAATGTGTCGGATATACGCTATAGTCTTCTACAGTTTGTCATACGTAACCGAAAGGAATTTGGACAAACATCTGTATGTTGACACGAAAGTATACACAAATAAACAAATATTAAACAGGAATTATATATTCTTGTTAGAGGACATCCAACAAAAAGTAAAATAATATGGCAGGATCTTGTAAATTTAGAAAATATTTATAATGCCTTAAAGTTTTTCAAATATAATAACAAACATTATTCTGGTATAGTTTTACCGGAAAACTTTCGACAATTACAACATCATATAGATTCAGATATACAATTTGAAATTGAAACAGTAGATTTCAACGAACCAAAATATTGATGGTGCATTATTAACACAAGTAACTGAAGAAAATCAACATGAGTACGAGCAGTATACAATATATCCTCTTCATGAGAGGCGACAAAATAAATCTGCGGCATCTGTTTATCAAATGTTGAAAGTGAACGCCCGCCCTTTAGATAATCGGGACAAAGATATTGATGTAAAATGTTTTCCAGATTTGTATGTTGATGGTAAATATGGTCAATTTTAACCCAGAGAAAAAAAAATCTCATCAGCTGAATTTATTAAATCCAAGTTAATGTCGAGTCACGCTCAATATAGACGTAACCATCAATATATTTTTTATTTATTAAATGATGCAAATATGCGTCAATTGAATGCTGGTATATTTTATATGATGAATATAACTAAGCAAAATGAAAAGTTAACGAAAAAAATTTATTTAGAAATGATGGAAAGAGAAGAACTCGAAGGAGATTTGACAGCAATATTTAGCCGTTTAAGAAACACAGAACAATATTGGAAAAAGCCTAGAAATGAAGTTTTGTGTATGACGAGATATTATGGACCAGCTACTTGGTTCTTGACTGTCAGTCCATCAGAATGAAATTGGACTGATCTTGGGCAATATATTAAAGATATCAATGGCCCTGATATGGCCAAAAAGTCGATTAGTGAATTAATTGCTCAAGATCCCGTAGCAGTTTCAAGATTTATGGATCTTAAATTTAAAGCATTATTAGATTTTCTATGTTCAAAAGGAGAACCTTTAGGAAAAGTTGAACATTATTTCTAGCGTCGTGAGTATCAATCCAGAGGATTACAACATTTTCATTGTATGTTGTGGATAAAAAATGCACCTATACTTAAATACACCTATACTATAACAGTCTACCGTACAAGAGGTGGCTAATTTCATATCAAAATATGTAACGTGCGTTATTCCAAACAAACAAAATTCACCACAATTACATGATCGAGTTATGAATTATCAACTTCATAAACATAATAATTATTGTTTAAGGAATAAAAAAAAATCAACTGGCTATATTCGCGTTTGCAGATTTGGTTTTTCACGTCCTGTAACAGATCAAATGAAAATAATAGGAGTTACAGAGTCAGTAGCAGCAAAGAAAACTCTATCAAATAAGAGATTGTACAATATACCTAGGACAAAAGAATCTGTTTATATCAATGACTATAATCCAGTAGTACTTTTAGTGTGGAATAGAAATACAGATATTCAGTATATTGGTGAAATTACAACTGTATTTAATTACTATATCACTAAGTATACAACAAAAGGCGAAAAAAGTTATGTAACAGAAATGTTTGAAATTATAAATTCTACAAAAACATTAACGAGTCGACTTTTTAATGTTGGTCTTCGTGCACTCAATAACAGAGAGTGCGAATTACTTGAAGCAAGTGATACTTTGCTCGATTTATCCCTTTATGGAACTGATCCTGAAACTATTTTCAGATGGTTTGACGTGAAAATACATCGTAACCGCAGAGTTAAATCTAAGAAAGATATAATCAATTTGCATCCAAATTCATCAGATTTATTTTACAAATCATTGATTGATGATTATTATCCAAATAGATCTGCAGAGTTGGAAGAAATGAACCTTTATGATTTTGCCAGATGGTATGACATTGTCGATAGTCGTCCTGTTTATAGTAATGCTGAATGTTATCAAATTGGTGACGAAAAATTTTTAAAAAGAAGAAAACGACCATATTTAATCAATCATTATCCACTTGATATTAAAAAGTATCCAGAACAATATTATTTTGCAATTTTACTTTTGTTTATGCATTGGCGTAATCTTGTCGAATTAAAAAAAGGTCAAGATTCATATACGGAAGCTTTTAATATAGTTAAAGAAACTATAAACGATGGTATAAATTACGGACAGCTGCAAAATGACTACAGAGAAAATTTGGAAAAAGCATTTGAAATGATCGAACAGAAAATAACTGAAATACAAAAGAACAGGCAAAACGATGCAAATGAACATGATGATGATGCAATCGAAAATCCAATAGAATTTGAACCAGTACAAGCAATTAATGCAATGGATGATTTTCGATTAATTAAAAATATATCAGATCAAGAAATGAAAGAAATGATTGATAATTTAAATTCAGACCAAAAACGTATATTTGATAAAATTCACGAAACATTGGACAAAAATTCGAGCACTCATAGACTTTTCGTGAGTGGTACAGGGGGTACGGGTAAAAGTTACCTAATAAATACAATAAAACAATGGGTGTCGAAAAATTTCAATAAAACTGTGGCTGCCACTGCGCCCACTGGGATTGCGGCGTTTAATGTTAATGGGCTAACTGTCCATAGGTTATTACAACTACCAGTTGAACATGGATTAACACCCAAATATAAACCTCTTTCAGATCAAGTTTTAAAAGTATTACGAGCTGATTTATCGAACATGATGCTCATAATCATAGATGAAGTGTCAATGATTTCCAACATAACTCTTATGTATATTCATTTACGTCTAATGGAAATATTTGATACCTCTGATAATGAAAATGGCTGGTTTGGAGGAAAACATATTTTGGTATTTGGGGATTTGTTACAACTACCGCCTGTCAGAGAACAATCACCTTTTGAAGATATATCAGCTAAAGATATAAATAAACTAATAGGTTCATTAAGTGTTATTACAAATTTGTGGAAAAAATTATTTAGTTATGAAGAACTTTGTATTAACATGCGACAAAAAAATGATAATGATTTCATGAATCTGTTGAGTCGATTACGATTAGAAGTTATAACAATAGAAGATTCGAAATTATTATCTTCCAGATTGTTGAAATTTAATTCCACTTCTGTTAATGACAAACTTCAAGAATTGACAGTTCACCTCTCATCATTACCTGAGAGCACAGTTTGTTTACTGCCAACAAGAAATATGTGTGCTCAACTTAATGAAGCAATGTTAAAAAGAATTGAACAACCGGTCATAGAAGTAATTGCTATTGATGAGGTTGAATGTCGAAAATCATTTTCTAAAAAAGTTCGTGAAATATTAGATAAGTATGAAGATGATTCATCTATGACAGCAGGTTTAGAGAGAAGAATAAATATAAAAATTGGAGCTCGTGTAATGCTTCGAAGAAATGTCGATCTCAGTTTAGGACTTGTTAATGGTTCAATTGGTAATGTGGAGCAAATCTTTCGGGATATTGACGACATAAATAAAATTAAGAAAATTCGCATAAAATTTACACATGGCTTGGTACACGATTTGGAACCAGTTAAAAATAAATTTGAAGTTTTCTATCACGCGTTTGTGTATCGTGAGCAATTTCCAATATGTCTTGCTTACGCTATCACTATTCACAAAAGTCAAGGTTTAAGTTTGGATAGTGCACTTCTGGATATAGGTTCCTGTATATTTTCCTGTGGACAAGCATATATTGCGCTATCTAGAGTTAAAAATCTTACCGGAGTTCATCTTATTAATTTTGATCCAAGCCAATTACAATCACAAAAGAGTGCAATAATTGAATACAACAGGCTCAGAACGCTTTATCGTCCTGATTTATCGAAACTACCATTCAAGAAAAGTCATCTGCAAGATGTTACAGATAGAGTGTGGTCTAAACATCTACACACCACAGCAGTTCAAAAAATAGTTGAATCAATAATGGATAAAAAAAATCCATCTAAACGAAAACAGCCTACAACCAAGAAAACTTCAAAAAAAAAGAAGTTTGATTGTAGTAATTGAATAAATGAATAATTGTGACTTTGAATAAGTTAAAATAATGTGATGGATTCAATTGTTGGAAATTTGTAATTTATCGAGGATTTTGGATTATTTAATAAATGATTTTATTGTAAAAATCAATGCGATTCAGTTAAAAAGATTGATTTTTGAATATTTAAAATTTAATTTTCAGATAAAATTACTTTTACAAATTATGATTACGTTAAAATTCATTACGAGTGTAAAAAACAAATTTATTAATACTAATAAAATGAAAAATTGAAATTGATTATCCTTTTTATTATACTGAACAATTAATCTGAAATTTTGCCGATTATTGATTCAATTTGTACAATATTTTGTACATTAACAACTTTATGACGATATAAATTATTATTTTAATTTTACTTCAAAACTTAATGTGAAGTATAATGAACAGCTGAATAAAGTACTCATCTTGAACAGGAATAAAATTAACGACATTCAGAAATATATAAATATTGTCGTTTTGAAAAAACTGTCAAATGTTGTCTTATTAATAGCTAGTTCAGAGTTATCACAGAGTTCTTGTATGTGAATTGAAAAATAATAAACGTACTCCGAATTTATACGTAATGTACTCTATATTGTTGTATGTACATCAATAGCGAAGAGGTTATAAATCAAATCAATTGTAAATATCAATGTATAAATTATTTTATTATCACATTTAAGATTTTTTTTATTTTAACTATGTATTATTAAATTTATATTTTTCATTTTAATCACATACCATTTTTAATTATATATGCATTTTAACATAAATAAATACAGAATTATAATAAGATAACAATTATTGAACAATTGAATCCAAATCATCACTTATAATTGAATTCAAATATTATAAAGACGAAAAAATGAAATAAAAATTTTATTTATAAATTTCTTACTTAGAATTACCTGCGAAAAGTTTCTAAATTCATAATAACAGCAATTGGTTTGGTGTTATAGGAAAATGTTAAAACAAACAAACAAGCTACAAAAAATAAATAAATCGTCTATGCAGTTCAAAATCGGAAAACAACTATTTCAACATCAAATATAATATATTCATTTAACAAAATGGCTTCCTCATAGGAGGCCACAAAATAATTTTTAATAAGAGTAATATATTTATTTATTTATATCGGTCCGGTTTATAGATAGATTTATTTATTTATATCAAGTCCGGTTCTGGTATTAAGTGAATAAAGTACTGTGGTACGAAACTCCAAAACTTATTTCGATTTCGGAACGTTTTGAGCTTACTGTGCCACGAATAGTTATCAGAAAGTGAAAAAGTGAGTGAATTTAAGGTGAAATAAATAAAATCTCTGTATTTATACTGATTTAATTGAGACTGTACTGAGATGTCAACTTTGACGTTTTGAATAACCTCAAACTTTGTACGGTATATTTTTATTTTTATTTCTAAATAAAACAAATTTAATTTTCTTGCTCCAGCCGCCGAATGTACGCGCTTTCTGGCCGCATTTTACGCCAGAATGAACGATTTTCATGGCCTTCTCGAGCTGCAGTGCGCTTTTACTTTCTGGCCGTTACCATAGCAATTGTTTTTATAACATAGCAATTATTCGTAAAATGCGGCCAGAAAGCGCGTACATTCGGCGTACATGGAGCAAGAAAAATAGTATACGACCCACGGCCAAAAAGTTGGATGCCCTGACGTATGTGATATAGTTGCCTCGGCTTCGCCTCGGCCATCACATCACATACGCCAGGAAATCCAACTTTCTGGCCTAGGGACGTAATATACTATATTAAGATATAAATTATAACAAAGATTAAGAAAAGAAAGCTACACTGATAAGATATATTACTCCGAAGAGTCGATCTGGTATTGTATCTTTTCGCAATCAAGCTTAAGTAAACAAAAAAAAAACAGGTCCGTATTTGGAATTAGGTAAAATTATGAGTAGTAATGATGAATATTCAACAGACGATAGTAAAAGAAAAAGAGATCCAGGTGATTTAGGAGCTTTTAAAGGAAGCAAAAAAATAGCAAGATCACCAGTGAAAATGCGGGATAATGATGAAAAGTTAGAGGAAATATTCCAACTGCTGAAAACTGTGTCATTAGATGTACAAAAAATTAAGGATGAACAACAACAAATCCGACGTGAAATGAAAGAATTGAAAGATGAAAACATCAAAATGAAGCAGGAAAACGAATCATTAAAATTAGAAAATGAAAAAATTAAGAAAAATATAGCAACTCTAAACGCGAAAAACGAACAATTGGATAAAGAAAGAAGAAGGAATAATGTGGTGGTTACAGGTTTAGAAGTGGTTAAAGAATGTTAATGAAAATAAATTAAAAGAAGTGATGCGGGACTTTATCAAACAAAACTTACAAATTGAAACTTCAATCAGGTCAGCAAATCGAATAGGGAAAGATACACATCTGGTTTCGTTCAAAAATTTAGAAGAAAAATGGAAAGTTATGGAACAAAAAGGCAAATTAAGGGACTTAAAGGATCAGAAAGTATATATAAATAATGACCAGACAGTTAGGGAAAGGGAGATACAAAAGTCCATAAGGGAAGTAGCTACACAAGAGGGACAGAAGGGTAACCGGGTAAAAATTGGGTACCAAAAATTAAAAATCGGCGATGAAGAATGGGAATGGAATAACGAAAGTGACCGGTTGGAAAGACAAACAAGAAGCAGTGATGGAAAAAAGTAAAAAACGATATAATGAGTGGTAGACGTACAACGAAATTGGCTATGAAAATGGATATGAATTTAAAAGATTATGAAAATGAAAACCGGAAAAAAGAAGAAAAAGTTAAACGGCAGTATAAGAAACTTTCGGAACTAGAAATGAAAATTGCTACCTGGAATGTGAGAAGTATATATGAAGAGGGAGCACTTAGGAATTTGACCGAAATAATGGTAAAGTACAAAATAGAGGTGGTGGCGTTACAGGAAACAAAGCTCTTAGGAAAAGATATTGTGAAAATCGAGAAGCATATTCTGTTTAAAAGCGTAGGGGAAAATAGAATGTTAGGGACGGGTTTCATTCAGAATGAAGTAGCAGGGAAGACAGTAGTAGATTTTGAATCTTACTCCGATAGAATCGAATACGATTGAGAGGAAAATATAGGAAAATATCGATTGTCAATATCCATGCACCATCTGAAGAAAAAAATATTGAACTGAAACAAGCTTTCTATGAAGATCTTCAAAGTGTAGTGAATAGTTTGCCAAGATACGATATCAAAATTATAATAGGATATTACAATGCGAAGATTGGGAGGGAGGAAATATATAAAAATATAACAGGAGCCAAAAGTAAACATGAATATAGCAACGAAAATGGAAGATACATTATTGAGTTCGCGAGAGAAAATAACATGAAAATAATGAGCACCCATTTTGACCACAAGGATATTCACAAGACAACCTGGATGTCACCAAGTGGGAATGCTTCCAATCAAATAGACCATATGCTAATTGAGGAGAGAGACATGGGAATAGTAAAAGATGTGAGAAGCTACAGAGGAGCAGCTAGTAACTCCGACCACTTTCTGGTTGTTGCCAGAATAAAACAAAGATAACCTATAAATCAGATTGGTAAGGGAGTGATCAGGCAAAAATACAATGTTTCAAAGCTAAAAATGGAGGATACGAGAAAACAGTTTGAAAGGATGATTCAGCAGACCTGGGAGAGCAAAGCAAAGGGGAAAATGTAGAACAAAAGTGGGCAAGAATTCAAACGGTTGTTGGAGGTGCAGCGAAATGTGTGCTTGGAAAAAATGAATCAAATAAAGGGAAGGATTGGTTCGACGAAGTTTGTGTTAATAGTTTGAAAGAGAGAAATAAGGCAAGAGTTAAGTTGTATAACGATAATACACCTCAAAACAGAGAACAGTATGACCAAAAGAGAAAAGAAGCAAAGCGTGTCTGTAGAGCAAAGAAGAGAGATTATTGGAATAAAAAAATTGAAAAGATTGAAAACAGGTTTATGAGCAATGAGATAAGAAATTTTTACCAAGAAGTTAAGAATAGCAGGGAAAAAGGTTTGAAAACTGCCGCGTACTGTAGGGATAAGGGTGGTAATATGATAGGTGAAACAACTGAGAAATTGAAACGGTGGGAAGAACATTTCCAAGAGCTATTAGATGATGAAGAAAATAGTGACATAGTAGTAAATAGCTCTCAGCCAGTAAGTGAAAATGAAGAAGTCACCTTGGAAGAATTAGAGCAAATTATTTCTTCATTAAAAAATAACAAAAGCGCCGGAGAAAGTGCCATTACAGGTGAAATGTTAAAAGCAGGTGGTCAGGTATTGCACAGAAAAATTTTTGAGCTCATCCTGCAAATATGGAAGGAACAGACTATTCCCACAGATTGGAGAGGAGCCTTGATTTGCCCAATTCATAAAAAGGGAGACAAATCTCTCTGCGAAAATTATCGCGGAATTTCTCTTCTGGATGTAATTTATAAGGTTTTTGCGCTAATTTTAAGATCAAGGCTAAATACTTACATGGAGGATGCGATTGGTGAATATCAAGGAGGATTCAGGAAAGGAAGATCAACGATAGACCAAATTTTTACTGTTCAAGATATACTTAATAACAGCTTTGATAGAAATCTCGAACTACATATACTATTTATTGATTTCAAAGAAGTATACGATTCAATCATAAGAGCTAAAATGATAGAAGCTATGACGAAGCTAAAGCTACCCAAAAAGTTGATTGAATTGGTACTCATGACATTGAAGGAAACATGGAGTAAAGTGACATGGGAAGGGAAAATATCAAAAGCTTTTAGCGTTCAAAAAGGACTAAGGCAGGGTGACCCGTTGTCCACAATGCTGTTTATCTGGTGCTGGAAGTAATTATTCGGGAATGTAAATTACAAACCAAAGGAACTGTAAACCACTTTCGACATCAGGTTGTAGCTTTTGCAGACGACATAGCTATTATAACCAGAACAAAGAAAGAGTTGACCAGCGTATTTAAAAACCTGGAACATAAAGCTAAAGAGTACGGATTGACAATAAACGAACAAAAAACGAAGTATCTTAAGTTGCGAAACCACAATGCGGAAAATGAAAATGGTATTCAAATCCGATCGAGCGAAAAAACATATGCATTTGAAAGAGTAAGGCAATTCGAGTATTTGGGGGTGATAATTGAGGATAAAAGTGAAGAAGAGACCGAAATTAATAAAAGGTTTCAGAGTGGAAGTAGAGCCATGAGTTCTTTGAAAGGGGTCATGCTATCCAAAATGGTTTCAAGGAGGGTGAAAGTCCGTTTATATAAGACAGTTATTAGACCAACGGTTTTGTACGGAGCAGAAACATGGGCTGTAAATAAAAAAACTGAAAATAAGTTACTGATTCGGGAACGAAAAATCCTACGAAGAATCTTTGGAGGCCAAAAAGACGAAAGTGGACAATGGACTAGAAGAACCAATGAGAACATATACGAAATGTACAGTGACCCAAATATAGTGAAAGTTGTCAAAGCATGAAGGATCCGATGGTTGGGGCATGTCCAAAGAATGTCAATGGAAAGAATACCAAAGAAATTGCTCACTCAAGAAGAAGGTGTAAGCGGAGAACGGGGCGGCCGAAGAAGCGGTGGTTAGAGTCTACTTTAGAAGATCTCCGACAGATAGGAGTACAGAACTGGAAGCAAGATGCCTTGAACAGGAAAAAATGGAAACAAATTGTCAGAAAGACAGAAGCCATGAGCCCTTGAGGCTTGAAGTGCTTATATATATATATATATATTTATATATGAGTAATATATACATATACATAAATATTTACGCATTGGTCAACAACAACAACAACAAAAAAAGAGATGTATTAAAATATCAACAATAATAATCCATCAAGTAAATCCAGTGAGTAAAATCGATCGGTAAGTCATGTCTACGATTATTATATAACAACCATACTATATTGATGTTTTAACCTTTCAAAAAGCGCGCAGAGCGAGTTGACGTTATATAACGCGAAGCGGTCTCCTTTGTATATGTGAATCAAAAAAGAGTAAAGGATCGCGAAGCGTAAAGCAACGCAAAGTATACGCGAAGCGTAACAAAACGCTTGTATCGTTTTGTGCGAAGCCTTCGGCTCCGTATATTTAAGCCTTTCAAAAAGGAGTGATATCCGACCAAAAACATAAATGTAAGAAAGAGCCGAGTTTTCGGGAAAATCCTTAATGTAATAGTTCCTTCTTAAAAAGTGATGATATGAGAGTAAGGACCGAGCTATTTACAAAGTAAATAGCTCTAGACTTCATATAATAGTTGCTTCTTAAAAAGTGATGATATGGAAGAAAGGACCGAGCTATTTACAAAGTAAATAGCTCTAGACTTTATATAATAGTTGCTCTTTGAAAAGTGATGATATCCCATTATAGAGCAGAGCTATTTACAAAGTAAATAGCTCGGTAAACTATTAACTAAAAAAAATTAATGAGGGGTAAATTGATTAAATGTAAGAAAAAATTTTGTTGAAATTTGTTTCATAAGTTTTCCCTTAGTATGTTTTTAAAATTTTATATAACGCGGCAAGTTTTTTTTTCTGATGATTTCAAATATTTTAAAACTTGCCGCGTTATAAAATTTTAAAAACATACTAAGGGAAAACTTATGAAATAAATTTCAACAAAATTTTTTCTTACATTTAATCAATTTACCCCTCATTAATTTTTTTTAGTTAATAGTTTACCGAGCTATTTACTTTATAAATAGCTCGGCTCTATAATGGGATATCATCACTTTTCAAAGAGCAACTATTGTATAAAGTCTAGAGCTATTTACTTTGTAAATAGCTCGGGCCTTTCTTCCATATCATCACTTTTTAGGAAGCAACTATTATATGAAATCTAGAGCTATTTACTTTGTAAATAGCTCGTCCTTACTCTCATATCATTATTTTTTAAGAAGGAACTATTACATTAAGGATTTTCCCGAAAACTCGGCCCTTTCTTAAATTTATGTTTTTGGTCGGATTCACTTTTACAGTCAAGACATAGTTTGTGTAATTGGTAACGCTCCTATTTCTCCTCATTCTTCTTAAGGTGGATCGGACAATGGTATACATAAAATCGGTAATGTATAGATAAAAATCTGAATTTTTGATATGCTAACTCATACGTATAAAATAATTTTTTTAAATAAATCTGACGAAGGGTTTTCATTTAATTAATCATTAAAAATTGGAATTTTAATATGTTGTGAATAGCAAATGTTTAATGAACGCATACATCTTCGATAATGTTCCTCAACCTTCTATAGATTAATTAGTAAAAAAACTTCTACTTATAATTATGTTGAAATAAAAAAAAATAGTCTGACAAAGAGTTTTTAAATATCTTAACTAAAAAGCTAAAAAATACACGAAAATTTTCGATTATTTATTATTTTTAGTAATTAAATACTTACATAAATCCGATGACTAGTTGTTGACGCCAATGGAAAAGATTTAAATCAAAATCGTGATAATTGATATCAGAGGTATATATTAATGAACAAATAAATTGATAATACAGGTGTCAATGAGCCTGTTTAGCAAACTGATCCCTAGAGGGGTCTTAGTAAGTTAGTCTCTTAGTATTGTAAATATGTTTACAAATTCGATAATTTTGTGTTTACCAAAATTTTGAATTGGACACAAAAATAATAAATTTGTAGTTAGTTAGTTAGTAGTAACATCCAGTTAGTTTGGGATGCATACTGTTTTAGTATAATCTATTTTCAGTTAGTTGAAATAGTGAGTAAAAAATTAGTATCGAAGCATTAGTGATTCAAAAAACATTTAGTTAGTAGAAATAATTATAAAAATAAAAGTGAACTTGGACCACACCCAATTTGGCGATAATAAAATCTACAAGCCGACAATTGATGATTTACCGATAATCCCCTTTTTCCCGTTTATCCTATATCACCGGCAGAATCTAGTCAAGGTAAGTCCGAAGGAAACTTAAATTGGTATAATTGTTTTTTAACCATCATTAGGTTTTAGAATCAAATTTTAATTAGTTGTACAGTCCACTCCACGGAGGTTATAAGCTTAGGCGTGTCCACTAGTGATGTTAGATAGGTCTGTCAACTGGAACCCGACTTCATCGGAATAACACCAATTTTGAACTGAATCAACTACAAACCCCACATTTGATTGTTTTAAGGTTCATTTGTTTGTAGTAACAAGATTCGTCAAAATAAAATAATTAATTGTGTTCAAATAAAAGATAATGATAGTATCGTGAAAAAATTTATGGAGTATTTCTCTCTTTGCATGGATATTTCCTGGACTGAGCGCACTAATATATTTTTTGGCGATGTTTCGTAATGAGACCGTATAGACTTTTTATATTAATAAAATTGAAATGAATTGCTCAGTTTAAACAAAGATTTCATATATGTTTATGGCATAAATGGTTTGAATTGTCAGTAAATATTTTGCATGAATATTTTGATTAAAATTAAAATCATGGATGTAAGTATATTATTTAATTTTTTCATTGGATGTGTTTAAAATGTAAGTACCGAAGATATTCTCAAATTATGTTATGCATTATCAATCATATTTATCTTTATATTGTTGAACCGTTCTTAACAAGTTTCCAGATTTATTTTCAAAAAAAGAAGACAGATCTGGTTGTTGGAATGATTTGCACAGGGGAATTTACTAAATAAATAAATTAAAGACGATAATAGACATTAAAAGAGAGGCGAAGAAAATTGAAAGTAAAAAATTAATAAAATTGAAAATAAAAGAATAAGTTAATAATAGGTAATTAAAATTAATTAATAGACCTATTACATTAAAAACAAATACTAAAAACTATCAATAAAACTTTTAACTAATTAAAAACTTATATACTAACGATAAAAAAAATGTACAAGGATCGAGTTACGCGCATCCCATTGGTTCACGCTATCGTGTGAAGGGACACTCCTGTAAGATAATTAAATGAAATATTAGCCACGTAAATTTTAAACTGTAAACAACAGCATGACATTTTTTAATTTTTTTGTTATTCACAATACAAAAAAACAAGAAAGCTTCTTACGATTTTGGATTCGAGACGATCCTTAAATTTAAAATCAAATCTCGAAATTTAAATTTAAAATCAATTATTTCGTGTTAAATTAAAAGAATCGAACGTTAGCGACAATATATCAGAATAAAAATTAATTATTATTTCGAATTTATAAAACATCGAACGGTTATTTTACCGGTTCGGGGTTCGATTAATTTAAAAAAAAAAGGAGGATACACATTGGATATTCACAACATACGTTCGCAACGAGCTACAGATTTGGATTTTTTTTGTAAGAAAACTCCGCCCGGATTACATCAACACCACGTGGACAGACAATTGCATGTCATACCTGAGTTGTCGGGAATATTACTGTTGGGTTGTCGTGACAGGGTCATCTCGCAGCATCGATTACATCTGGCGACCCCTAGGCAAGGTTCGTAATCATTTTATATCATAAAGATTATTACAATAATCAAAGAGAACTCTAGGTTTTTTGAAATTACTTTTCAAATTTTGCCCCAATTTCTAGAACATTTATTTTTATTTTATAAATAAGTTTTTCGACTACAATGTAGTCTTCATCAGTATGAATTACCTAATCGTAACTATCTCTGGGATATAAATTCAGAGATATGTTGCTTGTTGCTAATTTGCTGCGAGTCTCACAATGATATTAAAAAAGTTCTGTCGTTTTATATGATTTGACTGAGGGTATGATCTGACCTGAGGATTATTTGAGTTGACTGACTAAAGGATTAGGTGAGTGAAAAAGCCCACCTATTTATTGACGGTATCCTTTTGTGACTATGCGGCGTTGTTTTTGTCACTAAAGTGAGGGTATCGAAGCTAACATTGATATTCAGGTATTATATTATTTTGAAAATGATTTATTAGGCCGGGCCATTGTCTAAATTCATTATTTGTTTTCTCTATTTGTATATGTAGATACTTTCGTATGCATCTAATTCTGTGGGGTTTTGTACCGATTTTGAAAACTACTGAAATCAATCAACGAAATATTTTATTATAAAAAATACATACCTCATTTTTTTTTAATACAGAACAAACAGTCACAATAAACTCCATGTTGATCACAGGTGACGTATAGTTCAGCAATATAAATCCTAGTTTTATCAGTACCAACATAGCTTAACCAAAGGCCACCAGTTGAGTCAACGCTACACTCAATTAAAGTGCGCGTATATTTGAAATAGCCTTGCACGAAACAAGTAGTATTTTTATTTGAATCGGTCGATCTACTTCCTTTTGCACACCTAATTAACTTCCACAAATAATATCTGCGCCTCTGAGGATGATGTGAGATTTTGCCGTGTAATTTAAAATACGGTAAAAATCTATATGTCACATTATATTACTAAAGATTTTCGATACCGAAATTTACTATGTTACAAATATGTCTTTGTTCGACGAAATTATTACCTGTAATATATTCGCATGCGTTTTTTTGTTGTGTACTAACAATTCGAATTCTATACGCATGATTTGTTAAATAGGTATTTGCGATAAATAGTTTTTATCGTTGTTTAAAACATATTTATTTTTGTTTCGTTAATCGCCACATGAACACATTTTTCTACTTGAGTAAATGTGAGATTCATATTAATATTTGTTGCAACGTATATTTCAATATTCGTATTCATTCCTCTTTTCGGCAATTTTTATATTCATTTTTACCTTATTTCAATCGACATAAAATTCGCTAATTTACCGTTTGGTAATTTATTATTTTGTATTCACTCCATTGTAGGTAAGGGTACTCAAAACGGGTTAGGTTAACGAAAATCCTGGGAGAGCATTGAACATATTCGGACTGTGGTCTAGGCAACCTTTGAGGCAGCGAAGGATGTATCGGTTGGGGAGAAATATGGTTTAAGGCCATCGGGTTAACAGAAAAATTTCTGTTTTTAGCTTGTAAAATTTTATATTGCTTAATGAAATGGCCGGGGATTTTACGGTAAGCACAACACAATTTTGAATTATTCGGTTTTGAAGAAAACGAATTATGGGCCAACCAACCAGTCTGATATCAATTTACACATGGCGTTATCCAATAATGCCATTTCTTAGCGCGAAAGTGGTAAAATTTTCAATTCAAAATCTTACGTAATATTAGATTCTCTACCCCCCCCCCTGCTTATGGTAAGAACTTATAATAATCAGTCAACACCCCCCCCAGCCTTAAACGCCTCCATAATTTATGAACGGCCCCTAATCAAAATCAGTTAAAAATTAACATTCGTGTGATGAAGATTAAGTTTAAAATTGGCTTCTGTTCAATCAAGATCAAGTTAAAAATCAACATTGTAGTAATCAAGATTAGTTAAAAATTTGTTCGATTCAATTGAGTTTAAATTTGACTTTGTCGAATGTACCATTGTAAAATTTTTTAAAAAAGTTTTGGAAAAGAAATTAAATTCAAACTCTTTTAAAAGCAAATAAAATCAGGTTTTTATTTCATAAAAATGTTAGTTTAATTTAATTTTTTTCTTTAAAAAAAAACGTGCGTGTTGTTTCAATTGAAAGATATTTAGTAAAACTTTTACTAATATTTTTTTTTGTCGAGTATCGGAATCGGTTGCAGGTTGAGTCCCATAACAAATGTCGACAATTTTACGGAAAAGGTAATACGCTGAACCATCCACAACTTTGCGACAGTAGAAGGTTCCAGGCCTACCGTAAAGACAGTCTGTTAGAAATTAAAAAGCGATATAAGCTATTCTGCTAGCATAAGTTCCTTCCGTCAAATTGTCCGAAAAATTAGGTTCAGGTGGAAGAAAACAACGGACAACCGGAAAATGTTATGTGAAAAGCCCGATATCCGAATGTTAAGAGCGTCTTATTTAAGAGACGTTCGGAGATATCGGAGTGAAGGTCGTCCAATTGTTTATATCGACGAAACATACATCCACTTAGGACATACCACACCTTTCGAATGGGCAAGTGACTCCATGTTAGGTCTAAAAAAACCCATATCGAAAGGTAAACGCCTTATTATAGTGCATGCAGGAGGAGAAATAGGTTTTATTCCAAATGCACTGTTAATGTTGAAGTCGGGAGCGAAGACCGGTGATTACCACGATGATATGAACCACGCCAATTTTTCTAAGTGGTTCAAGGAACAGTTAATTCCAAAACTCCCAAAAAACTGTGTCATCGTGGTTGATAATACTTCATACCATAATGTACAAACTGATAAGGCTCCGACTATGAACTCAACAAAAGGGGCAATGATTGAGTGGATGGGAAGACGTAGTATTCCGGTTGTCTAGACAACAAAAGTTTTGTTATATGAAGTAATACAACTACATAAACCAAAATATAAAAATTATACGATAAATAATATTGCCGTCGATCACGGGCATACCGTGTTAAGGCTGCCACCTTATCATCCAGAGCTCAACCCAATCGAAAAGACATAGGCTCTAGTGAAAAATTGGGTGGCCGCACATAATATAAGCTTCAAGCATGATGACGTCGTCAAATTGGCTGCGCAAAAATTTGCTGCAGTCACAAAAGACGATTGGGTGAAATTATATATACATGCACAAAAAGTGGAGCAAGAGTACGTCGAGAAGGAGTTTATAACGGAAGAGGTTACCGAAAAATTAATTATAAATTTCGACAATGACTCTAGCTCCGACGAATTTTCTGAAGACGACAACTAGAATTCACTAGTTGTCCCTTCAATAGATTTTTTAGTGCCACTGATTTATTGTTTGGTAGTATAATTCTAATAATGTATGGTTTCTATATTTTGGCTTATGTATTATGAATTACTTCATATTCAATTAATAAATAAAGAAGAGTATATGATATAACTAATGTTAAATATTATTTTTGCTGTTTTTAATTGTCAAAAAATGCCGAAATATATATATTTTGTCGCGGTATCCTGGCTCTCTTTATCCTCAAAGGAGCGCTGCCCGAACCTGCAATGATTCCGATACTCGACAAAAACAAAAAAAAATATATTAGTAAACGATATTACTAAATATTTTGTAATTGAAACAACACGCACGTTTTTGTTTAAAGAAAAGAAAAAAAAATTAAATTAAACACAAGTTTTAACGAAACAAAAAAAAAACCTGATTTTATTGCTTAAAAAAAAAATTATTATCCAATTTATTTTTTAACAATTATTTTAATTTTTTTCACACAATGTCAAACTTTGAATTACTTGATCCAATTACTTGTACAAATTCCAACTTTAACTTGATCTGGATTGAACAACAATTATATACTTTGAACTAATCAGACAATACTTGATTTCAACTTTGATACTAACAGACAATAGTCGATATAAAACTTTGATACTAACAGACAATAGTCGATATTAAACTGATCAGACACGATTTAAAAACTGATTTGAATCAACACTGGTCTCGGTTTATATACCCGCCATGGGTCGTTCTAGAATATGATTGTTTTTTTGAATAAATATTTTTTTGTTGACAATATACTTTCGCATGGAGGCTTCTAGAATATTTTAGTATATCAACACCCATGGACGTAGTCGGAGTGTTCAGATTATATATAAAATTAATTAAAAATTATACCTCTCCTTGGGTTTGACCCATAGTCATACCCCGCTAGGTTGATATTCAACTAGCGACTTAACGAACACGGCCAGTGTGAACTCAAAATCTATACACAAATTTTATTATACATTCATTACTGTAAGCAAGCTTACTTCTGTTTATTTGTTTTACAAAAACTATCTTGTTTTTACAAAATTATTTGTTTGTGATCTATTTATGTTATTTTGAAAAACATTCAATTTGTATGACTTTTGATTAAAATTAAATTATATGTAATAATTTTTTTCAATTTTTGATTTTTTTTTAAATAGAAAAACTTTAAATCAAAAGCAACAATTAATCTTATTATCATTTTTCGACTTAAAAAAAAAACTTAGTTTAAGAAAAAAAAAAAATCGAGCTATATTATTTTCTTTTTGTACTTTCAAAAAAAAAACTCCTTCTTTTTGCAAGGAGAAAAATATTGGTTTGTTAAATATTTTGCATAATATTTTACTTAATATTTTTCTATTAAAATGTGCGTTGGATCAAAAAAAAATTAATCTCAATAATTTTCATTACAACAAAATCTCCCCTTCTAGATTCCAACACACATTTTCTAATTTGCTTATTATATTTGGTCGACCAATTTTTGACTTAAGAACTATTTGAACTGTACTAGTACATTTAGCTAGCTAGCATAACTTAAAATTTGTACGTACACATTAGTTCTTCTCACTTTTTATCAACGGCGCCTGTTGTTGATTGCCGGTCGTCTGGGCCGCAAGTTGTACCCTGGCTCTAATGCTCTGGCCTCTGGCTCGTCCACACTTGGTACATCCCGTCGTCTTCCATCACCTCCATGCCTTTGACCCCCCAATCGATCTGGAAGTAGTTGGCCGAACACCTCGTTCCCCACACTCAATCTTCCCAGATTCCCATTGGTGGCGGTCCTTGCACTGGCCGGCTTCAAGAGACCTCCATGTATCTTCGTGGGAGGCACTGTATCCACAACATATATTCCAGCTGGTAAACTCCTCAGCACTCTATAAGGCCCTTTCCACTTCGGTGCCAATCCACTATGGACACCCTCCACCTTATTGCTGAGCACTTGATTACGCATCCAGACGGACTCTCCTGGTTGATAACTGAGTCCCGTCTCCACTTGGTCATTTACTTCGGCATTGGCCAATATTGTTTGCCGAGCTATCTCAACATTCTGTTGACGTCCTTGGCTTCTCTCGTTGGCCCAATCTTCAATATCTTGAGGCTCTTCAGCTGTTTGTATTTGCCAATCCCCAGGCTTCTTCATCTCAGCCCCCAGTAACAATTTGGAAGGCGAAAAACCAGTTGTTCTATTTGCTCTATTTCGTATCGCAAATAATGATTTGTGCAGTTGTTGATCCCAGTTTTTATGTTCTTGATCCAACAAATTTAATCGTAACAACTTCTTCAACTCCTGGTTCTGTCTTTCCGTGGGGTTGGCTCTTGGATGGTACATTGGTGTAGTCCATATTTCTGTGCTCCAATCTTTGTTCACTGCTTTCCATTCTTTTGATCTGAATTGGGGACCATTATCACTTAGTACTGCTCTTGGATATCCATAACGACTAAATACTTCGTCTTTCAGTACTTGGGCTATCTTCGAGGTCGACATGGCCCCCAATGGAAATGCTTCGATCCATCTAGTGAAAAGATCAGTCACTACCAATATATTTGTCTTTCCACGTGATGTGCGTGGGTATGGACCCATCAAGTCGATGCTGACTACCTCCCATGGTGAAGTAGGTCTTCGACTTCTCATTGCTGTACTTGGTTTCTGATTTAGTGGCTTCACTCTAGCACACGTATCACACCCTTTTACATATCGGCGTATGTCATCTTGCATCCCATACCAGTAGACGCGGTTACGGATTTGACGATACGTTTCTCTCCATCCAGGGTGTGCTGCTTCGTCACTATCGTGATATCTTCTAAGAAACCCAAGTCGGCGTTCTTCGGGAACCACTGGCACTTCTTGTACCATCTGTTGACTATGGTACCAGAGGATCCCGTCAGCTACGGTGTAATTAGCTCTTGTTCTGTCCACTCGTCGACGTAGATTGCTTCTTAGTGGACTATTGTGATCTACGATGTATCTTCTGATGGCAGTCACATCACGATCATCATCCTGCCATCGTCGAATATCATCAAGTGTGGGTGTTTCCACTTCAATTACGTTGAGGGTTATCGGTATTTTTGCCCTCTTTTCAATCACCCACTCTGGAATGTCCTCCACTTCTTCGTCTTCAGCCTTGCCCTGTGGTTGTCTGGACAAGGAGTCGGCGGCTTGATTATCTTTTCCGGGGACGTGAATTATCTCGTAATCATAGGCTCCCAATGCTAATGCCCATCTTGTCAATTTGGCTCGACTATCTTTAGTTTTGTTCAGCCATTGGAGCGCTGCATGATCTGTATATAATTTGAAGTGTCTTCCTTCCAGATATCCTCGAAACTTCCTCAATGCCCAGATTATCGAGAGACATTCCTTTTCTGTCGTAGCGTACTTTTTTTCTGTGGGTCCAAGCTTCTTGCTGGCGTAATTTATTATTCTCCTTGTCTTGCCATCATCTTCAATTTGAAATAATATTGCACCCAATCCGACGTCACTAGCATCCGTGTTTAAACAAAACGTCTTCTTAAAATCTGGATGTGCTAGTTTCGGTGCATTCACAATCGATGATTTCAGATTTTCGAACGCCTTCTGATGCAATGTTAGCCAGCGCCACTTTATGTTCTTCTTGAGCATTTCGCTTAGAGGTGCAGCTATATCTTCGTAGTTTTCCACGAAGCTCCTGTACCAACCACATAATCCCAAAAATTGTCGAAATTGTCTTCGTGTTCTTGGTACAGGGTGATTACTGATAGCTTCATTCTTCTCTTCCTCTCTGTCAATGCCGTCTTCGCTCAAAATATGTCCCAGGTATTTGACTTTGTTGCTGCCAATGACACATTTGCTTGGTTTACAAGTTAATCCATGTTGTTCTAGTCTTTCAAGTACAAGATCCAGGTGGTGTAAATGTTCCTTGACTGATCGACTGTAGATTAATATGTCATCCAGGTAAACTTGACAGAAATCTTCGATGTATCCAGATAGTACTTCGTTCATTAAACTCTGGAACGTAGCTGGCGCATTCTTCAATCCAAACGGCATGACGCGAAATTGATAGAGACCTCTTGGGGTGGTAAATGCTGTATACTCTTTCGATTGTGGCTCCATCTCAATTTGCCAATAACCAGTCTGAAGATGCAATGTAGAAAATATTTTGGCTCCATTGACTTTTCTCAACATCTCTTGCAGATCTGGAATCGGAAACGCATTGCTCTTTGTGATATCATTCAATTTTCTGTAATCGACGCACAATCGAAAAGTACCATCTTTCTTCTTCGGCAATACGACGGGTGCGGCCCAAGGCGATGTGGATGGTTCTATAATGCCATCGCCTTCCATCTCTTCAATCATCTCTTCTAATACCCGTTGCTTCTCATTGTTGTACGGGTATGGTCGTAATTTAATGGGGGAATTCTTCGTAATCTCAATCTTGTGTGTGATCGTTTTTGTCCTTCCAACTTTGCCGAAAACGCTGGGATGTCGCCGAATGACATCTTTTAACTACTCTTGGTTCTCAAGGAGTTTTATTTGTAACTCGCCCAATGCGTTGTTAATTGTTGCCACTTCTCTATGGGCTCCATCTGGTTTTCTCCATGCAATGCGGACTCTCTTATCACACTCCAAGTAAATTATACCACTCCGGTAATCGATGCTCACACCATTTTTTGTTAAAAATTCATGACCAAGTATTAAGTGGTTCCGTAGGCCAGGTACAACCATTACTTCAACATTGAACTTCATTCTTGATATCATCACATCCATCCACATTTTCCCAAGAATCTTAAAAGTATTATTACATGTGGCTCCACTCCCTGTACTATCTCTGACAGGGTGCCATTTACCAATACTTCTTGCCAATTCTTTGCTGATAAAATTGTGTGATGCTTGACTATCGATCAGTGCCAATATTGATCTTCCACGCACATCAACTTCCACAATTGGCCCATTCTGGTGTGAGTTCTTGGTCTCCATTGTTGTTAAATGGACCGGTAATTGTTGGTGTTCACGCCGATGTTGTGTGGTTTTGTGGAGGTTAATATTTTCTCCAGAACCAATCTCCTCCATTATTGATCCTGGCTCTTCGTCCAGAGTTCGAACCGTGGTGCGTAACTCGTCCACTGATCTTGGATTCGAAATTTTTACTAGTGGACGTATGTTGTTGCGTAATAAACTTAATATGATTGGCACCACATCATCTATATTCCTGTCGGCGTGCACTCTTCTGAATAGCTGCACCTTCATGTTGACGAACGCTTCTGTCTTCAATCCTGTGGGTTGGGAAACGGTCATCAATTCCAGTTCGGCTTTGGCTTTCCTTCCTATACTGTTGAAGAAACTCTCCAGTTGCCATTTCCACTCATCGAAGGTGTAGCCCAACCCACGATTCATCAATGCCCAATCTCTGGCTGGTCCTGTTAATTTTTTTGTGATCACCCATTCTTTCATCCAAATTTTTTAAGTTTGACATCATAGCTGCGAACACCTTTTCATTGTTGATGCAATTGGCTCCTCCGGATCTGATACCAAACTTCTTTGTCGTTCCGATGTAGGGTTGGCTGGTCCTTGAGTCCTTGAAGTTGGTGTTCCTTGTTGCCTAGATTGGTGCTCCTCCCATCTTGCCTGTAAGACCTCTCTAGTGCCAGTGCTGTCCAGCCCTTCGGCCTCCATCATCTCACGCAGACGTGGCATGGGAATGCTGCGGCTTGCCATTGTAATTCCTTTCTTCTTCCGTGCGTCTCCTGGTCCTGTCACGGTCGCCACTTGTCGCGGTATCCTGGCTCTCTTTATCCTCAAAGGAGCGCTGGCCGAACCTGCAATGATTCCGATACTCGACAAAAACAAAAACAAATATATTAGTAAACGATATTACTAAATATTTTGTAATTGAAACAACACGCACGTTTTTGTTTAAAGAAAAGAAAAAAAAATTAAATTAAACACAAGTTTTTACGAAACAAAAAAAAACCTGTTTTAATTGCTTAAAAAAAAAATTATTATCCAATTTCTTTTTCAACAATTATTTTAATTTTTTTCACACAATGTCAAACTTTGAATTACTTGATCCAATTACTTGTACAAATTCCAACTTTAACTTGATCTGGATTGAACAACAATTATATACTTTGAACTAATCAGACAATACTTGATTTCAACTTTGATACTAACAGACAATAGTCGATATAAAACTTTGATACTAACAGACAATAGTCGATATTAAACTGATCAGACACGATTTAAAAACTGATTTGAATCAACACTGGTCTCGGTTTATATACCCGCCATGGGTCGTTCTAGAATATGATTGTTTTTTTGAATAAATATTTTTTTGTTGACAATATACTTTCGCATGGAGGCTTCTAGAATATTTTAGTATATCAACACCCATGGACGTAGTCGGAGTGTTCAGATTATATATAAAATTAATTAAAAATTATACCTCTCCTTGGGTTTGACCCATAGTCATACCCCGCTAGGTTGATATTCAACTAGCGACTTAACGAACACGGCCAGTGTGAACTCAAAATCTATACACAAATTTTATTATACATTCATTACTGTAAGCAAGCTTACTTCTGTTTATTTGTTTTACAAAAACTATCTTGTTTTTACAAAATTATTTGTTTGTGATCTATTTATGTTATTTTGAAAAACATTCAATTTGTATGACTTTTGATTAAAATTAAATTATATGTAATAATTTTTTTCAATTTTTGATTTTTTTTTAAATAGAAAAACTTTAAATCAAAAGCAACAATTAATCTTATTATCATTTTTCGACTTAAAAAAAAAACTTAGTTTAAGAAAAAAAAAAAATCGAGCTATATTATTTTCTTTTTGTACTTTCAAAAAAAAAACTCCTTCTTTTTGCAAGGAGAAAAATATTGGTTTGTTAAATATTTTGCATAATATTTTACTTAATATTTTTCTATTAAAATGTGCGTTGGATCAAAAAAAAATTAATCTCAATAATTTTCATTACAACAATTTTTAATAACAAATATGCTGTCTTTTATTATTTAATGGCCATGATATATTGCTGATTTTGTCTGATATATTTGTTTACAGAAAAATATTTTACATTCTTTTTAAGGAGATCCTCGCGACTCGGCCATTTATTTAAAAGTTATTTTTTATTTTGTAAATTTATTCTACAATAGTTAATAACTAATAAAAAAAATTTAAAAAAGTTTGTTTCCGGAATTTCTAATGAAATAATTCGTTTGAAAATTTGAATTTTTACATGTGAGTAAATGGGAATCTACTCACCTGTCTATTCTATTTAGAATTTCATATCAACAACGTATTAAAAAAACTTTATGATTATATATAATAAACAAATAAATAAGCTTTCGATTAAAACAATAAAAAAATATCATCCAGCGGGATGGGTTACTTCCGGCGCATAAGTGACCGCGCTTTTTTAAATAGTATCAGATGTTATTAATTTACGCTAAAAATGGTAATATGAAAGATATTATTAGTTGAAAGAAATCCAATTGTTAGGTAAAGAGAAATTCAATAAATGAGATTTTTTTACAAATTAAAAAATATAAAATTTATTAATACATAAACCGACTTTTTAGGTTATGTTTGTTAAATATATATCAACAATTTAAATGTCACTACAATTTTTATTAGTCAATTAAATGATAATAATTTTTTAATGATCAAATTTTTAAAAATTTTGAACGGAAATATTATTAATTAATTTCATATTTATTTTTATATGCTTAAAAAATAATCATTATGAATTATTTTTTTTAAATCAAATTCAATTTTGACCCGGTTTCGTCACGAGTCGGACCGTAAAAATGTAGGGTCATATTCAGGACGTCAAGATTTATCGATTTAAAAAAAATTGAGGTTCCGAGTAACCTGCCTGAAATCCCCTTTTTGAAGCTAATTTGACTCTACCATATAGTTAAAGTTAAAGTACATGCCCCTGAATATGGATCAAGATTTTGTCCGACAAAAATCTGGTACCAATTTTATACCCGGCATGTATGATATATGCAAGGGTGTATTAAATTTAGCACGGATTTATCGCAGAAAAAAAACTTTGGTATTGATGTTCATAAAATGACCCAATTAGTTGCGCATATCCGTCTACCCGTCCGTCCGTCCTGTCAACACGATAACTGAAAAACGAAAAGAAATAACTAGCTGAAACTGTGTGTATGTGTGTGTTCTAGAGCTAAAAAGTAAGAACTAAAAGTAAATTTGTAAAACCGGATTGCTCTTCCCCTCTTCCATCCGTGGGGGTTTATATTCCTAGTAGATGGAAGATGGATATCCCCCATCATTGAAACCGTAACAGATAGGCAAACAATGTTCCTTTTTTAAGAATAAACAATTTTAGTTTGAAATTTTTTTCATAAACTTAGTATATATCGGGTAATGAAGCAGTTAATTCAGTTTTAATTTTTACTTGTTTTAACCCTATCCCAAGAAAGAAATCGTCTGGTATACAGACGGATCCAAAACTGAAAAAGGGACCGGGGTGGGTATCTACGGTGTGAGACCTAAAGCAAACATAAGCCTCAACTTGGGGAAATATGCCACAGTAATTCAAGAAGAAGTCTACGCCACACTGGCTTGAGTCCGTGAGAACTTACGTAGAGGCTACATAAACTAGAACGTATGTATTCTCTCGGACAGTCAAGCTGCTTTAAAAGCCTTGTCTGGAACTGAGGTTACCTCAAGGGTAGTCAAGGATTAAGGCCGTTTACACACGGAGTTTTTCCGACAGTTTTGGAGCGAACGCTCCAGTTGTACACTCCAATCCTGTGTGTGTAAACGCTGGCCGCCGAGACGCCAGGAGTGTGGAGTTGGAGCGACGTAACAGGAGTGCAGGCTTGGAACTGCACCGTCATATACATACACACGCTCCAATCTAACGTTCCAGACCTCTCAGTCCGTTTCAGACAAGTGTTAAGATTAGTTCTGTGTATTTATTTATTTCTGTTTATTTACATCAGTACGAAATGTGGAATCGGGACAATATTAGGACGAACTAAATTTAAAATAACCTGAAACGTTTTGTCGTCCATTCTTAAGAAATTTCTATAATCTTCTGGGTTATTTTCTCCGACTTCTCTCAATAGAGACACATGGCCAAAGCGTTCTCTATTCTATCTCCAATGCTTAACCCACGTTTTTCGCGGGGTTCTTTTCATTTTCACATATTACATACAGCGCTACACAAGCAATAACACTGTTTTTTTTGAAATCATATTAAGGTGGTCCACTCAAATGCAAAGTATTCAATTCGATTGACTGGTTATTACCTACAGAGTTTGGAGCGACGCGTGCTCCAAAACCTTTGTTTATTGTATTTACACGAAGGGTTTTGGCGCGTACGTTCCATACTCCCACTCCGGCGCGAGGTCCAGGAGTGTTGTTCTTTTGTCTACCATACTCCAACCTTATGCTCCTGGCGCGCAGCTCCAGAGTGACGCTTCAGAGCGGCGCGCCAGGAGCGTCAGTTAGGAGCATACGTGTAAGCCGGCCTATTGTCTAGAAGAACTGCTGGAACTGGCAAAACGGAACAATGTTTAATTGATCTGGATGCCGGGTCACAGTGATTTCGAAGGAAACGAAAAAGCAGATACCTTAGCAAAGAAGGGAGTCGGAATACCTTTCATTGGCTCATTTAGGAATTCCAAGGACTGCATGTACACAGATGTTCAACGAGTGGTCAAATACTAAACACCGTGATCACTGGGTAAAAGTATCTATCCATTGCTTGCTGATGTCTTTTGAGACCTCCGGGCAGTTTTTATGGAAAAAGTTAATTACTGCATGCTCAGTTGCAGTAAGCAATGTCAAGTACTGTTTTAACTTTTTTCGGGATCGTGATGAGTTTAAACTTCGTTTTCCGTTTTTCGTTTTCGTCCCAATTTGTTTTCCTCGGATTCCGATAGTTATTATTGGATCTTTTATTATTGATGGACATTTAAATGGAGAAAAGTACCTTCATTTCTTAAGAAACAATTTAAATGAACATTTAGATGATGTTGATCTTTAAACAAGAAGAACATACGTTCTACAACAAGATGTAGCTCCAGCAAATTACCACCGTGAAGTTCTTCAGTTTTTGAACATTTATTATACAGGAGGTTGGATTGGTACAGGTAGTAATATTTCTTGACCAGCCAGATCACCCGATTTAACACCTCTAAACTTTTTTTTGGGGGGGAGGAGGTATTCTTAAAAAATAAAGTATATTTGAACCAACCACCAAAATGTATTGATGCTAATGGCAGAGCATTTGAAAGTTAATAAAAAATGTTTAAATAACAGACACCTTTTGTTTTTATTTGCTTATTAGTTTAAAAAAGAAAGTAGGGAAATATTTTTAAAAAAACTTAATTTTTCATAATAGGTACTATAATGTTTGTAATTCTAAAATACATTCACATCAAAAAGAATAATTTAATTATTTATAATAAACATATACGTCAATGTATCATTTTTTTATACCATTTTCTAAAGTGGGTATGGTTTTGATAAAGAAAGTAAATTTTTAATAACAATTTAAAACTTAAATAGTTTGGGCAGATACTTATTAGTAATAAGTTATTACTAAAATTGAAAATATACTAGTTGTTAAACCAAAGAATACATATATACTATGGAGGTTAGAGATAGATATACAAATAAATGTCTCTTAGGCCCAGTTTTTTAAGGATAAACCTAGTTAGTTAACTCGCGTGGTTTAAGTTAAGTTCCCCCAACTAGATCCCGAAACTAGCGCCGCATAGTAGTATATATTATATTATTATATTTTATTATTATCATATATATTATTATAAGATCTGAGTAATAATTTATTATCATACATATTATTTATCATAACCTCAAATATTTCAATTCAAAGTATTAAATATTTTATGCAGTGATATAAAGTTATTAACTATTTATTAACAAAGAGTGATTTTTGTGTAATTGTCTCTAAAATTGTGAAGATTGCCACGTTATTGACACGTGTACAGTGTGTCATCAGGGAAAGGAGCTCGAAATGGGGGAACTTAAACCACGCGAGTTAACTAACTGGGCGTAACATAGTTATCGCCGACATAGCATAACACTTCATCGATGCACACGAGCCTCTCCACCAACGACAAAGTCCTACATGCCTAGTAGAGATTTCCTAGGCATATCTAGGAGAGATCATTTCCTTATTCTATTACAATAATTAAACAGTCAATAATAAAAAAAAATCGTTACGCAGGAGCTGCTTCAACTTAGCGAATTTCCTTACAATACATAAATTACTCTCTAGCGGTCACAATTTTATTGTAATCAAAATAAAATATCGTATCGGATATGATTTTAGTATTTGCAACTTGCAAGGCTGATTTTAATAATAAATGGCATAGGTCAAGGGGAAAGGGGGCATAGAGAAAGAAGAAAACATAAAATATAAAATATCTATCTCTCTTAATATTAGAACAATCCACAAATGTATAAAGAGTAAAGTTGTACAAAATAAAGTTTGCTACAATTTATTATCTTATCATTTTTTCCAAACTCTAATGTGTACCGAGATATTTAGAATTTTAACTTTCAATCTTTAATTGTAAATATTTCTGTAAATATTAGTGTAACAGAAAAAACGATAAGAAACAAAATTATAGTAAAACAAAGTACCTAAAACTTTACTCCTTATACATTTTTCGATTTTTCAAATATTAAGGGAGATATGCCAAATTTTGTGTTCCCCCCTCCCTTTAAACTCCCCTTTCCCCTTGCCCGATTTTACCCATTAACGAACTTGACCTTTTGAATACCAAAAGCACCTTCAATACCAAATTTAATTCCAATCGGAATAAAACTGACCGCTAGATGTCTATAGATATATACATATATATATTTATGTATCTTAATATATATAATTCTCCTGTACGTGTGTTTGTCACCTAACTCCTCCTAAACGAATGGACCGATTTGGATGTAATTTTGTGTGTATATTTCAATGGGTTCCTGGATGGTTTGAAAACACAATGGGGATCTGTTTTGCCAAACTGTCCCGCTTGGGAAATGATATAAACATTTAGTCTTAAATCTATTTAAGAATAAAAACAAAATAAATTTTTTTTTTAAATATAAAATCAAGCAGTTGGTATTTTTTTATATATAATGTAAATATAATATAATGTCAGATCATTGTAAATATAAAGTATATGTACCACTGACCTCCACCAGTCTTATAAATAGTGGAGGTCAGTGATATATACATATATTACATCTAACGCCTGTTATTGGAGTGATTACATGTGTGTTGTTATCTTATTACATTACATTATTGTTACATAGTATTTATTTTTAACCCGACTTCAAAAAGTAGGATGGTTCTCAATTCGTCTGTATTTTTTTATTTTTTATGTGTGTCACCTCAGATTTTGAATTATTATTTTTTGTTTTAAATGGTTTGGTTTCCCATTGGTCCCATTGGCCAAATCGCATTCTGATTTCCCGGGATCCCCGGGAAATCGAGGAAAATCCTCATTTTATATGTGATAACCGATTTCTGCGAAATTTTTTTTTTTTTGAAAGAGTATACTCTTTTATAATTGGAAAATAAAAAAATTTTTTTAAAAACCGACTTCAAAAAAATTTTTTACAAAAAAAAACCGACCCCAAAAAAAAATTTTTACAAAAAAAAAACAAAATGCATGTAAAAAAAACTGAAAATCTGTTATGGAAAAATTCACTAAAAATTTAAAAAAAAAAAAAAAAAAACGGATAAAAAAAATGTTATAAAAAAATGCACTAAAAGTTAGTAGGTCGTTTAGTTGGTCTACCCATATTTAGACAAATAAAATAAGTTATAGAACTTCAAAGTCACTGAAAAGCGAGAAATAAACCCTATTTTGACAAAATGGAAACCCGACTTTAAAAATCAAATATTCTATAACAAAAAATGCACTAAAAAGTAAAAAATAATTGCATATTCTTGTGCCAATTTTAGGTTCACCTAAGCAAAAATTTTTTAATATATATGTACAATTATTGTTATTTTTGGAGGCGGTGTCCAAAAGTTATGTGAATTTCTCTATGCTGACACTGACTTCAAAAATAACAATTTTTAAAATACTAATAATGCCAGCATAATTAGACGTAGAAACTAAAGTCGCAGAACTCGAAAAGCTAGAAGTGAAAGATATACCGCGGAATGAAGTTGAACGGAATCGATGGAATCGAAATCAACAACATAGAAATGTTGCGTTTAACCAATATCAAGCCAATATCGAGCGAAATCGATTACAGTTCACAGCAAATCGTTGCTATTGGACCAATGAACGTTGTGTGTCAATATTGAAAGGTATTTAAGTTTAAAAATGAAGCCGCTGGATTGTGTTGCGCGAGCGGTCAAGTCTAATTGGCGCGATTGGTACCGCCAGAAGAGCCACTATATTCATTGCCTTCGGGAAATGGGCCAGATTCTAAACATTTTTTGAATCATATCGAGCAATAAAATAACTGGTTTCAATTGACGTCATTTGGCGCAACAAAAGTTATTCGAGAAAAATTTAAGCCAAGTTTCAAGGTAAGTATATTGAAAAACAATAAACTTTTACCACCACGTGCCTGATGCAAAATACGTTGGCAGCTTTCAATTTTGTATCAATTGAAATGACTTAAAGTACATTTGTAGCTCGGTAAATTGCCAAAAGCAGAAAGAAGTGAGTGTGTTTAAAAAAGTTGATGGTGGAATGGGAGTGCTGAAAAAGTATTTTGAGAGCAACATGGTGGTACAAACAATTCGCTATACAATATCCTATAATTATTATTTTTTGTTACCAATTCGAATTCAATATTCATAGTTAAGACAAGACAACGTCTGTCGGGTCAGCTAGTATATATATATATATATATATATACATATATATGTAGGGTATAAAATAACTAATTAGAGAAGCGGCAGTAGAGATACGTGAGGGGAGCGAGCTCTCAATTCAATGAAAATTGAATGATTCATTATACCTGAAAACTACATTTTTCGTTAAAAAATTTAAGCAATTAAACACCCATAATTTAGCTTACTAAAATATTGACAAAAATTTGATCAAATCAATTGCAATTTAGACTTATTTTCAACTTTTCGTTCAGTAAATTGAAGGTTTTCAAATATTGGGAAGTGTTTGATTTCAGTCCGATTATCGAAAACTGAGTTTTTATTAGATCTTGAATTTTTAAGATCCTAAAAAACTATCCTGACTATCTATATGATAATCTCAAAAATATTTTTTAAAGAATTTTTACACTACTGTACCGATTGATTCTAAAATATAATCAGCTCTTAGCTGATTAAAAAAAACGTCAAATGCGGCCGTAAAATTTCATCGTAAGAAAATTAAAAAAAACTGAATAATTCAGTTAATTAGATTTTTCGGAAAAGAGGTAAATTTTTTTCCCAAAATGTTTTAAAATTCTACTATAAAAACTGTACCGGTTTTGAAACGCATAAGGTTGACTCGCTCTACGTTAGTGATGGGGAGAGCTCGCTCCCCTCACGCATATCTGCTGACGCTGCGTTTATTCCCCACCATTTCTTTTTCCGTTAACGCGTTTCTCTTATTGGTTACTTTATTTAATTATATCTTAAACTTATATCTTAATTAACCGTGGGTCAGGTGCAAAAATGTCCAAGGACTTTTCATCTTACAATTTCATCCCCTACCCACCCTTTCAAAAAACTCCATGACTTTTGACTCACTCTGTATATATATATATATATAATGTATTTACTTACCGACCGTATATATATATATATATATATATATATATAAATTTTACAGATGGTGATTTTCGATATCTACTAGTTGCAAAATTTTGAAGTCGGTACCAATAGCTCTATTTTCTTTCAGGAAATTCGCCAAATTAAAATAGAATAAATATTAATTTATTCTCTAATTTAAATTGTATGTTTTACATTGTCGTTTTAGGTTGACGTTAAGCTTGTTCTAACAAGGTATAAATATTACGGTTACAAATTACTGAACACATCGGTTATTTAAACGTCAATTTTATTTAAAAAAACAGAAAATTCAAGGATTTAATAATCATATACATAAACAAATATTATAAATTTTTAACATTAATATACTCAATAGGTAAGTCACATCCTATATACCCATTGTTATCGATAGAATATTGTAAAATGCTTCTCCAATATGGATCAATAGCTAATACATGTGGATTACCGATAATAATAAGTAACGCTTGTGCTCTTGTTAATGCAACATTTAATCTTCGTGGACTAGTTATGAATCCAAGAAAATATTTAATATCAGTTGACACTAATGAAGACGTAGATCGTACCGTTGATAAAATGATAACATTCCTCTCTTGCCCTTGAAAATCTTCAACACTACTGATTTTCGGAAGATCCAGCTCTTTTTCAATAATTAGTTTTCGAATCTCTTTTACCTTACACATAAAAAAACATTTTTTAAATTAATTCAATGTTTTTTAGAGTTGATTTATGTTGGAACAGGCGTCAACAATAATAGTGAAGATAATAAAATTAAAAAAATTGTTACGCAGGAGCTGCGTTAACTTAACGGATTTCCTCAGAATAAATGCATCACTTTTCTTTTGGAAATACATCTTAATTAACGTTTATCTTATTAATGTTCATGGCGACTTTTTCAATATCATCAAATTCAGAAAAAATTTCGTAACTCATTTACTTTTGGTATTTGAAACGCCATAATGAATAGAATCGAAAGCGGGAAAATAGGAGATTAGAGAAAGAAGATAACACAAAATATATAATATCTCTCTTAGACCGGGTATACCGTAGGTTTGCCTGCACAGGTATACCGTATGACTGCACAGTCTTTATGTTTTTAAACGATTTTATTATATAAACTAAACGTACGGTATTTCACTTCGGTACGGATGAGTTCCTCTCAACAACTAGCGACCCTAGCGGCATAAAATATAACTTCTATCATTTCGTTGCCATATTTTGTCAATTTTCCCGTTTGAGTTAGATCTCCGTTATATAGTCTCCATGAATAAATCCTTCTATCACTTGGTTACGTTTTCCGATTGACATGATGATCACAAAAGTCTATTGTTGTACACGTAATAATGTTGAACAAGTCTACTATGAACACACACAAATGTTGTAAATACAAAAATGACTCACTCTATTGTCAACAAGAAACTAGACGCGACTAATAAAACCGTTATAATAATAAAATCGTTTAAAAAAACAAAAACTGTGCAGTCATACCGGAGTGACTCATACACACACTCAGGTCTACATGCCTGCGCAGGTAGTCAATACTGAATTTCGATTCTTGTCCGGGCGCCTGTACAGGTCGCTATGCCTGTGCAGGCGGCTGGTACAGACGCTCCGGTGTGCCTGTGCAGGTGACCTGTACAGGTATCCTCTCCGGTATACCGTAACGTATGTACCCGGCCTTAATATTAGAAAAATCGAAACATTTATACATAGTAAAGTTGCAGAAAATCAATTTTACTACAATTCATGGTCATTGTTTCTAACTCTTCAGAGATATTTAGGATTTTGATTTTCAATCTTAAATCGTGAATATTTCTTTAAACAAATATTAGAGTAACAAAAAAAATGATAAGAAACAAAATTGTAATAGAATTAGTTTTCTATAACGTTACTTCTAATACAATTTTTCGATTTTTCCAATATTAAGAGAGAAATTAGAAATTTTGTATTTCCTCCTCCCTCTAAACCACATTGATAAACTTGGAGTTTCAAATACCAGGCACACACACACTACTTTCTAAACTTCATTCTGGTGAATTAAAACTGTGAAACTTCACACAATATACATATACAGGGTGAGCCGTTTTAACCGATAATGAGAAATATCTTATAGAATAAGTTAGATACAGAAAAATGATTTGTTGAATGCAAAAGAAAAGAAGAAAAACGTTGTGTGAATGCAAAAATCTATTGAAAAAATCGAATAAGAAATTGGAAAAATCGAAAAATGTCTAAAAAGTAAATTTATAGAAAATTAATTTTACTATAATTTTGTTTCGTATCATTTTTTTGTTACTCTAATATTTTCTACAACTTTATTACATATACATTTTTCGATGTATCTAATATTAAGAGAGATATTCTATATTTTGTGTTGTCTTTTTCAATAAGCTCCCTGTCCCTTTGACCTATTCCGCTGATTAACTATGATTTTTCACTGCACTTTAGATTAATTAGATTAATCTAATTATTTCTTTAAAAAAATAAATTATTCAAAAACTACATTATTGTTAGAAATTTCAGTTTCCAGTTATGTTAAGGACGTTCATCCATGAAGCTTGATAGTAGATAAAAAATTTTTTTTTAGTGAATTGAGTAGCTCAATTCAGTAGTTATCCTCCCTCAAAAATTTAACACCTGTCATCGATCATTTCAAAGAGTAATTATCGATTAAAAATCATACTTTTAACACAGCGTCTTATGGAGAACAGAATTTTTTTGTACTTAAAATTAGAATAACTATATTATTAAAGTAGACTCCATCATGAATAATGTTTATAAATATTCTTTGATGTATGCAGTTTATATAATTGCATTAAAAAAATGGTGTTGACGAACATTTGAATTAATTATTTAATAAAATTAAAACTTTTTTGTTAGGTTTGTTTTTGCCACCGTATTTTGAAAACTGGCGACCACACACACTAAAATAATATACACATACACACAAATATAAAACATAGGGCTTATTCCGTAATGGTAACATCAATAAATTATAAGTTGGCATCACTTAAAAAGGAGGGGTAGGGATGGATGGATCTGTGTTCCACCATCATAAACATCATCAATCATAAATCTTCTGCTGTCAGAATCATACAATGACTGAGAAACAAAAAATTAAATAAAATTGAATAAAAACAAAAAATTATATTTTATTTTGTTTAATAACAGACTCGGCCTTCCGCACTACCGTGCTCTAGATAAGATTAACTAAGTATAATTTATAAATAAATAATAAAAATGATTCCTCTATCATTACAATAGCATACGTCATACGACTTTTGATGATGTTTATGATGGTGGAACACAGCACCATCCATCTCTACCTCTCCTTTTTAAGTAATGCCAACTTAAAACTTATTGATGCTATCATTACGGAATACACTCATAGTTTACTGTCAGATCTGTCACTTAAGTCAAATTAATTTCTAATTTACAATTTCCTGGTATTTTCCAATAAATACTTTTAAAATATTTATTACAAATAAAAAAAGGTTATAAATCGTTGGAAGATTATTGACATACTTTACAACTTTTTTAAAATCCTAAATAAATTTTATTAAAGATAGTACTCATTTGACTTCAGCGTAGCAAATGAACGTCCTTGTGTCTAATTTTCTAAAGTTTACAATTAGCGTTAAATGAGAAGTAAAAAATAAAGGTACCTGTTTTGAATATGGTGTAATAATTCCAATATCATCGGCCTTAATACCAGCGTTGTATAGACGATTTAAGTAATAAAATACTTGAAGTGCTTCATGAGGATTATACCAGGACGGACAATCCATTTGTTGATAGTTTTCCCCACGCACTCCATGAAAAACCAAAGCTGGTGGTCCACAATTATCTCTCTGTGGTAATTCTTTTGCAAACATTTTCAATATATCGGATTGTTCACCACTTATTTGTGAAATCTGTAATGCAATAACCCAACATCAATACTAAGTTTTTAGAAAAATATCAAATTAATGATTAATATAATTACCAAAAACATTTATATTCTAAAATGTCGGGAATACGTAGTTTTTGATTAATAAAATCGAACAAAAAGTGTCTTACTAAAGTTTCATCGGAAAAACTGATGAGAAATATCTTTGTAGATATGCAAAATATGAAACAATTTTTAACAAATCAATTTAAAGAGCGTAAAATGTTCTACAAAAAAGTTCAACAAAAATTTTTATATCTTGTACTTTTTCAGTAATCGAGTAAAACGTTAACAAAAAATTTTTATGTGTTTTTGCAGGTATAAAATTTTTGCATAAAAGTTTGTACGGAAATTGTGCAGTCACCGCTTACAAAAATATAAATATAATGGGAGCAAACAATCGTAAAAAATAAAATAAAAAACAAATTAAGGGAAGAAAGAAAATTTTCATAAAATGACCTAATTAGTTCATTTCCGCATATTCGTCAACACGATAACTCAAAAACGAAAAGAGATAAGGAGCTGAGTGTATTATTTTGAAACTTTTGTTTGAAACTTTTTTCATAAACTGTTTTTTCATTAAATAGTTTTGTTACAATTTCAGCTCAACAACTGTTTATTGCTGTAGGATGTGTATACCACATATAATTCTAGTATATACATAACTTGCCTGACGCACTATCGTGCTATAGATAGTCATAATATTTGGGGATTCAGGGGTACTTTTAACATGTTGTTCAGCGCAATATCATCCACAACTATGCCCAATTTTTAAACTATATAATTTTTTTTCTAATTAGTGTTTCTACTAGGGACTCTAACCGAACCGAAACTGAAATTCGGTGAAAACCGTTTAATTTGAGTAACCGTAACCGTTTTAAATATAAAAAAATAAAATCGATATCGATTATTTTACTTGAAAAACTGATTTTTATCCGTTATATTTTTTTGTGTGTGGCGAAGGTAAATTTAAATTTTTCCCGCGAATACAACTAATTATTAAGTCCACAACGTTGTTTGGCGTCCACATTTAGTGAGTCGGACAAAAGGAGAATCGTCGTTTTTAAATTTCGTGACTAGTCGTGGCCACGCTGATGTTTTCTTAGTAAATAATGTTCATATATTCTCACTGATATACATATGGACTTCGGTTCCTTTTGCCGTAAAAGCATCGTCATCTATGGAGCCATCTACACCAGAGTGGTTAGCAACGAGAACGAAGCATAAAATGCCACGCGAGAACTAAAAAACATTCTGTATTTTTATTGGATTTAATTAAAAAATCTCATTTTTCAATGAGTTTTCTTTATAACATAATCGTTTAACCTGTCTGAATGTCTAAATTTACTATTAAATATGAATAAATATCCGTAACCGAAACCGTTTTACGTTAGAATTCTTAAACCGAAACAGTAACCAAATCCGTTACATTTATTAAACTGTTAGAATCCCTGGTTTTTACTTAGGTCATAACGAACAGATCTACTAATGAATAAAGTTTTTAGAGTAAATGACATTATGAATGATTTTATAATAACTTATTTTACCTGAGGTTGCAATTCCCCGTCGTAGAATAATTTACTAGGAAGATTCAATATTTCTGGAACAGATCTGTAATTCATAACTAATCGTGTAATTAGTCGAGGGTCATATCCACCAGTTTCAGGAAATCCTCTTCCATCTCGTTCATAAGGAAATCTACGAGTAAAACGAACCAACATTGATTCTTCCATACCAAAATGAGATGCTATTTTAGATAATACAACTGGACCCAATTGAAGTGGATCACCTGCCAGAATAACTTGTCCAGTATAAATATGAAGTAGACTTAAAGGTACCAATATTTCGGGTTCCGTTGCTTGTCCCGCTTCATCAACAAGTACATGAGTAAAATGACCTTTTACAAAACCCATATTATATAACTGACCCAAACAAATACAAGTAGCAACTGTAATCCTATGTCTTCCTAATACAGAGCTTGAACATCCCAATCGAATCCCATCAACGAATGACTCCTTAGAACTCGACGTGCCTTCACGAGCCAAATCTCCAGTAGCGCAATATGGAAGCAAATGTTCTGGTATTGTTCCTTCTACCACACATCGGTATGAAACTAAACGTACTAAATCACCTGGATTTAATATTTTCGATTCCAATAATCGTGTAGCTAATAAATCTGCAGAACTATTAGAAGGACTGGCTATAAGTAATCGACTGCCCGGGATCATTTTTATTATTTGTAATGCTGCTTCTACCAATGTAACAGTTTTCCCAGTACCTGGTGGTCCAAATATAATATAAGGTAATGGACGCGCAATAGCTTTTAAAATATTAATAATTGCTTGTTTTTGATGAAAATTTAAATTAGTATTACACCACTGAATTGTATTGCTACTACATTTAATTTGTGGTACTTTTTCTTTGACGCCGGCTGGAAATAAAAAATCGTTCCCCAAATTTTTAATAGCTAATCCCACTGCCTGATGGCACCGTCTCATACTCGTTCGCATAAATGTGAATTCAATATTATAGTCTTGGCCTTGATATGCAGTATGAAAACTATTACTGAATTTTAAATAAATGTGTTGTGCTTGAATTTTATGAATAAAACCTTCATATCTGGGTGAGTTCAAATTCCATGGATCAATGGCTATGACTCGATCACCAATGATTAACGATGGGCGTCGTTCGTTTAAATTCGGTATTTCTAACATTAAATATTCACCATTAACAATAAAACGAGTTCTTTCCATATCATATGATTGTATATGAACAGACATTTGAATTTCCTCCAAATACAACAGATTATGAAATCGATCATTGTAGTTGTTAAAATTTAAATCATTTTGAAAACAAGGTAAAATGTTTTCTACATCTATAATTATTTCATCGGTACTTTTATTCTCATTACTTAAAATCGTTTCGAATAATTTCTTGGGTATATTATACATTCCCAATTTAACTGGAACAAATGCTGGAGGCTTAACTAATCGAACGCCACGAAACATATCGTTTTTTTCACGATCCGATAATTTTTTCGCTAAATTCCCATAGCTTTTACGTACATACATAGAATTATTATCATTAGATAAATCATTTATAATGTCAATTGAAAACCATCGTCCTATTTTGAAACCTTTAAACGTAAAAACAAATAGTTCTCGACTTTTGCCTAAAAATTTACCATCACATTCGAATTCATAAAATACAGTGTCATGTGAGTTGATAATTATCTCCTCATTTACACCATGCGATATTAAATTAAGCTGGGACAATGCCTTTTTTATATGAAAACTGCAACGGATAATTTTATGTTGTTCGTTAGATTCGTTAAAAATGGCAACTGTTAAACGACGTTTTTCATTAAGTTTCATTGAAGAAAATACTAAATTGCCTTCATTAGTGATAACTATTCCATGCTTATTTTTAATTAATTCTTGAAATTCTTCATTACAAGCATTAACAACTTTTTTTGAATTTTGTGAAACATCTGGTGAAACTGTTAAGGCACGCCATGAGCATAAATTTTGATTACTTTCAATTATTTCCGATACAATTTTATCACCAACAGCCGGCATATATCCAGCCTTACAATTATCTTTACAAAAATAAGTATTATTATCGATAATTCCTTCTTGTAAAGTGGAGTTCCATGATTTAACTATACCAATCTTAGGTTTAGCACGTAATGGATACATACGTTTTACTGATAAAACATTACCAGATAAATCACTCACAGATTCATCCACTTCGGTAAAAGTTTCTAGTACAATCCAATCGCCAACATAAGGTATAAAATTTGATTCGATTTCATCTAAATTGATTTTTGTATCAACCAGTGGTTTAATGTGTAAAATTCTGTTTTCTCTACTAATAATTTGTCCTACAATATTTCGTTTAAGAATTTGACTCTTATTTTGAACAATAATTTTCCCATCATCATTCTGGTTGAATGGAGTTTCATCCCAAGAATCGTGACTGTATTTCTGTATATCCTTAACAACATGAGTATCATCATCATTTAACTTATATACAATAAATGATACTCGATCACCCAATTTTATATTAATATATTTATTAGTATTAAAGTAGAATTTTTCATCAATTAAACCATACTCATTTTCGAATGTTGTAATTGTACCAATGCAATGCAAACTAGTATTTGTTTGAATAGTAATATCATTATAAGTATTTTCACATCCAGGATCAGAATCAGAATCTAAACTTTCCAAAGTATTTTTTAGTTGTTGTTCTAAATCATCATCATCATCTTCATTTAAGATTTTATGAATACGCTGCCAAACATAATGTAAACCAAAAGTTATTGGAAAAATTGAAACTAAGATTGGCCAATATATTTTTCTATAGGTTGATATTTCCATGATAAATTATTAAAATTGTCAAGTAATTCTTTTCGTAAATTTTTTAAACGTTTTTGATGGGCTTCTCGTTGATCTTCGCTATGATTTACATGTACCAAAGCATCGAATTTTAATAAGACCAATGTTCTAGAGTTTGTAGATACTTCATTATTTTCTCGTTGGTTTGGCGATGATAGAACAGCTCGAGATAAGTTATTTATACGCATTTTATTTTATAACAAATAATGTGGGAAGAAGGTATACCAATCATATACCTAATAAATTAACGTTTGTTAAATTTCAGTTTATTTGTTATTTTGGAAGAATTAAATAGTTATATGAACTTTATCATTATAATGAAAAATAGTAGAAAAATTCCCATTTGTTTTGAATCACACACATCAAACTAATACCGACATAGCGTTTTCTTTTGGCTGCCTTCGTGCGAGCTGAGAGCACTCTAACAGTGCGTTCCGCTAGACGCTCACAACGATCAAAATATTCCTTCAGACGTTCCACATGACGAACACGGTCGTTATGGTCGCAGCCAAAACGTTCGCTCACACCGAGCTCATAACGACCAATCTGAAGAGGTGGGAAATTCGGCGAAATTTTTAAAGGTAAAGATGACGACAGAAAAAATTAATTTGTATGAATCGGAAAGAGATATGTTAGCATTATTGCAATGCACCAACAAATATCAAACTGTCGCCACAAAAGACATTTTGATTATATTTAAACGTAAATTATTTAAATACTCCACTAAAATAAAATATAAAAAATTCAATTGAATATATTTTTTAATATAAATCAAGTTGATCAATAAGTATTAAAGTTTATTACTAAAGCTTACAAATTATGGTGGCTTTCCATTTAAACACACAGCCCATGAGTGCACACAGCAAAGCACGCTGTGTGTGAGAAAGTGCGATAAATGGAACGTAATTTAATTCTTCGCATGATTTACAGATGGTGTTCATGAACATTTATCAGAGTATTATAGTGTTAGTGTTAGGACAATAAAAAATTATTTTGAATTATTATTAGTTATTAATAATTATTAAACCATAGTTCCTTAAGAATTATTGGTAACACTGGCCCTTACACGAGCGATTACACACGGTTTCCTTGTGCCTCTCTCTGCGCACACGGTGTCAGGCAGGTGTACTATGCAACTATGAAGAATAGATATATTAGGAGAGCGAACGTAATGTTAAAAAAACGGTCAAGAATTGGTGTAACTATCTTTTATCAGCAGGGGTCACTGGTGTCAGTGCCGTACGGAATTTAAATGTTTAAATGTAGGCGCCAAGAAATCACTTTCATTCAGTTAATAAGAAGTCTTAGTTTTATAGATAATAAAAAATTGTTTTCGATTATCAAGTAATAATTAAATAAATATTAATAATAGAGAATTCTTAATAATTGCAATAAATTAAAAGAAGAAGAATCATAGTGATAATTTTGCAATTAATAATAATATACAATATATGTTTACAATAACTGACATATATTAGATAAAGAAAGAAGATGACAAAATCGGTAATTACAGACCATATTCCTTTCGTAAATGCAGACACGCATTCCTAACCTTAAACAACCTTTCACTCATAGATATATAGCAGTATATCTATGCCTTCCCTGTACAACATCGTCCCATTTTTTCACATTTATAAAATTAAACAATTTTTATACTTACAATTTTTATTTGTAAGATGTGATAACCGTTGATTTTAATATGTAATAATAATAATAATTCCGTACGGGCAGATTCGCACTGCCGCTAGTGGCGAAAATAATAACTATGATCTCTACACGTTTTTGAGGACACAAAAACAGACGAATTGCCTATGTCGTTCAATCTCCTAATATATCTATTCTTCATGTATGCAACGGTCAAGCCTATGCACTGTGTCATACACAGCGACTACGTGCCTAAATGGAAAGCGACCTATAACTGTTTAATTAATGGTCGTGGTCGGCCGAACTAAGAAGTTAGTAATCTTAGTAAGATAGTCAGATTGGTCGTGTTCGGCCGAACTAAGAATTTAGTAATCTTAGTAAGATAGTCAGATTATCTTACTTAGGCGTCGGTCGGGACACATTATGCTTACTAAGAAACTTTTCTTATGCCGCCATTTTTCTTAGTTTCTACGTCACGGGAAGTGTTGCCAGATATCCCGTTTAACGGTAGATCTACCGCTTTTTTAGTATTTCTACCGTTCTACCGTTTTTTTTTAATTTTTGAATAAATAAAAAAATTTTGAATTTGTGTCATTTTTTTATAATAATAATTAATTTAAAACTCCCCAGTCGTACAAATACGAAATCAGTCATTACAGACCATATTCCATTACTTAAAATAATGGAATATGGTTCTGTAATTACTTTAAGCTATTATTTTATAATGGGATTTTAAACAATAAGTAATGCAATATATGACAAATAAAAATAATTAATATTATTTAATATTTGAAGAAAAAAAATTCTATAATATATTAAATACTAATATAATATAATTTTAATTATTCTGAATAAAAGTATTTATTTCAAACTATTTAAATTGGAATTTTCACTTTTTGAATCTACCGCTTTTTTTCTTAATCTTCCGCTTTTTAAGAAATCGGCTGGGTCATATAGAAGTTCCTCCATTAAAATACTCCTTATAAAATTATCCATTTTATTAAATTTTTATCTCACTTATTACAATAATAAAAATTATCAACACATGAGAAATGTTCTGAAGTTGATACATAAACAAATAGGTTATAATCAGTGCCGCGAGTCCGATTTCTTGAAAAACGGTAGATCTATGAAAATACAGCGGTAGATTCAAAAAGTGAAAATTCTAATTTAAATAGTTTGAAATAAATACTTTTATTCAAAATAATTAAAATTATATTACATTAGTATTTAATATATTATAGAATTTTTTTTCTTCAAATATTAAATAATATTAATTATTTTTATTTGTCATATATTGCATTACTTATTGTTTAAAATCCCATTATAAAATAATACCTTAAAGTAATTACAGAACCATATTCCATTATTTTAAGTAATGGAATATGGTCTGTAATGACTGATTTTGTATTTGTACGACTGGGGAGTTTTAAATCTATTATTATTATAAAAAATTGAAAAAAATGACACAAATTAAAAAATTTTTTATTTATTCAAAAAAAAGGTAGATATACTAACAAAGCAGTAGATCTACTGTTAAACGAGATAACTGGCAACACCGATTAAGAAGAAAAAGAAAGTGTGTCCTGGCCGAAACTGGCTGACTCAGATGCTCAGAACTAAATTATATTTAATCTGACTATCTTACTAAGATTTCTTACTTCTTAGTTCGGTCGAACACACACAATGTTTACATCATGAAGAATAGATAAATAGGAGATTGAACGACATAGGCAATTCGTCTGTTTTTTCGTCCTCAAAAACGTGTAGAGATCATAGTTATTTTTTTCGCCACTAGCGGCAGTGCGAATATACCCGTACGGAATTATTATTATTATTACATATTAAAATCAACGGTTATCGCATCTTACAAATAAAAATTGTAAGTATAAAAATTGTTTAATTTTATAAATGTGAAAAAATGGGACGATGTTGTACGGGGAAAGCATAGAGATACTGTTATATATCTTTGAGTGGAAGGTTGTTTAAGGTTAAGAATGCGTGTCTGCATTTACGAAAGGAATATGGTCTGTAATTACCGGTTGTCATCTTCTTTCTTTATCTAATATATGTTAGTATTGTAAACATATATTTGTATATTATTATTAATTGCAATTATCACTATGATTCTTCATCTTTTAATTTATTGCAGATTATTATGAATTCTCTATTATTAATATTTATTTAATTATTACTTGATAATCGAAAACAATTTTTTATTATCTATAAAACTAAGACTTCTTATTAACTGAATGAAAGTGATTTCTTGGCGCCTACATTTAAACATTTAAATTCCGTACGGCACTGAGACCATTGACCTCTACTAATAAAAGATAGTTACACCAATTCTTGACCGTTTTTTTAACATGACGTTCGCTAATATATCTATTCTTCATGGTTTACATCAACGGTTAAAACCATGGAGACTACACAAGGAGGCCGAACTCAAACGGGAGAATTGGCAAAATATGGCAAAGTAATGGTAAGTTATATTTAATTTTTGTGCCACTGGAGTCGCTAGTTGTTCATTCATACCGAAGTGAATATAGTATCATGAAGAATATATATTAGGAGATCGAACGTAATGTTAAATAAACGTCCATGATTTGGTGTAACTATCTTTTATCAGTAGGGGTCACTGGTGTCAGTGGTGTATGGAATTTAAATGTTTAAATGTAGGCGACAAGAAATCACTTTCATATTCAGTTTATAAGAAATCATAGTTTTATAGATAATAAAAAATTGTTTTCGATTATCAAATAATAACTAAATAAATATTAATAATAGTGAATTCTTTATAATCTGCAATAAATTAAAAGATGAAGAATCATAGTGATAACTTTGCAATTAATAATAATAATAGTATACAAATGTATGTTTACAATAACTGACATATATTAGATAAGGAAAGAAGATGACAAAACAGGTAATTACAGATCATATTCCTTTCGTAAATGCAGACAAGCATTCCTAACCTTAAACAACCTTTCACTCATAGATATATAAGAGTATATCTATGCTTTCACTGTACAACATCGTCCCATTTTTTGACATTTATAAAATTAAACAATTTTTATACTTACAATTGTTATTTTTAAGATGTGATAACTGTTGATTTTAATATGTAATAATAATAAAAAAATTCGTTACGCAGGAGCTGCGTCAACTTAGCGAATTTCCTTAGAATACATAAATCACTCTCTAGCGGTCATAATTTTAGTGTGATAAAAATGAAATATAATATCTGATATGACTTTAGTATTTGCAACAATAGCAAAATTTTTTTGGAAGAAATTTGCTAAAAATTAAATTTATTAATAGTCAAAATAAATCGATGTATAACGATTATAGTTTATAGTTACTATGGAAACGACAATCAAAATTTTTTACAATAAAATATATTTCATATATTTGTGTCAAACAAACACAAAATATTTAAAATCTCTCCTAATATTAGAATAATCGAAAAATGTATAAGGAGAAAGTTGTAGAAAATCAAGTTTGCTACAATTCATTACTTGATCATTTTTCTCAAACTCTAATGTGAATAGAGGTATTTAGAATTTTAACTTTCAATCTTTAATTGTAAATATTTCTGTAAATATTAGTGTAACAGAAAAATGATAAGAAACAAAATTGCAGTAAAACTTAGTACCTACAACTTAACTCCTGATAAATTTTTCAAATATTAAGGGAGATAGTCAAATTTTGTTTTTTTCCCTCCCTCTAAACCCCATTTCCCGTAGTCCGATTTTACCCATTAACGAACTTATCAATTAATTATCAATTAAGGTATTAGTTTTTGAGATTAGATTAATTATACTTTTTTATACTTAAAGATTTTTTTATCAATTTAGTTTCTAGTTTTGTTCAAAATATATTAAGGATTAGTAATTAAATATTTAGGGGGCTAGTTATTAGGTAATACATAGAGTTAGCTATTTTTTCCCAAACTATGCGATGGAATTCGTAAATTTCATTAATTTAATAGAAACATAATCTTTCGTGACCAGTCGAATCCATTTGATCTGAGCGATCGATATTTGGTTCACCTATTTATATTGAATAAGGTTTGTGTTGCGGAATTAATAAATGATTTAAGACATCAATTACATCAACGTTTTCAAAATGTTGATGACCAAAGATGAATTATAAATTATTTATTTAGAAATTAAATGATTAACTATTTTTTCAAAGCTATCCACAAATTTAGTTTGATTTAACAATTCAAAAAAAACATTATAATTCGATCAAAAACATAAAAGTAAAAAAGAGTCGTGGTTTCAGGATTTACTTATTGTCGTTTGCTCATCCAGCCTTTTCATTTGATACCCATATCATCGGAGTTAATGTGGAAATTATAATTCGCCATTTGCGGTGGCCGCCATATTGGATTTAGAATAACGTCACTCTATAAACTGTGTTTCGGTCATCAAGCCCTTTCATTTGATACCCATATCATAGGGGTTAATGTGGAAATTGTAAATCTCCATTTGCGGCGGCCGCCATATTAGATTTAGAATGACGCCAGTTTATATACTGTGTTTCGCTCATCAAGCCCTTTCATTTGATACCCATATCATTGGGGTTATTGTGGAAATTATAAATCGCCATTTGCGGCGACTGCCATATTGGATTTAGAATAACGTCACTTTATATACTGTGTTTCGCTCATCAAACCCTTTCATTTGATACCCATATCATAGGGGTTAAGGTGGAAATTATAAATCGCCATTTGCGGCGGCCGCCATATTCGATTTAAGATGACATCCTACACTAATTTAGATATCTAAATAATTTTGAGTCGGCGCCAAAAAATCACCATCGAAATCGAAGAAGGGTGGATCTGATTTTCGGTTAAAAGTAAAAATTGCCCATTAACGAATTTGACCTTACTTTATTGTTCTAGAACACACACACACAAATTAGCTGCTTATCTGTTTATCTGTTTTCGTTCTTGGGTTATTGCGTCCACAGACAGATGGACGGACATGCGGAAATAGCCGAAATGGGCCATTTTACAAACAAGCATTTATATCAGGAATTAATATTTTCAAACGTTACAAAGTCGGACCTAAACTTAATATACTATGTATATTTACATATACTGGGAATAAAAAGGTAATTTTTGGTGGCTTTCCCATTTTCTGAGTTGTTTCGTTTGAAAAATTAAAGTTTTCCATTTGTTCCTATAAATTAAAACAGGTTGAATGCAGAAAAGCCGACCCAAATCTATTTTTTGGATAAATTAGAAAAAATTTCTTTGTTAAAAAATTTTAACAATCAGTGTTATCCCTTCGACGTATTCATAAGCAATGAACACAATTGAATTGAAAATTATTTATTGATATCGTCAGTTAACGAAGTTACAATACAATACGTCTTCTAGAATCTATAGTACCTAGTCTAAGCTTTACCTATAATACATCATCTTATTAAATAAATACATCGAAATCTATAAACATTTTACATCGTTTCTTAAATGGAAAAATCTTACATAAAAACCATTGATATCTAAAATTAACCTAAGTTGGACGGATAAGCCGTCCCTTAAACTAGAGCTTAAAGAAAAATATTTACAATTTAGATTACACCGAATCAGTTGTAATCGAAATCATGTGGCATGCGGTATCGTTTTCTGAAAAGCAACGTACGCGGGTCAAATTGGGATTTCCGGGAAAGGATTTTTGCGGGATGATTGGAAATAGGATTTCGAAATGGTTTGGATGAAGGTACCCCGCTCATCTTATTTCGCACAGACCAATAATATCATAATTAATCTTTTCTAAGGCATAATGTAATTGTTCGATTCTCTCTTCACCTGCTAATGATCTAACATTTAGAGTGCAAATGTAAAAAGGTTCGTTGTATTTAGTTTTTGAGTCTATATTATTCTCTTGAAGGTTGTAGTCGCTTTCCCCTTCGTTGACTAAACCGCTAAGGGGCAGCTTGTGTTTTATTTCATTATACTTATATTTATCTCTTATTATCAATTTATTTTTATTTGTTTCGTTATGTTTGCATTTATCCGTGTTCCGTTCGCATTTATCGTCATCATCCCTTCCATCATTTTCCATATTCAAATTTGTTGTAAGTTTTTTGAATTTGTGCTGCTAGTGAGATTTTCGTTCATTGAATTCACTTTAGGTAATGAATTTGTTCGAGGTCTCCAAAAGTCATTAATTTTTGATCCACCTTGTATGTTGGTATTTTTGGTAGAAGTTGAATTCGTTGCCTTTTGGGTGCGAGGTGAAAAGAATGATTTTTTTACTTCAGATGTGTGTTCGCTGGGTGGAGAAGAGGACATATGTCTTTTTTTATGACTATTATCTTCCTTAATTGTAAGAGTCTTGCTGCTATTTAGTCTAATCACTCTATCAAATTTTATTACAGCGTTTATTCCCTTTTTCCTTAGATCATCTACTTCGGGTTGCAAGTTCTTGCGTATTTCTAAGACCTCTTTTGAGTAATCTTCTTTTAATGATATGTCATACTGTTTTAAAAGTTTCGGAAAGGTTATTCAACGTACGATCATTTGCAAACTATTAATCAGATCATCGAAAAAGTTACTGAATATAATATAGGCATATGGATAGCTTTCATAGACTTTTACAAAGCGTTCGATACAATCAAGCATAGCTATATAAGCAGTGCACTATCGTATTTTGGCGTTGATAAAAAATATGTTCGTATTATCGGCAGACTGTACGAGTTTAGTACGGCACAAATTAAGATGGAAAAAATGGGCCCAATATTCAATATCAATAGGGGTGTGAGACAGGGAGATCCGCTTTCCGCAAAATTGTTTAATGTCGTGCTCCAATACGCGTTTCTGAATGTGGAATGGAATGATTTTGGCATAAGAATGGATGGTAAACGCATCACTGATTTGAGATTTGCTGATGACATAGCCTTATTTGCAGTTAATAAAAATCATCTACAATTAATGCTTAATCAGTTATCATTATACTGCGGCCAAGTAGGTCTAAAAATTAATATTTCTAAAACTAAGGTTGTGTCAAACGAAGCCTTAGATAGGGGCTCTTTGAGTATACAAAATGAAACTCTTCAAAGAGTAGATACTTTTAAATATTTGGGCCAAGAAATTTCATTTCGGAACAGAACTGCGGGAGAAATACGGCAAAGAACAACTAATGCTTGGAAGCGGTATTGGAGTCTCAAGTTCATTTTCAAAGCTCATATTCCCTTATACTTGAAGCAAAAAGTTATGGACTCGTGCATTCTTCCGGTATTGACCTACGGCACGGCGACTTTAGCTCTGAGCAGAGGTGACTACAACAAACTTAGAACATGCCAAAGGGGTATGGAAAGGAGCATGATGAATATTAAACTTATTCAAAAAATACCATCATCTGAAATAAGAACGAAAACCAAAATAAAGGATGTAGTCGCCTCTGCGAAGAGACTGAAGTGGCGATGGGCAGGACATATAGCGCGTATAAAAGACGATCGTTGGACGTTCCGAAGCACGATGTGGATACCGTACGGCCATAAAAGAAAAAAAGGCAGACCAATACGTAGATGGCACGACGATCTGAAAAAGTTTTCAGAAGGTGGTTGGTCTCGTCTAGCCAAAGACAGAAGATTGTGGAATTCTCTTGAGGAGGCCTTTGCCCAATTTATGGGATAACTATAGGCTATTATTATTATTATTATTATTGGATGAAGGTTCTGATTGTGGGGTGCCCAGTTTCTCTATGGAGTGCTTCAGCCGGATATCGTAGGGGGACTTTCAAAATCGTCCGAAGACAACAATTTTGAAATTTTCGCATTTTCGCAAGCTGCGAAGATGCAACGTTCGACCAGATTGGGGCAGCGTACGTGAGTACGGGCCGGATACATGACTTGAAAAGTCGATGTTTCAGACGTTTGTCCAACTTACGCCTAGTGTTGAGTAGTGGGTAAAACCCAGCAAAGGATGCGTTTCCAGGGGCAAGACGTTTTTTAACGTTCTGCGTCCAATTCAACTGCCTTTGAAGGGTTACTTCCAGGTATTCAACACTATGAGTCTGTTGGATTTCAGTGTTAAACATCTTCAATTCAAGTGGGTAAAAAGAAAATTTATTCTTCCTCGTGAACAAGACGGACTGAGTCTTCGTAGGATTAATTTTGATTTTCCACTTCTTGAAATAGCTTTCAAGCGTGGATAGGCGGGACTGGAAGCAGCTCGAAATAAGTTTCGGCTGCCAGGAAGTACAGTAGATTGCTGTATCGTCAGCAAAGAGGGCCGTTTCGGTAGCTCGATTCTTCGGGATATCGTTTATATAATATAAAAAGAGGCGGGGTCCAAGCAAGGAGCCTTGAGGTACACCAGCCTTGACACAATATTGGTTCAATGTACTTTGTTGATAAATAGGAAATCAGGAAATGCAGGATGTAGGTAGGTATGTTGAATTTGGAAAGTTTGTGGATACGTCCATCGTGCCAAACCGTATCGAAAGCCTTTTCGATGTCCAGAAGGACCTTGCCTGTGGATTTATTCCAGTTAAATCCAGAAGAAATATGGTCAGTGAGCCGGTGAAGCTGACTCACTGTTGAGTGGTTCGATCTGAAACCAAACTGTTGGGGAATTAATTGTCCGTGGATATTTTCATGCGACTGCAGCCGGTTCAAAACTACTTTCTCCATGACCTTGCTGAGAGATGGCAGCAAGCTGATGGGTCGGTAACTTGAAGGCAACTTGAGTTGTTTTCTCGGTTTCGGAAGGGCTAGCACTTTGGCAGCCTTCCAAATGTCAGGAAAATAACCGAGTCTCAAGCACGCAGTATAGATATAACTGAGCTGAACAACCGTCTTCCGAGGAAGATAACGGAGAACAACATTAGTTATTCCATCATCACCGGGAGCCTTCCTACACTTAAGTTTCCTTAAAATGATTGAAACCTCCTGAGGTGACACGCATTCGGCATCGATTGGGTTAATGACGGAAGAGCGAATATTTTTCAAAGATTCGGACACCATACGAGCCGTTTCTTCATCGTGATATTAGAAAAGGTATCAGCAAGAAGTTGAGCTTTGTCTGAATCTTGGTAGAGATACCCATTTTCCGATAGTAGAGGGGGCAGTCTGTTGGAACGTTTACGCAAATCTCTAGCAATTGTCCAAACACTATTGTCACGAGTGGTCAGAGCCGAAATCCTCTAATTCCACAATTCATCTCTGGTGCGCGTGGCTTTTTCTCGAATATCAGCTGACATTCGCTTCATGGCGTCATGATGCTCAGGCAGCCTAACTTTTTGCCAAAATTTACGTAAATTGTTCCGAGTCCGTATGAGTCGTAGTGTGTCATCATCTAATTTAAGTTGAAAGCCGATGGATCGAGTTTTCCTGGGAATAGATTTTTCGGTAGCAGCTACGAGATTCCTCGTCAGTTTACTAACCTCTAAATCTATTTGGTCGGTTGTTTTGATCTGTGGAGTGATAATATAAAGATAGTGTAAAGTTTCAACGTTAAGATACTTTTTGAAAAGTATTCAATCCGCTTTCTCAAAGCTCAATTGAGTTTGCAAAGTAGTAGCCCTCCTCATTTTACGTAGGGTGAAATCTGGGTCTGACAGAAGGTCACAATTCTTGAGTAACGTTAAGTCAATGGTCTGAGGAGGGCGGTGGGCAGGATCAGGATAGTAAGTGGGGTCCTCTGGGTACGCAACAATGAAGTTACGTTTAAGGGAATACGCATAGAGTGCGTTCCCGCTAGCATTGTTAGACATAAAGTTCCAAGATATATGGCGCGCATTAAAATCACCCATGATCACAGCGCGATCATGAGTCCTTAAAATGCGGTAAATATCTTTTCCCTGTAAAAGTCTATCGGGGGGATTATATAAAGATGTGACTTTATAATTACCACAATTTGCCGAAATAAGAATGGAGACGGCTTCGATATCACCGTCTTCGGGAGGCAAGAGAGAGTGTTGGACATGGTGTCGAACGTATACGGCAACCCCACCACCATTTCTGGTGGCACGGTCACGGCGATAGGTATAGTACCCAGGAATTTGAGCTCTCTTGTCCGGCTTTAACAAGTTTCGCTGATGACAGCCACCTGGATCTGATGCTGTTGAAGAAATGAGTGAAGCTCGGGAGACTGCTCAGGTTTGTGCAGGAGACTTTGGGAGTTCCATTGCAAAAATCGGATTTGGGACCTAGAATTTGAAGGACGGAATGCTATTTTTGAATAAATGAGCAGTCATCTTAAAAAACTTGAGAAGTTTTTCGGAATTCGATGTGCAAGATTTCCATGCAACTTCCACGTCGATCCTGAGTTTCAGGAGTTCCATGAAATCGAGTTCGTGTTTTGGACTTTCGCCCTTCTCCAATGGAGACGGAGAGAGTGGAGAGTCTAGGATGGACTCAAAAAATGGGTTGGTTGGAGAGAGGGGGGCAGTGGACAGGATCTCGATTTGTTGATGTCTTCCTAGTTGCCAACGGGTTCACTTTTGGGGGTGGTGCTGGAGCAAACTTCGTTCTTGGTGCTGGGGCTGGAGTCATCCGCGGAGCTAGTGGTGTTGCCGTCTTTTGCGTGATGGAGAGCCGGGAAATCCCTGGCCTGGAATGATGGTGGTGGGCGGCGTTGCACCTCGCCCTGAGCGGCCTTGCGCCTCGCTCCTGCTACTCTGGATGTCGTTGCTGCCACGGAAGTCTTGAGTGCGGGACACTCCATGGAACTGGCCGGGTACGCAGCGCCACAATTTCAGCACTTCGCCGGCTACGACCGTGGGACTGCGCATTCCCATGAAGTGCGATTATCACCACAAGTCACGCAACAGTTCCGGAATCCGTGCCCGTACAGCTGACAGCGGTAGCATTGAACTGCACCCCGTTTGTTGATATACCTTTCTACTTTTGCAGGTACCCCACAGATCCATTTTATTTTGAGAACGTTTTGGGCTTGCGTCCCCTAGGCGAACTGAACCAATTAGATACGCGAATGGTTTCTTCGCCTGTTTTGCTGAACTTTACGACCCTATTGGGTTCAAGGCCGTGGTTCTTTAGATCCTCTGCCACCATATCGTCCGAATGGTGGCGCATGGTATCATGGATCACGAATTTGGGTTCGAGATCCCTCTTGGTACCATAAAAATGGTGGGGCATCTGCAAGGCTTCCAAACGCTCCTTGCACTTTGCGTAGTCATGGTCCGACTCACAATGGACGCTGATGGATTTTGGTCCAAAAGTGAATCGGACGCTATTGTTCGCTGCCCTTTTAATAGCTTCTTCGAATTTGGCGAAGCTCGTGAGACCCATGTGGACTACTATGGGCGACGGTTTCTTTTGTTTAAGGATGGTGGCTGCTGGGGCAGCTTGATCGTTGATGTCGATCAATGTGGTGTATCTATTCGACACTTGAATAGCTGCTTTTTTGGAAGCGGTACTTTCCACACTTCCTCGTCGTCGTTTCCTGTCGTTTTTAACTAGATGGAAATCTGCTTCCATTGGTTCTGGCATTGGTGGTGGTGCTGGTGTTGCTGAACTCGCTGATGCTGCCGGCGATGATGATGGTGGTGGCGGTGATGAAGGTGATGTTGTTGTTGAGCCTGGAGTTGCTTGACGCATCTTCAGCTTAGGGGCCACCACCTTGATGGCGGTGGTAGGCATTGCTAGTGGTTTCTCCAATCTAGATATCAAACGAAAAACACATTAGTTGGTAATATATAAAGTGTAAGAGCCTAGTTTATAAAATAAAAAGTAATTAATGATTGTGAAAAAACCAGAAATTATATTTTATTTTAAATAAAAAGATTTCAATTCGGATCTGTTACAAAAATCCCCAAAAATAGAATCTAATATAAATAAATTATATTGTCAAGGGAAAATCCGTAAAAGAACGAGATAACTCTTTCTTTGGTTTTTCCTGAATTGTCAACACAGCATGAATCCAATATAATTAATAATATAATAAGTATTATCAATAAATTCAATAAAGTGTAAAAACCCAGCAAAAACCAAAATTTTTGTTTCCGACAATAAATAAATATATTGTAAGATGATAGCAGGTAAGAAATCTCAGTTAAAATTTGAGAAAAATTTTTTCGATACAGCGATGTTCACAGTGTGAACATCTAACATCGAATGAATGTTGAACACAATCTAACGTGAAAAATACATTTATAGGAAATATTACATATATACTGAATGTTCATCCAATCAGATAGTCGCACACACCTCTCAAAGGCAGTGTCTTGTAATATTTTAAGTATATATATAAAAAATACTTTGTTTTTCCTCATTTTTTTGTATGTTCCGTTGGGAAAATTGGTTTTGAGATCGAATGCAAACAATCGCGTTCTTATCAAATGTCTGGAAATGCCTTATACCTAGACACAAAAATTTAATTTTTGATTTGAATGCAAAAAACAGCACCCTTCTAGCATTTCTGGAGGTGGAGCAACAAAGTTTTAAAAAATCGAGCACACCTCTCACAAGTGGTATGTTCTACATTCTAGTATAAATATAAAATATACGGACCAATCATAGAGTAGCAATATTTCCTATGTTATTATATCAAAACAAAAATGCGAAAGTTACCCATTTCCCGATACAAATTTCGTGATTTCATAATTTTCCCTGTGCCTTGGATACTAGACCTAAAAATTTTTAACTGTTTATTTCTTAACGAAAAGCAAAAAACTTGTTCTCTTATAATTCCCTAAATAGCTTATATTCGAAAAATCAGCACTGTAGCTCTTTTCGTTCAGAAGATATTTTGGGGTCAAATCTGCTCGGATATTTCTATATGTAATAGTACTGTAAGTACGAAGGCAAAAAACCCCTTAAACTCGGGCTGTCGCACTACCGTGCTATAGATATCTCTTCTTATTTTGTTTGGCTCTTCCAATGCGTTTGCTTGGTGCTCATAAACCCGGTCGCTTCCGTTGGTATAATATAACCGAAAGGCCACCATACTAACAATGGAAATAAATAGACGATAGTTTACAAAAAACAATTTGAAAATATGTTAATAGTAAATAAACAAAATTAATAATACAATGGCATCAAAAATGATAGTGAAAGATCATATGCATAGTACTACCATAACATCTAAGGTAGCTCAGTTGGTAGAGCATTGGTTTAGAATGCCAGAGGTAGTGGGTTCGATCCCCATCGCTAGATGTGTATGATTTTTCATATCAAGCATTTGATGTCAAAAAATGTTATCAATGTTCAGACATATTACTCAAATGTCAAAGTAAGTAAACGTTAGTCGCTTCCGTTGGTATAATATAACCGAAAGGCCACCATACTAACAATGGAAATAAATAGACGCTAGTTTACAAAAAACAATTTGAAAATATGTTAATAGTAAATAAACAAAATTAATAATACAATGGCATCAAAAATGATAGTGAAAGATCATATGCATAGTACTACCATAACATCTAAGGTAGCTCAGTTGGTAGAGCATTGGTCTAGAAGGCCAGAGGTCGTGGGTTCGATCCCAATCCCTAGATGTGTATGATTTTTCATATCAAGCATTTGATGTCAAAAAATGTTATCAATGTTCAGACATATTACTTAAATGTCAAAGTAAGTAAACGTTAGTCGCTTCCGTTGGTATAATATAACCGAAACGCCACCATACTAACAATGGAAATAAATAGACGCTAGTTTACAAAAAACAATTTGAAAATATTTAAATTAACTAATAAATACTAACAAAATTAACCAACTGTAATATTAAATAAAACTCCACGAGTAGATAATTTGCTAAATAGAATAGAAAAATTGATAAAAACTAGGAATTAAAACTAACCTTGAAAATGAAATGAAACGAAAAAAATAAACTAATCTATTAAACTAAGAAATAAAAATGTAAAAACTAAACTAATTGAATAATAATATTTAAAAAATTTAAATAGATTTAAAAAAAAAACAACCAATAACAATTCTGATATAAGAATTTTTAACCCTACAAATGTTTGAATTCAATAATCATATTATGAATGAAGTTAGTAATTCTATATTTTTATATAAATTAAATGGATACATTATCTATGATTGTTTCCAACAGAAAAATATTTGACAGTTTTTCTATTAACGCCAATTTAAATAATACTAGACGCAATCATAAGTCAGTACTCGCTTTTAAAACATAACGCCTTTAAAAGGTACTATCGATAAGAGGTACTATAATACTGCCAACAACAAAAAGTAGTATCATAACGTATCTCGGAACTAAGGCTCCTGGAACGTTAGATTGGAGCGTGTGTGTGTACATGACGGTGCAGGTCCAAGCCTGCACTCCTGCCACGTCGCTCCAACTCCACACTCCTGGACCCTTAGTACCGAGATACGTTATGATACTAATTTTTTTTTGGCAGTATCATAGTACCTCTTATCGATAGTACCGAATTTATCTATACTGTCCATGATGTATACAACACGTCTGAATATTGAGTGATGTACACATCAATTTTATATTACTATATATCATCAGCTAAGGTTCAATATAACTTTAAAAGAGGTCTCTTAAAAAGAGGTTTTAAAAAACCTCTATATATAAGAGACCTCTTTTAAAGAGGTTTTATATAGAAAAAACTCTTATAAAGTGACCTGTTTATAAAATAACCTCTTTAAAAGAGGTCTCTTATAAAGAGGTTTTAAAAAACATCTTTTTAAGAGACCTCTTTTAAAGAAGTTTTTTTATAGAAAAACCTCTTATAAAGTGACTTGTTAATAAACTGACCTGTTTAAACTGGTTTTTAACAGACCTGTTTGTAAACAGGGCTGTTTAAAACTGGTCTGTTTACAAACTGGTTTTAAACAGACCTGTTTATAAGAGATTCAGTATATTATATTTTCTTCTCTTAGTTCTGATATAATAGAGTTTATCTCGTTCACATGACTATTAGTTCCAGCTGCTTGTGATGCATACAAAAGGCGTAATCTATCAACCAATTCATCAGCTACATTCCAATATACATAATTTGTAGGTTTATTATTAACTGTAGATAACGTTAAACCATCGCCAGAAACGGATAAGTGTTTCTTAATAATATTTTTATATTTCAAACTTCTAGAACCTTGAATTTGTCCGGCCAAGTCATAATTCCGCTTATGAGCATTAGTAGATTTTATAATTTCTATATATTTATTCAAATCTTCTTCTGTATAATTTCTGGGTGAATTTTTTAGTAAAAGTTCAAATAAACCCTCAGTTCCTTTATACCACTCATCGCCAACTTCTATATCGTTATGGTTAATGTGAACAGAAGTATTACCTATATATAATTTATCAATGAGTTTAGCATCTTTATTTGCAAATATATCATAAATGTATTTACCAGCAATTTCACCATACATATCAGTGAAATATTGATGTGCGTGGTGTGCAATTTTTTCTGATATTATCATATCCCTAAATACATCATCGGGAGTACGTGTACCTTCATCTACGTATTCAGCTGAATGACTTGGTGGAGTGATAGTATTTTTACCAACAAAAAATAATTTTCTTTTCTTAATTAGCGTGTGAGATAATTGTTCTTCTTGATTCATTCCTTCCTTAATTGATGTATACGGTAATTGCTCTTCATGCTTCAATTTGTCGCGGTATCTTGGCTCTCTTTATACCTCAAAGGAGCGCTGCCCGAACCTACAAATGATTCCGATACTCGACAAAAACAAAAAACAAATATATTAGTAAAAGGTTTTACTAAATATTTTGTAATTGAAATGACACGCACGTTTTTTTTTAAAGAAAAAAAAAAATTAAATTAAACACAAGTTTTTACGAAACAAAAAAAATACTTGATTTTATTGCTTAAAAAAAATGAGAATCTAATTTCTTTTTCAACAATTATTTTAATTTTTCAACTCAATGTCAAACTTTGAATTACTTATACAAATGCCAACTTTAACTTGATTTGGATTGAACAACAATTATATACTTTGAACCGATTAAACAACAGTCAAATATATACTTTGAAACTAATCAGACAATAGTCGATTTTAAACTTTGAAACTAATCAAACAATAGTCGATATTAATCTAAATGAATCAACACTGGTCACCGGTTTATATACCCGTCAAAGATCTTTCGAGAACATGATTGTTTTTTTGAATAAATATTTTTTTTTGACAATATATTTTCACATGGAGGCTTCTAGAATATTTTAGTTTATCAACAACCATAGACGTAATCGGATTGTTCAGATTATTTATAAAATTAATTAAAAATTATACCTCTCCTTAGGTTTGACCCATAATCACACTCCGCTTGATTGATATTTAACAACCGACTTAATGAACACGGCCAGTGTGAATTAAAAATCTATACACAATTTTACAATACATTCATAACAAGCTTGTTTTGTTTATTGAATTTTGTTTTTACAAAATTATTTATTTGCGTATCTATTTATGTTATTTATCAAACACATTTAATTTGTATGACTTTTGATTTTTTTAAATTAAATTATATCTGATAATTTTTTTTCAATTTTTTTTTTTTTTTAAAGAAAAACTTTAAATCAAAAGCTGTTATTATTTACTTTTCAATTTTCGACTTAAAAAAAAAACTTTAAGAAAAAAAACAAATCGAATTATATTATTTCTTTTTGCACTCAGAAAAATAAAAAAACTCCTTCTTTTTCCAAGGAGAAAAATATTGTTTTGTTAAATATTTTTCATAATATTTTACTTAATATTTTTATATTTCATAATTAAAATGTGTGTTGGATCCAGAAAATATATTCTCAATAGTTTTCATTACAACAAATTTTACCTCTTGTTTTTCCACCATTTTATTCAACGGCTCAGTAATGGGCTTAAATGTCTTCTCTAGGGTAAAAGTGGATACTTGATCACCTGCCTTGAGTGTGTTATACTTTTTACGTATAGCATTACTCAATTCAACCAACTCTTTCTTTGTCTTGATCATGCTATCTCATCAAAATACACAACTTAAAGGACTATAATTGTTATAGACATATCTTAATAAAAGGGCTTCGAATAAATAAATAAAAATTTTTATGTTTAAATATATAGTTTTATTGATTATCATATTAAATATTAAAACATAGTTTTATTGAAAAAAAATTTTTACAAATAATTTACATTGGCTGTTGTACAGTGATTATGGTGTAAGACACATATTGCTTTCGACCTAACATTATTCTTATGAAATGGAATTCCACCTGCTAAAGTTTTAATATGTACTGCCTTTGTTGATTTTGGTGGTAGTTTTTCAATCTAGAATTTTTTCCTCATCACCTTTACAGTTTACAGTATTGTTGTGAACAATGTATGATAAAATACTCTATATTAGTTCTCCATAATCGGTGGATCCCCGAATCCAATATACGCCATGATAATTTTTTTTTAGTCAACCAGAACACTACTTTTTTTTATCAGAATCACTTAAAGTTGTTAAAATGAAAATGGTGGTTTTAAATATATAATGACCAAAATGATTTCCATTTGAATCAATCAAATTTAATCACTAGGCACAAATTTTTGTTGAATTATACGCTTGGTGATTGTGATATTCTAGTCCTGTAATAGTATTATCATACTTAGGTACGTTGGTTATTTCTAAAAATTTCTGCCATGTTTCTTTTTCAATATAACTTATTCGTGACACCCTACCCAAATCACCAAACAAATATGGGTATAGAATTATCAATCATGATTTAGCTAAAAAAATAGTGGAATTCATTGGACGGCATATAAAAAATTAAATAAGAATGTTATCTATTTCGATAGCTTTGGTAACCTTCAACGCAAATTTACCGAATCAGCAAAATTCCAATACAGTTATCACACCTTTTCTCGAGGACACAATATCAGCACCTCTGATCATATTACAATGTATTTGTTTGCATTTTTTTTTGTCGGCGTGTGCTTTGATATATGATCCCATATCTGATAATTGATGACCTTCGCATGTGTTATGATTGTGGTAATTCTTGAGGGATCCGCTCCGGAGCAGTACAGAGCATTTTGGAGCAGTATATAGCTGTTCGGGAGCAGTTCCGGAGCAGTATATAGCTGTTCGGGAGCAGTATATAACTGTTTGGGAACAGTTCCGGAGCAGTATATAACTGTTCGGGAGCAGTTCCGAGGCGGTTTCGGAGCATTTCGGAGTAGTTTCGGGGCACTTGACAACTTCTTCTATATTCAGTTTAATATCTATATAAGCCAGTTATTTCAATTTTTTACTCACTTGCACTAATAATTTCAGTTTATAAGCACATTAAAATACTTGAATGTTCATATTGCCGAAGAATTTTCTCACGAAGTTACAACATGTATCGACATATAGATCGCTGTCATGGAGGCTCAGCACCAGAAGTAAATGATTACCAACCAAAAAAGATATGGAACCGGCATTCCTTTGAAATAAATGGAAATGATTACGCATATAAAACTAACGAACAAAACAACAGGATATCAGGGGTCCAGTCAACGGACATGTTATCACATAGTTCGTCCAGTCTAGATTAATACCTACCTACAAACCGAGAAGATAGTAATCATGAAAATAAATTAAATAAATTTCAACCTCCATGTAACCTCGACTCATCGAAAAAAAGGAACGAAACTTTATCTATTGGTATAATTCTAGCAAGTTAGTGAACCGATTAAGAGAATTGACTGCCTCAGATATAGGTTTGGAAGCAATAAAAATATGTCAAAAACTCCTTAAAACTGGGTTTATTGATACAATCGAAACTATTCAATAATATATCAAACAAGAACCAAACCTCCATTAATTATGAAGCGGACATCGTAATAATAATGTAATATTATAATATTAACTTCTCTTTAAATTTAACATCAGATCCATATTTTTTTGTAAATATCTATAATGTTATTAAAAAAAAACACGGCTGTTCCTTTAAACATACTGTATTCTCTCAATCAAACCGTTTTTCTAATGTATAATACCTATGTTTAATTCTTAATAAAAATAATATGTTAACAAAAAAATTAGTTGATAACTAAGTGCAATGTTCATTTATGATACTAGTGCTAAATAAATATTTTCTGTCTCCTATTTTGTCGGATTTTATACTTAACACCTTTTCCCATAATCCATTGCATACTAGTCATATACGCGCAAGCGCGTTTTATCAAAGTTACCTAGGACAGGTGGACTTTGTACCTTCATAGCCAAATGCAACGAAGGTTAAAGTCAACCATCAAACAAGTACACACATTTTCAAGGTTAATATCTAAGTGCATCATGTTCCAAGAAAATAATGGGCATATGAGTTGTGTAATACGATTACAATGAATTTGTAAGACTTAACAAGATTATCAGCGACGCGTGTACTTTGGACCTTAGTCACCATTTATAATTAATGATAACCTTGGAACATGCACAAACATGTTCAAGGTCTATATCTTAGTCGGTAGGTCTAAATTATCCCACCCTATTATTGCATAATGTTTCAAGAAAATAACGGGCTACCCGCATTGTAAAAAGTCTTCCTACTAAATAGTGTGGTACATTAATCTATAATAAAATAATGTTTTTTTTTTTAAATTAGGATATAAAAAGATACCAATTAAAAAAGAATACTATTTTTATTAGGAAACGAAAAGATAACAATTATAAATAAATATACTATTTATTATCCGACCAAAAACATAAATGTAAGAAAGGGCCGAGTTTTCGGGAAAATCCTTAATGTAATAGTTCCTTCTTAAAAAGTGATGATATAAGAGTAAGGACCGAACTATTTGCAAAGTAAATAGCTCTAGACTTCATATAATAGTTGCTTCTTAAAAAGTGATGATATGGAAGAAAGGACCGAGCTATTTACAAAGTAAATAGCTCTAGACTTTATATATAAGTTGCTCTTTGAAAAGTGATGATATCCCATTATAGAGCCGAGCTATTTACAAAGTAAATAGCTCGGTAAACTATTAACTAAAAAAAATTAATGAGGGGTAAATTGATTAAATGTAAGAAAAAAATTTTCTTGAAATTTATTTCATAAGTTTTCCCTTAGTATGTTTTTAAAATTTTAACACGGCAAGTTTTAAAATATTTGAAATCATCAGAAAAAAAAACTTGGCGCGTTATATAAAATTTTAAAAACATACTAAGGGAAAACTGATACCATGATTTTTTTTAAATTTTCAAATGATTTTAAATAATTGCCGATTAAGCTTTTGCGATTCTGTAAAACCCATTTAATATTCTTTTCAGCTTCTAAACGATCTCCAATTACAAGCGTTAATCGCGCAGTAATATTTTCAATATTTCCCGAAAATTCTAAATTTTTTCGTAATTTACATTTCTTAACCCATTTGGTTTTTATTTCAGGATTATTTTTACCAAATACTGACACTGCTTTCATATTTACATTTTGATTTTTTTTATGTATCGCTCCTGCGCATTACGGAGTTGTTCCTCGCGAGTTTTATCTGAAGTTTTCGGTCGCCCGGGTTTCTTTTTCTTTGGCCGCCCGGGATTCTTTTTCCTTGGTTGTTCTGAACCTATTTTAGTTGTTTCTTTGACATTTTCAATAATACCATCACCTGGTTGTTGAATATTTTCAGATTCTTCTACATTTAAACTCTCGGGCGTAGTTATTGGAATACATACATCGTAGTGTCCAGAAACACCAATCCCGAAACAACATAGTCGTGCAATCTGACTCTTTTCTTTATTAATATCAACTATACACTTCATGTCAATTGATTGGTACACTTCCAATCTCAAATTACACAAGATACCAGCGGCTTGTATTTCCCATAACGAGCCATATGAATGAGGTTTTACCATAGCTTCACGATATTATTCAATAGAATCATAAGTGCTGTCATTTTCGTTACAAGTCTTATTTTGAAAATCTTGCCAATTGTCAATAACGTAATTAACTATTGCTTCTCTAACCTTTTCTGTATACTGTAAAAAATTTTCTCCATACAGCGTATATGATATTGAATTAAATAGAGAATTTTTGTCTGGTGGCATGCATATTACTGTATGCGGGATGTTCTTGCCTTCTATTATAAGATCTTTTCTGTACCTATCCATACCATTTTCAAAAATATCATCACCTATTTGTTGAATATTTTGAGAATCTTCTTCATCAGATCTCTCGGAAGCAGCTATTGGAATACAGATATCGAAGTGTCCAGACCGAAAATTTCCAAAAAAACGTAATACTGCAATCTGACTTTTTTCAGGATTAAAATCAACTATACACTTCATGTCGTCTGATTGGTAAACTTGCATTCTCAAATTATACAAGATACTAGCAGCTTTTATTTCACTGAGCGAGCCATATGTATGAGGTTTTAGCATGGCTTCACGATATTGTTCAATAGAATCATAATTGCTGCCATTTTCGTTACACGTCATACACTGCAAATCTTGCCAATTGGTAACAACGTGATTAACTATTTCTTTTCTAACTTTTTGTGTATACTTAAAAAAATTTTCCCCATACAGTCTATATGAAATTGAGTGCAAAAGGCAGCTTCCGTCTGGAGGCATTAATATAACTGTATGTGAAATAGTTTTGCCATCTATTACGATATCTTTTATGTACCTATCCATATTGCGATCTAAAATAAAAACTGTTATGGATTTAGTAAACACCAAGCAAATCAAAAAATATAAGGACACAAATCACTTTGATACCTAAGATGCCTGTAAAAAAACTACTTTTAATAAAATTAAAATAAAGAAATATAAATGTTATGCTAACAAAATATAGAAAAAAAATTTTTTTTAATTAGTTCAATATTTTTTTTAAATGAAAAAATTATTTTAATATTGATATTGTCCAATTGAGTTTTTTAAATATATCAGTATTTGGATAATCAACTGATTAATTTTCTTAATAAAACAAATATATAAAACTGGATGAAAATTATAAATTTATGTCTACTTACTACCAACGTTGGTTTCGTATTAATTAGTGAAAAACTAGATAGAACAAATAAAAAAATTTAAGTCAAATTTTTTTGATTAAACATAAGCACATTAAAAATAACGTTACAATACAGGGTGTGGAAAAAGTTATATTACAAAATTTGCTTAGATTAAACAATAAAATGCAAAGCCATAATAATATGTTTGATCCATCGCCCTCATTGCATAAATTATCTTTTAAATAAACGATACAAACTAAAAGAAACATCTTTAATAACAACAACAAAATATTCTCATCTCATAAAAACAAACTACTTTTGTTTGTATCTATTTTTATACGCTTTTTATTAGTTTCACCTGTATGTCAGAGGTGGGCTCAGACAGCTCGTCTGAGCCTTACGGGCTCTCCATAAGCTGGGTGAGTGTAAGTATAGAAGGTATGTTTTGAAGCAAGACGGAACGATGTTTCAATACAAGTTGTCCTACCGATTACTACCCAATAATTTATTCAATCAATTTAGAAATAGTTTTATAAAATTGTTTATTGTTTAAATATTTTTTACAGTATGGAGAGATACACAAAAAACATAATAATAACAATAATAATAATAATTACAATAATAATAATAACAATAATAATAATAATAACAATAATAATAACATAATAACAATAACAATAATAATAACATAATAACTAATAAATAATAACATAATAATTGATGGAAACCACGGGAAGACGGTAGGCGTCTTCCATCAGGAGAACGATAGGAATAGGTTGGGAGATGAAATAAAGAGATAAAATGGAAAGGGATAAGTACAATATAAAATAATTAAGAAACAAACAAAAAATTATTCGTTTTCTATTATTATTCTTTGAATAATTTTGATAAATTTTCAATATCAGGAATATATGTATTTTGGGATATTCGCATTATATTTTCTAAATGTTTATCCGTAAGGGAATTTCGCGAATCTGATTTTATATGTTTCATATGTGAAAATCCCGATTCACATAGATAATTAAAGTGGAAATTTTAAATTGTCTATTAAAAGGGGCCATTAAAAAATCACTCATTAGATTTATATTTTCAAAATCTTTAAATCGATTATTAAATTGTAAAATTACCGTTTCTAATAAACATTTATATTTTAAAAACAATTCAGTAAAATCACTCTTCACACATTGTTTCGCAATGTGTAATAGTTTAGGAAAATTATTTGGAATTTTTAAACCACCAAAAATATTTACCGCCATCTCTAAAATTTTTTTCAATTATATAATAGTTCTAACCGCGTCCCAAATATAAATATTTTTGCCCTGTAATTTTAAATTATGTAAATTAACTATTGAAGTTAAATCTACGAGAAAAGCTAAAGTTGCTGTAAAATCAAAGTCTCTTAGTTCAGGGCAAGGCTCACCGATTTCTTCATGAAATTTTACAATTACATCTAAATTTTCATAAAATCGTGCAAACATTTGTCCCTTACTAAGCCACCTAACTTGAGAATAATATTTTAATTCCCTAAATTCCGGATCGTTTTTTTTCGCGAATTCGTTAAATAAACGATGTTTCAACGCGCGCGTTTTAATCGAATTAATTTTTTTTATAACAATATTTTCAATTTCCGTAACTGAAAGGCTTTTCATGCATATTGCCTGCTGATGTATGATACAATGAAATGATAAAAGATTTTTTAATTCAGGGATTTTTTTAAAAAGTGCAATTAAACCGTTATTACAACCCGTTATATTACTTGCACCATCCGCGGTAAGTGAAACAAATTTTTCTAAAGGTAATGATTTTATTCGTGCAAGTACTCCGGCATAGAGATTTTCGGCGGTCGTTTCGCGATGTAGGGAAATCATCGCAAAGAGTTCTTCTTTAACAAATAAATCATCGAAAACCATACGAATGTAAATTAACATTTGCGCAGTATTTGTTGCATCGGTCGATTCATCCAACTGCAATGAATAGCAATAACAAAACTTAATGTCTTCATTTAATTGACTTGTCATGTTATCATCAATTGCTTCTACTCGCCGTGTTATTGTTCGACGAGAAATTGGGACTTCTTTAACGAATTGTTTACATTCTTCTTCAAGTTCGGTCCCAACGAACATTGAGTCCACATAGTCTTCCACTACCGTCTGCATAAAGTCACATTCACTAAATGGCTTTCGCGATTTCGCGATTCTATACGCTGTTTTGAAAGATAACGCGGTTTTTGTAAACTCATCCTTATTAATATATAATTTTTTGGCGGACGATGGTTCAAAATAATTTTTTTTTAAAACAGAAATTACGCGATCGCGTTCTGCTGTACCTATTTCGAATTTATCAAACTCGGCAGAATGTTTCACGGTATAATGACGTTGGAAATTACTTTTGTTTATATAAATAAAAGTTTTACCACAAAATAGGCAAATTAGCTCTTTATCAGTTTTCTTGTATATACCAAAATGATGCTCCCACTCGTTGATGCCAAAAACTATCCTCCTTTTCTTAGCAAACGGCGCCGCACCTCCACTGCTGAACTTATCCAAGACTGCTTGCGATGTCTTCTCCATTATTAAATTCACTACTTTTATTTTTTTTTTAAAACAAATTATGCGAAAAATAATTTCTACTACTACATATAGTACTTTTCACTTTTTCAATTCAAAGTAGACTAACTCGAAGAACTCAAATTCCCACTTTATGTAAAATTTAACTTAATTCATCAAATTCCCATGACACTATACTGAGCATACTCCATACGAAGAAAAAATAATTAAATCAGGTAAATAATTCTTTATTAGTTCTCAGATATGAATAGTAAAATATTTAGACAAATTATTTGGAATTTCCAAAACTATAATTATATTTAAATTATCCTTTGCAAAAATTTCCCACTTTTAGTTTTATTACAATGGTCCAGCGGTAAACTTAAAGGTTCAAAAGATATGTATTGAATGATGTATTGAATGAGTATGTATTGAATTGTATTATTTACTTTGTATAATAGTGACCATAAAAAAGATTTGGTATTATTATATTTTTTTCAGAAAATGTTTTAATTAAAAAAAGAAAATATTAATAATTGGTAGGTTACCCTGTAGTAACTCTATCTCTCTTCCCTACCTCTCACTCAGAGCTTGGTCGAGTCAACTCCTGCTCACCTCTGCTGTATGTATGTTTGTATGTATGTATGTATGTAACCGACCCTTTTGGGCTCGACTTTCTCCTACTATGAACGATCAGATTTAAATCAAATTTTGCACACCTGTCAAAGACCGATGACAATGCAATAATTCAATTAAAATATCGGATTATCCTGATTAGATTTACAAGGATTCATTAATTTCTTTCCGCATCCTTTGCATGAGAGTAAGAGAGATAGAACTAGTGCGGGAACTACGCATGCGTGCAGTTCCACAGACTTACTCTTTGATCGGGCACTCAGCTTAGCACAACCGCGTAGGGACTCTTATGGTAGTTACGTCTTGTTCGTATACATACATAAATGTACCGACAAATCTAACACGCATACTATTATTATTTCATAATATCCATAATATAATGATAACCGTGATTTACAAATAAATTATAGTTTAAAAAAATAAAAAACACGCTTTTATAGAAAATTCAACTAAAAAATGAAAAATAAATAATAGTTTAAAAAAACTAAAAAAACACACTTTTATAGAAAATCCAACTAAAAAATAGAAAATAAAATTTAATAAATTTGGATTAAGAAAAGTGTAAATAAGAAACTAATGTATATTAATCGAATAACTATTGACACTAGCACCCCACGCTTTTTTCCATTAATATACATTTGTTTGTTTCGTTCATTTACACTTTTCTTAATCCAAATGTAATAAATTTTATTTTCTATTTTTTAGTTGGGTTTTTGTATAAAAGCGTGTTTTTTAGTTTTTTTAAACTATTATTTATTCATACATAGTTTTGATATAAATGTGAAGCGTTAGATGCATAACAAACAGTTTTTTAAAATAAAAGTATCTGTATATATATATATATATATATATATATATGTTTGTATATATACATATATATATATATATTATATTTATATATATATATATATATATATATATATATATATATGTATATATATATATATAAATGTGCTAAAAAGTTCGTTACGCAGAAGCTGCTTCAACTTAGCGATTTCCTCAGAATACATAAATAATTCTCTAGCGGTCACAATTTTACAATTTCAGTCTGATCAAAATGAAATGTCGTATATGATTTTAGTATTTAAAAGTCCAATTTTCTCATTAAATGACATACGTCGAGATGAATGGTGGGGGGGGGGGGGTTATAAAGGAAGAAAAAAACACAATATATAAAATATCTCTATTAATATTAGAACAATCGAAAAATGCAACAGGAATAAAGTTGTAAAAAATCGAATTTGCAACAATTCATTACCTTATCATTTTTGCTCAAACTCTAATGCGTACAGAGATATTAGGGAAATTAATTTTCAATCTTAAACCGTAAATTTTTCTGTAAATATAAGTGTAACAATAAAAAAATTATAAGAAACAAAATTACAGTAAAACTAAATACCTACAACTTTACTTATTATAAAATTTGTCGATTTTTCAAATATTAAGGGAGATATGTTAAAATTTTTGTTTTCCCCTCTTGTAAACCCCCCTTTCCCCTTGTCCGATTTTACCCATTAACGAACTTGACCTTTTGAATATCAAAAGAGCCTCAAATACCAAATTTCTAAGAAAATTCACAAAGTTGAAGCAGCTCCTGCCTACGCATTTTTTAAATTTTTCTTTTAAAAATATATATATTTTTAATATTAATAACTGCTCATTCACGAGTTACATTGTAAATAATACGTTTGGTAAAATTAAAACTAACTTACATTGAATTTGTATCACTAACAAAAGAGATTAATAAACGAAACCTAATTTTTTTTACACATATTTTTTTAAAAATAAACAGAAATATTGAAATAAAAAAATAAATTGAAATAATTGAAATAAAAAAAATAATTGAAATAAAAGAATAAAAGAATAATATAAATAAAATACTTATAGAATTATAACGATTGTTGTAATATAAATAATATAAATTTTTATTATTATTATAAAAACAAAAATCACACATTCATGTGTTTTTATTTAAATTCTTAAAAATTTACCATATAAATATGGTAATTTATATAATTTATTCTACTACTATATAATTTAATCAACTTTTATAATTTAATCTACCAAATTTTTTAAATCTACCAAAAAAAGTAATTAGGGTAAATTGTTTAAATGTAAAAAAAATTTGGTAAATACCTCTTTGTAAATAGGATCTTTATTGGGATATCATCACTTTTTAAGGAGCAACTATTATATGAAGTCTAGAGCTATTTACTTTGTTAATAGCTCGGTACTTACTCTCATATCATCCCTTTTTAAAAAGGAACTATTACTTTAAGGATTTACCCGAAAACTCGGCCCTTTCTTACATTTATGTTTTTGATCGGATATATATTTACACATTAATTTTTTAGAATGGAAGTTGATGAAGAAAGTCAACTATCGCGGATATTCGTACTGTCGGCGATATGATCCTTATCAAGAATCAAGAGGAATCTCTGGCTCCAGTTGCAGTTCCAATTGCAGCTCTAAGAGCCAGTTATCGCGGCAATCAATTTAGTCGCGGTCGCGGTAACGGTACACGCAGTCGCCCTCACAGTCGCGGTAACGGTACACACAGTCGCGGTGGACAATTTATAATTCGGGGATATGGGTGGGATTTGCATTTCAAATTTAGTTAAAACCTCCCCAACCCCCGAATATAATTTTTTTTTTAAATAAATAAAAAATAAAAAACAAAACAAAAAAATAAAAAAATAAAAAACAAAAAAATAAATAAAATTATTCGAATAAGAGTAATTATTATTTATTTATTTATATAATAAATATATTTTATAAATTTTTCAAAATTTGAAACATTTTGACAGTATTTGATATGTTATATTAAGTAAATATATCCGCATTCGTTCTACTATTTATTTTAAAATGGCTAGGAATAAAAGGAAAGGGGTTGTTTAGTCATGAAATGCATCCAAAAAATTCAAATATTTAAATAAATGTACCCTTATAGAGACAAACTAAATAATGGATGAAAATTTTTATTCAAAACTAAATTATCGTTAAAAAATGGAAAAGTATTCTTAAAAATATCATTGATTGCATTTTTGAATTACAATTAAATGGATAGATAATCACATATTCGATTTGCAAAAACTATTGCCTATTGATGTTATCCGATTTTTTCCGTCGGTTTCAAGCAAGTTCGTGTCGAATGCCAAAAACCGCAACTTTCTAGCATGAGTCAGTCAGCTTCACTTTCAGCTTTATAGTATTGCAAACATGTCCATCGATCATAGCTAATAGATGTCGAAAATCACCATCTGTAAAATTTATATATATATATATATATATTTATATATATATACATATATATATATATATATATATATATATATATATATATATATATATATATATATATATATATATATATATATATATATATATATATATATATATATCAATCTTTTATGAAAACGCCACAAATTAATGAAATAAGAGTGATATATTTTTTATTAAAATAACTATATAAAATTTAGTACAAGTTCGTGTCGAATGCCAAAAACCGCATCTTTCTAGCATGAGTCAGTCAGCTTCACTTTCAGCTTTATAGTATAGCAAAAATGTCCATCGATCATAGCTAATAGATGTCGAAAATCACCATCTGTAAAATTTATATATATATATATATATATATATATATATATATATATATATATATATACATATATATATATACATATAATTTATATATATATTAAAACGTTCTCAAGGCTATGCAGACCTGGAGAATTTTTTTTACTAAAATTCCCAAGGTCCGATTTGCCCAAAGAATCGTCTTCGGATCTAATGCAGTGGAATTTATGACCGTAAGAATGATCGCGCCAAAATTTGAACTGGGTTTGGTGATTTTATTTAGTGTAATTGGCTATTAAAAATAAAACTGGATTGTTTTGACAGTTGGACTTGTCAAGCTAATAAAAATTAGTGGATTCAATGTGTTTTTTTGTTTTTGAGGTAAGCATGTGTTTTTTTTAAATTTTATTTTTAACACGTAAATTATTTTGTGCAGCTATAATTTACCCCCTGTTATGTTAATGGGGTGAATCAATCAAGAAAACAGCTATGAAGAATTTTGTTTATTAATTTATTATACTTCAATAATTTAAATAACTGTTACTGACATTTTTTGTTTAGAATCACACTTCCATATACATGGTAGTGTGATCTTGCCAATCACTATAACTACTTTTACATGAACAAAATTTTAAAATGTGTAACAAACTGACGCAATTACGAGTTGAAGTGAATAAATATTTAAAAAAAGTAATAATTCAATATTTTCGCTTTCGAAAACGGACATTAACAAGAATAAAAGTGTGACGAAGCCTGGTTGAATCGAAATTGTGTCGCAGGAGTTTAAGGCAAGCGGTGGCCACGTTGGTCAGTATGGGCGAAGAGGTAGGATTCCCGAGCTTTGGTTCGGTTCAAATCCAACCCCTTGGCACCATGTACACAGGTGTTTCATACTTGCTTTAGTCGGCGGTTTAACCAGCCCGAAACGAAGCAAGTGTACACGTTTGGAACGAGGTTGTGCTTGGCTTGAGTCAATTATTATCAAACAGGTTTCGTCGAACTATCGGTGACAAGTATAATAAGATAAATTTAAAAAAAAAAAGGATTGAGTTTCGTAGTGACACACAATCCTTAGATAACAAAAAATAAAAATAAAACGTAATTCTAAGTTTTTTGTGTAAATAACCTCCAAGAAGATTAAATCTCTTTTTTTTTTTAAACAAAAGAAAACAACGGGGAAATAGAGACCAGGTTAGAAATGAAAGAAAATTATTGTCACCTGAATAAATGTCCACGATCAGCTGCTGCACTCGGAGGTCGACTGAGTAGTACCTTAGACACCAGGAGATCACTTGATGCAGTGCAACGCTGAGTCCAATAGGGTCTCTTGAACCAGGTGAGTCGTTGAGTTTTCGTGTTTTGTTTTTTGTTTTTGTTGATTTCTGGTTACCCAGCTTACGATTTGGCGCCAATCATCCAAAGGCGCCCGCCAACCCGAAACCACGTGTTAGGTTGATGAAACACGAGGTCAGACGGGTCAATTCAAACAAACCAAACAAATTTGTTTTTTTATTTATTGGCTCTATCCTTTTGTTGGAACAAACAAACGTGGTTGATTCGATGAATGTTCTTTTTATTTTTTTAAAGATAAACTGCATCCAATAAATTTTATATATTTAATTACTTTAATCACCAAATATGAATTTTGTCGATATACAACCCAACTTGGTTGATTCGATGAAATTCGTATGGTTTAAAAAAAATAAACTGTATTCAATAATTTATTTTTTTATTTAATTTCCCTTTAAATCGCAGAGTATAATATTTTTTTCGATGTGTTACTCACTACAGTTATCAAAAGAATGCACTCTTGCCTCTTGTTTTTTTTGTTTGTATGTTTGTTTGATCGACATGGGTGTTGTTTTCATCTCAACACATGGTTCGCGCCAAATCGACCCAATAGAATCGTTTCGCGGTTTTTTGTGATGGTTACGTTGCCTGTCAAGATTTATAAGCGATCACCTGATACCCTCGGCTCCCCTCAGAGGGCCAGCGATATTGTTGTAAATATATATATGTGGGACATTTGATAATTATTATTTTTATACAAATTTATTTATTTATTTTATTATTCTTGGGATTGTTGACTAAGACACCTGAGTCGATTGTTGAATTTTTTTAACTTTATTATTGTTTATTTATTTTAAATTGTTATTTGTATTCAACCCAATGTCAACGATTCTCAAATTATTAAATAAATTTATATTTTTAGGTTTGACTTTGAATTAGGTGAATAATTCCACATTGAGATATATATATATATATATATATATATATATATATATATATATATATATATATATGTGACTATCTATTAGTTAATTTGTTAATATTAAAAACAGAAAAAAGGAATTTGTATTTATGTTTTCTATCTGTTTTCTACAAGGTAGTTTACTTATAAATATAATATTTATATGGCAATTTATATAATTCTTTTTTCATATTCGATGTTAGATGTTGACACTGTTAACATCGCTGTATCGAAACAATTTATCTCAAATTTTATCTGAGATCTCTTACCTGCGATCATCTGACAATAAATTTATTTATTGTCGGAAACAAAAAAAAATTTTTTTGTTTTTTCTTCTGGGTTTTTACACTCTATTGAATCTTTTTATAATACATTATTATACTGGATTCATGCTGAGTTGACAATTCAGGAAAAACCAAAGAAAGTGTTATTTCGTTCTTTTACGAATTTACCTTTGACAATATTTTATTAGATTCTATTGTCGGGGACTTTTGTAACAGAACTGAATTGTAATCTTTTTATATTCAAAATAAAAATAACCTGAAATATATTTCTTGATTGTAACTCCTACAACCATTAAATACTTTTCAGTTTATTTAGGCGCCTTTATTTAATTTTTTAAATTTAATGTGTATTTCTTCTGTTATCTAGGTTGGAATTTAAACTGAAGATGAACACCACCGCCGGCATGGCGGTGGCACCGAAGCCAACGATATCCTCCACATCAACATCGACACCAGCAGCAGCATCATCAGCATCAACAGCAACAGCATCACCAATGGAAGAGGACGGGTTTAAACCCGTCAGCAACAAAAGAAAGAAGCGATCGTTGGCCCCAACCGTCCATAAAAAAGCGGCAACTGAAGTCAGCAACAGATATGGACTGTTGGTCGATGTCACCGAAGCTGTGTCAGCAACTCGACCTGCAGCAAAGAAACCAAGTCCCATTGTGGTTCACATGGGTCTCACCAATTTCAGGCAGGTCGAGGAAGCCATAAAAGCGGCAGCCAAGGGCTCGATCAGGTTCACTTTTGGGCCCAGCACAATTAGTGTCCACTGTGAAACCGACTCGGACTACACCAAATGTAAGGCCAAGTTAGAGGCGATTCAGTTGCCGTTCCACTTTTACGGCAATAAAAGTGACCATGAACCAAAGTTAATTGTTCATGGCACCATGCGCCACCACACCGACGATATGGCGGCTGAAAAGCTCAAAAAAAGCGGCCTTAAGCCTAATAAGGTCGTGCTTTTCAGCAAAACTGGAGACGAGAGCGTAAGAGTATCTCGTCTCATCCAATTTAAAAAGGGGACGCAAGCACAAAGCGTCCTCAACGTAAAGTGGATTTGTGGTGTCAGAGTTGGCATCGAAAAGTATATCAACAAGCGGGGAGCCATTCAATGCTACCGTTGTCAGGTATACGGGCATGGTTCACGGAACTGTCGAGGAACTGTGCGTTGCGTGAAGTGTGGTGAAAACCACGGCTCACGAGAATGCGCAGTCCCGCGGTCGGATCCTGCGAAATGCTGCAATTGTAGCGCTTTGCACCCGGCAAGTTCTATGGACTGTCCCGCACGCAAGACATACGTGGCGGCGACGGCATCCCGCTCAGCAGCAGTAGAAGCGAGGCGCAAGGCCGCTCCGGGCGTGGCGCAAGGCCGCCCAAAACCACCATCGCTTCAGGCCAGGGAATTCCCAGCCCTCCCTCACGCAAAAGAGGTCAACAAGCCAAGCAGAGTTCCAGCCAATAGGAAGCCAACATCATCACCATCGGTTTCAACAAAGTACGTTCCAGCACCTGTGCCATCAACCAATCCGTGGTTCCCTAAGAAGAATTCAGAAAAGGAGGTAATCGACATTTTGTGTAACACCCCTCTTTCACCATTTAACCCATTCCTGACCGAGGCCCTAGAATCCCCGGCATCTCCAACTCCAACGGAGAACAACGCTTTTGACTTCATGACCCTCCTGAAACTCAGGATTGAAGTGGAGACTGCATGGAAATCGTGCAATTCGAACTCCGAAAAACTCCTCGTGTTTTTCAAGATGACTGCTCATCTATTCGAAAATGGCATCCCATCCTTCTGCTAGGTCCCAAATCCGATTTCTACAGTGGAACTCTCAAAGTCTCCATCGCAAACTTCCAGAGCTTCACTCATTTCTCCAACAGCATCAAATCCATGTTGCCGCCATCAGCGAAACTTGGTTAAAGCCGGACAAGAGAACTAGAATCCCAGGGTACTTTACCTATCGCCGCGACCGAGCCACCAGAAATGGTGGGGGCGTTGCTCTTTTCGTTCGACACGATGTCCAGCATTCTCTCTTGCCTCCTGAAGATGGTAGTCTTGAAGCCATCTCAATTCTTATTTCGGCTAATAGTGGTAGCTATAAAGTTACATCTTTATACAACCCCCCTGATAGACTCTTACAGGGAAAAGATATTGACCGCGTTTTAAGGACCCATGATCGCGCTGTGATCATGGGTGATTATAATGCGCGCCATATATCATGGAACTGTATGTCTAACAATTCTAGCGGGAATGCACTTTTTGCACACTCCCTCAAACGTAACTTCATTGTTGCGTTCCCTGAGGAACCCACGTATTACCCTGATGCTGCCCACCGCCTACCCCAAACCATCGATTTAGCGATACTCAAGAATTGTGACCTTCTGTCGGATCCTGATGTTCACTTGGATTTGCAGAGTGACCACCGCCCTATCACTTTCACCCTAGGTGAAATGAGGGGTGCTGTAACTTTGCAGACCAGGCTGGACTTCGAGAAAGCGGATTGGAAACTTTTCAAACAGTATCTCAACGTCGAAACTTTGATCACTCCACAGATCAAAACGACCGAACAGATAGATTTAGAGGTTAGTAAACTGACGGGAAATCTCGTAGCTGCTACCGAAAAATCTATCCCTAAGAAAACTCGATCTTTCGGCTTTCAACTTAAATTAGATGATGACACACTACGACTTATACGGACTCGGAACAAACTACGTAAATTTTGGCAGAGTTAGGCTGCCTGAGCTTCATGACGCCATGAAGCAAATGTCAGCTGATATTCGAGGAAAAGTCACGCGCACCAGGGATGAAATGTGGGATGAGAGGATTTCGGCTCTGACCACTCGTGACAATAGTGTCTGGACAATTGCTAGAAATTTGCGTAACGTTCCAACAGACTGCCCCCTCTTTTGTCAGAAAATGGGTATCTCTACTCAGATTCAGACAAAGCACAACTTCTTGCTGACACCTTCTCTAAGGCGCACAGTTTAACAGGTGGCGACGAATATCACGACGAAGAAACGGCCCGCTTGGTGTCCGAATCTTTGGAAAATATTCGCTCTTCCATCATTAACCCAACCGAAGTCGAATGCGTATCACCTCAGGAGGTTTCAAACATTTTAAGAAAACTTAAGTGTAGGAAGGCTCCCGGCGATGATGGAATAACTAACGTTGTGCTCCGCTATCTTCCCCGGAAGACGGTTGTACAGCTCAGTTACATCTATACTGCGTGCTTGAGACTTGGTTATTTTCCTGACCTTTGGAAAGCTGCCAAAGTGCTAGCTCTTCCGAAGCCGGGAAAGCAACTTAAGTCGCCCTCAAGCTATCGACCCATCAGTTTGCTGCCATCTTTCAGCAAGGTCATGGAGAAAGTAGTTTTGAACCGGCTGCAGTCGCATGAAGATATCCACGGACAATTGATTCCCCAACAGTTTGGTTTCAGATCAAAACACTCAACAGTGACTCAGCTTCACCGACTCACTGATCATATTTCTACTGGATTTAACTGGAATAAATCCACAGGCATGGTCCTTTTGGACATCGAAAAAGCTTTTGATACGGTTTGGCACGATGGACTTATCCACAAACTTTCCAAATTCAACATACCTACCTACATCCTGAAATTCCTGATTTCCTACCTATCTAACCGAAATTCCCGAATTCATCTCCAACAAAGTATATCGAACCAATACCGAGTAAAGGCTGGTGTACCTCAAGGCTCCTTGCTAGGACCCCGCCTCTTTTTATATTACATAAATGATATCCCGAAAGATCGAGCTACCGAAACGGCCCTCTTTGCTGACGATACAGCAATCTACTGCACTTCCTGGCAGCCGAAACTTATTTCCAGCTCCCTCCAGTCACACTTATCCACGCTTGAAAGCTATTTCAAGAAGTGGAAAATCAAAATTAATCCTACGAAGACAGTCCGTCTTGTTCACAAAGAAGGCTAAATTTTCTTCTTACCCACTTGAACTGAAAATGTTTAACACGGCAATCCAACAGACTCAAAGTGTTGAGTATCTGGGAGTAACTCTTCAAAGACAGTTGAATTGGACGAAGAACGTTAAAAAACGCCTCGCCCTTGGAAACGCATCCTTTGCGGGGTCATACCCACTTCTCAACATTAGGAGTAGATTGGACGAACGATTGAAACATCGACTTTACAAGTCATGTATTCGGCCCGTACTCACATACGCTGCCCCAATTTGGTCGAACGTTGCACCATCGCAACTCGCGAAAATGCAAAAATTTCAAAATCGTTGTCTTCGGACGATTTCGAAAGCCCCCCTGCGATATCCGGCTGAATCCCTCCACCGAGAAACTTGGCACCCTACTATCCGAACATTTATCCAAACAACCGCTAAATCCTTCTTCCAATCATCCCGCACAAACCCGTTCCCGGAGATCAACGAACTGGGCCGTTTTGACCCAAATACGTTGCTCTTCAGAAACAGATACCGAATGCCACACGATGTCGATTGCAACTAATTCTGTTGAAATCTAATTTGTACATACTTATTTATTAACTTATTTATTTATTTATTTAAGGTTTAGTTCTTAGGGGTGGCTTATCCACCCAAATTAGGTTAAGTTATGATTTCAATGGTTTTTATATAAGTTTTTTCCATTAAATTTAAACGATGTATATTAAATTCTACAATAACTCGATGTATTTTATTCATAAGATGATTGTATAGGTGAAGTCTAGGCTAGGTACTATAACTTTAAGATGTTTTGTAATAATTAACGGAAAACGGAAGATTTAATAAATTCATTTTGAACATTTGAACATTTATATAATTTTAATTTTTTATAACATAAATCTACGTAAAACATTAATTAGGGGTAAACTGTTTAAATGTCAGTAAAAATTTGGTTGAAATTTATTACGTAATAAGTTTTCTTAAAGTAAAATTTTTGTAGTATGTTTCTAAAATTTTATATAACGCGGCAAGTTGTTTAGCGAATTTGTGATTTATGTATTTGAAGGAAATTCGCTCGAAGATGAAGCAGCTCCGGCGTAATTTTTGATGATTTCAAATATTTTAAAACTTACCACGTTATAAATAAAATTTTTAATTATAAAATTTTAATAAAAACTTACTAATAAAAACATACTAAAGAAAACTTACGACATACTATTTCATTTCAACCAAATTTTTTCTTACATTTAATCAATTTACCCCTAATGATAACATCAAAACTCGTATTATACCTCGTCATTTACAATTAGCAATTCGTAATGATGAAGAATTAAATAATTTATTATCTGGTGTAACAATCGCCCAAGGTGTGATGTATTACCAAATATACAATATATATATATATATATATATATATATATGTGACTATCTATTAGTTAATTTGTTAATATAAAAAACAGAAAAAAGGAATTTGTATTTATGTTTCCTATCTGTTTTCTACAAGGTTGTTTACTTATAAATATAATATTTATATGGCAATTTATATATGTATATGTAACAATCACCCAAGGTGTGATGTATTACCAAATATACAAGCAGTGTTATTGCCAATGAAAACTGAAAAGAAAGCGTAAATTATTTACATTGGATTATTGACAATAATATTCATCGATCATAGGCCTTTAATGAAAACGCCACAAATTAATGTGAAATAAGAGTGATATATTTTTTATTAAAATAACTATATAAAATTTAGTATATATAAGATGTTACTTGATTTGTTTCGATTATGACTTCTAAACTAATCGTTTATTACAGATAATTGATTATTAACGTAACAGTCTTTGAACAATCATATTCCACAAGAACGTGCAACGCAGCATGCAATAGTTTTGATATATATAACAAAGATAATGCGGCGATTGGCAGCTCGGATTCGAAGAAATGACTTGACCCGTTGGGGAGGAAGGGGTGGATAGCGATGTAGGTAATGAAATTTTTCAAAATGTTCTGTTAACTTGACTTTATTTCGGGTCGATTGGTGAAAATTCCATCATTTCAGCATATATAGAACTGAAAAACGTAATTTTGGGGGGTGTTTTTTCGATTTTTCGGGAGATTGCAATAATAATAGTTTTCCGAAATAACTTCCTAATTTGTAGCTACTAAGCGTCAATTGCAAAAAACTGCATCTTGTTCCATGTATAGAACAAAAAGGTTGGTTTGGGAGTGTTTTTACCAAGTTCGAAGGGTTGTGATGGAAAAATTTTCTTCCTTCAAATAATTCTGTTATTTTGAAACTGTCCCACGTCGAATGGAAAAAAACCGATCTTTCTATCATGAATAGAAGTGAAAAGTCAGTTTTAGGGATGTTTTCCCCATTTTCGGTGTGGTTGCGATATAGGTAATGAAATTTTTCAAAATATTCTGTTAATTTAACGTTATTTCGGGTCGATTAGTGAAAATTCTATCTTTCTAGCATTTATAAAAAAGAAAAACGTAATTTTTGAGTTTGTTTTTCCAATTTTCCGGGGGGTTGCACTGAAACATTTGAAGTTAATAAATAATAATTGATCAATGCAAAATATAATAAAAAAGTTAAAATGAGAATATAAATTAATGTTTATTACAAAATTACAAAAAAAAATCTGTACACAATGTTCACCCATCAAATTACTGATTTTAACTAACGTTGCTTAACTTATAAATGCTATACGCCAACTGCTGTATACAACAAGCCAATTCACTACTATAGGTTAAAGAAATTTTTAGTGATAATATAGTTCATTGTGTTTTCTACATGGTTGTTTAGTTTTAAATAGTTTAATACAATCAATATTGAAATACCTAAGTGTCATCCAATCAGATAGGACTCTATAAAAATATCAACGAATAAGATAAATATATACGTTCTAATGCTAATTTGATTAAAACGAAAATTGTAAAATTTCCTTTTTTCCGATACAAATTTCCAGTTTTCGCAATTTTCCCGTCAGTTTGGGTACTACAGCTACCTACATGCCAAATATCAACTTTACAGCATATCTGGAAGTATCGTAGAATATTGATCTATTAGTTACCAAGAATTGTAGGCGTTCCCGCGAATTTTGCGTTTTTGAAGTGAAATAACTTTTTAACGGTTAATTCGTTAACGTTGATTGAAAAAACTGTTTCTTATAATTCCGTAAAGTATCTATATTCGAAATATCAACACTGTAGCTCTTTTCGTTCAAAAGATACAGCACCTAAAAAACGACTCTAAATTAAGGTGTAGTAATAGCAAGTCCGAGTGAGAAGTCCGAATGTGTCCCTTAAATCTCGGCCTTACGCACTTCCGTGCTCTAGATCACAAGTAATTAATTATTTTTAAAAACTGTGTTAAAAAAGATAATAATTATACAAAAATAAACTATATATTATCACATGTAAATATTTTTTTTAAATATACAAAAAAATTTTTCTTGAAGTTCATTTGCTGATTCGGCAAATTTCTTAAACATTTATATCAATTTATTAATTAAATTAAATACTGATATAAAAAAATTAACTCGTCAACCAGGAATCGAACCTCGGGCTTCTGGATAACTACTCCAGTATGCTTCCTCTACACCAAAGACGAATGTGATGCGACAGCCAACTTTTTCATATTATTCTAATTTTTTATTTTTTTATTTATTAGACAGTATTTACTACTTTTTGAAGTGATTTGTTTATTTAATATTTGTTTGTTTGTGTATACTTTCGTGTTAACATACGTTGTTTGTCCAAATTCCTTTCGGTTACGTATGACAAACTGTAGAAGACTATAGCGTATACTCCGACATATTTCATTGTCATTGAATTTATTAATTAAATTAAATACTGATATGAAAAAATTAACTCGTCAACCAGGAATGGAACCTCGGGCCTCTGGATAACTAGTCCAGTATGCTTCCTCTACACCAAAGACGATTGTGATGCGACAGCCAACTTTTTCATATTATTCTAATTTTTTATTTATTTATTAGACAGTATTTACTTCTTTTTGAAGTGATTTGTTTATTTAATATGTGTTTGTTTGTGTATACTTTCGTGTCAACATACGTTGTTTGTCCAAATTCCTATCGGTTACGTATGACAAACTGTAGAAGACTATGAAAAAATTAACTCGTCAACCAGGAATCGAACCTCGGGCCTCTGGATAACTAGTCCAGTATGCTTCCTCTACACCAAAGACGATTGTGATGCGACAGCCAACTTTTTCATATTATTCTAATTTTTTTTAAATTTATTAGACAGTATTAACTTCTTTTTGAAGTGATTTGTTCATTTAATATTTGTTTGTTTGTGTATACTTTCGTGTCAACATACGTTGTTTGTCCAAATTACTTTCGGTTACGTATGACAAACTGTAGAAGACTATAGCGTATACTCCGACAAATTTCATTGTCAATGATTTTATTAATTAAATTAAATACTGATATGAAAAAATTAACTCGTCAACCAGGAATCGATCCTCGGGCCTCTGGATAACTAGTTAATTTTTTCATATCAGTATTTAATTTAATTAATAAATTCAATGACAATGAAATTTGTCGGAGTATACGCTATAGTCTTCTACAGTTTGTCACACGTAACCGAAAGGAATTTGGACAAACAACGTATGTTGACACGAAAGTATACACAAACAAATATTAAATGTTAATATTTGTTTGTTTGTGTATACTTTCGTGTCCACATAACGTTGTTTGTCCAAATTCTTTTCGAATACGTATGACAAACTGTAGAAGACTATAGCGTATACTCCGGCAAATTTCATTGTCATTGAATTTATTAATTAAATTAAATACTTATATGAAAAAATTAACTCGTCAACCAGGAATCGAACCTCGGGCCCCTGGATAACTAGTCCAGTGTGCTTCCTCTACACCAAAGACGATTGTGATGTGACAGCCAACTTTTTCATATTATTCTAATTTATTATTTATATTAGATAGTACTTACTTCTTTCTGAAGTGATATGTTTATTAATATTTGTTTGTTTGTGTATACTTTCGTGTCCACATAACGTTGTTTGTCCAAATCTTTTCGAATACGTATGACAAACTGTAGAAGAGTATAGCGTATACTCCGACAAATTTCATTGTCATTGAATTTATTAATTTAATTAAATACTTATATGAAAAAATTAACACGTCAACCAGGAATCGAACCTCGGGCCTCTGGATAACTAGTCCAGTGTGCTCCCTTTACACCAAAGACGATTGTGATGTGACAGCCAACTTTTTCATATTATCACATCACAATCGTCTTTGGTGTAGAAAAAGCACACTGGACTAGTTATCCAGAGGCCCGAGGTTCGATTCCTGGTTGACGAATTAATATTTTCATATAAGTATTTAATTTAATTAATAAATTCAATGACAATGAAATTTGTCGGAGTATACGCTATAGTCTTCTACAGTTTGTCATACGTATTCGAAAAGAATTTTGACAAACAACGTTATGTGGACACGAAAGTATACACAAACAAACAAATATTAATAAACAAATCACTTCAGAAAGAAGTAAATACTATCTAATATAAATAATAAATTAGAATAATATGAAAAAGTTGGCTGTCACATCACAATCGTCTTTGGTGTAGAGGAAGCACACTGGACTAGTTATCCAGAGGCCCGAGGTTCGATTCCTGGTTGACGAGTTAATTTTTTCATATAAGTATTTAATTTAATTAATAAATTCAATGACAATGAAATTTGTCGGAGTATACGCTATAGTCTTCTACAGTTTGTCATACGTATTCGAAAAGAATTTGGACAAACAACGTTATGTGGACACGAAAGTATACACAAACAAACAAATATTAATAAACAAATCACTTCAGAAAGAAGTAAATACTATCTAATATAAATTATAAATTAGAATAATATGAAAAAGTTGGCTGTCACATCACAATCGTCTTTGGTGTAGAGGAAGCACACTGGACTAGTTATCCAGAGGCCCGAGGTTCGATTCCTGGTTGACGAGTTAATTTTTTCATATAAGTATTTAATTTAATTAATAAATTCAATAACAATGAAATTTGTCGGAGTATACGCTATAGTCTTCTACAGTTTGTCATACGTATTCGAAAAGAATTTGGACAAACAACGTTATGTGGACACGACAGTATACACAAGCAAACAAATATTAATAAACAAATCACTTCAGAAAGAAGTAAATACTATCTAATATAAATAATAAATTAGAATAATATGAAAAAGTTGGCTGTCACATCACAATCGTCTTTGGTGTAGAGGAAGCACACTGGACTAGTTATCCAGAGGCCCGAGGTTCGATTCCTGGTTGACGAGTTAATTTTTTCATATAAGTATTTAATTTAATTAATAAATTCAATGACAATGAAATTTGTCGGAGTATACGCTATAGTCTTCTACAGTTTGTCATACGTATTCGAAAAGAATTTGGACAAACAACGTTATGTGGACACGAAAGTATACACAAACAAACAAATATTAATAAATAAATCACTTCAGAAAGAAGTAAATACTATCTAATATAAATAATAAATTAGAATAATATGAAAAAGTTGGCTGTCACATCACAATCGTCTTTGGTGTAGAGGAAGCACACTGGACTAGTTATCCAGAGGCCCGAGGTTCGATTCCTGGTTGACGAGTTAATTTTTTCATATAAGTATTTAATTTAATTAATAAATTCAATGACAATGAAATTTGTCGGAGTATACGCTATAGTCTTCTACAGTTTGTCATACGTATTTGAAAAGAATTTGGACAAACAACGTTATGTGGACACGAAAGTATACACAAACAAACAAATATTAATAAACAAATCACTTCAGAAAGAAGTAAATACTATCTAATATAAATAATAAATTGGAATAATATGAAAAAGTTGGCTGTCACATCACAATCGTCTTTGGTGTAGAGGAAGCACACTGGACTAGTTATCCAGAGGCCCGAGGTTCGATTCCTGGTTGACGAGTTAATTTTTTCATATAAGTATTTAATTTAATTAATAAATTCAATGACAATGAAATTTGTCGGAGTATACGCTATAGTCTTCTACAGTTTGTCATACGTATTCGGAAAGAATTTGGACAAACAACGTTATGTGGACACGAAAGTATACACAAACAAACAAATATTAATAAACAAATCACTTCAGAAAGAAGTAAATACTATCTAATATAAATTATAAATTAGAATAATATGAAAAAGTTGGCTGTCACATCACAATCGTCTTTGGTGTAGAGGAAGTACACTGGACTAGTTATCCAGAGGCCCGAGGTTCGATTCCTGGTTGACGAGTTAATTTTTTCATATAAGTATTTAATTTAATTAATAAATATTAAATGAACAAATCATTCCAAAAGGAGTAAATACTGTCTAATAAATAAAAAAAAAATTAGAATAATATGAAAAAGTTGGCTGTCGCATCACAATCGTCTTTGGTGTAGAGGAAGCATACTGGACTAGTTATCCAGAGGCCCGACGTTCGATTCCTGGTTGACGAGTTAATTTTTTCATATCAGTATTTAATTTAATTAATAAATTCAATGACAATGAAATTTGTCGGAGTATACGCTATAGTCTTCTACAGTTTGTCATACGTAACCGAAAGGAATTTGGACAAACAACGTATGTTAACACGAAAGTATACACAAACAAACAAATATTAAATTTATATCAATGGTAAGCATTTTTTAAAACAAACGATTACACGATATCCGCTATACAATCCAAAGCCACGTGCATTTTATAAAATTGATGACCAAGCAAATTCTCATTTGCATTTTATAAAAATTGATTAATAAGCAATTTGTCATGAAATATGATTTTTTCCGTTGTTATACAGATAAATTCAAAGGTAAGTTGAGACATCGATCACATAAGAAAATTTTACGTCTATTACTCTTTACACCTGATCGACACAACTTTGCCAAATTTTGTATCCCGCAAAAGTGGTGACTATTCCCATTCTCGACAGCCAAAAGATGAATTTTTTTTCTCCGTAGTGTTTGAACTAACGCATACAGGGAATATCAACAGTTTTGTTGTTGATTTCATAACCGTACACGTTAATCGATAGATGGGGGTTCATCTTCTCAAATTTCTTTATTTGATCTAGAGATATGGGGAATGTCAATCCATCATATTTTAAACGATGTTTGAAGTGCGGGTACTTTTTCTAGCGTTGAGCATCTTTTCCAACCGGGAACAATGCTGCCATTATTGACCGGAGAAAACAATGTTGATCAGAGTTCCGGACATTGATAACAGCTTTTTTGTTTTTTTATAGAGGATGGTAGATCACAAAATGTTCCAGCTGTAATCGGAACGTACTTATTTATGTGGATTCGAATATTTACGATCATGTCAATAGCCCAACCGCTATCTCGTTCCTGAAATTCTTCTAATTTCTTCATCAGATTGTTTTTAACATGATCGTTGTACCACTTCTATATGTCTGTAATCATATACATTTCTTTGGTTGGTGTTATAAAGGTTTTAACATTCTCCTCTTTGGTAATAGGCTTAATAAAATTACCCGTAAAAACAATATACACCTGAAATAAAATTAAATATTAAATTAATTTTTTTTAAAAATTATAATTATTAAATTTTACTTACTTTGAGTAGATGTTTCACTAACTCACGCCGTACGTGTCGTCGAAACATAGGAAATGCCCGGTTGAAAAATACTAATGGATCTTTATAGTCCAAATTGGTAATCATACCAGTCTTCACTCTTCCTTCGTGATGGGTTTCAATCAACTCCCAGATTAGAAGACGATTGAGATTTCTTACAACACCAACACCTTGTTTAATTAGCTTCAGTTTAAGTTGGTGAAGTTACCGCTGGTATGATTTATACAATCCAATATTTGCTTCAAGGCGTAGAGGATTTTCCTTCTTTACTGCTAATAATTAACAGTATCCATCGATCAGCTTCCTCTACCGTCCGAATCATTTTCATCGCCTGTTCTGTTTTCTTTGTCATCTCCATACTACTGCTACCATGTCCATCACTTATAATTTGTAACTGCGCTCTATCATAGGCATCCATTTTTCTACGATATTCAAATATAACCATTTTTATATATCAATGCACAAGCCGAAAAAAAAATGCAAACAAATACATTGTAATATGATCAGATAACTGTATTGGAATTTTGATTAATAGACAATTTTTATGTAATAAGATACATCATTACAAAAACGCAAATTTATCGAATCAGCAAAATTCAGTTCTAGTTAATTTCAACAAAACTTACTACAGAAATAACAAGTTCTGACATGTTCAAGGTTACCACTTACGTCACAACAAAACACCTGCTATGGTTATGAAATGAATTTTGATTAATAGGCAATTTTTATGTAATATGATACATCATTACAATAAACGCAAATTTACTGCTGATGCAAAATTCAGTTCTAGTTAATTTCAACAAAACTAACTGCAGAAATAACTAGTTCTGACATGTTCAAGGTTACCACTTACGTCACAACAAAACACCTGCAATGGTTATCAATTGACTCCTCCCAATTAAATCTCGCACCAATACGAACGCAGCGTCTCCACCAATACATCCTCCAAACTTAGCCGAGATCAGAACCTTTCAGAGCACACGCCCCTGCCCCTCCACTCGCTTAGCAAAGTTCCTAACCACAACCACCGATCGCAGCACCACCAATGCCTCTGGTGGACAAATTTGGAAGCTTGTGCCAGCAGTGACTTGACTCTTCTACTTGCATAAATCTCTCTCTAGCGATCATAATTTTAGTGTGATCAAATTGAAATATAATATATGATATAATTTTAGTATTTGCAAAAATTAAAGTTAGTAAGAGCCAAAATAGAACGATACATAACGATTATTGTTTATAGTTCCTATGGACACGACAATCAAAAGTGACATTTCAAAATTAAAACAAAATTTTAATAAATTAATTTTATAAAATTTAATCCAAATCGGTACAGCCGTTTTGGACCGGGTCGAATTGTGTTTTCAAACCATCCAGGAACCCATTGAAAAATACACACAAAATTTCATCCAAATCGGTCCATCCATTTAGGAGGAGTTAGGTGACAAACACACGTACAGAATAAATATATATACATTAAGATATATATATATATATATATATATATATATATATATATATATATATACAAAATTTAGCGATAGTGATTTTTAACATCTAATAGGTAGGATCGATGGACATTTTTACGAAATTCCAACATTAGTGCAAAAACAATAGCTGCATTTACTTTGGAGGAAATTCGCTAAAAACACTTGATGATAATCAAGATATGATGCTATAATGATGTATATGATGCTTCTTGAATACAGAAATACTCCCATCGGGCTTCAGCTCGCTTCTCCAGCTGAAATATTTTTTGGCAGAAAAATCCGTGCTACTATACCAATTAGTGTAGAAAAGCGAAAACCTAATTACAACATACAAAAGTTAAACAGATTCTTGCCCACGAACAAAAATACACAAATAAATTATTACAATAAAAAACTCATGAAAAAGGTGAACATAAAGTCGGAAATGATGTAAAACGAAAATGGAAAATGGTACAAAGGCTATATTGTGGGTATTTCATCTATCAAACCTAGATCTTACGTTGTTAAGCTTCGTAACGGTTCAGAACTTGTAACAAATAGAAAATTTCAGTAAATAAGTCCTCTGATAAACATTATGATCAGTTGTATGAAAAAATTCTTGACGAATTAATCCCCAAAAGTACTGCAACCCCTGTTGTGCCTAAGCCAGAAGATAAAATTGTTATAAAACCACAAAGTAATGAACCGAGTGGTAGACCTCAACGTCAAAAAAGACAACCGTTCTATTTAAATGATTATTCTAGATAAGTGATATTAAGTTCCAATTGATTTAACAAATTTTCATTATAATTATGTTTTATATTTGTCCGCAGAATTGCGTGTTTCGTTGTATTTTTTTTCTTAATATTTTTATATATTTTTTTATAATTGGTTTGTTAAATAAATATATTTATAATTTTAATGTTAAAAATTTTAGAACTTGAAAAGGTAGATGTCATAGTGTAAAATAGACTATGAGTGTATTCCGTAATGATAGCATCAATTAGTTTTAAGTTGGCATTACTTAAAAAGGAGAGATAGAGATGGATGGAGCTGTGTTCCACAATCATAAACATCATCAAAAGTCTTATGACGTATGCTATTGTAATGATAGAGGAATCATTTTTATTATTTATATATAAATTATACTCAGTTAAAGCTTATCTGTCATTAAACAAAATCTTATTAAATCAATCGCTATATTTTATTAAAATATAATTTTTTGTTTTTATTCAATTTTATTTAATTTTTTGTTTCTCAGTCTGCATGATTCTTACAGCAGAAGATTTATGATTGATGATTTTTATGATGGCGGAACGCAGCTCTCCATCCATCCATCCCTACCCCTCCTCTTTAAATGATGCCAACTTACAATTTAGTGACGCTACCATTACGGAATTCACACTTTATAACATAACTGACAAGTGAGTGACAACTTCTGGTCAGTTCAACTCTACTAATACTAATACTAATCTCTGGTTCAACTACTGACAAGTTCTATGAATATGTAATATTTTTACTAATGAATAAATTATTTTGTCAAAATTAATAATTGTTTTAATTAAATCGTTTATGCCAAACGGTTTATGATTGTAACGCTCGCAAGCAAGTGGAATGGGAAAAACCGCGGTCGTGATCGTGATTGTTGTGAGTGCTTAGTGGAGCGCACTGTCATTATAGATTGCTCGCACTGAGTTTTTCGTTTTCAATTGACGATAGAGAGCACTCCTAGTGTGCTCCGTCATGCTCTGACTAGTCAGGTCAGTGCAGTGCAATTTGGCGTCGAAAATCTTACGAATATTGACATTGTTGGAACTATTATCATCTTCAGAAAGTTCTGATGATGAATACGCTTTAATTATAATTACAAATTGCAATGTGTATATTAGTACCTGCTTCGTTAATAATAATACAAAGTGGATTGCTATCAATTTTATTTCCATTTGTACTGAATAATATTTCGTTTATGCACACGGACATATTTAAAAATCAAAGAATATGTTATCTCCGTCCCCACATTAGAATTCCATATTTAATGTGTGAAAATACATTTGCGTAATAAAAAGACAAAAGCTGTTGGTGATCTAAATACTGTCTTAAAACTCTAATTTGAAAGCAAATTCCGCTTAGCTTTTTGGCTAAATGCGTTATATGGGGGAAAAATTTCAAATTTTGATCTATGATTATACATAAAAACCTTGTTTGATCAACATATATTAGATCTGTAAGATCCAGAGAAGTTAATGTATGATCAAGTTTTAATTTAAAGTTTATGACACAGGTTTTTTCCAGGTTAACTATAAGCTGGTTTTTATTACACCAAAATTTAAACATTTTGATTATCTGTTCTGGTTCCAACTTAGCATCATCGATGTTTCTGCCACTCACTAGAAAAGTGACATCATCTGCATACATAATTAATTTGCCTAGTGGTATGTGTTCTTTTAAATCGTTTAAGTAGTAGTTGAACAAAAGAGGGCCTAACGTACTTTCCTGCGGTACCCCGATATTTGTAAATTGGGTCTTTGAATGATGGCGATCTATGTCACCAAAAAATTTTCTGTTTTGCAAATAGGAACATATTAAATCATTTGCTGTACCTCGTACACCCATTTACATAAGTTTTTTCAACAATAATTCGTGATTGACAGTGTCGAACGCAGAACTAAGATCAAAAAATAATCCCAAAACACATCCTCCATTGTCCAAAAAATTCGCCAAGTCATCATAAAAATAAAATATAGCTGTAGTAGTAGAACGGTTGGCTCTAAAACCCTGCTAGTTGGAATGCAATGTTTGATTCTTATAAAAAAAATTACTTATTCGACTATACATAATTTTTTCTAGAACTTTCGAAAATACTGATAGCAAGGAAATCGGTCTGTAATTTTTAATATCGTGCTTGTCGTTTTTTTTTGAACAATGGTCTAACCTTGGTTGTTTTCAAACAACTTGGAAAAATACCGGTTACAAGAACTTTATTAAAGATTGGACACAATAATTCAGCGATAGTGTGTACAAAATATTTTAGGACACAGGTAGGTATTTCGTCCGCTCCGGTAGAGTTTGTGTTTGGTAAGGGGACTATTATTTAGGCTATTTCCTCTATGAGGGTTAGATGCATGAACAAGCATTTATCGACGCTTCGACTTGATATTGTACAGTCTTTTGATATACTACTGCCAAAATTATCTAGCAACTTCGCGGTTACTGATGTTGCATAGTAATCAAGAAACATAATCAAAACATCTTTTGGTTCTTTGACTAAAATAGTGTGTTGATTGAGCAACGCTGGATCTAATTTCCCTATGGTCTCTAGGGGAAATTGGATTCTGAAAAATTATTTAATATTAATTGAAATATTGACTCTCAAACGATTTTTCTTTATTCTCTCTCTCACAAACGATTCTCAAACGATTAGAAAAAAATTAAGCGTTCCAGTCCATTTTTTTGGAGATAAAAAAAATGGGGGCCAAGTTAACACTCGAAGTTGAAATCGTTTTTACGTAAAAAATAACTCACAAACGTTTTTTCTTTTCTCACAAACCCTCTCTAACGATTCTCAAACGATTAGAAAAAAAATTAAGCATCCAAGTCTATTATTTAAGGAGATAAAAAGGATGGGGGCCAAATTAACACTCGAAATTAAAATTTTTTTTACGTAAAATATAATAACTCTCAAAAGTTTTTTCTTTTCTCTCAAACCCTCTCAAACGATTTTCAAACGGTTAGAAAACAATTAAGCGTCAAAGTATATTCTCTCCTTAATACTTAAGGAGATAAAAAGAATGGGGGCCATATTAACACTCGAAATTAAAATCGTTTTTACGTAAAAAATAATAACTCTCAAAAGTTTTTTCTTTTCTCTCAAACCCTCTCAAACGATTTTCAAACGGTTAGAAAACAATTAAGCGTCAATGTATATTCTCTCCTTAATAATTAAGGAGATAAAAAGAATGGGGGCCAAATTAACACTTGAAATTAAAATCGTTTTTACGTAAAAAATAATAACTCTCAAACGATTTGCATAAAGAAATTTCTGCAAAATGAATTCGGGTGGCTAACTTTACGCAGGTTTCCTTCACACCTCTCTACATACAATCTGTCTCCTTCTTTGACTTGCATGAGTCTTTCTCCATTCATACCAACCACTAACTACTAAATACATATAGTTATGTGTTTTTTGGGCGTGTTCCGATTGACGCGTTATTATAACTATTAGGTGTTGCACTACAACCCTTCACTAAGGAGAAAAATATTTTATCTTAAATATTTTTCAACATACTTTCTTTGTACTTGGAATTTATGTACTGAGGTACCAAAAATTATTTTAATAACATTCAACACAACAAGTTCAAGTCCGCTTCTATTTGCCTGTTCAAAAATAGACAAAAACCTAGGCGCGTTTCAGGATCTTAGGGCAAGAGGTTTTGAACTCGCATCTTATGGTATATATCTGCTCAATTGTCTCGTACCTACTTCTGGATTTTCTTCAACTTTAACCAAAATATCGTTTTCAACTGCAGGGATCCTTACAAAACGCTCTTTTCCGTAATCAATGGTATCAGAAGCAAAAAGACCGATTTCTCGAAGACGCCTCTCCACAGCAGCAAATATTGGATGGCTTGTTATACGAGGATCTGGATATCTTTCAGAGTATAAAACCAATACTATATCAATATATTCCGCATTCGTGTATTGCACAGCCATTTCAAATCAAAATGATTTCAATTATTAATTTGATTAAAAAACTGTCAAATATCTGCAATCAGAATTAAAGAGCTAGTATCATGAAGGCAGTTGTTTAAAAATTTTTATCAAAAAAATACCTGAAACATATTATAAATAAAATATTCTTAATTTAATCTTTGTGTCAAAATAGCTCCTGCCAAAGATTAAAATTCCAAATTTTGAGTAAACCATAAGAGTAATCGACTTTTATACAATATACCTCTTTTGTAGTAAACAACATACTTATTAAGTTCGTATAATTTCGTACCTTAAATCCTTTGCTTCCATGAGCGTAGAAATTGAGGAGGGTTGAATTATCCAAATCCCCACGTTCAACGCCCATGAATTGATATGAACAAAATTTTCATATGGGTTGTTTTGTATGATAAAAGAGTATCATCATGCCCAACTTTATTAAAATCGCGCAATCCGTTCTAATTTGAAACAAACAAACAAAAAAACTATCTAAAAACTGTAACCGCAAGAGCGTACAGCGCCCAAACTGCATAGCTTCTATTGAAGCAAATGTAGCTTAATCGTCTTGTTTTAAGCCATAGTGTTTGTGGTAAACCGTTGTAAAGACATTTTATATACGAATTTGAGAATATGGTTTAAAAATACAAAAGGGTTTATTACGAGAGCTGCAAAATTTTCTATCAACACATTATAATGTTATAATCACACAAAAAGTCGTTCCTCAAGAGCTGCGTCCACTTAGCGAATTTGCTTCAAATAATCATTCTATAGAGAACACAGTTGAATCTTGTGTGCCAAGGTGTGTAGACGTTTATTTTCTTGAGTGACTGTTTTTTTGATTAAAAAGTACAAAAGGTATCTTTATTGATACTGAATTTGTTGTGATTGATCGTGATTTAATAGAGTACTGATTTTGTGAAGTTTTTGTTAATTAAAAGTGTTAATATCCAGAAGAAAGAAAAAAATTATTATTTATTCTCTTTTTGGTTATATAAAATTAGACCATTTGACAGCAAAACGGTTAAAGAAATACGGAACCACAGCTGACATCTATCGAGCTATTGAAATTAATAAATTTTGATTGTGATCTTTGATCGATAACCAACATAGAAGCTCTACCTGGTCAAAAACTAAAAATATTACTCATAATAAGTAATAATTACAAGTTTTTGGTTTATGTTTGTTTACCTGTGTGTAATATAAATAAACAAATAAATAAACAGTACTATTACTCCATGCAGTATATTTGTTTTCTATCAGCGCCCTGGTTCCCGAATTTGATTATTTATGCTCACATTTTATTGACTGCTTTGATGTTTTACATGTCAGTGAGTTTTGCACGCGTGGTCTTCATTTTGTTTCTGTATATCGATTTCTATTGGATTTTGTGAAAGAAAGGGAGAATCGTGGAAGGAAGTGGAGGTGTGTGCTATTATCCACCTGGTTCGACTCACCTGTATATATATTCGTCTGTCAAATATTTTTTATTTATCACATTTCAGATTAAAAATTTTTTATAGAACAACTAAGGTTAGAGTTCCACGTGTGGTGATTTTGATAGAAAGCCGGATCGGTTGTTACAAAATAATATGAATATGAGTGACTCCTTAAAGGTAAAAATAAAGACATTAGCTGGCATATATGGAAGTACATAATTCAATTTGTATTAAATAGCTTCCAATATGCCATAGAAGTTATAGAAGGTACGCTCACAGAACCAACGAATCCGGGGGCTCTTGCAAGTCCAGAAGATGTGACAAAATATGAATAACAGTGTAAAAATTACAAAACTGGAAATATAAATGCTATGATGGTTTTAACTAATTCAATGAGCGAAGAAGCTTTGCAAAAGGTGATTCGTTTCGAGAAGCCAGGCAAGTGTGGGTTGAGTTCACAGACTATTTGAAGCTTCATCCGAAAACCAATTGTACGACATATGCAATCAGTTCTTTCAATTTGAGTGGAAAGACAGTCTGGACGTTGCAACACATATTTTATAGTTGAAGAAGCTGTGGGATGAATTGAATACGGGATTAGTCAAGAAAAAACAACAAGAAAAAACAAGTTACCAGAAATGCTTCTGAACTGTAAAATACTAAATATGCTGCCACAAGAGAATCGCACGTTTAAATCAAGTTGGCAACTGCTGAGTGATGAGAAACGGACTACGGATACTTTGTCAGAGCAATTGTGTGTTTTTGAAAGAGACTTCAAAAATCAAAATGAAGTATCTAGAAATAAAGAAAAAGCACTTGTTGCAAAAGCCGACAAGAGAACAACTTATCAAAAGAACACCAGGAAGAAAAACGGAAAATTTTATTACTGCAAAGCCGATGGATATAGGGTCAAAAATTGTCAAAAATGGATTGCGGATGGGACACCAACAAAGCAACGACAGGTAGAAAATTCGTCTTCATTTAGTGTAACTACCTTAGGTCTTATGTGTAGCACCATGTGATAAGTGAAGGTGACAGTGATGAAAAGTATAATGAAGGCCTCGGTGAAACATTAAGTACAGTGACACCTAAAGAGGAGTGGCTTATTGATAACGGTGCAACTAGGCACATAACAATGAATAAAGACAAATTTATTGACTTAAATTCGTTAAAGTATTTTAACGAACCATGGAGTATCGACTGCACATGGTAAAGTAGTTCCAGCTGTAGGTAAGGGAATTTTAAAAATTTTCGCTAACGTAAATGGATATAGCCAACCTAAGTTATTGCATGATGTATGCTCAAGAAAGATTAGTAAATAGTAAGTTTGAGTCATCAGTAACCGAGTGTTGGTTAACTGTAGGTGATGTCTGTATTTTACAAGGTAATCGAAAACTAGAAAATGGACTTTTAAGGGCTGATTTTAGGGTGCAAACCCCTCACAGTAGTAGTAAAAGTAAATTCCGTAGCATGCTCGGATAACAATTTATTACAGCTCTATCATGAACGTTTTGGGCATTAAGATAAGCGACATGTCAGAAATATTCTTTTGAATAAAATGAATTTAAAAGTAGATGCAGAAAATGAGTTTTGTGAACCGTGTGTCTATAGGAAAGCCGACAGATTATCTTTTGGTCTAAGAGATAAGGTAACTTTGGCAAGTGAATTTGTTTCAACCGATGTTTGTGGACCGTTTGATGATTCGTTTAGTCCACATATTATGTTTCTTTTGAGGACCATTTCACAAAAGTACATTATATATTTTTTCTTAGGACGAAGTCAGAAATAATATCAGCGTTAAAAGATTTTCTCGCATTAGTAAAGAATCTAGGTCATAGAATAAAAGAATTTTAAGTGACAGCGGCGGGGAATTCACAAGTGATGAGGTTACAAGTTGCTTCGTGAGAATGGAATCGTTTAGAAATTTACTGCTCCCTACACACCTCAGCAAAATCTTAGTAGCGAACGTGAAAATAGGACAATAGTTAAAATGGCTAGAACTCTGAAACATTCTAGGCCACAAACCAAGTTTCCTCCCGCAGCTTGGACAGAGCTATGCCAAACAGCTGTTTATATTTTAAACAGAACTGGAAAATCGTCAGTGCAAAATGTGAGTTCATTAGAGTTGTGGACTGGGAAGAAACCCAGAATACATCATCTCCGTGTCATAGGTTCTACTTGTTATCCCCATATTCCGAAAGAGAAAAGAAGAAAAATGGACAATAAAGCTGTGACAGGATATCGTATAGGATATGACGGAGATGAAAGGTAACGTATCGGGGTTCCTACACTCAATAAAATCGTTTGTTCTATGGATGTTATATTCGATGAAAAGATCTCAAGCCTGTGAAAAAAAAGATGAGGTAGAATTTAAGGATAAATTGTCTAGTACGGAAGGTCTTCAGCCTTCATTGGAAGGAGTTTTAGTTATCAACAAAATAATAGTTTGACTTCTACAATCGAGCAAAATTTGGCTCCTGTTGAGGTTTTCGATCATAGATCTGAAGAAGAGAATGACAGTATTACTGATGGGGATCATTCTACAGATCTTGACCCGAGTCTTAGTGTTGACGAAGAAAACGTATCTGACTCAGAAGAAGATCCTTAAGACCGCGAATCCCCTTGAGAGGACCGGAGCGATTTGACGATTTTATTATGTTAGCAGAGGCTTTTGTTAATGAATTGGATGAAATTCAAGAACCGGACACATTCGAACAAGCGGTCAAAAGCCCTCAAATTGCGTCCTGGAAAAGAGCCATGGACGAAGATATTAATTCCTTGAATGAAAATGTAACCTGAAATTTAGAAGTACTTCCAAATGTCAATTTCATGTAAACGGGTGTAAAAAGTTAAGAGAAATCCAAATGGTTTCATAGATAAGTATAAAGCTCGATTAATCATCAAAAGGTTTACGCAACGTTGCGACATACATTATGATCAGACATTTAACCCTGTAACAAAATTGGGGACTGTTCGATCAGTCGTTAGCGTAGCTGCAAATGAAAATATGCACTTAGTGAACTTTGATGTTTGGTCAGCTTTTCTTTACGGTGAATTAAAAGAGTGCATCTATATGCAGCAATCGCAAGGTTATAATGATGAAAGCGGCAAAGTATGCCGATTAAACCGCAGTTTATACGGACTTAAGCAAGCAAGTCGTTGTTGGAACGAGAAATTTGGTGCTTTTCTTAAAAGGTTAGGTTTTGGTATTAGTGAGGCTGACCCGTGTCTTTATGTGTGGACACGCAATAAGCAGAAGATGGTTGTAAGTTTATATGTAGATGATGGACTAGTTGCTTCGTCAGATTCTCAATAGCAGACAATTTTGTAGAAACATTGAAGATGGAATTTAAAATAACCGTGAAGCAAGCCACATTCTTTTTAGGTCTTGAAATTAATATATCCAAAGATGGATGCAACAAAATCTGCCAAAAATCATACGCCAAAAAAGTCTTAAACAAATTTGGCATGGAAAATTTGCCGTGCTGAAAAAACACCTATTTTGAAAGATAGCACTTCCGAGAAAGAGACGGAAAAATTAGAAGAAGACGATGGAAATAAGTCCATTCCTTACAGAGAGGCTATTAGAGCTCTCATGTACTTGATGGTAGGAACTAGACCGGGTATATATACATAATATATACATAAGTTATATATACATAAGTTATATATATGTATATATATATATATATATATATATATGTGTCTGTAATCACTCTAGCGGTCACAGTTTTCATTTTATTGGAATTAAATTTGGTATTTGAGGCGCTTTTGGTCTTCAAAAGATCAAGTTCGTTAATGGGTAAAATCGGACAAGGGGAAAGGGGGGTTTAGAGGGAGGGGGAAACACAAAATTTGACAAATCTCCCTTAATATTTGAAAAATCAAAAAATTTATGAGAAGTAAGTTGTAGGTACTAAGTTTTGCTGTAATTTTATTTCTAATAATTTTTTCTGTTACACTAATATTTACAGAAATATTGACGGTTTAAGATTGAAAATTAAAATCCTTAATATCTCTGTACACATTAGAGTTTGAGCAAAAAAATTCGTTACGCAGGAGCTGCATCAAGTTAGCGAATTTCCTTAGAATACGTAAATCACTCTCTAGCGGTCGCAATTTTAGTCTGATAAAATAAAGTGTCGTATATGATTTTAGTATTTGCAAGTCCAATTTAATTAATAAATGACATAGTCAAGAGAAATGGGTGGGGGGAGGTATAAAGAAAGAAGAAAACACAAAATATAGAATATCTCTCTTAATATTAGAACAATCGAAAAATGCGTAAGCAATAAAGTTGTAGAAAATCAAATTTGCTACAATTCATCACCTTATCATTTTTGCTCAAACTCTCTCGTGAACAGAGATATTAAGGAATTTAATTTTCAATCTTAAATGTCAATATTTCTGTAAATATTAGTGTAACAGAAAAAATGGTAAGAAACAAAATTACAGTAAAACTTAGTACCTACAACTTTACTTCTTATAAATTTTTCGATTTTTCAAATATTAAGGGAGATATGTCACATTTCCTCCTCCCTTTAAACTCCCTTTCCTCTTGTCCGATTTTACCCATTAACGAACTTGACCTTTTGAATACCAAAAGCGCCTCAAATACCAAATTTCATTCCGATAAAATGAAAAGTAAAATTTATATATATATATATATATATATATATATATATATATATAAATTTTACTGATGGTGATTTTTGACATCTACCAGGTAGGATCGATGGACATTTGAAGAAATTTTTGCGAAATTTTTACTTCGGTACGGGACCAATAGCTCTATTTCCTTTCAGGAAATTCGCTAAAAGATAAGATGATGAATTGTAGCAAATTTGATTTTGTACAACTTTATTCCTTACGTATTTTTCGATTGTTCTAATATTAAGAGAGATATTTTATATGTGTTTACTTCTTTCTTTATATCTCCCCCCCTCCCCATTACCCTCGACGTATGCCATTTATTAATAAAATTGGACTAGCACATACTAAAATCATATACGACATTTCATTGATCAGACTAAAATTGTGACCGCTAGAGAGTGATTTATGTATTCTAAGGAAATTTGCTGTTGAAGCAGCTCCTGCGTAACGAATTTTTTTAAAAGTATAAACATGTATTTGAGATATACTCCATACTGTTCTATAGAAATTTTTAATTTTAATTCTTTTTTTGGAATTGTTTATGGTAAGAATTTTGAGGGTTTTTTTCGGGGGGGAAATTTTTTGGGGGAAGTGGGTTTAGGATGGGGGGTTTAGGGGGACTGCATATAGATAGGTCTCACATTACCATTTTTAAGGGGTAGCGATGAAAAATTCCGTTTTTCGAATCAACCGATTAATTTGCAGTTATTCTGCGTTGAATTCAAAAAACTGCATCTTTCTAGCAAGTAAAGTAGTAAATGAGTGATTTATGGAGCGTTTCCATTTTCAAGGGGGTGGCGATAAAAAAATTAAAGTTTATCGAATAACGTCATTAGTTTGAAGAAATTCTCCACCAAATGCAAAAAATCCCATCTTTCTACCATGAATAGAAGTGATAAGGGTAGCTAAGAGGGTTGTTTTCTAATTTTTTAGGGGGTAGCGATGAAAAATTTTTTCGAATTTCGAATAAGTTTTTCGAATTACCTTCATAATTTATATTTATTTAGTGTCAAATGCAAAAAACCGCATCTTTCTAGCATTTATTGAAGAAAAAGCACAGTTTTTTTCCCATTTGCGAAGGGTTGCGACGGAAAAATTTACGTTTTTGAAATAAGCTTGTTATTTTAAACCTGTTCCACGTCGAATGGAAAAACCCGATCTTTCTACATGAATAGAAGAGAAAAGGGCAGTTTTAGGGGTACTTTTCCCTTTTTTGGGGGTTTGACTTTATTTCGTGATAGTATTTCGTTTCTCCATAGGAAGTAAGAAAATTCTGTGTAGTTTTTTGCCAAATATCTGACGAGCGGCAACCCCAGTAAATGACCCAACCTCCACAAAGTTAGGCTTCAGCAGTGTATCAATTCTTGGTGCGTAACAACGATTAATATGCTCCACGACTAATTTCAAAATAAACGATATACCACTACCTGCACCGCCCGTAATATAACGTAACAGCTGACTTTTTTGTCCGTGTAAATCGTTTTCAATTGCCGTATAAACTTTCTGAAATAAGTCACTCTGCTGGATATTTAATCCTCGAATGCTTTCTAGAAGCAGTTCATCTGGCATGACGGCTCGTTCTCCTACGTCTTCACAAAAGGAATTATCGTCATTTACGATTTGTTCATCAACACATAGCATGGGAGCGTTGTCGACACGGATTCACGCGCAGCATTGAGTGCTGTAATTTGGCCAAGAGCCTGTTGAATTATTCGTTCAGCATAAGCAAATTTTTCTGCACTGATGTTACTTTGCAACGGGCAAAAGTCTCTTTGGCGTCTTATGAAACAGTCTTTAGCGGTTTCATTTTCGAACAAAAAACCGCTTTCATCGCGGAATGGTATGTGGCACACTATTAAACTTTAATAGTATGCTTCTTTGTCTCTATTAATTGTAAAGCAGCGAGTACGTAATATTGCCGGCTTATTTCTTACACGCATTCTTCTATTGTCCTGCAATCTGATATACCTCACAGGCGTAATATATTCGTATCTTAGTTCCGCATCACCTTCGTCCTCTGACCATGAGATGTTAGCGACAGTTTCAAATCGGACGTAAAATTCAGCAAGGTTTAAATTCTCTAGCTCGTTTGGGCGTGATACATAACGATCAAAAATGTTATTGTAAATACCGTTTTATCACTGTCAAATCTTGTAAGTCTGAAGCATTCCTCCGGCCTGCAACTATTTACAAAAACGCTTTTTCGCGACGACATTTTCAACGGCGGATGACATAATCGGTATGCGCAACAACCATCGATACTGAAAATAATTGTTGGCAAACATCACGACCTTAACTCTTAGCCTTCAAAATAGCCTCTCTTATCACATCACCTGTATCATGTGGTTCGTATTTACTCGCATATTTTACGACGTAGTAAGCCACAGTGGTGACACTCCCACACGGTTGCACGTCGATATTTCCCATCCAAATAATTAAAAGACTGCATTGTAATTGTTTACCAAACTTTCTTGTCAAAGGTTCATTTCAATAAACAGAATCGCCCATTATTAGCAAGTGCTTCATCTGGGCTTAAGAAAACGGTCTTATCACCAGCTGGCTTTGGAAAACTAAAGCGACAACCATTGTCTTGGAGATTTTTTTCGCATGTCGCAATATGTTTATGGATTTGTAAATCCTTGAATAATTTGTGCAACGCAAGGTAGTTAGGATTTAATGAGCATGAGACCACCCTTTCAATCACTTCTGTTCTTTCTGGAGTAGAGAATTCCGGCCCATTACTACACCACACTTACGTGTGTAGATATGGGCTACCGCGATTTGGGAACTTCATTCGGTACCAAAACTCTTCAATAGGACCCCCAAGCTTTCTTTATTACGCTTTAAAAATCCCATAAGAGCGTTAACACAGAATGTGAACTGTCGTGCTACCACTACCGGATATCTTTGCAATAACTCTAGGCGCTCCGGAAATGTTAGGCATTCGGCGTCATTGACATCACGTCCATCAGCGATTAACAAGGCTTTTATCATGTCTGGCCAATACAGATCATTGCAGGAAAATGTTAAAAACCACATTGGAGGGTCTAAGGTTCTTACCATTGCAATCAATTCAGAGCTACATTTTTGCCAATATGCCACAGACGCTCTAATATTTCGCAAGGTAAGATGAATGTTATCCACAAGCCACTGAGGTGTTTGCTGTCCATGACCTTATCGCATCCTACACGATACAGAAAAACTGGATTTTTCCCAAAAAAATTCAACAATGGATAGAGCATAAAATAAATACTTATTTCTGTTGTACCTCTTGTAACCACTCATTACTCGATCTTGGAAGTAATCCAGGGGAGTAACTTTATTATTTCTTTCCTCGCCAAAGCCATTCTTGCCATCTGGAAAAAAGAAATACCAACACAATTCCTTCATACGCCGTTCGCGTTCCGAATTCTAGGGCGGTGCAGTTTTTTTTGAAATTGCACCCAATCTCATTGTATCGGTTGAAGAACTATTCATTCTGACAACACTTTCCAAATTAGGTACATTATCGTCTATGTTTCGGAGCATGCTTGTTGATTCGATATAAATGATCTCGAAGGAATGATGGATTAGTAACGGTAACTGAATTTCTGGTTCTTGACTTGATTTCTGGGTTGATGCTGTTTGATTCATTTTTTGAAGAGACCCGATGACTTGTGTCGTTGGTTGGAGGTAGTTGCTGTTTGGTGTATAAGTTGGACTCTCTATCCTTACTATTGCCGATTGTTCCAATACGGGTCTAGACGAATGTATTTGGTTGTTTAGAGCTATAATTAATGATGTTAAGGAAAACAAATTAAGATTATCACGAAGGTTGACTTCGGATATTTTTTTTGGCGATGCAAATAAATTGCGTCGCAAAATGGCTGTAAATCATCCATATCAGTAAAACGCATGCAACAGGTGGCACCATTCTTTGGGGCTGGAACACCCTTGAGACCACGCGCATGGGAATCAAAAAACCAGTATGTTTGATTTTTAGCTAAATTATTACAATGGACTGCTACTGAGATGGATTTGCTGTAAGTATGCCATTGGAATGTTCTGTGAAAAAACTTATTAAAGTATTTTTCAGGTTAGGGATGCCATCGGAAATGTTATCATTGTCTATGTGACCATTAGAATTGATTTCGAGAACTGTGATTTCTACATTTTGTTTATTATATATTAGTCTTGGCATAAGATCCCTTACAGCGAGGTAGTCGGGGTTTACTTTGCCGGGCGCAGGATTATCTCTAGCAGCAATGCAGTCATTGTAGTACTTACTACCAAGAATTACAATTAATCTATATCACTTCTAGCCCACTCGTTTGTATCTAATATACTAAATGCTACACAAGCAACAGCTGCTATCCCAGTGCATTGTTTACCCATGGATGTATTGAATCGTAAGTCAGCATGGTGGAATGAATCACGTAATATCGCCTTGTTCTCATTTAAAAGGATGTAGTGGTTCGAAGAGGTTTCTGAGGCAACACCAACCTCTTCTGGAATCGAATTTTCAGCTATTTGGACTAACTAAATAATGTTCGGCGTAATTTCAAAATACGCTTTAATATCTCTGTAAAGATGGTTGTTGGAAATTAACCAAGTTAAATCTCGATTTAATTTTTTCATATACACGACAAATTCCTTAGCACATGAAAGATTATCGAGACTTTCCACTACGAAAATTAAACCAGCTTGGTTTTGTTTCAGTGGTAATTGCTCAGCTATTTTTATAACATCTTTTGCAAATAAAATGACCTACCCCTTACAGCAATTTTGACCGAAGCAGTTATTAAGTTTGAGAATCTTTAAAAACGGTACATTACGACATAAAAATCGTTCTTCAACGCTCGTAAAAATAGCTATTTCAGGCGGTATTTCTGTGCGTGTCATTTTAATCCAATATGCAGATGATAGAATTTTCCCTTTCCTACAATTATTGTTACAACGGATGTACGCACTTAAGTACCTAAAGCAACCAATTCTTCAGGTAACAGTATACATATCTGTTGAAAACTTAAACGCTGTTGTGGATAAAATGTTTTTTTTACAAACGGCGCATGACTGGCTTGATTCCTATCGGCGCATGATTCCTACGAACATGATTGGCTTGTCTCATTACATTAAGTTAAACCAAACGACGTTCAGGTGTTTCGTTCGATAAGCGATCGTGGATCAATCCAAGGCGGTGGGCATATTACTCCTCCATCTCATTGGTAAGGCGCTCGTGAATCAAGCTGAGATGGTGTGCACGTTGCTCCATCGTCTCATTGGTTAAGTGCTCGTGAATCAAGCTGAAACGGTGGACACGTTGCTCCTCCGTCTCATTGATTAGGCGCTCGTGAATCAATCTAAGCCGGTGAGCATGTTACTCCTCCATACCATTGGTTAGGCGTTCGTGAATCAAGCTGAGACGGTAGGCAAGTTGCATCTCTGTAAAAATGGTTAAGCGTTTGTGAATCGAGCTGAGACGATGGGCATGTTGCTTCTTCGTCTCATTGGATAGGCGATCGTGAATCACGTTGAGATGATGGAATCGTTGATCTTCTGTTTCATTGGATAGGCGCTCGTGAATCAAGCTGAGGCGGTAGACACGTTGCTCTACACGTCTATCGATATTTTCAATATTCATTAATTTGTTATTGTAAGTCCGCATTTGCAAAAGCCTCTGTTTATGCATTTCACTACTCTTTTTTGAAATAGCCTCGGATCTAGATTTCTTACTTAGAGATTGGCGTTTCTCCCTTTCTTCGCTCGTCACATTTAAACGGCGCTGTCTCATATGGGCAGCCCGTTAAGTAGGTCTACCCATATATTTGCTTTCGATAAATTAGTTATGGAACGCAAGATTCAATAAAAAGCATGAAAAAAAAAAGATTCCAAAAAATTTTTTTATAAAAATAAAAAAACAAATCTGAAAAGCATCTACTATGAAAAAATGCACTAAATAGTTATAAAAAAAAATTTTACGAACAAAAAAAGGGTCTAAAAAACTCTGCTAGGAAATAAAAATCCACTAATAAGAAATTTAAAAGAAACCGACTCCAAAAAAAAATTAAAAACAAAAAAACCAACCGCATCTGCTGTCTTATTGTCGATTATGAAATGCTTTGCAGTCAAAGTTAATTTACATGTGTACTTACTTGTAGCTCGCTACTTCGTTAATACAAGTATGTTTACAGATTTGTTAAGTAAAAAATTATATAATAAGGTTGTTGTAACGAAAATTCAATTTAATGACAAGTTCTTCAAAATTTGACAGCTTATTATTTCAATAATACTCTTTCACTCAATCTTGGTATATAGCTCGGTCCTTTATTGGGATATCGTCACTTTTTAAAGACCAACTATTACATTAAGGATTTTCCCGAAAACATAGACGATGCTCATTATATACTACTGCGCATAAATTGACTCCATTTTACACTACTGCGCATAGATGAACCTTACTTTATAGTACTGCGCATAGGTGTACCCCTTTTTATACTACGGATCACTGCGAATACTTATCACTGCGAATAGGTTGACCATATCTTGCACTATTGCACATGGATGGTATATAATATATAGTAATGGATAAGAGGTGTAAAATTTGCAAAGCCCTACAGTTATGAAACTTAAGATTGAGGTTTTCTGAGAAATAAGTAGGTTTTATAAGGGAATTTTTTGTTTGCTTATGTTTTCGAGTTATTTAGCTTTTTATGTAAAATTTGTAGAAATTTGTTTATTCAGATGTGGTATGTAGGTTCTATGGACTATGTTGACTTAATACGACTGAATTTGCGATTATTTTTTCAATATCCTTATTAGTTTACGAGATATTTCAATTTTTAGGCTTAGGTATAAATTTCTTTCCTTTCACTAATAATGCATCAAAGAAAATGTTTGTTTTTTGAAAACTTACTAAACTATTTAAATAAATGTACCCTTATCGATTCAATCTAAGTAATTGATGAAAATTTTTATTCAAATTGTTCAATATAAACCGTGCTCTCGATGACGTAATCGATTTGCGAAATCTGTTGTGTATATACATGTAAACTACCTTGTAGAGAATACTAATATGAGAAAAAGATAAATTTTTGGTGTTTTTCCATTTTTGTGGGTTTTGGGTTGAGAAAATTGAAGTTTTGCGTTTCACATGTATGTTTGAAGGTATTCCTCGTCGAATAAAAAAAACTGCATCCATCTAGCATGTCTGGAAGAGGGTTAAAATTTAAAACTAAAATGTAATTTTTGGTTAAATTTTTGGGGATGTTCCATTGAGAAATGTTCCATTGATGTTCAATTGTTTTTCCAATTTAACTTATAGGTTTCGGAAATTTCGCGTCCAATGCAATAAACCGCATCCTTCTAGCATTTCTGTAAGTGGGTTAAATTTAAACGGTTATAACTTATAATAAAAAAGTTATTATCATCATCCAATCAGGTATCAGATAGACGTATTTTGGATTACAATGTTAAATTTAAATTAAGTTTTGAACTATTTCCCGATAGAAATTTCTAGTTTTTATAATTTTCCAGCCGGTTTGAGTGCTAGATCTCGTCCTATGCCAAATATCAATTTCACAGGATATCTGGAAGTAGGAGAACATTATGATAGATGATATACGTTTTTTTAAGGCGTTCCCGATATTTTACGATTTTTGAACTAAAATAACTGTTTATTTCTTAACGATGAGCGAAAACTTGTTTCCTTATAATTCCGTAAATAGTATATATTCGAAAAATCACCATTGTATGTCTTTTCGTTCAAAACTTATTTCGGGGTCAAAAATCCGCTAATATTTCAATAAGTAATAACACTATCAGGCGAAGGCCTAAGCACCCCTTAAACTCGGCCTTACGCACTGCCGTGCTGTCAGATATATTTATCGGCATTTTATACGTTCAATAAAATATAAAGTAAAACAAAATAAAATGAGTTAACCGTAAATAAGTAAATCGATGAATAGATGTTAAAGCAATTCATAAAGTTGAAGATGCAACATTATTATTTTTTGAAGTTGTATTTTATTTAAAAAAAAAAGTAAAATTTCAATGAATGGATGTTTAGACGATATAGGAATGAAGCTGCTGTACATAACATCTTACCAGGGTGGTGCAAATCTTTTGCCGTTGGCTGATTCTGCGGCTTGGTCTTGCTTAAAGCGTGCGGTGAGACGTTGTATTGGTGGCGGTACAACTGAGGAAATGTTGGCTAAATATCTGAGTGGCTCACTGGAAGGTCGCCTTGGACGCGACGTCGGTGACATGGCTAATTTGTGGACGCGAATTAGAAATGCGTGCCGTCGTCTGGGGTAGCGATGAAAAAAATTATGTTTTTGTGCGTTGAATGTAATTAACCGCATTTTTCTAGCATGTAAAGTCGTAAACGGGTGGGTTTTGGACGCGTTTATTCCATTTTCAAGGGAGTGGCGATGAAAAAATTTAAATTTATCGAATAACTTCATTAGTTTGAAGAAGTTCCCAACCAAATGCAAAAAAAAAACATTTTTTTAGCATGAATAGAAGTTTGAAGGGTAGCTTAGGGGATGCTTTTCCCATTTCTTAGAGGGTAGCGATGAAAAATTTTAAGATTTTCGAATAACTTTCTTAATTTGTATTTATTTAGCTGCGAATACAAAAAACCGTATCTAGCATGTTTATAAGAACAAGGATAGTTTACGGGTTATTGTCCCCATTTGCAATTAAAAATTTTTGATGGATAAAAATTTTTTGTCAAATAATTATGTTATTTTGAACCTGTTCCACGTCGAATGGAAAAACCAGATCTTTCAAACATGATTAGAAGTGAAAAGGGCAGTTTTAAGGTTTTTTTCCCCATTTTAAGGGAGTTTGTGATGTAGATTTGACATTTTTCAAAGTATTCTGTTAATTTGACTGTATTTCGGGTCGATTGGTGAATATGCCATCTTTTAAGCATGAATAGAAGTTAAAAGGGTTGCTAAAGGGGTCCTTTTTCAGTTTTTAGGGGGTAACGATGAAAATTTTTAAGCTCTTCGAATAACTTTCATAATTTGTAGCTATTAAGCGTCGAATGGAAAAACCGCATCCTTCCAGCATGTACATAAGAAAATATGTAGTTTTGGGGGTGTTGTTCCAAGACGAATGGAAAAAACCCGATCTTTTTAACATGAATTGAAATGAAAAGGGCAGTTTAGGGGTGTTATTCCCATTTTCAGGGGTTTTCGATGTAGGTAATGAAATTTTACAAAGAAATCTGTTATTTTGACTTTATTTCGGTTGGATTGGTGAAAATCCCATCTTTCTTCCATGAATAGAAGTTAAAAGAGTAGCTTAGGGGGTTGTTTGGCCATTTTTTAAGGGGTATTGATGAAAAATTTAAAGTTTTCCTAATAACCTTCTTAATTTGTAGCAATAAACCGTTGAATGCAAAAACCCGCAGCTTTCTAGCATGTACAGAAGAAAACTGGTGGTTGTACGGTGTTTGTCCCCATATCGAACGGTTGTGATGGAAAAACTTACTTTTTTCATATAAGTCGGTTATTCTAAACCTGTTTCACGTCGGATGGAAAACCCCGATCTTAATAGATGTGAAAAGGACAGTTTTAGAGGTGTGACTCCCATTTTTCGAGGGGGGGGGGGGTTGCGATGTAGATAATGAAATTTTTATAGTATTCTGTTGTTTTGACTATACTTCAGGTTGATTGTAGAAAATACCATCTTTCTAGCATGTATGGAATTAAAAAACGTAATTTTGGGGGTTGATTTCCCGAATTTCCGGGAGTTTGCAATGAAAACATTAAAGTTGTTTTTTGTTAATTTGACTTTATTTTGGGCCGATTGAAAAAAATCTCATATTTCTAGCATGAATAGAAGTAAAAAGAGCAGTTTTAGGGGTCTTATTCCCATTTTTTGGGGGGTTGCGATATAAGTAATGAAATTTTTCGAAATATTCTCTTAATTTGACGTTATTGCTAGTCGTTTGGTGAAAAATCAATCTTTCTAGCATGTAAAGAACTGAAAAACGTTATTTTGGGAGGTTTTTACGATTTTGCAGAGGTTTGCAATGAAAATTTTTAAGTATTTCGAATAACCTTTTTTATTTGTAGCTATTTAGCGTCAAACTCAAAAAGTCGCATCTTCACAACACGTATAGAAGAAAAGAGGTGGTTTAGGGCTGGCTTTCCTAATTGCGAAGGGTTGTGATGGAAAAATTTACCTTTTTCAAATAATTTTGTTATTTTGAACCTGTTCCACGTCGAATGGAATAAACCTGATCTTTGTAACATGAATAAAAGTGAAAAGGGCAGTTTTAGGGGTGTCTTTCCCTTTTCGAGAGATTCCGATGTAGGTAATGAATTTTTGCAAAGTATTCTATTATTTTGACTTTATTTCGGGTCGATTACTGAGAATTCCATCTTTCTAGCATGTATAGAACTGGAAAATGTAATTTGGGGGGGGGGGGTCCGATTTTTGCCACCGGACACCCGAAACTGACAATCAACTTAAATTAAAACCTCAGCAAGGTAGTGACTCCTAACGGTGATAAATTGAAGTTCCTGGTCTAAATGCCAAATATCGATTTAAGCAAGTACTACTAAATTGATTTGAATTTACCACGTGCCGAATTTCTGAAATTACAATAAGAAACAACAAAAAAACGCAGAAAAGGAAGTTATCGTGAAAACAGTAGACACCGACTATACTCGGAATGTGAGTATTAATTTTAATGATTTAATAAAAAAAATGAACAAAATTTACACTTAATGACATCCCAGTATATGACATCTTTAAGAGATCTTATTAAAGATTTGGACGTCTTAAACTTTTCGTCAAGTGGGGTCTTCAGGACTTCTTGAGGACGTCCAATGGGCCACCTCAAGAACCACTGAAGGCTTAATAAATAAGTCTTTAAGAGCTTTTTTTTCTGACTTCGAAAAAAAGAGATCTTAAGAGTTCTTGATTCTGACCTCTTCAAGAGCTTCTTTTGAAGAGATCTTAAGGCGCGTATTCACAGTCCAGTCTTGAGACGATGATTTCATAGATATAACTTAAGATCATCTCTCGTAAGACGATGGTTTCAAGCATGATCTTATATGGTTTAAGATCAGCTTACGTAAGACGAATCTTGAGATCGCCTTAAATTGTGTTCGTCTATTTTCGTAATAATTCACATGTAACCGATGATATGATTGGCTAAGAAATGAATCATATTCCTGTCAGTCATAAATAAACAATCATACTTCATAAAACAAAAAAGGAGGGTATTCAAAAAATTGTCTTTAGATAAAAAATTGTTTATACAATTTTTTTATTTATTAATTTACAATTCCAAATCACTTGAAACTAAATCTGTTTAAGAAGGTCAATTCATTTTTTTTAAATACATTATATATATAAATTCATTAGAGACAAATTAACCATTTCAATTAACAATTTTCCATCACTTAAAATTATATCTTTTTAATAAAAAGTAGAAAAACATGTGTATCAAATATGAAAAAATTTATATAGCCTTATGCATTAAATATACGTTCAATTATGCAAATTATGCTTCACGATATGCAAAACCAGCAGGTTCCCAATTTGGTTGAAGTACAGGCATTTCTTCATCTTGGTAGATTATCATTGAATATCAAAGACATATTATGTAATACAGCACAGGCTACAACAATTGTGGTTGAATAAAGAAGTTTAGTTGTCAGTCCTCTTGATAAATAAGGAAATCTTCGTTTCCAAACACCGTACACTGTTACTTGTATGTTTGCTGGGATTATAAGTTAACACACAAAAAAATATATTGAAAATAATAAAATGTTTTATCAGAAAATGAAATTATATAAATCTGATTTCGCAGTATTGATATGTAAGTATAAAATTATTAATATTACATGTTGTATAACTATTCGGTAGTCCTAACGTATCGGAGAATTCACAACTGAATTTTCTCACTCATTGTGTTTATATTCAGCCGTGAATTCCCATAAATTGCCCTTTAAGCATTCATACACTCGGATAAATCTGGGTGTGATGTATAGGCTGTTCGGTAGGACTACCGAGTAATTGCCGTACGATTGTTTATATTGTCCTTTTTTAAAATAAAATACCGATGTCACTAAAGGTTTACTGTTTGCAGATACTTAGAATGATATAATAAGGGATAAACGACCGCATAGCTGAAGGCAATAAAGGATTTTAGTTATCCCGAAGTGGTCGTTGAGAAATTCGTCGCAATTTTTAAAAGTTAAAGATGGCGACAGAAAAAATTACTTTGTATGATTCGGAAAGAGATATTTAAGCATTATTGCGATGCACCAACAAATATCCAACTTTCGCCTCAAAAGACATTTTGGTTATATTTAAATGTAAAATATTTAAATACGCCACTAAAATAAAATATAAAAAATTCAATTATATATATTTTTTAATATAAATCAAGTTGATCAATAAGTATTAAAGTTTATTATTAAGGCTTACAAATTATAACATAACCTCTTTAAGCATCTGACCAAGCTCGCAATTTTTAATGTTTACATCAACTGTTAAAACGCTCCATAGTCCATTCCACTTGTGTTTATGATTGTAACGCTCGCAAGCAAGTGGAAGGGGAAAAACCGCGGTCGTGAGCGTGATTGTTGTGAGTGCTTAGTGGAACGCACTGTATGAATGACATACAGTGTACGGCAGCCTTGTTAGCGATGAGAGGTGTACTACCATTGCTACTACACACATATCATTACTGGGCTTCCGTAGAAACATGTATTCTTTTAAGAGATCATCAAAATAATTTTTACATCACCACAAAAGTAAATTTAAAGAATAGAAAGCGATCTCTTAGTTTTCAAGATTCTGAAGGACACTGGGTTTCAGGAATCCTAGAATGTTCTAATGGTAACAATTTATAATAAAATTTTTTGTATACATTTAAATTTATAACTATAATTTTCACCTTTATTTCATAAAACGTTAAATTAATACGGATATTTTTGATAAAATATTAATTAACACAAAACTGACAAATCTTAAAATTTCGTGCCAATAAAATGAAATTATTTTTATTTCCACTTTATTAAAGTAATTGAAGCATTAAGTCATCATTTGTTATTATAAATAAATTGATAATATTGCATAATCTTGCCTTATAAAAATATAATTATAAGTTAAATTACCAGGTTAAAATAAGTAATTGATCAACATGAATCAATCGGAAATTTGTCATATTATTTAACCAGCACACTGAAATACATGTACATCGAAAGCACTGACACAATTTCACATTTATTTCAGATCATTATGAATCGTTATATTCAATTAAGAAAAATCTGGCGTCTAATCTACCCAGAGTGAATGTTAAAGTAAACAGTCCCCAACTGAAAAAATTAAAAACTATACACCTAACTGAGTTAACAACAAGTACACCTAACTCATCAGGATTAAACAAAACATTTACATACAATGAAGAAGATTCTTTATCATCGATAGAACGTACATCAATGTCACAGATTAGCTTAAATATGATGCAAAATGAAATAGAACTACAAAATTCCCTGGTCATAGTTAATGAGTCCGACAAATTGACTGCATCTGTCGATCCGTAGTTACATGATGCTAAAAATACTTCGATTGATGTTGAAAATTATCATGTCAATGTGGATTTAAATAATTTCAACGTTAAAACCTTTTAATTGAATTACTTTTTATTTATCACAGCTTTATTACTTATTATATTTAAACTTGAACTGTGAATTTGTATAGTTTTGTTGATTTATCTTCGATACTTTCTTAAAAGGTGTCAATACTTTTCAACTGTATTTGAAATGAATTCAAATGAAACTTTAAACATTCAAATTATAAATTGAAATAATTTCCTTTTACTCTAATTTTTCTGTAATTCCTTTTACACATTGATGAGCTTACAATTTTCAAATGATTAACAAAAATCTACTCATGTCAATATGCTATTCGACTCTTTTACTTCTGCTTTTCGAATAATAGCTACTTGTGTTAATTATTATTTATGAATTTTCAATGATATGATCAAAAAATTGTTTGTTGTATAATGGACTTAGTATATATAATCACGATTGAAAAATTTAAGATTAGAAATTGAAATCTGTAGAAATTATTAATTAATTTAAGCAACGGAAAAAATATACTCAATGTCAGGTTGAACAAGAATAATCTACAAGATTACGCATTATTTCTTCCAAAAAATTTAGCTTTTAGAATAAAATTATTGAAAATAATATTAGTTGTAAAATTATTTAGAAAATTATATGTTTTGGAAATTCGATTTTTTGAATAATAAAAGCAATTTCATTTTTTGATTGCTTTGGTCATCTAAATGAAATAATTCAACTTATTAGTTCGCCGATGGGTACATTGAATATAAAAATTGGAACGTAAAATCACTTCATTTGAAAATAAAATAAGTAAAAAAGCTGTAAAGCTTCCATAGCGTGTGTTCCGAAACATAACCCAGCATACTGGCCAGTGCTGATGACGGCATGAATCGACGCCATACTGTTGATTCGTTCTGAAATATACTGGCCAGTGCGTTGACGTCATAAATTGATTTTGCTTCGCCCACAAAAAATAATTGATGACTTTGTTGTGATGTCATTATTGCAAATAACAAATAATACAACAAATGATATACTACTACGTCACACTTGTCTCACCAGTACAATATGGTGGCACACCAGTACACTATGGCGTCGGATTCACATAGTATCATGTAAAATTTTATTTAATTCTTATAGATGTAATTGAACAGTACAGCTTAACAGGCAAGAATAATTTTGATAGGTATATATTATTATATTTTTTATGAATTTATTTTGTTAATATACTTCAGTCATATTCATTTGTAATTTTGTTATAAGGATTTTCCAAAATTCTCAACTCTTTATCTGAAGAACAGGCACATTTATTAGGTACTTTTGAAAGTAATATTTCGGTAGATAAATCTTTAGAAGACATAGAGATACTAGATAAAGAATACAATGAAATATCGAATGAGGATAAAATTGATCGAGTATTGCTTGTGAATGAACCAGCTCTCCAGAAAACTACAATTGTTTCAGACAATACAGATGGTATCATAGTTATTATTATTCTTTCGATCTTTTCAAAAAATCTTGAAAAAATAATAGTACGCCTCTATAACATAAAAATTCCTTTTTACAGATTCAGATAGTAGCTATGTACCTACAGATGATACAAGTAGTTCTGACGAGGAATCTCTTGCGAAACCTCAATTTTCTGTAGCGAAAGAATCAGTAAGTAAAATCAATGATGCTACGGTAGTTTACGAAGAAAATCTAATATCTAAGGGATTTGATATTTCTTCCCCTGTCCGGAGTACTATATTACCTGAAAAGATTCATGCTGAACAGTTTTCTAAGGTGCTGACAGATACTGAGGATTCTACTGATCAAATTTTAGTGAAACCTTCAAATTGAGGATCTAAAGTTCATGCATGTTTGTACTGTTTGCAGCTCCAAACAAGGTTGCCTCGACATTTAAAATTAAAGCATTGTACAGAAACAGATGTTCAAAAATTTCTAGCATATCTAGTCAAAAGTGTAGTCAGAAACGAATTAATTAAAAAAATTCGTAATGCCGGAGATTATAAATATAATAGTACCTTGACAGGTAAATCATTCAAAAATCGTATCGTACTAAGACGACCGAATACATCTAAACCTAAAAATTCTTCTGAATTTTCTTATTGTCCCGAATGTAAAGCTTCAGTAAGCAGTAAAACACTTTCAGGTCATGTGAAATTTTGTACAGGAGTCGACGGGAAAAAACAAAGAGTAATTAAAAAAATGTCAAAAATTTACGATAATGATTTTCATCCAAAAACATCTATGCGATTACGAAATTTGATTGTTTGTATGCATGTCGACGAAGTCTCCAAGACATTAAAATTTGACACCTAATTAATTAAGTTCGGAAACACTTTATGCGAAAAGTACAAGCTTGATCAACAAAAAGAACTAATTCGGAACCGTCTTCGACTTTTGTCGAAATTGCTAGTGACTACTCAGAAAATAGAAAAACATACATTTGAAAAAAATAATTTGGGTAAATCTACGACTCCCTCTCCAAAAATAAAAAATATGACTACCCTTTTTGACCCTCAACATATTAATACGGTATTGAAAGCAGTGAAAATGGTCGCCGGAGGCAATAGTGAAAATTATGAAATGAAAGCACCGTCAGTAGCCTCTTTAGTTGGTACTTAAACAACTAGGAAATTTTTTGAAAATCGAAAATGTTATGAATAACTTCAAAGCAAATAATGAAGCTATCGACGATTTCCTATTAGTACTACAAAGAAAATGGGCAGATATAGTAAATAAAAATGTTCAAGAGGCTCAGTTAAAACGGAAAAGGCAAAAGACAATAATTTTACCTACAACTAAAGACAAAAACTATTATTAAGCTGATGGACCATTTACTTAAAGAGCAAGCATCAGCGTATAACGCACTTAAAGGAGCCTTCTCAGTCGAAAGTTATACTATCTTAGCTGAAACGACGTTACTTATCGTCCAGATGTTTAATCGGAGACGAGCCGGTGAAATGGTACAGGTCTCTTGGGACGATTTTAAACTATATTCTAGTCTAAAGCAAGACACTTTTAAAGAAGTTATGAAAAATATGTCTAACGAAGCCAAAGTGTTTTGTGAAAAGTATGTAAGATTTTCAATTAGAGGAAAACTTTGACGAGAAGTTACAGTCCTACTTGATAGAACTATGTACAAGGCAATATGTATGCTACAAAAAAAATCGTTTAAAAGCTGGTATTCGTTCAAGCAACCCATACATTTTTGGGCTACCAGGAAACTCAGACGACCATTGTTTTTTGAGAGCATGTATATTAATGCGTTAATATTCTAATATTCTAAGTTTTTTGAGAGCATGTATATTAATGCGTCAATATTTAGTGTGCCGCTAAATCCCCAGAATCATTGCGTGGAACATCCCTCCGAAAACATATTGCTACGTACTTAGTGAACCATAATGCAGCTAATATCGACCGGACGAAAATGACCAGGCATTTAGGTCATAACATGGGAATCCATGAAAATTATTATCACTTAGTTAATGTGGCAGAAGAAATTTGCCATCTACCCCGAGTTCTGGAAAGTTCTTGTGGTGTGAAAGATGTGCAGGTAAGTGATGATGATTCGATGGGAAGTTCGGATTCTGACACTGAAAACGAAGAACCTGATGATCAAAATGATGTGTTTTTCAAGAAAAATACTCATGTGCAAAATTTATCATTAATTGATGCTGATTTGGCATATCCTAGTGCGTCCAAATCCCCGGCCGAATGTTCATTAATAGATAAAGGTACCAGATTATATTGTTTCCTCGTTCATTCATGATTTTTATTTTTCACTGTAAATTAAGTTTAATTCGTATCGTTTTTTTTTCTTAAATTTAGATTTAGAAGAGTCTATTGCAGCTTCAACACGCAGACAAAAATGGGAGGTTTCTCATTTTAATGCTATGCTTAAACATTTTAAAGATGAAATACAAGCCAAACGTTATCCAACTAGTGCAAAAATGAAACAAGTGTGTTCTACTGAGCCCTTGTTAAAAAATCGTGAAATCCCAGCTATGAGAACATGGTTTTTTAATTACTATAAAAAATTAAACCGGAATAAGATGCAATAGTTATCAATACTTCAATAGAATTTTTAATTAAATATTGATATGAAAAAATTTACTCGCCAACCAGGAATCGAACCTCGGGCCTCTGGATATCTAGTCCAGCATGCTTCCGCTACCCAAAGACAACTGTGACGTAAAGCCACTCTTTCATATCATTCTTATTTTTTTTTTGACAGCATTATTTCTGTCGAAGTTATTATTCATATATATTTATTTGTGTATACTTAAGCGTCAACAATACGATGTTTGTCCAAATTCCATTTCGGTTACGTAAGACAAACTGTAGGAGACTAGCGTATACTATATAGACAAATGTCATTGAATTTTTTAATTAAATACTGATATGAAAAAATTAACTCGTCAATCAGGAATGATTTTAATGATGCCACCGCATCATTAAAATAAAAAACAAACAGAATTGAAGTTGAAGCAATTCGGTAGTCGGAGACCCTCTTATGATCTTGAATTTCAAACAAACCGGTCGATCGTCTAAAATTGCGTCTTGATACTCGAATAATTTTTATTGATATTCAGTGAGTTAACTCAAGAACTATTTATTAAATAGACATTGTAGATTTTGTTTAAGACCTTTTCATTTCAAATCACGATTTGTCTTTGTTTCGGACAGATGTCAAAAAAATCAATGTGAAGAAATGAATAAGCAATACCTCTCGTCTTTTTTCATCTTATTGTAGACAGTACGAAAATCGCATGCGCATAACACCCAATGAAAAGGTTTATTCATGATTGTTATTTTGAATATTTTTATTTTAAATACATACCTTTTATTTTTTCAACTTTATTTTTATTCATTTATCACGAATCATTTCGGCTTTTTGGAATTTTTCAACGTTTTTACCAGATAAGTACCAACACGATTATTTTCAAGTTTTTCTTATAACTAAAATTGATCTTGCACTAATGTGACAGACATAACCATTCAATAAGCTGTTTACGGTAATTTCTTAACAGATAAAAACAGAGCCTAAACCATTCACCATGAAGAATAGATATATTAGGAGATCGAACGAAATGTTAAATAAACGGCCACGAATTAACTATCACCACGGTGTAACTATCTTTTATCAGTAGGGGTCACTGGTGTCAGTGCCGTACGGAATTTAAATGTAGGCGCCAAGAAATCACTTTTACATTCAGTTTATAAGAAATCATAGTTTTATATATAATAAAAAATTGTTTTCGATTATCAAGTAATAATTAAATAAATATTAAGAATAGAGAATTCTTAATAATCTGCAATAAATAATAAGATGAAGAATCATAGTGATAATTTTGCAATTAATAATAATATACCATATATGTTTACAATAACTGATATATATTACATAAAGAAAGAAGATGACAAAACCGGTAATTACAGACCATATTTCTTTCGTAAATGCAGACACGCATTCCTAACCTTAAACAACCTTTCACTCATAGATATATAACAGTATATCAATGCTTTTCCTGTACAACATCGTCCCATTTTTTCACATTTATAAAATTAAACAATTTTTATACTTACAGTTTTTGTTTGTAAGATGTAATAACTGTTGATTTTAATTTGTAATAATAATAATTCCGTACGGGTAGATTCGCACTGCCGCTAGTGGCGAAAATAATAACTATGATCTCGACACGTTTTTGAGGACGAAAAAATAGACGAATTGCCTATGTCGTTCGATCTCCTATTTATCTATTCTTCATGCCATTCACCTTTAATAATATTGTGTTTGTTCGGCCGAACTAAGAAGTAAGAAATCTTAGTAAGATAGTCAGAATAAATATAATTTTGTTCTGAGCATCTGAGTCAGCGAGTTTCGGCCTGGACACACTTTCTTTTGCTTCTCAATCAGTGTTGCCAGATATCTCGTTTAACAGTATATCTACTGCTTTGTTAGTATATCTACCTTCTTTTTTTTTTTGAATAAATAAAAAAATTTTTGAATTTGTGTAATTTTTTTCAATTTTTTATAATAATAAAAAATTAAAAACTCCAAAGTCGCACAAATACAAAACCAGTCATTACAGACCATATTCCATTATTTGAAATAATAGAATATGGTTCTGTAATTACTTTAAGGTATTATTTTATAATGGGATTTTAAACAATTAGTAATGCAATATATGACAAATAAAAAGAATTAATATTATTTAATATTTGAAGAAAAAAAATTCTATAATATATTAAATACTAATGTAATATAATTTTAACTATTCTGAATAAAAGTATTTATTTCAAACTATTTAAATTGGAATTTCTTTTTGAATCTACCGCTCTATTTTGGTGGATCTACCGCTTTTTAAGAAATCGGACTGGCGACACTGATCATAACCTATTTGTTTATGTATTAAATTCAGAACATTTCTCATGTGTTGACAATTTTGATTATTGTAATAAGTGAGATAAAAATTTAATAAAATGGATAATTTTATAAGGAGTATTTTAATGGAGGAACTTCTATATGACCCAGCCGATTTCTTAAAAAGCGGAAGATTAAGAAAAAAAGCGGTAGATTCAAAAAGTGAAAATTCCAATTTAAATAGTTTGAAATAAATACTTGTATTCAGAATAATTAAAATTATATTACATTAGTATTTAATATATTATAGAATTTTTTTTCTTCAAATATTAAATAATATTAATTCTTTGTATTTGTCATATATTGCATTACTTATTGTTTAAAATCCCATTATAAAATAATACCTTAAAGTAATTACAGAACCATATTCCATTATTTCAAATAATGGAATATGGTCTGTAATGACTGATTTTGTATTTGTACGACTGGGGAGTTTTAAATTAATTATTATAAAAAATTTAAAAAAAATGACACAAATTCAAAAATTTTTTATTTACTCAAAACATTTCAAAATAACGGTAGAACGGTAGAAATACTAAAAAAGTGATAGATCTACCGTTCAACGGGATATTAGCAACATTGCCCGTGACGTAGATACTAAGTAAAAAGGCGGCATAAGAAAAGTTTCTTAGTAAGAATAAAGTGTCCCGGCCGACGACTAAGTAAGATAATCTGACTATCTTACTAAGATTACTAACTTCTTAGTTCGGCCGACCACGACCATTAATAATTATCAACTAAATGTGGGTTTGTTCCAGTAGGTCTTTTTAATAAGGTGCAATCACACATAGGGTATTATTTATTTATTTATTATTAATTGTTATCATTAAGAATCGATCAATTTTAGTAGTGTAGAGGCATTTGAAAGCAGGTTCGTTAGCGTTAGGCTGATAATTGTCTGGAGTACTGTTCTTTGGTTTTGTTTGCAGTAGAGTGGTACATTGGAGTCCGAAAAAGTAATTAACATTAACGTGGTTTAATTTTCGTTTCATTCATAAAATTTACAGATTGATATATCAGTCAGCTATCAAATTAAGTTTGAATTTTATAAAAACGGTTGTTCATAATTATATAGAATTTTCTTAACCAATAAATAATTATAATGTAAATTGCTAGGAAATTTTTATTGAAATATATGATGAGGTTAGAGCTAAAATGGTATAAGTGACAAGAAAAATTTTCTTTTGATATGTTTTTTTTTTTGTAAATAACATTTTCTGAGCTCAAAACTAGTCTCATCTCACAAATTTTTTTTTTATAACTTACACCCTTTAAGCTCTGACTCCTTTATGTACAATTGTATATAATTCCACAAAAAATTTTTTACTCGGCTATTTTCTTAGAGCACAGACAATAAAAAATTTGTTTACAAAAAACAAAAGCCGATTGCAAAAGAGGATCTAAAAAAATCTACTATGAAACAATGCACTAAAAAGTAAAAAATAATTGCGTTATTTATTTATTTCAATTTACTTATAAATATCCATTTTTTTCAAATCAAATATTTTTATTTTTGGAGTTGGTGCTAGCCGCATCTACTGTCTTGTTGTCGATTATGAAATTATTTGTAGTTAAAGTGAAATTAAATGTTCAAAAAAATAATTATATGTATATACAAAAAAAAAAACCAAAATATAGCATGAAGTGGTGCGTATTAAAATAATATAATAAAATAATAATCACTTTTTAGTGAATATTATGTGTTATAATATACAGACAATTAAAATACAAAAATGGAGAGAAATAATGGTGGGGGAGAAATTTGGAGGGGGGAGGGAGGGCTGTGCATAGATAGGTCTCACATTTGCATTTTCGAGGGGAAGCGATGGAAAAAATTAAGTAATTCTGCATTGAATGCAATAATCCACATCTTTCTAGATGTAAAGTAATCAACGGATGGTTTTTGGGGTCGTTTTTTCACTTGTTAAGGGAGTGGCGCTGAAAAAATTAATGTTCATCGAATAACCTCATTAGTTTTAAGAAATTCTCCACCAAATGCAAAAAATACCATCTTTCTACCATGATTAGAAGTTAAAAGAGTAGTTTAAGGGGTTGTTTTACCATTTTTTTAGGGAATGGTGAGAAAAAAATTTTAAGTTTTTCTAATTACCTTCTTAATTTGTAGCTATTAAGCGTCGAATGCATAAAACCGTATCTTTCTAGCATGTATAGAAGAAAAAAGGTGGTTTTAGGGGTGTTTTTTTCATTAACGAATGGTTGATACGGGAAAATTTACTAGTATAAAACAATCCTGTTAATTTAATCCTGTTGAATAAAAAAAACCCGATCTCTCAAACATGAATAGAAGTGAAAAGGGCAGTTTTAGGGGTGGTTTTCCTGTTTTTGGGGATTGCGATGTAGGTTATGAAATTTTCTAGGTATTCTGTTAATTTGACTTTATTTCGGGTCGATTGGTGAAAATCCCACCATCCTACCATGAATAGCAGTTAAAAGGGTAGCTAAGGGGGTGCTTTTCGCAATTTTTTGACAGAAAGCGATGAGAGTTTTTAAGTGTTTTGAATAACCTTGTTAATTTGTAGCTATTTAGCGTCGAATGTATAAAACTGCAACTTTCTAGCATGTATAGAAAGGGGTAGTTTTAGGGGTGTTTATCCCATTTGCGAAAGATAGCGATGGAAAATTTTATGTTTTTAAATTAATCATGTTGTTTTAAACCCGTTCCATGTCGAATAAAAACTTGATCTTTCTAACATTAGGGCAGTTTTAGGGGTGTTTTTCCTATTTTCGGGGGGTTGTAGGTAATGAAATTTTTCAAAGTATTCTGTTAACTTGACTTTATTTCGGGTCAATTGGTGAAAATTCCATCATTTCAGCCTGTATAGAACTGAAAAACGTAATTTTGGGGGCTGTTTTTTCGATTTATCGGGGGATTGCAATGAAAATTTTAAGTTTTTCGAATAAACTTTCTAATTTGTAGCTATTTAGCGTAAAAAAAATGCATCTTTGCAAAAAACTGCATCTTTCTAGCATGTATTGAAGAAAAGAGTTGGTTTCGGGGGTGTTTTTACCAATTTTGAAGGGTTGGGATGAAAAAATTTTGAACCTGTTCCACGTCGAATGGAAAAAACCCGATCTTTCTATCATGAATAGAAGTTAAAAGGGCTTTTAGGGATGTTTTTCCCATTTTTGGGGAGGTCGCGATGTGGGTAATGCAATGTTCCAAAGTTTTCTGTTAATTTGACATTATTTCGGGTCGATCGGTGAAAACTTCATCTTTGTAGCATGTATATAGTAGAAAAACGTAATTTTGGGGGGTGATTTTCTGATTTTCCGGGGGGTTACACTAAATTGAGTTTTCCGATTTTTCTCGTCAGTTTGAAGCAAATTCGCGTCAAATGCAAAAAACCGGATCTTTCTAGCATGTCTAGAAGTGGGTTAGGTTTTGCATAGATCAGTTTGCAGTGTCAGTCAGCTTCACTTCTAGCTTTATAGTATATTAGATATATATATTAGATATATACTCGTTTCTCCAAAACTGAAATAGCCTCACAGACTAACGTAACTAGTCGATGTCTACACACTTTGTTTATTACTACCACATGTATTTTTAACTCTTCAATAACACGTAAACAAGCTTGTTTTATTTTATTATTGATATTGATATCGACAATTAATATTATTATTGTGGTTTACTTCAAAGGTTAACTTCAATCTCGAAAAAAATTTTTAATTCAAGAAAACTTATAGAAAGACAGGTTTTTCTAGCTCTAATATGATATCGGTCTTATTTTTAGTCTAGTAAGTCTTTTTTGTCTAAGACAATCGTTCTTAAGGAGTAAGCTCCGTGCGTCGGAGCTGACACACACACTTTTCTTCCATGCATTTTTTACTCATGAAAAAAAACGAAATTTGTATCTGGCTCTAAAAACTGAAATATCTCCTAAAAACAATAGAAATTTCAGTCGTATTAAGTCAACATAGTCCATAGAATTTATATACCACATCTGAATAACAAAATTTTCAAGCCATGTGAATTTTCAGATGTGCCGAATTAATGAGAAATTTTACATAAAAAATTAAATAACTCCGAAACGGTGCGTTGTATCGAAAAAATAAGCAAAAAACAATTCCGTAAAAAACCCATACATTTTCCAGAGAACCTAAATCTTAAGTTTCATAACTGCAGGGGCACTTTGAAAATATTTGTTTAAAAAAAAAAAAGATTTTGACTTGTGTTTTTAATCACTGAACGTAATTTTGTTTTAAAAAAATCTAACCCACTTCTAGACACGATAGAAGCATGTAGTTTTTTGCATTTGACGCGGAATAACTTGAAAAATATTAAAAAAATCGGAAAACAAACATTTTCCGAACGTAAAATCCCCGAAAATGGGAAAAAATCTAAAAAATTAACTTTTTTACTTCTATTCATGTTAGAAGGTAGCAATTTTTTGTAATCTTTTTGCTCATTTTTTTCGAATCAATTTCTTTATTTATAGCTATTTAGCATGGAATGCAAAAAATCGCATCTTTGTAGCATGTATAAAAGAAAAGGGCTATTTTTGGGGGTATTAATCCCATTTATTTATCCTATTATTATCCCATTTATTTATCCCATCTCGCTTCTTCACTGCTCGCAAGCGGGTTCCCGCCTTACCTCCTGGCTCCGCGTTACAGAAATTAACATAACATGAATTGAAAAATCTCCCCAAAAAAGTTTTCCCCTTGGCACCCCCCAAATCTCCCTTAACTCCACTGCTCATAGATTCGTCTCACATTACCAATCTATGAGCTGTGTTGTACCATGAATAGAAGTTAAAAGAGTAGTTTAGGTGGTTGTTTTTCAATTTTTTGGGAGGGGTGGTGATGAAAAGTTTCAGGTTTTTCTAATTACCTTCTTAACTTGTATTTATTTAGCGTCGAATGCAAAACACCGCATCTTTCTAGAATGTATAGAAGAAAAAGGGTAGTTTTGGGGGTATTGTTCCCATTTTCGAAGGGTTGCGATGAAAAAATTTACTTTTTTAAAATATTTCTGTGATTTTGAACGTGTTCTACGTCGAATAGAAGATGTTTCTAACATGAATAGAAGTGAAAAGGGCAGTCTTAGGGGTGTTTTTCCCCATTTTTTTTTGTGTTTTTCCCCAAGGGGTTGCGAGGTAGGTAATGAAATTTTTCAAAGTATTTTGCTATTTTGACATTATTTCGGGTCGATTGGTGAAAATCCTATCTTTCTAGCATGAATAGATTTTCAAAGGGTAGCTTTGGGGGTGCTTTTCCCATTTTTTAGGAGGTGACGATGAAAAATTTAAAGCTCTTCGAATTACCTTCCTAGTTTGTAGCTATTTAGCGTTGAATGCAAAAAACCGCTTTCTAGCATGTATAAAAGAAAAGGTTGTAGGGGTGTTTTTCCCAAATGCGGGTTTTGATGGAAAAATTTACTTCAAATAATTCTGTTATTTTGAACTTGTCCCACGTTGCATAAAAAAAACCCGATCTTTCTTACATGAATAGATGTGAAAGGAACAGTTTTAAGGGTGATAGTCCCATTTTCGGGGGGTGGGGGTTGCAACGTAAGTAATGAAATTTTTCAAAGTTTTCTGGTAATTTGACTTTATTTCGGGTCGATTAGCATATATAGAACTGAAAAACGTAATTTTGGGGGATGTCTAGCGTCGATTGCAAAAAACTGCATCTTTCTAGCATTTATGGAATAAAAGGGTTGGTTTTAGGGGTGTCTTTCCCAATTTCAAAGAGATGTGATGGAAAAATTTCCTTTCTTCAAATAATTATTTTATTTTGAACCTGTTTCACGTCGAATGGAAAAAACCCGATCATTCTATCATGAATAGAAGTGAAAAGGTCAGCTTTAGGGATGTTTTTCTCATTTTAGGTGGGGGAGGTGCGATGTAAGTTTTGAATTTTTTCAAGGTATTGTGTTAATTTGACTTTATTTCGGGTGGATTAGTGGGTTTTAGGATGGGGGGTTGGGAGGATTGGGCATAGATAGGTCTCACCTTACGATCAACGGGTAGCGATGAAAAAAATTAGGTTTTTCGAATTTACCTGTTAGTTTGCAGTTATTTCACGTTGAATGCAAAAAAAACGCATCTTTCTAACAAGTAAGGTGTTAAATGGGTAATTTTTTTAAATTAACCTGTTAGTTTGCAGTTATTCTGCGTTGAATGCAAATAAAAACGCATCTTTCTATTATGTAAGGTTGTAAATGGGTAATTTTTGGGGGTGTTTTCTCCTTTTTGAAGAGGGTAGCGATGAAAACATTAACCTGTTAGTTTGCCGTTATTTTGCGTTGAATGCAAAAAAATCGCATCTTTCTAACATGTAAGGTCGTAAATGGGTAATTTTTGGGGGTGTTTTATCCTTTTTCAAGAGGGTGGCGAAGAGGGTGTCGTTTCCTTTTATCGAATAACCTCATTAGTTTGAAAAAATTCTCCACCAAATACAAAAAACCCCATCTTTCTACCATGTCAAAAGAGTAGTTTAGGTTTTTTTTCCTATTTTTTTAGAGGGTGGTGATGAATTATTTAACTTTTTATGTAAAATTTCTCGTTAATTCAGCACGTCCTAAAACTCATATAGCCAAAAAATTTTGTTATTTGAATGTGGTATATAAGTTCTATGGACTATGTTGACTTAAAACGACTGAGTTTTTGTTTGTTATTTCGATTCATTATTGGTTTACGAGATATTTCAATTTGTAGGTTCAGGCAAAAATTTCATTTTGTTCACCAATGATGCTTTTAAAAATGTATTTTGAAAACTTATCATTTAAATCAATGTAGCCCTATTAATTCAATCTAAGTAATGAATAAAAATTTTTATTCGAATTTTTGTTCAACCGAAAACACATATTCGATTTGCCTAAACTCTTATTTTTCCTAAGTAAAGTTAAACTACCATATAGAAAACACTATAATTAGTTAAAAAAGGTAATTTTTGTTGTTTTTCCCATTTTCGTAGTTTTTCCGTTTGGAAAACTTAAGTTTTCCCATTTTTCTTATAAATTTCAAGTTAAACCGGGTTGAATGCACAAAACCCGCATCCTCCTAGCATATCTAGAAATGGGTAAAGTTTTTTAAAACAAAATCTGCTATTTTTGAAAAATTTTGAAAAACTAAAAAAATTATAACAATCAAAGAATCATTGTTCACTCTTTGGAACATTCATTAATAATGAGTTATACAATAACGTGCAAGCCATCATATGTACAATACCTATATTTATACATAATTTGTATCCAATCAGAAGGGACTATCGACAAATATCAACGATTCAGATGGATGTATGCTTTATAATGTTAATTAATAAAAACGAAAATTGCAAAAATTTTCTTTTTTCGGATAGAAATTTCTAGTTTTCATAATTTTCCCGTTGGTTTGGGTACTAGATCTACCTGTATGTCAAATATCAACTTTACAGGATGTCTGGAAGTATCGTAGAATATTGATATTGTTAAATAATAAATTTTGTAATACGCGCAATTAACTTTAGTAATATTTTCTAACACTAGAGGTACTTTTGTCGTTTTTTTATTTTTGTATATCGAATATTGTTTTTTGTTAATGTACGCATTTTTGAGAATTAAATTAAAGTGTGTTACATTTAAAAGAAATCTTACTCAGTTTTTATTTTTACAACCCAGGACCTTATTAGATATATTAGTCGTACAAAATTCGGGACGTTCCCGCGAATTTTGCATTTTTTAAGTGAAATAACTTTTCAACGGTAAATTCGTTAACGATAATTAAGCGTTTCTTATAATTCCGTAATGTACCTATATTCGAAATCTCAACAGTGTAGCTCTTTTCTTTCAAAAGTTACTAAATTAAGCCGTCTAAATTAAGCTGTAGTAATAGCACTGTAAGTACGAAGCCGAAATTGCCATAAACTCGGCCTTGCGCACTTCCGTGCTCTAGATGTCTCTTAATATTAAAAAAATCTAAAAATACGTAAGAAGTAAAGTTGTAGAAAATTAGTTTTACTATAATTAAGTGACTTAATTTTTTCTGTTCCTTTAATATTAACAGAGATATTGACGGTTTAATATTGAAAATTTAATTCCCAAATATCTCTGTACACATTCAAGTTGTAGAAAAAATGATGAGGTAATGAATTGTAGCAAACATCATGATTTTCTGCAACTTATCTCCATACACATTTCTCTATTTTTCTAATATTAAGTGAGATATTTTATATTGTGTGTTTCTTCTTTCTCTAAGAACCACTTTCCCCTTAACTTACCTACTACCCCTTCACTTCTTAACTCCGAAATTATAAAATGCAAATTATGAAATTAATTATGGAACTCTAAAGATAGCATCATATGGAAATCGAGGAAAATCCTCATTTTATATGTATGATCATAGCATTCTGGCTATAAGTGCCGTATATTTGTATAAGGCGTGTATTACGTGTGGTCTTGATTGTTAGCAGACAGATTTCGCAGCCTCGTTGTTTCCGTTAACGGTCTGTCGTCGTGTGATCGATTTAATAATTTGTTAGCGTCTAAATATGGCAACACTATGCCTTCCAAACTTCTGACACGGCTTAATGAAACATATATTTGCCCTTTTGCAAAACTTATTTTTACCAAGGTCAATAACAGCTCTCTCGAGGGTGGTACCTTGTAGCTCATGGACTGTGACGGCTCAGCTTAATATTAAAGGCAACATACGACGCTCCACATCTCTACCCCATGTCGCCTGAAATGTAGTACTTGATGAAACGTTACTATCTTTTAGCTTAAGACCAATAGTTTCGTCATAAAATTTTACTTTCACGGCTATCGGTAGCTCCCCATCCTCCAGTTGATCTCTTCTTAGGGCCGGCCATTAATTTTTATTATTATTCCCATAGGTACATTAAAGTCCTTCAGAGACGGAAATTTTACGTCTCAATATCACTCAGGACTCTACGCTAATTTTTATCGATGACAGAAAACCACCACAGTTATTGACGTCTTTGGGAATTACGTTGTCTGGTGGTTTCCCCCTATACGTAGCTACCCGTAAACTGATCAATAAATCAATGAATTCGGTATCATTGCGCTGTCGCATATTTATGGTCAGTTCACAAAAATAAAATTCGATGCCACAAATTAACTTCCGTTGAGAACCAAGACGGCTGCATAAAACACCAATGGCCTGTCACCGGAGGAAGTTGAAATATGCCACCAAAGGGTAAAATGTTGACTCTATGCGAATAATTTGTCGTTGTTCTTGTATTCCTGAAGTCTTAGGTGAATTTGTTTTAGGTTTTCATAGGTTTTTTTTAGGTTTTCATCTATGATAAGCCAATTTAAATAGCGCCATTTACGTCGTTCATTCTCAAGTCTTTGCCCGGTAATTTTTTTATTGGTGATAGTATTTCGTTTCTCAATAGGAAAAAAGAAAATACTGTGTAGTTTTTTGCCAAATAACTGACGAGCGGCAACCCCAGTAAATGACCCAAGCTTCACAAAGTAAGGCTTCAGCAGTGTATCAACTCTTGGTGTGTAACAACGATTAATATGCTCCACGATTAATTTCAAAAGAAACGATTTACTACTAGCTGCACCGTCCGTAATAAAACGAAACAGCTGACTTGTTTGTCCGTGTAAATCGTTTCAATTGCCGTCTAAACTTTCTGAAATAAGTCTCTCTGCTGGATATTTAATCCTCGAATGTTTCTAGGAACAGTTTATCTGGTATGACTGTTCCTAGAAGGCAAGGCTTAAATTCTGTAGCTCGTTTGGGCGTAATACATAATGATCGAAAATGTTATTGTAAATAATGGTTTCATCACTGTCAAATCTTATAAGTCTGAAGCATTCCTCCGGCCTGCAACTATTTACAAAAACGCTTTTTCGCGACGACATTTTCAACGGCGGATGACATAATCTGTATGCGAATTCTGGCGCGCTCACCAAGCGTTGATTTAAAACAACCATCGATACTGAAAATAATTGTTGGCAACCATCACGACCCTGTCTCTTAGCCTTCAAAATAGCCTCTCTTATCACATCACCTGTATCATGTGGTTCGTATTTACTCGCATATTTTGCGACGTAGTAGGCCAAAGTGGTGACACTCCCACACGGTTGCACGTCGATATTTCCCTTCCAAATAATAAAAAGGGCTGCATTGTAATTGTTTACCAAACTTTCTTGTGAGGTTCTTTTTAATAAACAGAATCGCCCATTGTGAGCAAGTGCTTCATCTGGGCTTAAGAAAACGGTCTTATCACTAGCTGGCTTTGGAAAACCAAAGCGACAACCATCGTCTTGGCGATTTTTTTTATGGATGCGATGTCGTAGTATGTTTATGGATTTGTAAATCCTTTAATAATTTGTGCAACGCAAGGTAGTTAGGATTTAATGAGCATGAGACCACGCTTTCAATCACTTCTGTTCTTTCTGGAGTAGAGAATTCCGGAACATGACTACACCACACTTACATGGTTCATTCGGTACCAAAAGTCTTCAATAGGACCCCCAAGCTTTTTTTTTATTACGCTTTAAGAATCCCATGAGAGCGTTAACACGGAATGTGAACTGTCGTGCTACCACTACCGGATATCTTTGCAATAACTCTAGGCACTCCGGGAGTGTTAGGCACTCGGCGTCATTGACATCACGTCCATCGGCGATTAACATGGCTTTTATCATGTCTGGCCAATACAGATCATTGCAGGAAAATGTTAAAAACCATGTTGGAGGGTCTAAGGTTCTTACCATTGCAATCAAGTCAGAGGTACATTCGTGCCAACACTGACCCTCTAATATTTTGCAAAGTAAGATGAATGTTATCCCCAAGCCCCTGAGATGTTCGCTGTCCATGACAGATATTTGATACAGAAAAACTTGATTTTGCACGAAAAAATTCAACAATGGACAGAGCATAAAATAAATACTCATTTCTGTTGAACCTCTTGTCACCACTCATTACTCGGTTTTGGAAGTAATCCAGGGGAGTAACTGAATTACTTCTTTCCTCACCAAAGACATTTTTGCCATCTGGAAAAAGGAAATACCATCACAATTCCTTCATGTGCCGTTCACGTTCCAAATTCAAGGGCGGTGCAGTTTTCCTTGAAATTTCACCCAATCTCATTGTATCGGTTGAAGAACTATTCATTCTGACAACACTTTCCCAATTAGATACATTATCGTCTATGTTTCGGAGCATGCTTGTTGATTTGATATAAACGATCTCGAAGGAATGATGGATTTGTAACGGTAACTGAATTTCTGGTTCTTGATTTGATTTCTGGGTTGATGCTGTTTGATTCATTTTTTGGAGAGACTCGATGACTTGTGTTGTTGGTTGGAGGTAGTTGCTGTTTGGTGTATAAGTTATACTCTCTATTCTTACTACTGCCGATTGTTCCAATACGGGTCTAGACGAATGTATTTGGTTGTTTAGAGCTATAATTATTGATGTTAAGGAAAACACATTAAGATTATCACGAAGGTTGACTTCGGATATTTTTTTTGGCGATGCAAATAAATTGCGTCGCAAAATGGCTATAAATCATCCATATCAGTAAAACGCATGCAACAGGTGGCACCATTCTTGGAGGCTGGAACAACCTTGAGACCACACGCATGGGAATCTAAAAACAATTATGTTTGATTTTCAGCTTAATTATTACAATGTACTGCTACTGAGATGGCATTTACTGTAAGTATGTCATTGGAATGTTCGGTGAAAAAACTTATTAAAGCGTTTTTTAGGTTAGGGATGCCATCGGAAATGTTAGAATTGTCTATGTGACCATTAGAATTGATTTCGAGAACTGTGATTCCTACATTTTGTTTATTATATATTAGTCTTGGCATAAGATCCAATACAGCGAGGTAGTCGGGGTTTACTTTGCCGGGCGCAGGATTATCTCTAGCAGCAATGCAGTCATTGTAGTACTTATTACCAAGAATTTCAATTAATCTATATCACTTCTAGCCCAGTCGTTTGTATCTAATATACTAAATGCTACACAAGCAACAGCTGCAACACCGTGGTGGAATGTGAAACGAAAAATTAAAACACGTTAATTTTTGTTACTGCTTCGGACTCCAGTTTACCCAGCTACTGCAAACAAAACCAAAGAACAGTACTCTAGATAATTATCAGCCTAACATTAACGAACCTGCCTTCAAATTCGTCTACACTAATAAAATTGATCGATTCTAAAAGTATATATACTGCAATATATACTATAACAAATAATACTCTCTGTGTGATTGCACCTTATTAAAAAGACCTACTGGAACACACCCACATTTAACTGATAAATATTAAAATTATTTATGGTGAATGGTTTAGGATGTATATTTATCTGTTAAAAATTTACAGTAAACAGAATGTTTGTCACATGTTAAATGGTTATGTCACATTAGTGCAAGATCAATTTTATTATAAGAAAAACTTGAAAACAAATGTATGAGTTGGTACTTAACTGGTATACACGTTGAAAAATTCCAAAAGGCCGAAATGATCCGTGATAAATTAATAAAAATAAAGTTGAATAAATAAAGGTATGTATTTAAAAAAATAAAATAAAAATATTCAACATAACAATCATGAATTTAAACAACAATCTACAATGTCTATTTAATTAAATAATACTTGAATTAACTCACTGAATAACAATAATAATTATTCGAGGTTCAAGACTCAATTTTAGACGATCGACCAATTTGTTTGAAATTCAAGATCATAGAGTCTCCGACTGCCAAATTGCTTCGACTTCAATTCTGTTTGTTTTTGTTTTTTTTTTATTGCGGTGGTTTTTTGTATCAATCGATTATTGATCTTCGATACGGATTGTGAAACATAGAGGGTGCTTCCGTACAAGTAAATTTGGAAGACAACTGTCAAACATAATATATTACTCCCGTAAGTTGAACTATTATTGGTAGAAATTATTTATGTATTTTTATTTTACGTTGGATTTATTCTATTTTAGTGTTTTTTCGATGTGGCAAAAGAAAATTTTGTCATATTTGCCGTCACTTAAGAAATATTCCACCCCCACCACCAAGAAATTATGGCCGTTCGAAATACGGTTTTATATGTTCAACATGAGATTTAGATATTCTACCATCTTCATCCTCCAATTCAACTGTAACCGGTGTAAAAAATCGCGTAATTTTCTTCGGACCCACGTATCGAGGAAAAATTTTCTTCGATTGATCGGGTGAAGTTACTTGGGTATGATTTCTAACCAAAACCATTTGGTTGACCGAATACATGTTTCCAGGTAGGTGTTTCTTATCAAAATATTTTTTTCTCCTCATGCTTTTTCCTAATTGGTCAATAATTTGTTCCTTAGAAGGAGGTTCCTCCGAATCGACCAAGTTTTTCAGGTCCCACACATTATCCAATGGTCGGTTCATTTCGCGCCCCAGAAAAATGCTTGCTGGAGATGCTCCCGTACTTTCGTGTACGCTATTGTTTAAGCTGAACGCCATAGGCTTTAAAAAGGTGTCCCACTTTTTGTGTTGTTCTGCAGCTTCACGTATGACAATTTTTAAACTGGAGACGATGTTTCTGTTTACTCGTTCCGTTAAATTAGATGCTGGACGGTAAATTGCCGTGAAATGGTGTTTAATACCATACTTAAGACAATGATTTTTGAAGGCAACACCCAACAACCAAACGTTTTATGGTTGTCCGTTATTTGGTTGGTACATGTTCCAAATTGTTCAAGTTTTTTTATTGTGACGTCTGCGGTTAACCGAGTTATCGGGAAGATTTCAACCCATTTGGAAAACCCATCGATTATTACCAAAACATTGATTTTTGTTTGCCGATAACGGAAGTGGTCCCATATGATCCATGAATACGGTTTCAAATATAGCGTTAGGGATAGTAGATACCATTTCAGGACGTAAGTTGCGATTATGTGACTTACAACGTTGACATACATCACACGAGCGAACGTAATCTTGAACATCTTTGTATATTCGGGGCCACCAGAATTTTCTCGCGATTTCTCGGTATGTCTTGGTAGTACCGCAATGTAGGCTAAGGGAACTGTTGTGGTATTAAGACATAATCATTGACCTCAATTTCTCGGGGGTGTATAATCTCCGGAGCTGTCTTCGGCCCACTAAACGTAACAGGACACCATCTTTTACGACGAAGTTATCTACATGTATTTCAGTGTTAATTTGCTGAACCATGCTTCGAGTAAATTGATCGTCATCCTGGTGTTGCTTTAGTGAACTGAATGCTTCTGGAATAGCTGGTAGTAAATTAAGCAATTCTTGTGGAGCGGTTGTTCTTTTGTACTCCATTATTTCATCATCGTCGTCAAAAAGTCGGGATAATGCATCGGCTACTGAGTTTTCGGTGGAGCCTTTGATATGACGAATAGTGAAGTCATACTTAGCTAACTCTAATTCCCAACGTGCTGCTTTCCCTATACGCTTTTGATTAGTGGCCATGTATGTGACGGCGCTGCAGTCGCATTCGATGATAAATGTATGACCAATCAAAAAATCGTGGAAACGTCTGATAGCTAAAACTATCGCATACATCTCTCTTTCGTATATACCATATATTTTTTCTGTTTCGCTGAATTTTTTGCTGCAATATATAATGGGATGTAATCCATTTTCAAATTCTTGAAACAAAACTCCAGAACTAGCTAAATTGCTTGCGCCCGTACGCAAAATAAATGGTTTATTCCAGTCAGGATGATGTAGGACTGGAGTCGAAATCAGAGCTTCTTTAATTCTTTTGATTGCCACAAGATGTGTCTGATCTAACGTGAACCGAATTCCTTTTTTCTTCAAGTCATTCAACGGTGCAGCTATTTCAGCGAAGTTATAGATATATCGACTGAAATACGAAGCTAGTCCCAAGAATGATCGTAGTTGCTTAATGGTTTTCGGTGGGGGAACTTGTTGTATTGCGGCCGTTTTTTCCGGATCCGGTGAAATTCCATCCGCGTTTAAAATTTGACCCAAAAATTTCATCCGTGATCTCATTAACAACATTTTATTGGGATTTTAGTCTCTCGAAGACTGTTTCCAGAAGCTTCAGGTGATCCGGAACGTTAGTTGTGACTATTAAAATATCATCGAAGTATGGTATCACGCCGCTGTAGCGTAAATCGGCAAAAAGATCGGACATAATACGGTTTAAAATACATGGACTAACCTTTAAACCAAACGGAGTTCTGTTGAAGGTGTAGATGCCATGTTGAGTGCTGATGCCTGTGTATTTGCGTGATTCTGCATGCACTGGTAGCTGATAATACGCATTATTTAAATCAATTGAAGAAAATACTTGGCTTCCTCTCAACTCCATGAAAATTTCCTCGATCTTCGGTGAAGGGAAAGTGTCCATTACTATCTTTTTGTTTATTGCTCTAAAATCCACTAATAGACGTGTTTTCTTCCCAGGTTTGTCTAACAAAAAAACCGGTGAGCAATATTTGGTATCCGACTTTTGGATGATCCCCCTTTCCTCTAAATGGTCCAGGTGCTCCTTTAAAATTTGGGCTCGGGGAGGGTTGAGTACATATGGTGGTTTCCTAACCGGTACATTATCGGTGACTTCGATTTTTAACTCGTATCGATCGGTCAGTCCAATATTCTCGGTGAGAACATCCGGATATTTGCCCAAAAGTTCTTTTAATTTGGTGCTTTCTAAATCGTTTAAGGAAACTGGTTGATCCACGAGATGATTTAAAGAACCATTATCCAAGCTAAGATGTAACAGATGCTTGATTTTCGAGTAGGGAAAACTTAAGGTAAGCTCATTAAAGTTGATCACAGCCTTGATATTTTTCAGTGATGTAGATCCTATAAGCATGGGCACTGCGAGCTGTGGAATGACTAGAAATCGTAGTTTCCAGGTTAAATGTTGTATTTTGATAAATACATCAATAAAATCAGTCACTTTAGTCGTTACACCATTGGCCAGGTACACTTCACGATAACTCGGAATATTTTGTTCACGTATGTTTTTAATGCCTTTAGTTTTTTTTTACAGTAGCAGAAGAAATGTAGTTTGCTGTTGCTCCGGTATCGAGGACGATGGTAAACGTTTCGTCCCTAATTTTTGCAGATATAGACGGTAGGTTTATTTTAATGTTACTTGGTAACATATTAAGACACTTCCATTATCGGTAATCGTTGTAGGAGGAATCGTCGATACCGAAATGGAAGCCCTCTAGTTTTTTGGAGTCTTGGAGATGGTGGATTTCATCGGCTGCATTGTATCTTGGATTCGGGCTTCATCCAGGAGTTTCTGTTTTTCCGAGAAAACCTTGGACAGCCTTTTGAGCCGCTCAATAGAAGTTGGAGGATCGCACAGGTCGATTTGACGGAGAGTATGCTCATTGAGAGATGATAAAATGTGAGATACCAAGTCTTCTTCATCATAGTTAAAGTTCAACGCCTTTGCTTTAAGAAGAATGTCGTTTAAAAAATGGCGAAATGACTATTCTGGTTTTTGTCGGCGTCGTATCAGTTTATGAATCAACTGGCTTCGGATGATAGCAGGTAAAAATTCCATTAAAAGATGTTTTTTAAATTCTCTCCAGGTGGTGTACTCTTTAATTGCAGTAACCCACCATGTTCTCAATTCGCCTGATGTTTTCGGGAAAATGGCTGTAAGGAGCGATGAATCATCAGTAACTGGTAGTCCTTGGATTTCCTCCACGGCCTGTATAAATTCCACTAGTTGTGCGTAGTCCTCGCCATTTGCAATAGGGATATTGCTTAGGAAATCTCTGGCATCCAATTTAAATTTATTTCCGGCAACGGTGTTAACTAGGCCGTCCATGCGTTCATGTAACTTGGTGGTGAGTTCTAGGCTGGTAGCTAACGATCGAGCCAACAGTGATATCTCTCGCGGTCTTTCACCTGGAGTTTGAGTACTATTTGACGCCATTTGTCCCGCTTGTGACGTGGGTGACCAGAATTGTACTTGGCCTTTATCATCCGAAAATTCTTCCTGATCCACGTAAATATCACCTTGATAAATGATCCACGTAATATCACCTTATTCTCATTTAAAAGGATGTAGTGGTTCGAAGAAGTTTCTGAGGCAATACCAACCTCTTCTGGAATTGAATTTTCAGCTATTTGGACTAACGGAATAACGTTAGACGTAATTTCAAAATACGCTTTAACATCTAAGTAAAGATGGTTGTTGGAAATTAACCAAGTTAAATTTATTTTTTTCATATACACGACGAATTCCTTAGCACATGAAAGATTATCGAGACTTTCCACTACGAAATTTAAACCAGCTTGGTTTTGTGTCAGTGGTAATTTCTCAGCTATTTTTAAAACATCTTTTGCAAATAAAATGACATGCCCCTTACACCAATTTTGACTGAAGCAGTTATTAAGTTTGAGAATCTTTAAAAACGGTACATTACGACATAAAAATCGTTCTTCAACGCTCGTAAAAATAGCTATTTCAGGCGGTATTTTTGTGCGTGTCATTTTAATCCAATATGCAGTTGATGGAATTTTTCCTTTCCTACAATTATTGTTACAACGGATGTACGCACTTATGTACCTAAAGCAACCAATTCTTCAGGTAACAGTGTACTATTCATATCCGTTTGTAAACTTAAACGCTGTTGTAGATAAAATGTTTTTTTGAAAACAGCGCATGATTGGCTTGATTCATATCGGCGCATAATTCCTACGAACATGATTGGCTTGTCTCATTACATTAAGTTGAACCAAACGACGTTCAGGTGTTTCGTTCGATAAGCCAATCCAAGACGGTGGGTATATTACTCCGTCCTCTCATTGGTAAGGCGCTCGTGAATCAAGCTGAGATGGTGTGTACGTTGCTCCATCGTCTCATTGGTTAAATGCTCGTGAATTAAGTTGAGATGTTGGGCATGTAGCTCCTCCGTCTCATTGGTTAAGCGCTCGTGAATCAAGCTGAATCGGTGGGCACGTTGCTCTTCGGTCTCATTGGTTAGGCACTCGTAAATTTGGCTGAGACGGTGGACTAGTTGCTCCTCCGTCTCATTGATTAGACTCTCGTGGATCAATCTAAGCCGGTGAGCATGTTACTCCTCCGTACCATTGGTTAGGCGTTTGTGAATCAAGCTGAGATGGTGGACACGTTGCCCCTCCGTAAAGTTGGTTAAGCGTTTGTGAATCGAGCTGAGGCGATGAGCACGTTGCTCCTTCGTCTCAATGGATAGGCGATCGTGAATCAAGTTGAGATGATGGACACGTTGCTCTTCTGTTTCTGGATAGGCGCTCGTGAATCAAGCTAAGACGCTGGACACGTTGCTCTTCCGTTCCATTGGTTAGGCACTCGTGAATTTAGCTGAGACGGTGGACTCGTTGCTCCTCCGTCTCATTGATTAGACGCTCGTGGATCAATCTAAGCCGGTGAGCGTGTTACTCCTCTGTACCATTGGTTAGGCGTTCGCGAATCAAGCTGAGATGGTGGACACGTTGCCCCTCCGTAAAATTGGTTAAGCGTTTGAGAATTGAGCTGAGACGATGGGCACGTTGCTCCTTCGTCTCATTGGATAGGCGATCGTGAATCAAGTTGGGATGATAGACACGTTGCTCTTCTGTTTCATTGGATAGGTGCTCGTGAATCAAGTTGAGACGCTGGACACGTTGCTCTTCCGTTTCATTGGATAGGCGCTCGTGAATTAAGCTGAGACGGTGGACTCGTTGCTCCTCCGTCTCATTGATTAGACGCTCGTGGATCAATCTAAGCCGGTGAGCGTGTTACTGCAAATTATTTTAAAATCGACCATTGTCCGATTAGTTTCAAAATTTAAAATCAAGTATTGTCTGATTAGTTTCAAAGTTTAAATTCGGCTATTGTCTGATTAGTTTAAAAGTTTAAAATCGATCATTGTCCGATTAGTTCAAAAAGTTTATTATCGACTATTGTCTGATAAGTTCAAAGTTTAATATCGACTATTGTCTGATTAGTTCAAAGTATATAATTGTTGTTTAATCCAGATCAAGTTAAAGTTGGAATTTGTACAAGTAATTCAAAGTTGACATTGTGTTGAAAAATTAAAATAATTGTTGAAAAAGGAAATTGGATTCTCGTTTTTTTTAAGCAATAAAATCAGGTTTTTTTTTTGTTTCATAAAAACTTGTGTTTAATTTAATTTTTTTTTCTTTTCTTTTCTTTAAAAAAAACGTGCGTGCCCTTTCAATTACAAAATATTTAGTAATAATAATAATAATAATAATAAATACTTTATTTAGAATATTACAATTCTTTATAAAGGAGATTCAAGTTTTAGAAAGAAAAATTGAAAAACAAACTCAGTGTTTAAAAAGGAGAAAAAAAAAAACAAAACAAAATACAAAGCAAAAAAAATCAAACAAAAATTACTTATTTAATTATTTAATTTCTACAGGCTAAAGGGAACCATGATCAGCCCGAGAGGTATCAATGAAAACGCTATTGATCCAGTAGGAAGGAACGTATCAACAATATTGTTCTAACAAGCCAGAAAACTCTTTTTATGTATCCGATGCTTATGTACTGTAACATCTGTTTAAGATCAAATTGGTTGCAGCTAGCTTTTTGGAAAATGACGAAACGCTCATAGTTATAAACCGGGCAGATACAAAGCAAATGTGCAAGATTCTCTTTTTCGTTTAAGCTGCAGAGAGAGCAGTTAGTTTCTTGATCAACAGTGTAACTTATGTTGTTAATAACGATTCTTAAAATTTTATGGTTTGTCGTACGTAACTGTGCAAATAATCGTATAAATTGTATCGGACAAGTAAATGATAGATATGCTTGCGATCCTTCCGAACAGGTCAAGTTTTTATATGGGCTATGGTCAGATGATGTAATTCTTGCCATATCCCTTTGTCTGAAGTAATAAGAGAATCTCTCAATAATACTATTAACATCGGCTATAGTTATTCTATTGGTGGTTAAAAGGCTACCGGAGTCCACTAAATCAAGAAGAGCTTTTAACTGTGAGACCCAATTATATTTTGAATTGATGTTTTCTTCGGTATTTGTCAAGTGTAGGAATCTGTTAAAACACAATCTCGGGTACCGTTTTTCATCCATAAATAGGATATTTCGTAGCCATGACAGAGTTGATTTAATTGCGTTTAGAGAGAGGGGCAAAGAACCAGTTTCCAAACGCACAATATAGTTTGGAGTATTTCTTGGCAGTTTTAGTAACTACTTATAAAAACCCACCTGAATACGTTCTATTTCATTTAGATAACGCATGCACCAAGCAGGAGCGCAATACAGAAGGGAATTAACAACACAAGAGCTAAATAATTTTATTCGAGAGTTCCATGATACGCATTTTGTATCAGCTAATATTTTCATAACAGACCCCAGAGCTACGTTTCCTTTTTGTATCGCTAATTCTGCTGTTTGGAAAAACAGAGACGAACTAACAAATGGAATTCTCAGGTATAAATATTACTCTAAAATTCCCAGGTAAAAAGTATTACTCTTTTCACTGCGCCCGCCATTTTTAAAAACAACAACTTTTGATTTTTCATAATTAATTTCCAAATCGTTGATATTTGCATAAGAAGTCAATAATAAAATCTTTCTGCGTAAATCAGAGTAGCTGTCACCCAATATCACTAAATCGTCAGCATATAAGAGCATTAGTTTTTCATTACAGCCATCAACATTTAATCCCCGAGATCCGTTTGAGTGAAAGAAATTTTCAATATCATTTATAAAGGCGGAAAAAAGCCATGGACTCAATGATTCACCCTGCAATACGCCTTTAGTAACATGGAATTCTTTGCTAAAATCACCATTACTCTTTACCTGAAAACATGAATTATCATAAAGATTTTTCAAAATTCGAATCACTTTTCCGCTAACTCCACAGACAAAAAGTTTTTCCCAGAGTTTTGAATGGCTAATGGAATCGAAAGCTCGTTTAAAATCCACAAATAAGGCATAAACTCGTCTACCTGGGAGACGAAGTTGTAAATGAACCACAGAGGCAAGCACGAAAACATTATCAAGATAACCTCTGTTCTTCCTAAAGCCTGATTGCGATTCGATAAAAAAGTCACATGACTCAGCCCAATAGTTTAAACGACATAGAATTATACCAGTAAACAGCTTTAAAGTGGTGTTACATAAGGCAATTCCTCTGTAATTTTCTGGGTCATTTATATCGCCTCTTTATGCATCATATTGACAATAATCTTACTCCATAGCATTGGCAACTTTTCTTGCTCTAGTATTTTGTTGGTGTTAAACATGGTGTTCAGGTAGAGCAACCAGTTATTAGGAAGATTTTTCAGAAATTCATTCGAAATTCCATCCAGGCCAGGAGCTTTATGCGTTTTAAGCGCTTGTAAACAGTCCGTTATCTCTTGAAAAGAAATATCTTTGTCTAAATACGGATGCTTCACATCCGTCAAATAGACATCGATTTGCAAAGAGTTGGTGTTACAGATTTTGTTATAAAAATTTTCCCACACTTCAGTTGAAAGATGGTGTTTGCGGCCATGGCTACGAAAAGCGTTAATAATCTTCCAAAACGTAGCCGAATCTTTAGCATTAGAAAGATCGTCAGTAATAGATCGTTGATGTAATCGCTTTTTATTCTTAATAAGAGTTCTATAATCATTTTTAGCCGCTGCGTATACTTTTGTAATTTCCTGAGCAAAGTTACAATCTCTACACATTTTTAGTATTGCCTTTAAATTACGCTTTGCAAGATTACAACTCCTATCGAACCACGGTTTATAGACGTGTGAAACTGTTTGATTAAGAGGATAGCTTGAATGGAATAAGTCCAATTGAGCTCCTATCTCATAAATGCAAGAAATAAAATTATCAAAAGTAAAATCAGAATCTGCATTATTCCAATTTATGACAATTCGGGGGCTTAACATCATTAAATTTTGGTAATCACACAATTTACTTTCCTCCCATTTGATACGATTGACTGGCTTTGAGTGTAGATTATCAGTACGATCTCGTCTCTGAATCTGAAAATTTAGCTTTACTTCGGTTGGCCAGAGATCTGATAAGGTAACATCATCGGAAACACAGAAATTATCAACTAAGTGTAGACTATTGATGTTACACCATAAAAGATCAATTACACTTCTACCCAGCACACTGCAGTATGTCATTTGACCTGTTCGATCACCAACACTTCTACCATTTACTAATACAAAATTATGCTGCTCCATAAAATTTACGAGTTTTCTGCCTTTATTATTACAAACCGGATCTGTCGAATTGCGCTCAGAATTAAGTTGAGTCCCATTGAAAACTTCCGGAGAGACTTGATTCAACAAGCCTACTCTAGAATTGAAATCTCCCCCCACAAAACACATTAAATCGGGGTAATCTGCAATTATATTGGAGAGAGAAATATCAAACATTTCCAAAATATAATCTAAATCAATATCCGGTTTAAAATATACAACACAAACAATAAACTTAATACTATATGCAGTTATAAGTACTACGATCCACCAGCTTGTTTTATCTAACACTTTAGAGTTAAAATCATTATTAACTAAAACCAGAAGGCCACCACTAGCACGACCCTTAGATTTGTCTTTAGTAGCGCTTGAGCACACATAGATATAATTAATATTCAGCGGGGGAGGTAACACTAGGCTTTCATTCAACTTCCAGGTTTCCACTATACACCAAATATGAATTTTATTATTATTTCCACAAACATCAAGCACATTTCCATATCCATTTGCATTCCAAAATCTAATTTTTAGAGGACTATTTAGAGAGAAGACTTTCTCGGACTGTGAGCAGAGTTTTTTGTAATAGATGATGAATTATTGATAATCGATTGCGAATTTACAGATTGTGATGGAACAATCGATTGGGTCACTGGAGATTTCCATAGTTTTTGTATTGTCAACTGATCGTAGCCAGCCGACTTTTTCCTTTTTTTGTTCTTTTGTAAATTTTTTCTGTGAGAAGTTAAGTTAGGAGAAAGTGCAACATCTGTATCAGAGCTTTCTGGAACATGAATATGATCATTTGTTGTACTACTTTCTACGGTAGTAGCCGTGGTGATGTTGGTAGTGTTGTTTAATATTACAATTTTATTATATTTAATGATTGCATTTTTTCCCTCTGAGCGCAATTTATTCACCTCAGGTTGTAATCGTTTCCTTAACTCCTGAATGTGTCTAGGATAACCCTCTTTAATATAAATAGAAGAAGGATTCAGAAGTCCTTTTTTCTTCAGGATTGCTAACTTCATACGGAACGAAATTAATTCTACTAGCACTGGTCTACTATTATTTTCATTTCTTCGACCTAATCTTCTTACTGAATTTAAGTCATTAATAGAGAATTCATCTATTTTTAATTTTGTTTTCACAATATTAATTATAGTATTTTCAATTTCAGTGTAACTGTGTTCATTGTCACTGCCAAAGAAAATCAAATTCCGTTTCCTCGATCAAAAAAATCACTTCTCCGATCGACTCAAACGGATCAGTAAACTTTTTACTAATATATATATTTTTTGTTTTTGTCGAGTATCGGAATCATTTGCAGGTTCGGGCAGCGCTCCTTTGAGGTATAAAGAGAGCCAAGATACCGCGACAACTTTGCTCTTCCGTTTCATAGAATAGGTGCTCGTAAATCAAGCTGAGACGGTAGACACGTTGCTCTACACGTCTATCGATGTTTTCACTATTTAATTACTTGTTATTGTTAGTCTGCATTTGCGAAAGCCTCTGCTTATGCATTTCACTGCTCCCTTTTGAAATACCCTCGGATCTAGATTTCTTACTTTGAGATAGGCGTTTCTCCCTTCGCTCGTCATATTTAAACGGCGCTATCTCATATGGGCAGCCCGTTAAGTAGGTCTACCCATATTTGCTTTCGATAAATCAGTTATGGAACGCAAGATTCAATAAAAAGCAAGAAAAAAAAATGACTCGAAAAAAAATGTTTACAATAATAAAAAAACAGATCTGAAAAACATCTACTCTGAAAAAATGCACAAAAAAATATAAAAAAAAATTTTACGAACAAAAAAGGGTCTAAAAAAATCTGCTAGGAAATAAAAATCCACTAATAAGAAATTTAAAAGAAACCGACTCCAAAAAAAAAACCCTCATCTAAAAAAATGTACTATGAAAAAATGCTCTTAAAAGTTAAAAATAAAAATAAACAAAATCCGACTCCAAAAAGAAAAACGGATCTATAAAAATCAGCTATGAAAAAATGCACTTAAAAGTAAAAATAATTGCATTAATTATTTACTTCAATTTACTTATAAACATAAATTTTTTTTAAAGTCAATTATTATTTTTGGATTTTTGCCAACCGCATCTGCTGTCTTGTTGTCGATTATGACATGCTTTGCTGTCAAAGTTAAATTAAATGTATACTTACTTGTAGGTCGCTACTTCGTTAATACTAGTATGTTTACAGGTTTGTTAAATAAAAAATTATATAATACGGTTGTTGTGAAGTTTAATGACAGGTTCTTCAAAATTTGACAGCTTATTATTTCAATAATACTCTTTCACTCAATCTTGGTATATAGCTCGGTCCTTTAATGGGATCTCGTCACTTTTTAAAGACCAAATATTACATTTAGGAATTTCCCGAAAACATAGACGATGCTCATTATATACTACTGCGCATAGATTGACTCCATTTTACACTACTGCGCATAGGTGTACCCCTTTTTATACAACTGCGCATATATCGGCATCATTTGACATCACTGCGAATAGGTTGATCTTATCTTGCACTATTGCACATGGATGGTTTATAATATTGAGTAATGGATAAGAGGTGTAAAATTTGCAAAGCCCTACAGTTATGAAACTTAAGATTTAGGTTTTCTGAGGAATAAAAACCCTTAAATGTAATTTTTTGTTTGTCTAATTTCTGGGGATTTTCTAGTATGCCTAGAGTATGTTAGATTTTTTTAACAAAATTATTTTTAGATATTAAATCCAGAAAAAATTTTATTTTCTGAAAAAAATAAAAAAATTTGCAAAGTGGCCCTACTGTAATGAAACTTAAGATTTAGGTTCTCTGAGAAATAAGTAGGTTTTTTCGATATTTGCTTATTTTTTCGATAAAACACACCGTTTCGGAGTTATTTAGCTTTTTAATTTAAAATTTCTATTTAATACGGTACAGTCCTAAAATTCACAGGCCTAAAAATTTGTTTATTCAGATGTGGTATGTAGGTTTTATGGACTATGTTGACTTAATACGACTGAATTTGCGATTATTTTTTCAATATCCCTATTAGTTTACGAGATATTTCAATTTTCAGGCTTAGGTATAAATTTCTTTCCTTTCACCAATGCATCAAAAAAATGTTTGTTTTTTGAAAACTTACTAAACTATTTAAATAAATGCACCCTTATCGATTCAATCTAAGTAATTGATGAAAATTTGTATTCAAATTGTTCAATATAAACCGTGCTCTCGATGACGTAATCGATTTGCGAAATCTGTTGTGTATGTACATGTAAACTACCTTGTAGAGAACACTATTATTAGAGAAAAAGAAAAAATTTTTGGTGTTTTTCCATTTTTGTGGGTTTTGGGTTGAGAAAATTGAAGTTTTTTAACATATATTTTTTAAGGTAGTCCGCGTCGAATGAAAAAAACTGCATCCTTCTAGCATGTCTGGAAAAGGGTAAAAATTTAACCCTAAAATGTAATTTTTGGTTCAATTTTTGGGTATGTTCCATTGAGAAATGTTCCATCGATGTTCCATTGTTTTTCCGATTTAACTTATAGGTTTCAGAAATTTCGCGTCGAATGCAATAGACCGCATCCTGCTAGCATTTCTGTACGTGGGTTAAATTTAAACGCTTATAACTTATAAAAACGTTTTTATCATCATCCAATCAGGTATCAGATAGACATATTTGGAATTACAATGTTAAATTTAAAAAATTTTAATTAAGTTTTGACATATATTTTTTAAGGTAGTCCGCGTCGAATGAAAAAAACTGCATCCTTCTAGCATGTCTGGAAAAGGGTAAAAATTTAACCCTAAAATGTAATTTTTGGTTCAATTTTTGGGGATGTTCCATTGAGAAATGTTCCATCGATGTTCCATTGTTTTTCCGATTTAACTTGTAGGTTTCAGAAATTTCGCGTCGAATGCAATAGACCGCATCCTGCTAGCATTTCTGTACGTGGGTTAAATTTAAACGCTTATAACTTATAAAAACGTTTTTATCATCATCCAATCAGGTATCAGATAGACATATTTGGAATTACAATGTTAAATTTAAAAAATTTTAATTAAGTTTTGAACTATTTCCCGATAGAAATTTCTAGTTTTAATAATTTTCCAGTCGGTTTGGGTACAAGATCTAGCCCTATTCCAAATATCAATTTTACAGGATATCTGGAAGTAGGAGAACATTATGATAGATGATATACGTTTTTTTAAGGCGTTCCCGATATTTTACGATTTTTAAACTAAAATAACTGTTTATTTCTTAACGATGAGCGAAAACTTGTTTCCTTATAATTCCTTAAATCTAGAGCACGGTAGTGCGTGGCCGAGATTTAAGGGAGACATTCGGACTTTTCACTACAGTGCTATTACTACACCTTAATTTAGCGTCATTTTTTAGGTGCTGTATCTTTTGAACGAAAAGAGCTACAGTGTTGATATTTCAAATATAGATACTTTACGGAATTATAAGAAACAATTTTTTCAATCAATGTTAACGAATTAACCGTTAAAAAGTTATTTCACTTCAAAAACGCAAAATTCGCGGGAACGCCCACAATTCTTGGTAACTAATAGATCAATATTCTACGATACTTCCAGATATGCTGTAAAGTTGATATTTGGCATGTAGATAGCTGTAGTACCCAAACCGACGGGAAAATTGCGAAAACTGGAAATTTGTATCGGAAAAGTGGAAAATTTAACATTTTTTTGTTTTAATTAACTTAAGACTATGTCATCGCAAACTACCATGTAGAAATCGATATATATCATATATACCTATTAATTTTTATACCATATAGAAATAGACATTGCAATTTGAATACAGCAGTATGCGTTGATTTTAAAAGTTAAGCACATATTTTTACAATTAGTTTTTGGATGGGTGCCCAACACTGTGTGAATTTATTTTATTTTATTGTAATTTTGTAAAACATTAATTTATATTCTCATTTTATTTATTTTTTAACTTTTTGATTATATTTTACATTGATCAATTATTATTTATTACTAGCATTGCCCGTTGCAGCTTCGTCTGCAAAAATTTTTTAAAGCCCTTATAACCAAGCCCTTATGCTAGAATGATGCAGTTTTTTGTATTCGACGTGAAATTGCTTCAATCTGACGAGAAAAATCAGTAAACTTCAATTTTTTTAGTGCAACCCCTCGGAAAATTGGAAAAACATCCTCCAAAATTATGTTTTTCTGTTCTATAAATGCTATAAAGATTGAATTTTCACTAATCGATCCGAAATAACGTCAAAATTAACAGAATATTTTGAAAAATTTCATTACCTACATCGCAACCACACCGAAAATGGGAAAAACATCCCTAAAACTTACCTTTTTACTTCTATTCATGATAGAAAGATCGGTTTTTTTCCATCACAACCCTTCGAACTTGGTAAAAACACCCCCAAAACCAACCTTTTTGTTCTATACATGTAACAAGATGCAGTTTTTTGCAATCGACGCTTAATAGCTACAAATTAGGAAGTTATTTCGCAAAACTTAATATTTTTTATTGCAAACTCCCGAAAAATCGAAAAAACACCCCCCAAAATTACGTTTTTCAGTTCTATATATGATGAAATGATGGAATTTTCACCAATCGACCCGAAATAAAGTCAAGTTAACAGAACACTTTCCTTACCTATAACGCAAACCTCCGAAAATGGGAAAAACACCCCTTAAACTGCTTTAAGGCATTTTGATCAGACTAAAAATATGACCGCTAGAGAGTGATTTATGTATTCCAAGGAAATTCGCTAAGTTGACGCAGCTCCTGCGTAACGAATTTTTTTTTGAAGTGGAGCCAACGGGTCAAGTCATTTCTTCAAAGACTATTACGTTGATAATCAATTATCTGTAATAAACGATTAGTTTAGAAGTCATAATCGAAACAAATCAAGTAACATCTTATATATACTAAATTTTATATAGTTATTTTAATAAAAATATATCACTCTTATTTCACATTAATTTGTGGCGTTTTAATAAAAGGCCTATGATCGATGAATATTATTATCAATAATCCAATGTATAAAATTTATGCTTTCTTTTCAGTTTTCTTTGGCAATTATACTGCTTGAATATTTGGTAATATACCGCCTTGAGCAATTGTTACAACAGATAACAATTTATTTAATTCTTCATCATTACGAATTGCTAATTGAAAATAAACTTGTTTATTTTTAAACAACTTGTTTACTTAAAAAAAGTTACATTGTAACAATACAATAAAACAATCAATGTTTTCTATTTGGAGTATTAAAACATACTGATATATCAAATTAGCTATTTTTATTTAAATACTAAATGTCTATCTAATCAAAAAGGAGGCGGTAACTTTGTCAACAAATCAGATCGATATATGCTTCATATGTTAATTTAATTACAATTAAAATTGTTAAATTTTCCGTTTGTAAGAAAATAGTTGCTTCTTAATAAGTGATGATATGGGATAAAGGACCGAGCTATTTACAAAGTAAATAGATCCAGACTTCATATAATAGTTGCTCCTTAAAAAGTGATGATATACGAGAAAGGACCGAGCTATTAACAAAGTAAATAGCTCTAGACTTCAAATAATAGCTGTTCCTTAAAAAGTGATGATATCCCATAAATTTTCGAGCTATTTACAAGCTAAACAGCTCGGTAAACTATTTATTAAAAAAATAAATGAGGGGTAAATTAATTAAGTGTAAGAAAAAATTTGGTTGAAATTTATGTCGTAAGTTTTCCCTTAGTATGTTTTTAAAATTTTATAACGCGGCAAGTTTTAAAATATTTGAAATCAAAAAAATTAACTTGCCGCGTCATAAAATTTTAATAAAAACATACTGTACAGAATATTGTACAGAATCTCATATATGTTAGGTATACAAGTGTTACACATTTAATTGTTTTATTAATAAAAACACAAAAATTGCAGGACAATTTTTAATGCGTGTTACCTCAACACTCCGTCATTTATGAATCGATTTTGAATTTTTTGTTTTAAAAGGTTTGATTTCCCATTGTCCCCAATATTATACTAAAACCATACTATATTGATGTCTTAGCCCTTCAAAAAGCGAGCAGAGCCTGTTGACGTAATATAACGCGAAGCGGTCTCCTTTGTAAATGTGAATCTAAAATGAGTAAAGTATCGCGAAGCGAAAGGAACGCATAGCATATGCGAAGAGAAACAAAACGCTACGCATTTTGTGCGAAACCTTCGGCTTCGTATATTTAAGCCTTTCAAAAATGATTGATATCCGACCAAAAACATAAATGTATGAAAGGGCCGAGTTTTCGGGAAAATCCTTAATGTAATAGTTCCTTCTTAAAAAGTGATGATATGAGAGTAAGGACCGAGCTATTTACAAAGTAAATAGCTCTAGACTTCATATAATAGTTGCTTCTTAAAAAGTGGTGATATGGAAGAAAGGACCGAGCTATTTACAATGTAAATAGCTCTAGACTTCAGATAATAGTTTCTCTTTGAAAAGTGATGATATCCCATTAAAGAGCCGAGCTATTTACAAAGTAAATAGCTCGGTAAACTATTAACTAAAAAAAATAATGAGGGGTAAATTGATTAAATGTAAGAAAAAATTTGGTTTAAATTTATTTCATAAGTTTTCCCTTAGTATGTTTTTAAAATTTTATATAACGCGGCAAGTTATTTTTTCTGATTTCAAATATTTTAAAACTTACCGCGTTATAAAATTTTAAAAACATACTAAGGGAAAACTTATGAAATAAATTTAAACCAAATTTTTTCTTACATTTAATCAATTTACCCCTCATTATTTTTTTTAGTTAATAGTTTACCGAGCTATTTACTTTGTAAATAGCTCGGCTCTTTAATGGGATATCATCACTTTTCAAAGAGAAACTATTATCTGAAGTCTAGAGCTATTTACTTTGTAAATAGCTCGGTCCTTTCTTCCATATCATCACTTTTTAAGAAGCAACTATTATATGAAGTCTAGAGCTATTTACTTTGTAAATAGCTCGGTCCTTACTCTCATATCATCACTTTTTAAGAAGGAACTATTACATTAAGGATTTTCCCGAAAACTCGGCCCTTTCTTACATTTACGTTTTTGGTCGGATAGAATATATTCGAGAAATCACCACTGTAGGTCTTTGCGTTAAAAAGTTATTTCGAGGTCAAAAATCCGCTAATATTTTAATAAATAATAGCACTGTCAGACGAAGGCCTAAGCACCCCTTAAACTCGGCCTTACGCACTGCCGTGCTATCAGATATTTTCATCGGCATTTTATACGTTCAATTACATATGAAGTAAAACAAAACAAAATCAGTTAACCGGAAATAAGTAAATCGATGAATAGATGTTAAAGCAATTCATAAAGTTGATGATGCAACATTATTATTTTTTGAAGTTGTATTGTAACGAATATTAACCTGGCAGCTGGACATGCATTTTGTAATGAAACTAAGTTTCCTGTGATAGTTGAATTGAACAAAATTATGTCATGTTTCTGGGACAACGGAATATTGACGTTGATATTATTATCACAACAGAACGAGGAATGTATCAGAGTGTGAAAGACAGTCAACCAGTCAACACCTTAAAATAACAACTAAGTTTCCTGTGATAGTTGAATTGAACAAAATTATGTCATGTTTCTGGGACAACGGAATATTGACGTTGATATTATTATCACAACAGATCGAGGAATGTATCAGAGTGTGAAAGACAGTCAACCAGTCAACTCCTTAAAATAACAATCTATAAAATTGTAACTCTTGTAAATTGTGTATATAATATAAATAATAATAATATAATATAAATAATCATAAATAAATAAATTGTTAAAGTTGAATTCAATTTATAGAATTAACGTACCCGGGCAAACCGCTACAGTATTTTATTTATAAAAAAAGTAAAATTTCAATGAATGGATGTTTAGATGATATAGGAATGAAGCTGTTGTACATAACATCTTACCAGGGTGGCGTAATTATTTTGCCGTTGGCTGATTCTGCAGCTTGGTCCTGCTTAAAGCGTGCGGCGAGACGTCGTATTGGTGGCGATACAACCGGGGAAATGTTGGCTAAATATCTGAGTGTTTCACTGAAAGGTCACCTTGGACGCGACGTCGGTGACATGGCTAGTTTGTGGACGCGAGTTAGAAATGCGTGCCGTCGTCTGAACAATAAATTCGCGTGAGGTTACACTGGTGCGTCGAAAAGCGTTACCTGTCGGTTATCATTAACAGAACGCGGCAAACACCAGAGCATATAATATTTCCGGAGACCGCAAGATCTATGGTTGTTCGAGCTCTACATTCAGGTATAAGAGCAAACTATCTTGCTAGACTACTAGAAAAACCAGATCAGGGAAAGGTGTACTCATGTACTAACTTAAGGGAAGCGAGCAACCACTTCCTTTTGAATGGTCGTTACACTCGGTTTTGCGACTACCGGTTTGTAAACCGTGCTCGGCTCGATGTTGTCCCATTAAATGGACCACATCAATTTGGGTACGGAGACAAGCGATGTCGACGTTGTGGCTATGTCAAGGAGACACTGCCACACGTACTGAATCATTGTACCGTTCATTCATCAGCGTGGCAATGTCATCACACGACGTCCAAGATCAACTCTCTCGCGCAACGCGTTTATCCCCGGGTGCTGTCTTCAACACCAATAGACAGGTGACCGGCGTACGCAGTACACTTCGTCCTGACCTGATGGTTTCGTATGAAACTAACAAGATTATCGGGAGCATCGACATTTGTATTCCATTTGAGGGTGCCCCAGATGCTTTAGAGGTGGCTCGGCAGCAAAAACTTGTAAAATATAACCTACTTGCTGCTGAGTTATCGAAGGGCTATAGGATCTATTTGGATGCATTTGTCGTTGATTCACTCGGAGCTTGGCAGGGGCAGAACATCCGGGCCGCAAGATCTCTTGGTATAGTCCAAAAATATACGCAGGCCATGGCTCTTTTGATGGTATCCGATACGATCCACTGTTCACGTGACATTGGCATCGAGCGTTTAACCGGACAGCGATAGTACCATGAGCAGTTTCGGTGACTAAGCACACTGGTACTGGATGGCCCGAACATCTGAGCCTTCCACCCCCGTTATTCCTTGGTAATTATTGGTGAACTTAAGTGATAAAAAGATCTGTGATATTGACACTATTCTATTTTTTAAAGTGTCTGACCTGTTATATTTTTTTAACCATTGTTTTTAAATGTGTACAGCTTTTTTATATTTATTTGTTTTAACTTTTTAACCTGTATCTATTGTATATATTTTATTCACTACTACACTTGATACGATTATTTTCTGGTTGTAGATATTTTTTAATTTTGTAATTTTTTATATTATTAAAATAAACGCTTTAATATTGAATCTTCAAACTTGATCAAAAAAGAATAATTGGCCATAGTCATTGTTGATAAACTATTGGTGGTAAATAAATAACAAAATTTAAATATCTGTATATTGAAATAAGTAGTAAAAAAATAATTATTCTACCAATCAATTCTCTAAAATTTGTCAATTTTGGAGTAATGCGCATAAATAGGTCTCACATTAGCATTTTCTAGGGGTAACGATGAAAAAAAGTAAGGTTTTCTGCGTTGAATGTAATAAACCGCATTTTTCTAGCATGTAAAGTCGTATAACTTTTTCGTATAACTTTCTTAATTTGTATTTATTTAGCTGCGAATGCAAAAAACTGCATCTTCCTAGCATGTTTATAAGAACAAGGATAGTTTTGGAGGTGTTGTCCCCATTTGCAAAGGGTTGCGATGGATAAAAATTTTTTTTCAAATAATTCTGTTATTTTGAACCTGTTCCACGTCGAATGAAAAAAACCAGATCTTTCAAACATGAATAGAAAGTGAAAAGGGCAGTTTTAGGGGTGTTTTTTTTTCCATTTTAAGGGAGTTTGCTATGTAGATAATGACATTTTTCAAAGTATTCTATTAATTTGACTGTATTTCGGGTCGATTGGTGAAAATGCCATTTTTCAAGCATGAATAGAAGTTAAAAGAGTTGCTAAGGGGGTCCTTTCTTCAGTTTTTAGGGGATGACGATGAAAAATTTTAAGCTCTTAGAATTACCTTCCTAATTTGTAGCTATTAAGCATCGAATGGAAAAAATCGCATCCTTCTAGCATGTATATAAGAAATCATGTAGTTTTGGTTGTGTTTATCCCATTTGCGATTGGATTTCGAGTGAAGTTACTTTACTTGTTGTGTTTTGCACATCAAGCCCTTTCATTTGATACCCATATCATAAGGGTTAATGTGAAAATTGTAAATCTCCATTTGCCGCGGCCGCCATATTGGATTTAGAATGATTTCACTTTACTTATTGTGTTTCGCTCATCAAGGCCTTTCATTTAATACCCATATCATAGGGGTTACTGTGGGAATTATAAACCACCATTTGCGGCGGCCGCCATTTTGGATTAAGAATGACGTCCCTTTATATACTGTGTTTTGCCCATCAAGCCCTTTCATTTAATATCCATATGATAGAGGTTTATGTGGAAATTATAAATCTCCATGTGCGGTGGCCGCCATATTGGATTTCGATGACGTCACTTTACTAAATGTGTTTCGCTCATCAAGCCCTTTCATTTGATACCCATTACATTGGGGTTAACGTGGAAATCGTAAATCGTTATTTTGCGGCGGCTGCTATATTCGATTTAAGATGACATCCTACACTAATGTAGATATCTAAATAATTTTCAGTCGGCGTCAAAAAATCATCGTCGAAATGGAAGAAGGATGAATTTGATATTCAGATAAAAGTAAAAATTGCCCATTAACGAATTTGACATTACTTTTTTTATCTCGAACACAAAAAAATTACCTCTTTATCTGTTTTGCTTCTTGGGTTATTGCGTCCACAGACAGACAGGCGGACGGATATGCGGAAATAGCCAAATTGGGCCATTTTATGAGCAAGCATTTATATCAAGGATTAATAATTTCAAACGTTACAAAGTCGGGACTAAACTTAATATACCATGTATATTTACATATACTGGGAATAAAATGGTATTTTTTGGTTGTTTGCCCCATTTTCTGAGTTTCGTTTGAAAAATTAAAGATTTCCAATTTTTCCTTTAAATTTCAAGTTGAAATAGGTTGATGCAAAAAACCGCATTATTCGAGCATATCGAGAATTGGGTAAAATTTTTTTAAACAAATTTACGTATAAATAAGATCCAAATCTTCTTTATTTTTTATAAATTTGAAAAAGTTACTTTGATGAAAAATTTTAACAATTTGTGTTATCCCTTTGAAGAATTCATAAGTAATGATTACAATCTAACGTGCAAAATACATTTATAGTAAATATATATGTCTATATTAATACAGATACTCCCCAACAAATATCAAGGAATCAGAATGGACTTTAACCAAAATTTTTATTTTTTCCCATTTTTTTGGATGAAGCGTTGGGAAAATTGAATTTTTTCGATCTACAAACAGGTTTTGAGATATCCCGAGTCGAATGCCGAACCGCATCCTTCTAAAATGTGGCATAAACTTAAACACATAAATTTAACTTTTGATTTTCCATATGTTCCGTTGGGAAAATAAAATTTTCTTATTTAAGGTTTCAAAAATTCCGCGCCGAATGCAAAACACCGTATCTTTCTAGCATATCTGAAAGTGGAGCAACAATGTTTTAAAAAATCGTGCACAAATCTCACAAGTGGTGTGTTGCTAAATTTTTAATATATATATAGAAAATATGGACCAATCATATTGTTAATGCAGTATCTTTATTGTTGTTTGGGTGGTAATTAGAATTGTTAGACAATTGTTATTTATATAATTATTATTGTAGAAAACAATGTGTTTGTACAAACATGCATTCGACCTATGACAAATAACAAAATTCTATTTGTCGATAAAAGAGCGAAATAGGGTCACGTGTCGACTCCTACGCAATTTTGGTACAACATATCCGACAGTAAAAAAATTAGCAGTTCTAATCTAACTTTTCTAGTAGAATATAGTAGCCATATTGGGCATATCCTAATTTATATATAATTTATCCGCGCTTTCACAATTAAATGTAGTAATAGTGATAAGTGTATATTTAGTAGTATATGATTTTATCGTTATCGTTAACACAAACGTTACTAAGTGCTTCGCAGTATTCGATTGCGGTCTTCAGTGAATTCGAAGTGGCATCACGAGGTAGAAATATCCATCCATTTCCCATCCCTTTTTCTTGCATCGTGAATCATCATATCTGATTGCTTAGCAACGTTTGGGGTAAGTTACCTATCTTAGTTTTTTTACCGATTTTTGCTCATAGATAGGTCTCACATTACTATTTTCGACGGTTAGCGATGAAAAAAATTAAGTTTTTCGAATTAACCATTTTATATTTATTTATTTAGCGTTGAATGTAAAAAACCGCATCTTTCTAGCATATATAGAAGAAAAGGGGTAGTTTTGGGGGTTTTTCCCCATTTTTGAAGGGTTGCGATGGAAAAATTTACGTTTTTCAAATAATCTTGTTATTTTGAACCTGTTACACGTCGAATGGAAAAAACCCGATCTTTCGAATATGAATAGAGGTGAAAAGGGAAGTTTTAGGGTTGTCTTTCTCTTTTCGGGAGATTTCGATGTTAGTAATGAAATTTTTCGAAGTATTCTGTTAATTTGACTTTATTGCGGGTCGATTCGTGAAAATCCCATCTTTCTAGCATGTACAGAAGAAAAGGGATAGATTTGGGGGTGTTTTTCCCATTTTTGAAGGATTGTAGTGGAAAAATTTACGTTTTTCAATAAATTTACCTATTAATTTGTATTTATTTATGACATGAATAGAAGAAAAGGGGTAGTTTTAGAGGTGTTTTTCAATTGTCTGAATTTTCATAGTGAGCATTTGTCCGGTTTTTATTTAAACGCATAAATTATTGGCTTATGATCTGTGAAGATAATAAAGTTTCTCCCCTCCACCATAAGGCGAAAGTATCTGATTGCTAAGTATATTGCCGAAAATTCGCGATAATATGGGCTATACTATTGTGCAGATGAATTTCTTTGAAAAAAAACCAGCGGTTGCCAACTATCTTTGTTCTTTTGCCGCACCTGCAGTATAATTCGATGCGTCGCGATGTGCCAATAATGTTGCCTGTGACAATGCGTCTTTGTAGTCTTGGAAAGAACGTTCAGTTTCGTGGAACTAAGTCACTGGCGAGTTTGTAATAATGCAGCATTTGGTATGGATCTCCTGTAGAAATTGATCATTCCCAAAATTTGCCTTAATAGTTTTGCGGTTTTGAGTTTTGTATGGTTTTTTATAGCTTTCACTTTTGTAATAATAATAATAATAATACTGTATTTGAGAAAAGAATACTATTACAGGTGAGATGATACTGTGCAGGGAAAAAGTGTGTGTGTGTCAACTCCGACGCAAAAAGAGACATCATATTGGAGCTAGAAAAACCTGTTTTTCTAAAAAATTTTTTGAATTAAAATTTTTTTTTGAGATTGAAGTAAACATTTGAAGTAATCCACAATAATAATATTAATGTTTTATATATATATATATATATATATATATATATATATATATGTATATACACATATATATGCTTACATGCGTCAGCTGCCTCGCAGCATACCCTGTGTACGTCGGCAGCACACACGTATCTAATATACTTTACAGCTAGACATGAATCTGACTGACTGACCGACTGAAGAATACAAGTTTAATACACATTACTAAAAAGTGCACACGATAGGTTGCGCACTAAAAACGTAACGAGGTCAATCGATAATAAATTTTAATAAATTTCGCATAAATTTTACTCTTCATATTTTTTCATACCGAGCGCCTTATATGAAAATCGATTCTTAAGGAGTAAACTCCAAAAAAAATACGAGAAAGGTACATAACAATATAATAATAAACCTGACACATATTATAAATAATACTTTAAATAAAATAATTAATACTGTAAATAAAATAAATATAAATTAAATAATATATACTATAAATATAATAAAAAAATAAATTTTGTGTGTAAGATTACAATAGATTTATTGTAAGAAAAGGATTCAAGATTCACCTATTAAATATTCATTTATTAAATTATATGTATTACATTTCCTTTACAATCAATTTCTTCATCTGTAATAAAACATCGGAGCTTCAGGGCGCCTATCATGTAAAAATATATGAGATCCAGTTTTTGTTTGTCTATGTTTGTCAACAAGAGTTGTAACAATATTGCATGATCGGGACCAGATGTGTCCATATGGAGTTTCGATATAAATTTAGATCTTGGGGTGTTATAAATAGGGCATTTAAACAGGAAATGAACAAGAGTTTCCTTTTCGTTAAGGTTACCCAAACTTCAATTTGTGTCCGCAATCGTTTTATCGGGTTCCGTTTATAAAAAATTCACGTTCTTAATTGACATTGTACGTAATTGAACAATTAGACGAGAGTTGTGTATGTTCACTTGGATGTGAAGGTAAGTATAACGATCGTTTAGCAAGAACTTGTAGGTGGGATGAAAAGTCGATACATGCATTTTTTGGCGATCTCTCGAAATAAGAGTCATTTGGTAGACATCTAAGATTTTACTTTTGGTATCTGCTACTATTTGGCATATGTATTTTGTGATGACCACACTGAGTTGAAACCAACATCCTCTAGCAGATTTTTTATCTGTCTGACCCAATTATATTATATATACTGTTGCTGAAAGAGCCGTCCAATTCGAACAAACGCAAATAACATAGTTTTGAAAATCTTGTATCTGGCATACGTAAACTTTGATCCACCAACTCAATATCGAGTTAAGAGCCAAAAAGCTTAAGTCCAACCGACCCATTTCCATTCTGATTACATAGTGCGGCGTTGAACGAGAAACGCAGAGAATTGATTTAAAAAACGCGGACTGTACTTTGTGCAGTTGATTCAGAAGTCTCAGGCTCCATGTTTCTGCCCCGTAAAGCAGAATGGAGCACTCTGCACTTTTGTAGTTAACCTATGCTTGCAACATAGCAGATTTCCAGTCCGCGTAGCACTTCATCCATAAAGCGCTGGAACGTTTGTGCAACGTTGTGTAATCCGTCTTTTGGATGTCTTTTTCTGCTACCGGTATTTGATTATACGCACGTACCAAATCTAATTTTGAAAATATTTTTTTGTTGCTTAGAGTCCAAGTGAAATCTTCGATGTGACGAACTGGGTATGCCCAACTGCTTTCTAGGGACACACTATTCCTAACGAAATTAAACTATCGAATTCCTTTTTCGCATTTTTTAATTTTCTCAGGGGCTAGGTGGCGAGGTTTACTGGCAACTGGGAGTCCAGGCGTGGTTTCTATAAAATGACGTGTGGAATGTTTAATTGGGAATGGAGTTTCTGACGAGCGGGTGATTTCTATGTACTTGACTAAAAGTTCGTGATTAGTTATTGGTACGTCGCTAATCGTACGAATGCTTGAAGAGGTTTTGTTTGAAATTTGTCCATTGCTTGTCATGCGTGTAATGGTGTCAACTAAACGTTTATTGCGAACATCCACCAAATGTGATAGGAAATCTAAACTTATTATGCGTTTTTGTACGTCGACAATAACGAAGTTCCAAGTGTGTGTGCGTCTAAGACCTAAATCTATTGACAAAGTTTTGAAACCGTACGTGGTTATTTTTGAACCGTTAGCGGCGAAAAGATTATAATCCATTTTAGCGCGTTTTTCAATAATTAATGTTCGTGGAAAAACACATAGGTCGGCGCTTGTGTCAACGAGAAATTGTCCTTTTATAAAAATACTGCGAGAGTTGCAGCTGGAGTCCTTTGCCGCGTTTAACGATTCCTTTGAGAGTTTTCCTGGTAAGTCAGCACATGGCTTGGTGCATTTTTTTGTTGCGTTACCAAAATTGGCGTGGTACAAACATATTCCTTGATTCGCTTTATCTGTTTGTCGGTCGCGGCTCTTCTTGTTTCGGTAATTGTTGTATGCATTACCGAACTATCTCGGCTATTTCTTGTATAAGTTCGCTTGTGATTTTATTAATTATTTATTCTATTTGATTTTCGTTTGTAACCGTAGAAACCTGAGGGATTGACGTAACGTCGTGTACTGCATCGGCCATTTTGGCGATGGTGCCAGCGTCGGAATCTGTTTGTGTAGCTAAAATGGCTCTGATGGTTGCTGGTAATCTACTTAGCCTGCTAAGTTTCTTAAATGGCGCAATCGTAAATTTTATTTTTGAATATTTGTCTTGTTTCTGATGGGTTTGCCATCAAATCTCGAATTTTGGTTGCGTACCGAGGTTCCAAATTGGCAATGACGTAATTGAATTTGGTGCTATCTTGGGAAATGTTGCTGAGTTCGAATTTCACTTCAAGTTGCGAAAACCACATGGCTGGGTCTGCTGGCCAGAACGCGCATGCTAACGCGCTCTACAATAGTGCGTTGATCTGTTGATGGAATATCGTCTGGTATTGTAGTAAAATAAACTACACTTTACGTCGGAATCTGTTTGTGTAGCTAAAATGGCTCTGATGATTGGCGGTAATCTGCTTAGCCATAACGAACGAATGAATGTAATGGGTACTGCTTCACCTGCTAAGTTTCTTAAATGGCGCAAAAATTGAGATGGTTTACGATCGCCCATGACTTCGTGCTCCAAAAATATTTATACTTGCGACGCCATTCATGTTAGATCATATTTAAATAAATTTTTTTTTGCGGCCAGCCAGACTACCCACTAAAACCCACCCCCCCTTTTGGGGATTCGAGAACTTGCACATTAGCCCCCACAGGTTAAAAAATAACAATAACAAAACATAACAATATCACAGAATATCACACTACCTAGTCAAATGAATTGACTAGGTAGGAATTTAATAATAAGATATAAATTATATAAAAAAGAACAACAAAATATAAACAACAACAACAACAATAAAAAATAACAACGTTACAGTGAAGGTGCAAAAGGCCTTCACTGCAAAACTCTTCACAATATCGCAGGGCTTGCAAAATTGCATATAATTCAGCAGTGTACACGGATGCCTGTGGGGAGAGCGACCAATGGTAATAGCGCTCCCCACACCAGAAATGGTTTTAGATCCATCCGTATACACGCACAGAGAGTCATTGTATTCGCTAATAATTTGTTGGAAGCAGGTCTGATAGAACTGGGAACTGGTCTCTTCTTTACGGAAACCAGCCAGGTCAAAGCGGCACCTCACCTTTGGGATCAGCCAAGGAGATACTTTATGGAAACTGTAGGAAAGTACCTGAGCAAATTCGAAATTAAGACTCTCTAAAAGCTCCTTTTCTCGAGAACAATAAAACAAAACAATCAAGTTAAACTAAATGTTAAATATAAAGATATCGTGCCTATTAAACAAATTAACACATTTAAATATCTCGGCGTTAATTTTAATAGCGAAAACAACCAAACGACCGAAATTAAAACAAGAATAGGGCAAGCAAAAACAGTATTTTGCAAACTAAGAAATTTATTATGCAACAATAAAATTAAAAAATCCCTAAGAGTACGGTTTCTTAAAGCGTGTGTGTGGTCAGTGCTTTTGTATGCTTTTGAAACCTGGACTATAAAAGAGGATCATTTAAAAAAATTAAACTCATTTGAAATATGGTGTTATCGGTGCATGCTTAATATAAAATGGACGGATTATGTGACCAATGATGGGGTATTGAAAATAGTGAATGAAAAACGAAAATTAGTGAGTCTAATAAAGAAAAGACAATGTTCATATCTTGGTCACATAATGCGTTCAGATAAATATAGTACACAACAGCTGATCCTGATGGGTAAAAACCAACAGAAATGAACCAGGGGGAGAAAAAAAACATCATGGCTGGATAACATCATCAAATGGACCAACACTAAATTCAACCTCCTCATCCGTACTGTTCATGACAGAATTAAATGGAACGAAGTGGTCTCCAACGTCCTCTAGGGGATACGGAACTCTTGATTGAAAAGCTCGTGCGTTCGAACGGCCAAAGGTCTAGTGACTGTGGCACGTCTCTCATAGAGTCTCTTCAAAAATCTTGATTTTCTGAAGAGAACCGGGAAGTTGACATGATTGGAATTAGCCCATGCCCCCCTGATATAGTCAACCTCAATGGGGGCAATCCCGACTCTACATATAGACTCATAGAGGGACTCGTTCGAAAGGCTCCTGTAGCAAGTCTAATGCCTGCGTGGTGAATAGGATCTTGGATTTTGAGCGCTGACATCCGGGCGGAGGAGAATACTACACAGCCATAATCCATTCTGGGCAGAACCAGCGATGAATAAAGCCGCAGTAGCATCTCCCGGTCCGCACCCCATGATGTACCAGCCAATCCCTTAAGCACATCCACTGCCTTGCGACAACTCGCTACCAGGGATTGGAGGTGTGGACGCCATATTAATTTATTGTCAAAGACAAGTCCCAGAAACCTGATAGAGTCGGCACATCCAAGGCGGGATCCCTTTAAGAAAAGGATCGGATCAGAATGCGCCTTGCGTTTTCTGCAGAAATAGACCACTTTAGTTTTAATAGCAGAATGCACCACTTCGTTGATGCCTTGAAGGGGTCTCGCTTCAATTGTATCCATTGATGATGCTCCATAGAAAATTGCAAGCTCATCAACATACAGACATTGACGAATCGGGGCTGAAGCTTGGACACGAAATTTGCGTTCACACATAAAATTTTGAATGAACTGAGGCAGAGACCCCAGTCATGCAGCTTCCTGAGAATGCCATACCTCCAAGTCATATCATATGCTTTCTCCAGGTCGAAGAACACTCCCACAAAGTGAAAGCCCCGGAGAATAATAATAATAAGAAAGAGGGGTACCGCATACGGGTCCCTAGCACCTAGACCAAGGGGTCCTCTGTGCCCTCCTTGAGAACAACCTGTCACCCGAAGGCGAGACGCCTCCGGATAAGAGGTGCTATTTTAAGCAGATGAAGCTATAGGATTCTGTCAAGGCCAGACGCCACACAGAAGGCCTACAACTTCTCCGCCGGGATTGCTCCCAGGATTGATGGATCCAAAGTTTCGGACCCAAACATTCTATATCTGACACCTTGCATGCTTCTGCAGGTGCATATAACATGTATGGAGGTTTCATCGTCCTCCATACAGGCCCTGCAAGTGGGATCATCAGAGATCCCCAAGTTATGAAGGTGGTAGTTCAATCGACAGTGTCCTGTCAAAAGCCCCACCACCCTTCTCAACTGCATTCTATTGAGTTTCAACCGAGCACAGTCGAATGGCCTAGCTGTGTTTATGCACAACTTGGCCTGTCGCATGCCCTGCGCAAAGTCCCAGTAGTCGAGGTGAGTTTGTTTCAGCCATCCCTTGATTCGGTGAATTACGGAGCATCTTGCTATGGGAATGATAGGCTCAGGTGAAAGGGGCGCTTGAGATGATCCCTCTCGTGCCAACGAGTCCGCTACTTCATTTCCCTTAACGCCAGAGTGACCCGGTACCCAGATCAGCCTGACTGTGTTACTCAGTGCCAGGTGGTTCAGCTCCTCGAAGCATTCATAGACTATCCTCGATTGGAATCTTGACGCCTCAAGAGCCCGAAGTGCTGCCTGGCTATCTGAGAAGATGCTGATATGTGCCCCATTGTAACCTTTCGTGTTACAAATCTGATTTTCGATTGAAAAACTGTTGCATATTGATCAGAGGAATCGATTCCTTTTTCCTTGGTCCATAAACCCCCGCACCAGATAAATCTCCGGCCCTTGACCCATCCGTATAAAGATATGGTCCGGGAGGGGATGAAAAGTTACGTACATCTCGATCCCATTCCTCACGGGAGGGAACGATTACCCGAAATTTGCGGTCAAAACGATGAGTCGGAACAGTGGAATCCTGTGCCATTTCCACAAATGGAGTCACAGTCTCCAACCTGTTCATTATACTCGCGTGACCTGTGTTTGTCCTACAGTGCCACAGTCTGCAACTCCTAAGTCGATAGGCCGCTGTCATGGCCTCCGCCTCAATCATTAAATGAATTGGCGGAATACTTAGAAGCACGCCCAGCGCAGCAGTAGGGGTCGTTCACATGGCTCCAGTGACACTACGACTCTGAGCAGGTGATCCAATTTTTTCCTGGCTACAGCCAGAGAGGTTCTTGTCCACCATACTACACTGTCAAATGTGAGCATTGGCTTTACAATCATTGTAAATAACCAGTGCACCATGTGAGGTTGGAGTCCCCAAGACTGTCCAAATGCTCTCCTGCACATCGAGAAGACACTATTTACCTTGGTTAGTCTCCAATCCAAATGATCACTCCAGTTCAGTTTTGCATCCAGGATGACTCCCAGATGCTTAACCGTTCCGGTTTGCGTAATTTGAATGCCAGATATGCTGATCATCCGTTGAGCAACTCTCCTAGTAAACAGTACACAGCCCGTTTTTTCCGGTTTGACAGAGAGTTCTTTGTCAATGCACCAGTGCTCCACGTACGAGAGCGCTTGTTGCATCAGATCGTAGATGGTGCTCTCGTCTCGGCCTTTGACAAGTCGGGATATGTCATCAGCGTAGCCTTGAGCAAATATCCCTAATTCCTTGAGACCGGTTAGTAAGCTATCCACGACGAGGCAACACAGTAATGGCGAAAGAACTCCACCCTGCGGACACCCTCTACCTACAAAGCCTCTAACCGATTGTGCCCCTAAAGTTGTGGTAATACACCTCACTTCGAGCATGTTGCAGATCCATCTTACCAAGATGTCTTCCACCCCGCGCTCAATTAGTGCAGTGCGAATCGCCCCAACCGTTGTATTGCTGAAGGCTCCCTCGATATCAAGGAAAACCCCTAAAGCCATTGCCTTTTCTGAGAGCGCACCTTCTATCGACCCTACTAGTCGGTGAAGTGCAGCATCCACAGAAAGGCCGGCTTGGTAAGCAAACTGACACTCTGATAGCGGTCTCTCTACAAGACTCGTATCACGAATATGCCTGTCTATTAGCCGCTCAAGAGTTTTGAGCAAAAATGACATCAGGCTTATCGGCCTGAAGTCTTTTGCGTCGCCATAGCTTGGGCGTCCAGGTTTAGGAATGAATACCGCGCGGGATTCTTCCCATTTCCTGGGTATGTAGCCTAAAGCTATGCATGTTTTAAAGATCTCCTTGAGCCTTCCAACAATTATATCCAAGCCCTGTTGTAGCAGTGCCGGGAAGATGCCATCGGTACCCGGAGACTTGTAAGGAGCAAATCTAGCCACAGCCCATCTCACTTTTGTAATGCTTACGATGAGTTTTGCCGTCGCCCAAACCTTCCTGTTTGCCCTTCCACCATCACGCCTCTGATCGTCCGGTTCTCCCATGGTAAAGCCAGGGAAATGCGTGGACAGTAAATGCGTCATGGTCTCAGACACTGTAAGTGATTGACCTGCTAGTTCGAGGCAACCCAACTTTTCAGTAATATCCTTGGATATTACCTTTTGCACTCTAAAGAGAGCGGACATCATGTTAATGTTGCCACAAAGCTCTCTCCAGGAGTCTTTTTTCGAATTTTTCACTGACCTTCTATACTCTCGCTGCTTCTCCCTAAAGATTAGCCAGTCCGAGTCCAGACCGGTCATTTTCGCTTTGTCGAAGGATGCTCTAGTGTCATGGCGTAGTCTATCAAGATTTCTATTCCACCACGGAACATCCCTAGAACCGGTAGTAACACTTGCAGGACAGTTGTTTTCATACGATGAAATCATGGCATCCTGAAGTACACTAACCGCAGATTCTACATCTTCCTTCGTGTGCAACCTATTCGCACCGCCGGCAAGTAGCCCAGAGAGCTCCCGCCTGTAAGCCTCCCAGTCAGTGCGTCTGGGATTGTGATACGAGGTTACGGTACACGGTTTGGTGAGCATATTAAAGACAATGTGTCTATGATCAGATAGGGAAGGTTCATTTGAAACTTTCCACCCCGACAGAAACTGTAGCAGTCTCGGGGAGCAAAGAGTAATGTCAATGACCTCTGACCTAATTCTGTTTATAAAGGTTGGAGACATGCCTCTATTGACAATCTCCAGACCGTTGGCCGAATTGAATTCCAGGAGAGCCCGACCCCTAGCATTTATGTCGGAACTGCTCCATTGCGTGTGGTGCGAGTTTGCGTCACAGCCAAGGATCAATGGCAAACTCCGAGATTCACAATATTCGACCACAGTTTCCACATCTATTGGAGGAGGAGGTGATTCAGAGTTATACGGAAAATACGCTGAGCACAGAATCAGCTCCCTCTCTTGTCCCCAGAGATTAACCTGCACCGAGGCCACTGCAATATCTCTACCACACAGGTGCGGAATAGGTACTGCGTCAAGACCCCTGTACACCAGACAAGCTCTGGGATTATTAGTCGCGGAAATAACTTTAATCCCCGACCCATTTAGAGCTCTGATGCCGTTCGCATATATATATGGTTCTTGCACCAGAGCAATGTTGATATTGTCGGAAGCTAGCCTTTTGCTCAAAATTGCTGCGGCTGCTCCGCTGTGGTGTAAATTAATTTGGATGAAACTCAGCATAATTAGTTTACTTTTAACATTAAGTTGATGGTGGTTTGGGCCCGCTTTTCTTCTTTCTCCTTTTCTTCGCGGACCTCCATCCATCTTTACATGCGGACTCTGATGGCAGTGAGTCCGCCACTACGGAAAGTGTGGCAGAAGGAATAGTAGCAGATGCTTCAGATTCCTGAGCACCAGCCACCGCCCCACCAGCCACAGCTTTCTTCTCCTTGAGATCTGAGAAGGTGACTCTGGCAACCGCCCTAAGTGTTGCGGCCGCTATCGGTCTCACCCCCTCTAAAACCTGTGTTGCAACGGCACCTTTGGCATTGCCAAAAGTCTTTGGCTTTGCCGGGCGCCGTGCTTCCGGTTTAGGTGCCTCCTCACTCTTGCTGGGCGCCTTCCCTGTTTGAGACAGGGAGGCACGAACCAGACCAAAGTGGAGAAACTCCCTTCCGGCTAGTTCCGCATGTGATCGGGCTGGCACCCCGAGTACCAGTCTGGAGCCCTTTGGGTGTTCAGTCCGATCGTACACTTTCCAATCCCGGTTGTCAATACCCTGGTTTTGGCGGGTTATCCTCTTCAGGATAATTCCGTCCTCCACCCTGGATGTCGGCACCCCTGGGATCCAGAGGAACATCTTCTTAAGGACGATGTGAGGAGGAGGGATGGATGCACTCAACCTCGTACCCTCCCAAGCGACTATTTCCGGTACTGTCTTTATAAGCCAGTCCCTGGAAACAGCGTCCGTGGCTATCACTTCGAGCCCATTTGGACCCGAGGTGAAGCTTTCAAAGCGGGGAACGATGGTCATGTCCCTGTCTAGGGACTCGTCTATCGCCCGCTCAAGGACACCGCGGAGCATTCCGACCTGTTCTGTCGTCCACTCGGTCGTCAAGGCCTCGTCCCGAATGACGGCACGAGGTAGGTTCCTCGCAATTGAAGCGAAGGCATGATCAGCCGTCCTGTTCCGTTTCTGTGCCTGTGTAACAGATGGTGGTGTGTCCCCTACTATCCTACCACGTTTCTGCGGACGGGCAGGGGTCGACTCCACCATAGTCTTGCCAGCTGCAGTTTGGGGTGAGCTTTGAACTTCATCCCTTCCTGCAGCTGCTTGTTGAGCCGTGGCTCTCTGCTGGGCTACCCGCTTTCGCTTTGCGCCTCCAGGACGTTTAGCTTTCAGCTGTAGCGCCTGCAGATTCACCGAGATCTCGGTGTCTGTTTGGGAACCTGGGTCCACTAATGTGAACCCTAGGTTCCTCGGTGAAACTTCTTTATCCCCTCCAAGTCGGCCTTGCGGCGTCCCTGCGGATCGAGTTACCGTTTCAGATTCAGTTGATGGAGGTGTACTGTTTCCAGTTCCTTCTAACTTTGGATTATTTATTTCGTTCATCATTATGGACCCACGAGTGAATAAATAATATATGAAAATGGCCTTATACACACCCTGAGGCGTGTCAGGGCGGGGATCGCTTACTACTAACTTCCCTTAGTCATGCATCCCGTTGGCGCAATACCAGACATTAGGATTGGGGAGGTTTTTTTATAGAGGTCCCCATCCTCGCGTGCCAGGCGGTTAAGCCAAGCACCCCGATTCTCTTGAACACTCGCAAAAACATGACTGCTACAATGCCAAGAGGTTGCGGTGTGATAAAGGTTTTCCGCCAGTTCGGACGCAATAGCCTCGATTAGTTTTGAACAGGGGTTTGCCATGCAGAGGTTTATTTACTTCACATGCATGACCATTCCGCCCCCAGCCGCGGAGAAAGTTTTCGTGAATGGCAATCTCAAGGCGAACAAGTTGATCCGTCGGCGAATGGTATTGGCGGAAACCTGTCTGATATTTACTTATCAGATTATTAGTTTCCAGCCACCAGACGCGACGTCTGTTCTCCATTTTTTCTGAAGCAGCAAGATAAAGATATTGGACGGTAGATTGATGGTTACGATGAATCTTTACCCTGTTTAAGTAGCGGAAAATAATGGCTTCCCGCCATTGCTGAGGGTAAACGCTCTGCCGAAAAATATTGTTGTATAGATCCAGTAATCCGCGCTTACCAGGATAAGGCAGATTCATGGCATAATGTATTGTATCGGGGCCAGGTGATGTATCTGTTGACACCTTGCATTGTAAAATCGTTATTATACTGGAGGGATTCATCTGAGAAAAAATCAAGATCATCATGTTGCTCAAAACGCTCCGCTAAACACTCAGCAATTTTGGCACGCTGCGATATGACCCGGCCATCCAAATTGAGGAGGGCAGGCGCTGGTGATGAGAAAAATTTCCCCGAAATTGCCTTCACCCCTCTCCATACCTCCGAAGATGGTGTGGAGGTATTGATGGCCGAAACATATTGCTCCCAAGATAGCCTTTCTGATCTCGTTTAATTCTGATTGTTATAGATCTTTTTCTTTTAAAGGCTATCAAATTTTCCTGCGCGAGGCGTCTTTTCAATTTGTTAAACGCCCTCTATTTCTCTGCAACCGCTACTCTCACGACATCATTCCACCAGGGAACTTTTCTCTTAGGTGGAATGCCGGAAGACTTACTTATAGCGTGTGTAGCTGCTTCAATGACTTTGGAGGTTATTTTGCACACATCCTCTTCTACGTCTCCCCCCCAACCTGGGAACTTGAAAACTTTCCATGAAAGTGTCCTAGTTGGACACATCGTTGGGTTATGAGAAATTTTGATGGGTAGATGGTCACTCCTATAAGTGCGTCTCTATGCGCACAGCCCCACAATTGACTGTGAGCGTTAAAATCACCCAGCTTCAGAAATTATTGTGGAAGTTGCAAGGTTAAACGTGCCAGATCTTCGATACTCCAATCGAAGTCCGACAGATAGATTGTGCATACTGTGAGACACTACGGTCTATAACAGAGGCCACCCACATCATTATTTTTCAACCTTTATTAATTTTTTAAACTATAAATTTTTATATGATGTGAGTGGAGGACAAGGAATTCATATGTAGACTAGGAATTGGTAGGTTGTGCGGCTGCAGCCGACTTAGATAGGAACTATGCCGATATTCATCTGGAGTTCGTGAAGGGAAACTGCAGAAAACCTTCACAAGCATAGCCGGTTACTTCGTTCTTGTTCATACGACGACAGTTTAGTCAATCAACCGCCCCATTAATTTTTTTTTAATTGACAAACTGCCGATGTTGGGATTCCAAGTAGAGCGCCTAAACAATCGCGGTTACTAACAGCTATAGCTTGTAGGGGGGTATCAAGGCGAAGGGCCTGGTAAGATAGGCCCTGCCTTATTAATATTGCGACACCCCCCCTTGCTCGAACATCTGGCAGAACATCTCGCCGGCAGATGGTATAACCCTTCAGGGTATATGTCTCCGCCGGTCTAAGATGTGTTTCTTGTATATATACACACATAGGTGTATGCTCTGCCAGAAGCATGTTTAGCTCACAGTAGCGTTGTTTATTACCATTGCAATTCCACTGTAATAAACTTTCCATTTCTATTGGGTAGGATGGGTTGACCCAGGAAGTTGTGGGATCACTTCCTGGATTTCCCCTTCGGCCAGCCTCTTCTATCTCTTCTGGTCGTCTTCTAGTCGGAGAAAGTGACGGAATCTGAAACCGTCTCCGACTTTACCCTGTAGCAGATGACGACCCTTTTTCACGGTCCGGGAGGATACTCGAGCGCAGCTTGTGCGCTGGGCTCCCTCCCGGCGATGATGAAGCCGGAGGCCTGGACCTCTCCGGCCTCGGTGAGCTCAGCTCCAACTGCATAGCTGGCTCACCCCGTGATGTAGATGGAGGTGGAGTCTTTTCACGACCCACTTCCATTCTTTTTTCTGCTGAGGTGAGTTTTTTCTTATTGGTTGCCACTTCCGAAGCTCTCGCATTAGCTTTAAGGGTCTCTCTTTTTCGTTTTACTGTAGTTTTGGGAGGGGCCTGAATGGGTCTCTCCTGCGTCGTTCATAAAATTTTAGCTGGCCTTGCTGACGCTTGGCCATCGCTTTTTTTATTTAAGCTGATGATTTTCATCATCAGCGGAGCGAGCTCTTTTGCGACCATGGAAGCGTCAGCTGAAGGGACGGGAGTAGCTATTACGCGGGCAAAGGAGACGGCAGGTTGAGTGCGAGGGCTGGAGCCCATCACCCTCCTGCGCGCCTCCAGGTAAGTGAGCTTATCCAGAACTCTCACTTTCTGAATAGCCATTTCCTCTTTGTGTTTGGGGCAGTTCCTCGACTTTGCCGAGTGACTACCCCCACAGTTCACGCATGTTATAGGCTTATTGTACGGTCTTCCTTCGTGCAATGACTCCCCGCAGACACAAATTTGAGGCCTAACACATCTACCTGCCGTGAGTCCGTATCTTTGACACCGATAGCATCGCATCGGTGCTGGAATGTACGGACGCATGGGTATTTTCTTGTGAAGGGGAGGAGAGGAGAAGTGAATTTTTCAACTCACCATCCTGCCTCCACTTAATCCTTCGGGCCTCAATTACTCCCTGGTCGGACAAATTCTCGATTATGTCTTCGATGAAGCAAACCATGAGGTCTCTGCAAACGATCACCCCCTGGGAACTGTTTAAAGTTCCATTGGGCGACACCTTTACCTCATGATCGCCTAACATCTTCAGACATAGAAACTTTTCATTTATAGCTTTTTCGTCGAAATTCTCGACTAACAACCCGTTGTTAACTTTTTTAACGTCTTTAAGACGTCACACTGCATCGTACAATTTCTTCGCTATTAAAAAAGAGCTTACCGACTGAAAGTCGCTTGAATCACCCTTTCTCTTAATCAAAAAATATTTCAAAACAACTTGCTTTTGGGAACCTGGAAGCGATGCCAAGTTCCCGCGGAATTTCCTTTTATCTTTAGCGGGGTTTGCCCCCCCCCCCGACGTTTCGATTATAACCGGGATGCTCCCCAACGTTGAGAAGGTTTGGTCCGTTAGCTGCCCCTCCTGCTAAAACATCATTTATTTAAAAAGGTCTAATGTTTAACAAACAGGTACCATAAATTTATTTTGGTTTCAAAGAATCATTGCATTTTATGGGACAGTTAAGCTTGTCTCACACGATGCTGGTTCACTCACTGGATTACTTGCGAAAATGACGTCACTGCTGGCTCTGTGGGTGGTTGCGAGAAATCGGCGATAGTTCATGTCCTATTTTCAGTACTTTTTCCTCTGCTGGTTTTTCATGTTCCTAATTAGAACGTATTATTTAATCACATTGGCTTGTTTTATCAGTAGCGTTCTTTTGTGATTTTTATATTATTATTGAAGTGATTTAAAAAAAAGTTAATTTCATCATTAGTGCAATTTTTTTAAACTGATTTATAATAAATAATATTAAAAAATCAAAAACTTAAATAAAACCAATCAATTTATAGACCACAGGAAGGTGTATAACATTTCATTAATCGTATTATTAATATTATACGATTAAAGTAAAAAGTTATTTCTATTTTTTGAATTTTTATGACTATCTGTTCTTCAATTAATATTTTCAAAACACTTTGCTGGTTGTCACGCCGTAATAACCACGGACGACTCCACAACCTAGGTTGTAATCTCTGACTTCAATTTTTTCGTCTTAATTTATCAATAACTAAAAATAAGCCCATTACTTATCGTCTACAACGAATCACTTCTGCTATAACCGCGTCCATTTTTCCAAACCATCACTTTGCAATTTTAGCTAATGCCAACAATGCATCGTGTGAAGCGAACATCGCATAGAAGCCATCACAACGTCCAGCACGACAGCTAGCTTGGGACCCAGCTACAAAATCGAAGAAGCAATCCAGCAGCCGAGCCAGCATCTGTGAGCTAGGTTTTATATATAAAAACTTATGTTTTTTTATGGGAGGACTATTTAATATCTATCCTTCAAAATTTTTTTCAATTTAATAGTGATATTAATTATCAAATGATAATTAATGAGAACTCTAGGTTTTTGAAATATAATCTCAAATTCGCCCCAATACCTAGTTCAGTTTATTGTATTATAAATACGTATTTTGACTACAAAGTAGTCATCATCAGTATAAATTAGTTAATCGTAATTTACTCTTTAACAATTAAAAAATAAATAGAAAATAAAAATAAATAGAAAATAAAAATAAATAGACAAAATAAAAATAAATAAAAATTAAACAAAAATAAATTAAGATAAAATAAATTTTATTGAAATTACTCTTGTTAAAATTTAATGAAGAGTAAATTTAATGAAGGTAATTTTAACAAGAGTAATTTCAATAAAATTTATTTTATTTTAATTTATTTTTGTTTAAATTTTATTTATTTTTATTTTCTATTTATTTTTTAATTGTCAAAGAGTAAATTACAATTAACTAACTTATACTGATGATGACTACTTTTTAAAAACATTTGTTATTTTAAAATTTAATGAAGAGTAAATTTAATGGAGGTAATTTTAACAAGAGTAATTTCAATAAAATTTATTTTATTTTATTTTAATTTATTTATTTTTATTTTTATTTCTATTTATTTTTTAATTGCCAAAGAGTAAGTTACTCGCTTCACTTATAAATAACGTAGCATTACAACAATTAAACATAGAAGTATAATAAAACAAAATAATTGCTACCATCAATTAGCTTTAGATTGCTTTTTAACTGGCCTTGACAGAAACATAGGAAATATAATTTCAAATTCGCCCCCTCTTCCTAGATCAGTTTTTTGTATTATAAATACGTATTTCGACTACAATGTAGTCATCATCAGTATAAATTAGCCAGTCGTAATTTACTATGATGACTACATGCTACGATGATGACTAAATTGTAGTCGAAATACGTATTTATAATACAAAAAACTGATCTAGGTAAAGGGGGCGAATTTCAAAAACCTAGAGTTCTCACTAATTAGCATTCGATAATATAATGTTTATAGGAAATATAGTTAGAGCATTTTACCAAAAACTCTCTCTGATGCTTATAAACGTGGTCAAATAGAACAGAATGTGTAGGTACTATTAACAAAGTCAATTTCAAAAAACACCTGTTAAAATGAATTCAAACAATTCACAACAATCCAAAACTATCATAAGGTACGTAAACATGAATGATTCTAACAGACCTCCATATAACCCAAATCAATTTACTACACAATCACATCAATTATCTGCCACAACAAAATCAACCATACGCTAATACTTTTGATGATCACCCTTTTGATGATCGCCCGATTACAATATAGACCCCAGAATAATAATGTGTTTAGTCAAAATCAAAATAGACCACCTCCATTACAACCAAATTTTAAAAATAATAACAGGTGTAGCACTCCCCAATTTAACAAACCAATACTACCCACCCAGACCTGAACCAATGGACATATCATCAGAAAACACTAGACGTTCATTTCATAACAATGCTTTTAAACCAACTAATCATGCAAACGTTGCATCACAAGAACTATTTAATGTGGACCCCCTCACAATCCAATCGACTCATACCACGAAAATTATAGTACTTATTCATATGATCAACATAATTATTCACATCCAACTGGCCATTCACAATATAACGACTATTTAGACACACCACCTGGCATAGTTGGCAGCGATCAAATCGACTTAAATGAAATTAATATTGTCGAAGATGAAAATTTTCAATTAACTGCCTCAACACAACAGGATACGTAGAGTTAAATTCGCAACAAACCCCCTTCGGAAAATTACCATACATTCACATATGGGACAGTAATAACCAACTTAGATTCTTAATAGATACTGGTTCTGACGACAATTTTATCGATCCTGAACATACGAAAAATTCAAACCTGATACCTATTCAACAAGAAATAACGATCGCTCTTAACAAACATCTGATCACTAACAAAATTTCTGTAGAATATATCAACGAACTAAATAATCAAAGACCGTTAGAATTTTTAATATTAAGTTTCATCATTTCTTCGATGGAATTATAGGGAATTTAGGAAATTACTTAGGAAATTAAACTCACAGATAAATTACTCTAACGATACAATAATATTAAATAACGTAAGAAATAAAATATTTTACAAACTATGTATAAAAACTTCAATTTACACACTTGAACCAATTGAACAAAGCCTAATTGGTCTACCTATAGACAAAAAACAGAATGACGTTACCATACAACAGACACTAATAAATAACATACAAATAATAAGTGGAATTTATCATGCAAAAGATTATCATACAAAAATCTGTATCCAAAATAATTCTGACAAACAACAAAAGTTTTTACTATCTCAACCACTTAAAGCCTAGGTATTGACAAATTATCACGAAATAAAATTTCATATTCGCCCCTTTACCTAGATCAGTTTTTTTTTGTATTATAAATACGTATTTCGACTACAAAGTAGTCATCATCAGTATAAATTAGCTAGTCGTAATTTACTCTTTGACAATTAGAAATAGATAAAAAGAGATCAATAGACAAAAATATAAATAAATAAAAAATTAACTAAAATAGATTTAAATTAAAATATAATAAATTTTAAATTTTAAAATATAATAAATTTTATTGAAATTACTCTTGTTAAAATTTCATTCAAGTTTCACGTGAAACTGTGACCAAGTTAGCAACGAGTAACATATCCTGAAACGATATAAAAGTAATTTTAATAAGAGTAAGGTTAATGTTGTGATCTTTGATCATAGACATAGCATTACTAGACTGCGCGATTCATATACTTTCTGTATTGAAAAGTTGTGCTAACTTTAGAAACAGACAGCCTCTGATCTGCAGTGTTTCTATCTTTGTTCCACTGTGAATGAATGACAGAGATAGCTCTACTGTAACAGTGTTTGTATCTTTTTCTAAAATTGGAACATGAATTTCATCGAATGCGCAGTCTAGTATTATACTATGTCTATGTCTTTGATAAATAATCTATTATTAATGTTATTAATAATATTTAATAGATGTCAGTCAAAGTGAATATTGATAATTGTTTTAATTATCAAGAGCGGAAATAGTGGTCCTACAAAGAGGACAAGAGGTCGTAGTTAGTCGATAATGCTAGTCAGTCGATATAATTAATTAATTGGTCAAACATCGCAACATGCTCTACAGTCGTATTAAAATATAGTCTTCAATAATTTATTAAAAGACGATTTAGTATTATATTTAGTATTATATATTTTGTAAATGTATTATTTTTAAAATAAAATAATTAATTTGTTTTAATTAATCATTTTATTAAAACACAACATGGTGTCAGAAGTGTCAAAAAAATAACACCACGTGCAGAACGTCACCTAGAAGAGAAAGGACTAAAAAACAAGACGAAAAACCCGTCGAAGATACACAATCAAATAGTAAAAAATCTGAAGAAATGACCTCAAAAGATCAAATTAATAATTTATGTGCAATTATCCAAATATTGAAGAATTGAAAACGGAGGGAAATGTAATTCAAAATTGGAAAGAATGGACGCAAGAATTCAATATATTTCTCTGTGCTAGTGGCATGGATGGTCAAAAAGAAGATTGTAAAATTTCATTACTATTACATTTTATTGGAAAACCAGCAAGAATTATTTTTATACTTTCAATTTTCATATTTAATCAATAACATTAAAAGCCGTACTCACACAGTTCGAAAATTATTTTATGCCTCGTAGTAATGTTACAATGGAACGACATCAATTTTTTACAAGAATTCAAAAAGAAAATGAAACCATAAATGAATTCTTAACGGATTTAATCAACAAAAGTTGGACATGTGACTTCGAAAAACTTAGAGAAGAATTGATTGACATTTTAATTTGTGGTTTGCGAGACAATACAATTAAGCAATAATTATTGCAAGAAGAAAATTTAATGTTGGATAAAGCTAAAGCGATATGTCTCTCTACTGAAATTTCGAATAAAAATGTGCAAGAAATTGAACGTCATCATCAAAAAAATAATCAAATAGCAGTACAGTCAATTCGTTCAACAAATCGTCAAAAGTATAAATCAAGTAATGGTCAAAGTGGTGAAAATAGTAAAAATTGGGATAAATGGTCTAATCGCGGCAGATTTGGGAATGGTTATCATCAATCAGTCAACAAATCGGAATATGATCGAAGTCGTAACAGGTCACGAAATCGTTCAAGTCATAAATCAAGTCATTGGTCGTCAAAGCAAAGAATATCGTCAAGTCAAGGATATAGAAGTTCGTCAAATTCCAATCAAAACCGGATATGTTCAAGATGTGGTCAAATACATAAACATCGTTGTCCAGCAGAAGAGGTAAGATGTCATAAATTTCAAGGTTTTTCAAATTATGCTAAATTTTGTAATTAAAGTCAGGTTAATAATGAACAGGTTTACGAATTTAGCAATGTTTTAAATAATAATAAATTAAATGAAATAGAATCGGAATGGATTATAACATTTAATATAAATAATAATTTAGTCATTGCTCAGAGAGACACTGGTGCTCAGTGTAATGTTATGTCATTGAATGTTTTCAAAACATTAGGTGTCAATAAAAGGTTAATAGAACAAACAAAAAATAAAATAACTTCTTTTTGTGGTTCTGTCATTCCAGTCATAGGTTATTTTAATTTTGAATGTAATTTTGAAAATAATAATGTCAACATATTAAAATTTACAATAGTAAACATTGTCGCTTAAACTATTATAAGATTAAAGTCATGTATTGAATTAAATATTTTGAAAAGAGTTTATAATATTGATAATAAGGTAAATTTTTCGTCATTATTGAAAAATTATGATGATACTTTTCACGGACTTGGTTGTTTACCATACGAATGTCACTTAACAATTAAATATAATGTTGATCCAAAAATTGATCCACCCAGAAAAATTCCTATTACACTTCATGATATACTTACAGCTGAACTAGATACAATGGAAAAGCTCAAAGTCATTACAAAAGTCAGTGAACCGTCTCAATGGGTTAATAGTCTTAGTGGAAAAAAATAACGGTAAATTACGGGTATGCTTAGATCCAAGAATGTTAAATCAAGCATTTTGTAGACCCCATTACCCAATTCCTACAATAGAAATTATCCGAGCAAAACTTGCGGGTTGTAATAATTTTTCAGTTTTAGAGGCACACCAAGGTTTCTGGATGATTCCAATGAATGAATCAAGCTCCAAGCTTTGTACGTTCAATTCACCATTTGGAAGATACAGATTTTTAAGGCTTCCTTACGGAATAAAGGCTAGATTAGAAATTTTTGCGAGAATTATGACAGAAATATTCTCTGATATTCCAAATTTCCTAATCTACGTCGACGACATAATTGTATATAATGCTTCAATTCAAGAGCATTATAGCACGTTAAAATTAGTTTTGGAATGAGCTTGACAAGTTAATTTAATTTTGCAAAAGAAAACACAGTCTTAAGAGACTTAAAAAAATTCTGATTTTTAATGGCACGATAGCCTTGAAGCTGCTTTTAACAGGTTAAAACGCTTGCTAACGGAAGCTCCGGTACTTAATAATAATAATAATAATAATAAGTTTATTTGTTTGAAGATTTTTACATCTTGTACAAAGAGGTTTAACTTTTAGCCCAAATGACAAACAAATATTAAAAATTGGAAACTAGCAGTGGAAATAGAGTATAAATAACAACAATAACAAAATACAGATATAATAACATTAGTAGAAATAAATAAATGATATTTAAAGCCAAAAGATTCACTCATTCAGTAGAAATGACCTTGTGCACAGAATAGTCTTTACGAAATTGTATATTTTTCTGAGTTGTCCCGTATTATAAGTCATTAGAACTTGTGACAGATTCAAATCTGGACCAACCATGTTAATTTCCTTCAAAAATTGTCTCCGAACATAGCTGTAGGAAGGACAAAGCAACAGTAGGTGCACCAGATCTTCCTTATGATGTAAGTCACATAAAGTGCAGATCATTTCGCAGTTAATAGTGTACACAATCCTGTTTAAAACAATTCTTAGCACTATTTTACCACAGGTACGCAGCTGAGCCAAAAGAGGAATGAATGAGATGGGGCAGTTCAATTTAAGGTAGTCTGCTGTATGATCATTAATTGTGAGCTTATGGTATATAAAGCTGTAGCCCGAGTTATTTGCTTTTTCCATGTCCTTCTTCCGAATAATATCACTGTATGATGTCAGAAGAGCTTTTATATCCAGGTTTCCGGTAATATTCTCCATCCTGAGGTTTGGGTTAATAAGGGATACTATTTTGCTTAGCTGACAGACCCAGTTGTATTTGTCGTTAGGGCATGGTGAACTTGACACAAGGTTCTTCATACGATTGTAACATATCTTGGGTAATCTACTGTCGTTCATTTTCAAAATGTTACGCAACCACATCAAACTTAAATAAAGTGCCAAAACAGACAGCGGATTAGTACCAGTTTCAAGACGTACAATATACCCCGGAGTGTTTCTAGGTAATTGGAGTAGCTGTTTAAAAAAGTTCACTTGCACAAATTCTATCTCCTCCAAATATCTTAATGCCCAAATTGGAGCAGAATACAGCAATGTATTAACCACTATAGAATTATACAGCTGAAGTCTTGCCTCCCAAGATACACATTTGGAGCTCGCTAGCATGGTCATGACTGATGAGATTGAAGTTCTGGCCTTTTGAATGTTATGCCTTACAGTTTCCGAGAACAAAGAAGACGAAGAGAATGGGATGCCTAAATATAACTAATTGTTTGTTGTGTCAATATTAGCGCTGCCACATTTAAATAGATTAGTATTCCGAAGTTTACCACCCCTACGAAAAACCAGTACTTTAGTTTTTTCGTAATTAATTTTCAGTTCGTTCATTTGGGCATATTTATATAAAAGATCTAGCTTTTTATTTACGTCGGAAGGGTTGTTTGCCAATATAACTAAGTCATCAGCATAAAGCAACAATAACAGGTCTGAGTAACCGTCAATATTAATACCTATTGCCCCACGGTTTCTTAAAAAGTCTTGGATATCATTAAGGAACATAGAGAACAACCACGGACTTAACGATTATCCTTGTAGAACTCCTTCAGTAACGTTTATCGCATTACTAACGTTACCGTTACATTTTATTTGAATTGTTGCGTTAACATACATATTTCTGATTATGCGAATGAGTTTTGCACTTACACCACTGTGAAACAATTTAGACCAGAGTAACGAGTGGTTTATTGAATCAAAAAGCTCCGGTACTTACTCACTATGATTCAAATAAAGAGATTACTTTATTTGTAGATTCGTCCAAAGTGTTGAATCTGATAATTTCGACTGTACAGACAATTACGAATTTGTCACTAGAAACATACGTATGAAACACCTAAACCAAGAGGAACAATGGGAATTAACGGGAATTTGCGATATCTTTTATGAACCACACCAAAACATGACTTTTACATCCGACGTAAAACAAAGTATTACAACTAAAGATGACATACCGATATTCACTAAATCCTATCGATACCCTCAAGCTCATAAGGAAGAAGTGCATAGACAAATTGATGAACTACTAGAAAAAGGCATTACACGTCCATCGAATTCTCCGTGGTCCTCTCCTATATGGATTGTACCTAAAAAAGCAGACGCTTCTCGTAAAAAGAAGTGGATATTAGTCGGAGACTACCGTAAATTAAACGAAAAGACTATTGAAGATCGGTATCCACTTCCAAACATCTCCGACATTCTAGACAAGTTAGGTAATGCAAATATTTCTCGACTCTTGATTTAGCATCTGGTTTTCACCAAATAAAAATGCACCCACTCGACATAGCCACGACCACCTTCAGTATCGATCATGGCCACTATGAATATTCGCGAATGACATTCGGTTTGAAAAATGCTCCAGCCACTTTTGAAAGGGCGATGGACAATATTCTAAGAGAACATATAGACAAGAATGTTTTAGTTTCTATGGACGATATTAGTATCTTCTCATCGTCTTTACAAGAACATATCGAATCACTTCGTAAAGTATTTTCTAAACTCCGGGAACATAATTTCTAAACACAATTGGATAAATGTGAATTTCTCCATAAAGAAATAGAGTTTCTTGGTCACATTGTTACCACCGAGGGTATAAAACCAAATCCTAGAAAAATCGAAGTCATAAAAAATTTTCCGATACCTAAAACATTTCCAGAAATTAAATCTTAATAAAAGATTTTTCCAAAATAACCGAACCTCTCACATAATTCTTGCAAAAATATCGACGAATACTGCAGAACATTATTGACTAACGACCCAATACTCCAGTACCCAGACTTTTCAAAACCATTTGTACTGACAACGGACGCGAGTGATTGCGCAATTGGTGGAGTCCTCTCACAGGGAAATATAGGATCCTCCAAACCCATATGCTACGCGTCAAGAACATTGACAAAAACCGAACAGAACTATAGTACGATCGAGAAGGAACTCCTTGCGATAGTATGGGCAACAAAACAATTTGGCCATACCTATTCGGTACGAAATTTACTATCGTGACGGATCATAAACCACTCATCTGGTTATTTTCTTTAAAAGAACCGAATTCTAAGTTAGTCCGCTGGAGACTAAAACTTGAAGAATACGATTATACGATACATTATAAAAAAGAAAAACAGAACACTAAATGCTGATGCACTCAGTAGAATTCAACCTGAAATAAACTTAACTGATTCAAATAATTCGCAACATGCTGAAGTATCTACTTAACATAGTTCAAGCTGTAACGAAAAATATTTTGAAAAAATTTAATAAAATATTAAATTTTTTCAAAAAAGTTTAATAAAGATTAAGATAAGGTAATATTAATATTTAACATAAATATTAATATTAATTAAGATTGAAGAAAGATAATAGAGATAATAAGTTTAAGTTAAGAAAAGAAAATTATATTGATGAAGAATTCAGAATTGTACTATTTTAAAGGAATACAGAGTGTATTCAAAGAACGTGCTTTTGGCCCATTAAATAATTTCTAGTGTAAATCGAATCAGGTGTTACAGATCCCACAGTTGTACTGAAATTATCCCCAGAGATTCGTATTTCGTTAATGGCTTCTTCGAAGCCGCCTTTTTATCTTTTCTCCCCTTCTGTTTACGATTGTACTAATTTAGAAAATTGTTTTTTAGAAAAAAACAAAATTATACTAAAAGCAATTTATTTACAACATTTAAATAAAAATGTACATATATTTACAATTTCAAACCAAATCATCGTATTCTAACATTAGGTAAACAGTATGATTACCCCAAAAACTTTAATTAATATATACAAGTACAAATCTAGCATACCTAATTAATTCAATTATAAGTTTTCGCTGTCTTTCGTGAACAAGAAGCAATTACATTAGCGATGTCAAGAACAATCGTCACTCAGTGGCCTATTACTCAGTCAGGTACTGAGTGAATAGTATTCTTGAATATTACTTGGGTTGAAACACATAAAAAAGTGTCTAACATATAGCACACTTAAATATAAAGTCTTTTCGACTTGACGCTAAAAAAGTATTTTTAGTTCGATAACCTAGAAGAGAGTGTTTTTAAGTTTGACGCTACTAAAGAGAGTGTTTTTTGTAACTCCGTAGGGCATACACGTAAGCTACACTCGAAACAAAACACAATCGAAAAACAATGCTCGCGCAAGCAGTTATACTATGAAAAATAGCTTAGTAACAATAAACAAAAATCACGAGTGCGCATGCATTTATTTAACACAGAAAAATAAATGTGTTTTAAACAAATTAAGAATACTAAAGGATGACGTCCGTATGTATACTGACTATTACAAGCGTGACCTCTGTATATATGGATTTATAAAAATAATTCTATAATTTCGCAACGATATGTGTCCATATCATTGCACAAGTGTTCGGGAAAAAAAATCTTAAAATATGCAATACAAAATAATTTTTTACTTTTTTTTTGAACTATGATAAGAAAGGTAAAGCGAAAACTAAATTTTTTAAGAAAGTAAGAAACATACAAAATATAAAGTATTAGATACAAATGATTAAACTAAATATACAAAATTTAAAGAAATTGATATCCAAATGACAATATTTACAAAGTAATAGAATAGAACAGTTAGAAGTTACAAATCAAACAGAATAATATACAAAATTTAAATAAATAGATATCAAAATGACAATATTTACAAAGCAATATACAGAATAGAACAGTTAGAAGTTACAAATCAAAGAGAATAAGTAAGAGAAGAGAAAATTTAAAATTAAGGAAATTTAAGTAAATAAATTTGCTTTCCTTGTCTCTTTGGCTTTGTCCCGAGGATAGTTTGTTAAATGAAACTTTTAACTAAATTAAAGAAACGCCAATGTAGAGATAAAAAAAAGTATTCAAAAATAGCAAAAAAAATAAATATATAAGAAACAATGGTAAGAGAAAATATTTATTTTAAGAAAACATTCAAGTAAGAAAACAGCTTTCCTTCTCTCTAGGCTTAGTCTAAAGAATAGTTAGTTAAATCGAAACTTTTTACTAAATTAAAAGATACCACGAGGAAGAAAGAAAATTATTTTAAAAGTCGAAAAAAGAAAAATAGTACAACAGAGAACGGTATATTGAAATTAAATAAATTATATCACAATATTTAATTATATATAAGTTTTAGAAGAAAAAAATTTTTTTTGTTAAATAAGATTCACAATTAAAGTAACTTGTAAAGAAAGCAATAGAATTTAAATTTTTTTAAGGTGTGAAATGTGCGATTTTCGAAATTGACCAGAAACAGTATGTTGTAGTTCCAGTGTAGACGGAGTATTAAATTTGATTATTTTATAGGGTCCACTAAACCGATCCAGGAACTTGCGATTAGAATCGATAGTTGAGACGTTATTTATATTTTTCACCAAAACTACATCATTAACTTGTAATTTCGAAATATGTGGTTTGTCGGTAAAACGTTTTAAAGTTTTACGTCTGGCTAGAGCAATAGCATTTCGTACATGATCTAATGACATTTTATCGTCAGCCAATTTAATATTCTATGCCAGATCCAGTGGTGTATGCAAATCTCTACCCAAAAATAAACTTGCGGGTATACAATCAATTGACGATGATCTGTTGTAGTTATATTGTACAAACAGTAATATTTCCGACCAATTTGTATGATCAAGATCATCCATCCTTAAAACAGTGGAAAGGTTGATTTTGAGGTTGCGATTGACACGTTCCACTTGATTAGCACCAGGATTGTACGGTGACGAGTATACAGGTTTGATTGAGCATTTTAATAAAAAATCAACATACGTTTTTGCTTTGAAGCTCGGACCATTATCTGAAATTATAAAATGACAGAAACCATATTGGTGAAAAATATTCTTAAGTAGCTTTATAGTAACTTGTGCAGTACATCTGCGCGTAGGTATCGTTGTCAAATACTTGGTGAAACCATTCATACAAACGAAAATATATTTTTAGCCTTCAGACGATGAAATTAGTGGACCCACATAATCAACATAAAGATGTGTCGAAATTTCAGACGGGGTGAAGAAGGTAGGTTTTTGTTCAGTAGTTAAATTAGACGGTTTAGTTTTTGCACAAATGTCACATTTTAGATCAAAAGTTTTTACTGACTTAAATAGGTTTGTGCACCAAAATCTTTTTGATATATCACGATAAGTTTTAGTTATACCGTTATGATTAATTTGATGAAAATACTCAATCATAAAATCTAGTAAGTTTTCCGGTAATACAACTCTTCGAACACGATTTTTCCCCACGAATTTTCCCAAAATACCATCGCTAATATAGAAATCTTTGACATTTTTCCCTAAAATAATTTCAGAATAAATGAATTTACAGAATTCAGATTTTTTTAGAGTTACGTACGGAAATATAGCCTTGTGGCTCAGTATGGATTAAAGTATTTAGTAAGGATACCGGATCAAATGATTGAGTAGTTTCGTCATCTGCATAATCTTTACAAGAATTTGTTACTTCAAAAAGACGTGATAAGGTATCACATGTGAAATTTTCTTTACCTTTCACATGGATAGGTATAAATTTAAACCTAGACAATTGTAGAATCCAACGACTCAATTTGATGAATGTCTGTGTAGTTTTAAATAGCCAAATAAGGGAATTACAATCGATTTCGAGAATAAATTATCGATCCAATAAATAGTCTTTAAAATGAAATAAACCTTGACAACAGCCAATAGTTCGAGTTCATGAGGTATATCCAAATTCAGCGTCTTGTAAGCGTCTAGAAAAATATTCAATGGGGTGTCTACCATCAGAGAATTCTTGTGATAGAACCACAGATAAACCCATTGATGACGCGTCGGTGGTAATAATAAATTTAATATTGAAATTGGGAAACGATAAAAGTGGTGGGGAAGTTAAGGCTAATTTAAGTTTCTCGAAACCGACATGATGTTCGGGTGTTATTTTAAATTTAGCGTTTTTACATTTAAGTGCGTTCAGTGGACTCACAATTACACTAAAGTTAGGAATAAATTTAGCGTAAAAGGCACACATACCGATAAATTTTTGCATATCTTTTAGCTTTTTAGGAAAAGGTAAAGAATTAATTGCCGCACACTTGTCAGGATAAGGAGTTTTTCCCATATTACAACATGACCAAGTAATTTTAAGCGAGTCATTCAAACACGTAATTTTTCCGGATTAATAGTGATATTAAGTTCTTTATAGTGCGAAAAAACTTTAGCTAGTTTTGAAATATGATCGTCTAAAGTAGAAGTAAAGATGATTAAATATAAATCATCATAATATTGCAAGAAAAAGCCTTCTCTACGAAAATCAGAAAATTCACGTAACAGATATCGGCTTAGAGCTTGTGCAGAGTTGACTAAACCAAAGGGACAAACATTAAAAGAGTAATGACCAAAGGGTATTATAATAGCCGTAATGTGTCTCGATTCGGGAGCTAACGGTATCTGATAATAGCTTTTGGACATTTCAACTACTGAAGAGGATCAAACTTAATTTTAGGATTTAAAAATCGGTAATCAGCGCAAAGGCGTATACCAGATTCCTTGGGTACAAAAAATACCGGGCTACTATAGCTCGAAACACAAGGAGATAAAATTTTCCACTCCAAAAGTTCTTGAATGTGAGCTTCCAACAGATCCGATTTATCCCTAGGAAGAAAATAAGAGGATTTTCGAACAGGAGTATCATCCTGCAAGATTCATTTGTATTCAGCTTTTTTGTTTGAGATTTAGACAAAATAGCTTTAGACTCAGAAATTAAGTTAACTAAATAACAAAACTGATTCAAATTAACAAATGGAAAGGTAAAGATTTCGTTTGAGAAAACGCAAACTTCTTTACAAGCAAAATTAATGCAAATTTTACAACGAGCTAAGGTATAGGATCCAACAATAACGTCAAACGGTATAGAATCCGTGGCAAAGAAAGTAGATTTCCAAGAAAAAAAACTTTAATACGTTAGAGCCAGGGAGACTAGCAGTAACAGAAACATCAGAGAAGATTATTTTAACAAAATTCGACAAACGCTAAACGGCTACAAGAGATATAACATTAATAGAACTATCGGAGTCCAAGAGAGTAATAAGATCAAATTTAAAGAATTTAAGAAAAACAATTGGCAGATTTAAATTTCAGGAAGAGTTAAAATTTATTAGTTTTTTTAAGATTCACCGCATTCTTAAGATCAGACAAAGACGACTGTTCTTTTTGTTACGGGAACACGAATGTTAGGCCTGCTCGGCGGACGAGTAGACCAAGATTCTATATGGTGTCCTAAAGATTTACAATAGGCACAAATAAGAGTTTAAGAAGGATTAACAGACGTGATATCTGCATTCAATTTATCAGAGTTATAAGATGAAACGGATTTTGTATAAGAAAGGAGTCTGACCTGAATTTGCTCAATACGCAGAGCAAAAGTTTCTAAAGAATCGAAATCGTAAGGGATTTCAGCTAATTTTATTAAGTCATACGTTTCACGATTAACATGTGCAAAAATAATGTTAATTATTTCCTCTTGTGATAAAGAGGATGAAATAACTTTCGCATAGCGACGAATAGCCATACAGAAGTTAGAAAATTTTTCATTAGAAAATTGTTTACGACGAACAAAACGACCAATTAATGTTTGAAGTTCAGGTAACGGAATATAAGACATGAGTTTAGATTTAATAGCATCCCACGAACTATTAGTTGAGAAGAAAATTGACGAAGTATGTCTAGATTGATGATTAACTTTATCAATAAGAGAACGAATAAGTGACATTTGATTTACTACGCGTAACGCTATTACGTCATCAACTTCGATGATAAAGTTAACAATGGAAATAGGATCCAAAACATTCAACAAAGGGACTCTATGAATTAAATCATGTGCTCTAACAGCATCATGAGACACTGGTTCTGCAATAATATTAGGTATGTTAGATAACATCGTACTATTTTGTGTGACTTGAAGAGTCAAATCTCTCAATAATTGAGATGTTTCTTGCAAAAACAAAGAGGTGTGTCGGAAGGGCGAACTTACGGATTGAGAAGACAATCTTCTTTTCGCACGACGAAATGATGTTAAAGGTGTGCCAACAAAAGTAGAACGGCTTGGTTCTGCCATCTCTTGATTAGAAATTGACATTTTTTGTTTAAGCCACTGTTTTAAAGTTGAAATTAATTGCAAACTAAAGGTACAGTTGAAACTTGTTGTATAACATTACCTAAAAAATATTAAGAGCAGTAACTGTCCAGACAAGAGAGAAAAAAATATTTATACCAGAAAGGGTCAGATTAAGATAAAATGACAAGATAATAAATTGAAAACTGAACACGGATATATAAAGAAAATTTTCCTTTGATAAGGTAAAATTTAAAAAAAAAAAAAAACAAGATGAAATAAATGTAAAAAACGCAAAAATTAAACTAGAAAATTAATATTTTTACTATTTCAGACTTACGGATGAAAAACGACCCGATAAATGATACATGGTTAAAAAGAGGAAAAAAAATCCGTTCTAACTAAGACATAGCCAACTATACTTCTATTTAAAAAAACACAACTTTAGGTCATATCTCGAAAACGAACCTTTTTTCTCAAACTTTCACGACGCCACTGGATTATACCAAAAAAAGTGCCTGTAAAAATTATTTTTATCTAGCTTTACAAACAACCAAAATATTCATAATTGTTTAAAAGTCGAAAATCGAACTTTTGATTATAACTAGCAAACAAAAGATGCTAGCAAATTTTTGTTGACACCAATGAATTAGTCTCAAAAAAAGAGATCGAGAATGTGCCATCCATTTTAATCTATCTCTTATAGTTACCGAGTTACCCCATAAAACCATCGAAATTGACCCACTCTGTACATAAATAAAGCTATTAAAGCTAACAAAAATTTGTAAGATAACATCTCAAGTGCAAAGAAAAGTTAAATGTTAATACCTTAAGATAAAAATTTAAACTGCAATACCTTAAGGTAAACAAAAATTTCATAAAGATTTTTTAAAAATACTGTACGTGATATTTGTATGTTGACTCGAAACATGCAAACATCAAAGGTAAGAGTTTAATACGATACTAAAATTTTATGAAATATATAAAGTATATAAAAAAGTATTTGAAAAAAATTTGAAAAGTGTACAGTAGATTATGTAAATTTACCCTATGTGATTATGAGAATTTACACTTCACAAAGGTCAAATTCATAAAAAAAATGAAACTGAAAATAAATTTTGATGACTACAAAAAAAAAAATATTGTTAAGAAAATTCGAAAATTCATTTTTGATAAGTATTAATTAAACTAAGAAAGGTTAACTAAAGAAAAAGTTAATAAAGAGATTCAAAATCAGAAACTTTTTAAGATCAACGTTAAAAAAATCATCATAAAATTGAACAAAGTATTCAAGCATAGATAGATGGAAAAAAAAATTACAAAAAAAATATATTGTAGTCGAACAAAAACTACTCACCGGAAAAAAAATGAAGAGAAGATAAACTTAATATTTCTAATTTAGATGTACGCGAATTCCTTAAACTATATGATATAGAAACCCACGTAACAGCCGCACGCAATTCAACGGACAATTCTCCTCAACAGGAGAACGATTACATAACACAATCTTGGAAATTTTACGAATCTTAAAAAGTAAACATAAAAACAAAGATCTGACTGAATTACTAAACTTGACAATAACGTATAATAATTCAATTCACTCATCTACCAGATTAACGCCGTTCGAAATTATGCGAGGTATACGCGAGGAACCGAAACAAACGCCATTACCGAATTCAACAATAAACGTATTGAAGAAAGTAATGAAATCGAAAAACAAATAGATGATTCCAACAAAAAATAATTAGAACGTATCAATCGGTATAACGAAAATTTAAATGAACCCCCAGAACTAGATAATGAAATTTACTTAAAATATGTTCAACGCAATACAAAACTAAGTACACCTTTTGATAAAAAGATAAAACAGTCAGAAAATAAACTTACTTTTAAGACAACTCAGAATATTAAATATCATAAGTCTAAAATAAAACCTAAACGAAAGTAATCTTCTTTCAGGTTTTTACGTTACAACATTGCACAACACATCGAATATCAGGACCTAACTTACTTCTCATTACAATAACCTTATTCATATAATTAACGTAACTATCATTAGAAACAGTTTAGACCAAATTTATCTCAGTTTATTTAAAACAAATTTCAATGAAGCGCTATTTCATAACATAGTGAGCTTAAAACACCAATAGGTACTTAAATTTAGATCATAAAATTAAAAGCCTAGAAATACAACACTATAGAACAAAACGTGGACTTATAGATAGTATACGAACCGTTATCCAAAAAATCACCGGTAAAATGGACAATGATGATGCATTAGAAATTAATAATCAAATAGAAACACTTAAAAATAATCAGTAGTTGATCAAAGATAGGATATCAGGACAAAACTTACACAAATACAACACTGCACAACTTAATACACAACTGATACAACGCTTTGGTAATATGGCAGTTCTGTTTTACTATACAACCGCAACTACAATATTTAGACAGTCATGTAAGCGATATTATTTCTTCTATTAGTCTAGCAAAACTCGGTATAATATCGAAACACATCCTGACAAAGAAAGAGTAAATTATTGTACACGATTCACTCAGCAAACAGATTAACATACTAAATGACAAACACTTGTACCAACTATTAGAACTTAAAGCATACTATAGTAATAGCAACATCCTATTTGTTGTTAAGATACCTCAATTTACTAACGAGTCCTTTCAAACAATAAAATTCTGATCTATACCTGAAAATCATCAAATTATATAAACCAAAACTAATTACATTTTGTACAATCCTAATAAATTCCAATTCGTCGAACAAACATGCAATCGAATAGAACAAATTCTAACATGTTCACCCATGAAATTACAATCACCAACATCTAATACATGTGAAATCAAGATCTTAGAAAATAAACCGGCTAATTTACGCTACATCGCACAATGGAAAACGACTTTATTGAAGAAATTGAAGATAATCACATCATAGTAATAACGTCAGTCCCCCTAAATATCACCAATAACTGTGGTAAAAACATAACGAATTTCGTAAGACGACTTCAGCGTCGGACTGGCCATATAGTCGAGGCGGCGTTTGCCAGCCGGGCCCTAGCGTGCGCGGGCCCCCCCGGGCCTGGCTTGCGAGGTTTGCCACAAGCCAAGCGGTAGGTACGGTAGCCTAGGGCCCGGCTCTTGCGATCTACATGTAAAGTAGATAGTTCATACATACTTAGAAATGAAACAGAAAAATTAAAACTTGTTTTAGAAATTTCTGAACGGTGATAACTTTTGAACGAATCGACCGATTTTGACGTGTATCATAATACACGACATTTGACATTGTTTAAGAGATGCATTATATAGATACGATTTTCAGCGCTGAAGCGCATTAAAACGAGTCTTTGCCTCCATTAATAATAATAATAATTCATTTATTGATTCTTTTTTCCGCAATACAAAGATCGTACCGAATAGATCAATTAAGTTTCATAAAAAAGGGAAATGGACATGATCGGACAAGAACTGTTGGATTCGTTGATTATATTAAACACTGAATCGGATCTTATCAAGGATGACGAGAATAGCAGCTTTTACGATCGAGTTATCGACAGCTTAGCTGAAACTTCTCCTCTTTAAAAAAAATGTTGATTGGTTAGCTTTCGATTTGTTAAAAAGTAATTGGAACTGTATTAAACTATTACTATAATGCTAAAAGTGAAGCTGACTGACTGACTGACACACTGATCTATATAAAACCTAACCCACTTCTAGACATGCTAGAAAGATGCGGTTTTTGCATTCGTCGCAAAATTGCTTAAATCGACGAGAAAAATCGGAAAACTTCAATTTTTTCATTTCAACCCCCCGGAAAATCGGAAAAACATCCCCCAAAATTACGTTTATCTGTTCTATACATGCTAGAAAGATGAAATTTTCACCAATCGACCCGAAATAAAGTCAAATTAACATAAAACTTCATTACCTCCATCGCAACCCCCCGAAAATGGGAAAAACACCCCTAAAACTGCCCCTTTCACTTCTATTCATGCTAGAATGATGCGGTTTTTTGCATTCGACGCGAAATTGCTTCGAACCGACGAGAAAAATCGGTAAACTTCAATTTTTCAGTGCAACTCCCCCGGAAAATCGGAAGAACATCCTCTAAAATTATGTTTTTCTGTTCTATACATGCTAGAAAGATGGGATTTTCACTAATCGGCCCGAAATAACGTCAAATTTACAGAATATTTTGAAAAATTTCATTACCTACATCGAAACCCTACCGAAAATGGGAAAAACATCCCTAAAACTGACCTTTTCACTTCTATTTATGATAGAAAGATAAGATTTTTCCTTTTGACGTGGAACCGGTTCAAGATAACAGAATTATTTGGAAAAAGTAAATTTTTCCATCACAACCCTTCGCAGTTGCGAAAAACACCCGTAAAACAACCTCTTTCCTTCTATACATGCTAGAAAGATGCAGTTTTTTGCAATCGACGCTAAATAGCTACAAATTAGAAAGTTATTTCGAAAAACTTAATATTTTTTATTGCAACCTCCCGGAAAATCGAAAAAACACACCCCAAAATTACTTTTTTCAGTTCTATACATGCTAGAATGATAGGATTTTTACCAATCGACCCGAAATAAAGTCAAATAACAAAAAAATTTGAAAAATTTCATTACCTGCATCGCAATCTTCCGAAAAGTGAAAAACATCCCTAAAACAGCCCTTTTCACTTCTTATCATGTTAGAAAGATCAGTTTTTTTTATTCGACGTGGAACAGGTTTAAAATAACAGGATTATTAAAAAACACAAATGTTTCCATCGAAACCCTTCGCAAATGGGATAAACAACCCTAAAACTACCTTTTTTCTTCTATACATGCTAGAAAGATGCGGTTTTTTCAACGCAGAATAACTGCAAATTAATTGGTTGATTCGAAAAACGTAATTTTTTTCGTCGCTCTCTCCTGAAAATGATAATGTAAGACCCATCTATGCGCAGTCTCCCTGAACCCACTTCCCCCAAAAACTTCCCCCTCCCCGAAAAAAACCCTCTAAATTCTTCCCAAAAAATTACCCCCCCTCCATTAATTCTCTAATGGTAAGTACTTTTTGATAAGTATTTTTTTCAACTTTTTTTACAATTCATGTAATGTTATTTTCTGTCACGCGGAGCCACGGGGTCAAAGGGATAATCCCTTGCGAGCAAAGCGAGTAATATATATAAAGGTGATAATTAATAATTTGTATATTTCATTATTTTTCGATAGTGTCCCATCTACCATAATCCCGTTCCGGGCCCCGGGCTTGTGGGAAGCCACCCGGGCCCTTTCGGCCCAGTCCGACTCTGGACGACTTCACATAATTTTATCACAATGCCAGGCCGATATCAACGGCATTACATATGGAAATTTACATACATCGGTTGACAACATAGAATTGGAACAAATCATTCCCAACATCGTGAATATTACTAATATTGCAACTGATAAAGTTAATTCCTTAACCTAATAAGTTCTTTTTAATTGTAGTCAAAACAGCTCCATTTGTTTTTTTAATAATATCGATTACTTATGCAACGGCATTATATAAAAGAAAAATAATAATTCATAATTTTTGTAAAAAAAAAATCAATTAATATAACACTCTCGTAATTGAATGTTGGAATTAATAAAATTGACAACGCGTATTCAAGTGTTCTAGTATAAATGTATATGATTAGAAATTTGTAATTAATAATTTGTAAGAAAACATCGAGATAAAATTGTGATTAAAGTCGACAATAAACGTTTAATGAATAAAATCACAATTATTCATTTTGTGTATTCATATCCATTTAACGTGAATTCGCACCACAGCCGTTTGTTGGGAAAGCAATAAAAAATATCCCAACTAGATATGGTTTCGTGGCCGACAAAAGCGGTTTGAGGTTACTTGGATCAACCCGAATATTTAAACGAAGATAAATACGTAAGTAAAACTAAATTACAATTGGAATCACTACATTACTGAAATAGTTTGAGTATTTAGGAAAACTATCGCATAGATGATTTGAATCGTGTGATTTTTCAAAATATCTCTGCAAAACTACTGGGTTATTCTTTGAAAACGCTAATAGTTATTCCGCACCGGGTCTCTATTTAGCAATTTCCAATCCCAAAAATAATCAGCCTTTTTGGAAATAATCTTAAATTCTTGTTTAAGTTCTTCCAGGAAACTATCCATTCGTCTAAATTAGACGCTGCTACTAAACCATCATCCACATATACTACTAAGATTAGTTTCTTCCCATTTCTTTCTCTAGTATATAAACATTACTTGTACCATCTCTGTATCCTTGGGGTTGTTGGATATATATGATTTCTTTTAGTTCACCATATAAAAATGCTGTTGATACATCGAATTGGGCCAAATGCATCTTGTCCATTGCTGCTATACTTAAAATTGATCTGATGGTGCCTAACTTTGCTACTGGACTGAACGTTTGATTCTAATCAACACCTTTACGTTGATTAAATCCCTTCACGACGAGTCTAGGTATGAATCGTTCTATGCTACCGTCTGGATTTTTCTTCAAACGAAATACCCACTTACTTGGTATTGCAGTTGCACCTTTGGGCAATTGCGTCAACGTCCAAGTCTTGTTTTGTTGTAATGAATTTATTTCTGCATCCATTGCTTTTTGCCACTGTGCACATTGCTTATTGTTAGGTTAGGACTTGTAGCTTCTTCAAAATCTTCTGGATTTTCTTATATGTCTAAATCTTCTACAACTAATATATAATTTTGAAGATGTGTTGGATTCCGTAACGTCCTACGGTCTCTTAGTTATTCTTGTGGGAGTTCATCTAGAACTTCAATTCTCCCTTCAACGATAATTCTGAAAACTGTCCGCACACATCGATTGAAATCAACTGACCAGGCTTTGTTGCTTGATTTCTAGTTCCGAATGGTAGTATTTGCGCTTTCCCAAAAATACAGGGTTCACACAACTCTGTATCTAATTTGACTGTAAGTCCCAATTGTTTTTCGAGCATGACTTTAACGTGGCCCCCATCTTTCATGATACAGTTGCACTAATGATTTAGATGAGCTTGCAACATTAACTGTTTCTTTTGGATTAACTGCTTAAATTCCTGCTTTAAATAGAGTTCCTCTAACCTTGCGAGTACCTTGAAGTACAGTTTTTCCATTAATAGTCAGCCAGCATTTAGTAGATGTTGACTGAAATTTACTTTCTTTAATACGATCATGTATTGCCAAGACCGAAACTAAATTTCTTGTTAGCTGCGGTACGTACCACACATCATTTAAAGCCATTCGTTGTTCTTGTTTTCCAACTCTCGAAACTATATTAATTGTACCTTTCCCTAATGCAATAAGACTCTCTTTACCAGCTGATTAAATACTTGAGGAACTTGTAAATTCTTAAAAATTAATAAAATTTTGCTTGTTATTTGTAATATATTTAGTGGCTCCATTGTCAATCCACCACCTCTCTATTTTGGCGTGAATATACTTCATTGCAAATTGAAGTAAGTGCTGTTGACTTGAATCCTTCTTTGGTTTTCAATGCTCTATCTTCTTACAATAATTACAGGTTTCGTCCTTTTTCGAAAAATTTGAAGTTGACTTCGTCTTATAATTTTTGTTACTTTTATAATTTACTCGCACAACTAGCTTTTGAGTAACTTTTTCCCTTTTTTCACTAGTATTTCTTTCAAACAAACATAAATGCATACTTAATTCGTCAAATGTTTTTCTGTATCTTTTGTTAGTAATACCCAAGTTGATCGAAATTTTTCAAAATTACCTGGTAAAATTTGAAATGTTTTACAGACTAATAATAAATTAGCTAACTCGCTCTCACCTCTTATAACTTTGCTATGTGAGTGAGGACGTCTTCACCTGACGTCCAACTAAACGTAAATAATTCTGTACAAAATTTTAATAATTGATCTTTTGACGTGGCTTCGAACTGTTGCTTGAGTGCTTCCCACGTTTCATAAGCTGTGTGTTTATCCATTATCATTTGGTAAACTTCATCCGTCATCGAACTCGTTATCATACTTTTAGCATAACTATTTGCTTTACGATATTGTTCACAGATTTGCTTATAGTTTTTAACTTCTGCTTCGTTAGCAGTTTCACTTATAGGTTCAGGTTTCACTAATTTCTTATCAATAACATCTAATGCTCCGTCGTGATAATCAAGAAGATCGCGAATTTTTTTCTTCCAAATTGGCCAATTCACTTCTCCAGACAAAGGCTTTATATGCTTTGCAATATCCATTTTGAACACAAAATGTCACTTTACAATACTTCACATAAAACGTCTTTAAATGTTTTTATTAAGAAAAAACAATTTTTGTTCTAATTAGAATCTGTTAAGTTATAGACCGCGTGGCTGTAGACCCATAACCTGATAAAGTTAATTCCTTAACCTAATAAGTTCTTTTAGATGTAGTCAAAAGATACACTTTGTTCATCGAACTTTATTTCAATTCTATTTTTTTATTACTTAAATCATAGACCCTAAACAAGGATACATAACTCCATGTAAACAAATAAATGGCAAAAATAAGATGTCAGTAGTGTTCCTTCGGCATCGGAAACAAAACAGAGAGTATAAGGCGCGAGTTTTAATTGAAAAACATTACGTATTTATAGTATTATAAAAATTATTTCCAGCCAAAGTATTTTTCCAATAAAATATTTTTTTAAATAAATGTTGAAGTGATAGTTAAAATTCGCAAAATAATTACATAAAATAAAATTTTTTAAAAATAAAAAACATAATTAAATAGTAACCTGTAATGTTGGAATTGTAAAAATGAAAGAAATTATTGAATCAGATATTAAATTAAATTAATAAACTTATTTATTAATAATAATGCTGAAAATTAATATTTAGTATGTCATACAATTTAATTAATTTTGGAATATTTATACTAGCTTTTGGTACTTTAAAAGTCCTGGTTTTTTAAACCCAATTGATCCCGTTGCTTATTGTCACAAGCACTACCACTATTACAATTGTCTACTGCACATACTTTTCCCATTTTAAATGTTTTTTAAACAGTTTTTTATTTAATAAATTTTTTTAACCAAATTGTGTACTTCAAAATAAAACTAGTTACTTGGCTTACTTCACTTCTATTTATTATACTATGTTCACTTTGGTAAGGATGAGTATCTATCAAAAAATAGCGACTCTAGCGGCATAAAAAGTAAATATAACTTCTCCCATTTCGTTGCCATATTTTGTCAATTTTTCCGTATGAGTTATATCTCCTTTATATAGCCTCCATGACTTAAATATTCTAATACATAATATCTACATTTTTACACTAAGTTAGCTACATTTATTTCTAACTAACTTATAAAGACTGTTTCACACAGACTTTACAATCTAAAAACACATTCACACCTTGCTGTTTATTAAACCATTTCAATCACGTTAACAATATCAACTTAAAAAATCTACAAATAAAACATCTTGAAAATACTCAAGAACTCAAATTACAAAAATTTAAACAAACCACACAGATTAACATTTCACTAATAATTATAATTTCTGTAATAATTTGTATTTCTATATTTTTCATGCACAAACGTTATTTTAAGAAAAAACCGCAAATGGAAGATGGACCAGCTATGGTGCATACAACTCAACCAACAGCTCCGGTTATTCAATTCCCTGGAAAATTAAACAACCATCTTAAGGAGGGAAGAGTTTCATATTCTGGAATAGACCTACCAATATAAAAATATTAAGCAAGCAACCGGTCACAATCACAACATGTGACCATATTCGGTGCATCTCACCCCGAATATATGAATCTTCGGGAGGACCTGATAAGCAAACTCCAGGCTATTGCCAACATATGGAAGAAGCGAGTCTCGTCAGACTGAGGTAGAAGGGGGAGCACAATGGACCATAAGGTCGAAGTGCAATAGTTTTACCCCGATATTAATCAATCAATCAAAAGTGCAAAAATTTATTCGCAATTCTTAATTTGCTAAATCTGTTATAACATATGTTATCATCTAAGACATTTATAAATCATCTTCAAGATGATTTATATATGCAATCGTTCTCGTTCAAAATCCCGCTCTAAAAGTCGTTGTCGGTGAAAATACTATCAAAACGGTAATGATTGCTATTACAAAAATTTTTACCGGAAAGCGCTTCTTAGTCGATAACAATACTACTCGGATTCGTCGTAAAACTATTCAAAATACGCGCACTTTAATTTATTGTAATTTTATTCAACTGTGTTCTTTAGCTAAGCTAAGTTGGTAATAATGCGCCCTAGGTGTTTACTGAACAAACGTCACTGAATCGACAAGGAGTTTTGAAAGAATATATATTAGTGTGTTTTTAAATGTGGGGTATGTATTTTTTGATTAATTAATTAAATACTTCATTTGTTTTACATTACTACAATTTATTCACACACAAAAATAAATAAATAAAAATTCGATGCGCAGGAGCTGCGTCAACTTAGCGAATTTCCTTAGAATACATAAATCACTCTCTGGCGGTCATAATTTTAGCGTGATCAAAATGAAATATAATATATAATATTACTTTAGATTTGAAAAAATTAAATTTATTAATAGCCAAAAAAAAACGGTATAACGATTATAGTTTATAGTATGGAAACGACAATAAAAATTTTTACTACTAATTTTTAATATATTTTATGTATTCGTATCAAACAAACTCAAAATATTAAATATCTCTCTTAATATTCGAATAATCGAAAAATGTATAAAGAGTAAAGTTGTAGAAAATAAAGTTTGCTACAATTCATTACCTAATCATTTTTCTCAAACTCTAATGTGAACAGAGATGTTTAGAATATTAACTTTCAATCTTTAATTGTAAATATTTCTGTAAATATTAGTGTAACAGAAAAATGATAAGTAACAAAATTACAGTAAAACTTAGTACCTACAACTTAACTCCTGATAAATTTCTCGATTTTTCAAATATTAAAGGAGATAGTCAAATTTTGTGTTTTCCCCTCCCTCTAAACTCCCTTTCCCCTCGGCCGATTTTACCCATTAACGAACTTGAACTTTAGAATACCAAAAACGACTCAAATACCTTATTTCATTCCAATCGGAATAAAACTGTGACCGCTAGAGAGTCCACAGACGTTTTAAAAAAGGTACATATGTATATATGTATTGTGACGGTAGTTTCACCACCTTGGAATCAACAAGGTGATGGCTAGCCGACAAATTGTAGCACCAATTCGAAACCAAAAAAAATTATGTTGGGCGCCAGGTGTTTTATGAGTACCACTCACGATTATACTACGGCAGCTCGTCAACCCTTAATCTGGGTGGCAGGTCGGAAAGGTGGATACTCGTCTGATAACGGATGATCGAATGCAATAAAAAATTAAAACAATAGAAAATTATTTATTTACGACAACAACAAAAATGAAACATGTAATAAATAATATTTAAAAAAAATAAAATACTCGAATTTTAACAATTAAAAAGGTTTTTAACAATTTCCGTACGGTACGAACGGAATGTGTTTACGTGAATCGAGAAAAACAAAATAAATAATAATAAAATTAAACAATACGGGAAACAAAATTGAAATTTACTTCGCAATGAAGATTTAAAACAAAATATTTCACATAAACATGCTCACACGCAAAAAAAACAACCAAACCTCGCTCGATCCACGTTTTCGGTGAACAATAAAATAAATCAAAGAAAAAACAAACGATTAAAATTTAAAACAATTATAATAATCTTCAACAACAGTTCAACAAAATCGTCTCTACAATTTAACAGTTTCAAACAACAAATATGCTCCACAAATTTCAATACGACGCGAATCGTCTGACTTTCGAAATCAGATTTTCTTATTAATTAATTATCGTTCCTCACAAAGTCCGTCACATGAAAACAAAACAACACAAAACAACAGTGTTTTTCACATTCCTGAAATTCTTTAACATTATTTCGTCACTACAAGTTTATATCTGAGCACCAGGGTTGGCTTTTGAATTATTAACAATTTACAATATTCACTTGATTTGCTAACTTGGTAATGTGGATGATGCAATATTATTTTTCACCACCCATCATTAATTCATCCAATAAAATATGCTTTTTCAAGCTTGAATATTAAGTCCAATATACACCTCCAACATTTCCATCCAACAACTCAACACAACGACGTACTATTTCCAATGTTAACAATTCATTATCATTTTATCCATCGTACAACAGAAATATAACTTGCATATCGTTTATAAACACTTTTTAATTCTAATTATTCATCGTAAACGCAACGAGTCCCAAACAATCATACACTTAACGATCACCACTTCAACAAGTTCATAATACGGGCCTGTTTAATTTTATTTACAAATACAGCAACCAGTAGACGAGCTGCTGATATAGACCTCCGTACAATTGACGTAGTGGGGGTTACATGCCTCCATATAACTTCCATGTTGATGATCGATCATGGAGCGAGGTTGGTAACTACGTAATGCGTGCTAACTTAACAAAAAAAAACTATCAATATAAAATAATTATAATTATTAATGTCGACAGTGACATCAAATTTCGAAGCCGTCTGTTTCGTTTCTGGCCCCGGTGTCCTTCAGGTGGCACCAGCGACCAGCCGCGTCGAATCCACGACAAATAGAAAAAAATAAAAATAAATCAATGACGGTTGGATTCATTTCAACCGTTACAGTATATATATATATATATATATATATATATATATATATATACAAATTTTAACGATAGTGATTTTTAACATCTAATAGGTAGGATCGATGGACATTTGAAGAAATTTTTACGAAATTTCAACATTGGTGCAAAAAAAATAACTGCATTTCCTTTGGTGGAAATTCGCAAAAAATAAACACTTTTGATTAATCAAATGAAATAATATAATGATAATACTAAAATGGGAAATAAAAAAAAACAATCCGACTGTATCAAAAACAATTTGGTTAATTAATTGGAAGAAGGGTAAAAAATTTTAAATAAAATAATGATATACATGCAATGTTTTTAAATTAATTAATCGATATTTAAAAAAAGAGAAACCAAATTAATATTTTCAACAGTCTATTTTCATTGAGATGGGGGATTTCGACTGACGGATGATATCGGTGTTGATTGCGGGAATCGCTTATCATGCCCACTCGACACGTGTGATGGGCCGGGTGTCAAATCCCGTAAGCAGCACGCGTTTTGTGAGTAAAAGGGGCTCGCTTCACTTTCTTCTGTAGCGGTATCGCTTCTTTATTAAATTATTATTATAATTTTGTTCATCATTTTTTTTATGTTACAACCTTTTTCTAGTCGTTTTTCTTTATTAGTTGATGGGGGGAAGTATGTAGCGGTATCGCTTCTTCATTAAATTATTATTATAATTTTGTTCATCATTTTTATTTGTTGCATAACAACTATAACTTCCCTCTATTATCACGGTTGCTTTGAATGATTACAACCATGGTAATTTACATATAAATAAATAATATTTCATAAATCAATTCAATAAAGATCAATTATATCTTTCATACATATTTATTATTTATTTAAATAATAATTATTTAATATAACTATCTTCTACCTTTACACTTCCGCCGGGAGTTAGGACGTCCTCTACAGACTATCTAGACTCTGCGTTGCAGTATTTCTGCGAGTGAATTTCCTACAAACAATCTACTTGGCGACAATCGAAATACCCGATCTCAAGTGTATTTTGTGCGATAATGATACAAATAATACGTTTTTGTAGGTAATTCTCCAACCCTAAACAACAATGGACGATAGAGAAGAAAAAACGGATGAAATTAAATGATTACAAATCTTGTTTAGGGGCCACCAGTTGTAATCGAAGCTGCTAAATGACAACTCAGGTATGACAATGCAATTGCTGGTCCACATGTTGCTGAAGCAATCCGGGCGGAGTCTTCTCACAGAAAATCCGAACTGTAGGCCGTGTGATGGCGTATGTTGAGGATATACCAATATAAATTATTTGTTTTAATTTTTAATTAATCCCCGAACCAGAATAACAACTGTTCAATCCTTCATAAATTTTATCAAAAAAATAATAATTTTTATACTGTAGTATTATCGTTACGTTCGATTTTTCTTTGTTTTAATTTCTCAACACCAATAACTAATTTCAAATTTCGATCCGAATCGTTTCGAATCAGAATTCATAAGATGCTTTCTTGTTTTTTTGTATCGTGAATAACAAAAATTGCATTGTCATGCTTGTAAGGTTGGTCACACTGAATATTGAGTTGCTGGCTACATTGTATATATATAGAGAAGTATGGGGAGGGAATACTGAACGTCATGGAATGAATAAAGTTATGTAAAAGTCAACTGGACCCTTAGTACCAAGATATAGGGATTGGCAAATGTAAAAAATATATCGATATATATCGTATCGATATTTACAAGCAATATCGATACATGCAGAGTAAAAAATATCGATATTTCGATATATCGATATTTTCATCTCAAAACGCGATTACTTGAAAAATTGTCAAAATATTCGAACGTGAAAAAAATTAACACATATTTGGCAGTTTTATGAGTTTTATTTATTATTAAAATACGTATTTAAATATTATTAGTAAAATAAAAATAGTTATTAGTAATAAAAATAGTCATCAGAAGCACTCGTTCCTTGATATGTTCCCCGGTTAATCTGCTTCTATTATCGGGTACAGCCAAATTTACAGCCGAAGCAAGTCTTTCGGACGATACTGAGGAGCCTTGACAGATTAAATATTTCAACGCAATTTCAGATAGAACCGGCGTAAAATGGCGACAATTCACCCAAAACTCTATAGGGTCAGATTTTCTATCTAGAAGTGGTTGGTCCAGATACTGCTTCAATTCATTAGGGACACAACCGGAGCTTGGTATTTCTGCTCTATTTGTGCTGAGGTTAATCAACGTCTCGTGCCGAGCCCAAATTGATGACGCACTAGTTTCGAGTGCTGCTTGAACTGGTCGTGGATCTGGAGAACGCTGGCCTCTGCGTCTATGTTCCGACCAAATGTCGTTGCTAATTTTTGATATTGAATTTGACACGGCTCTTGAAGACGTAAAATGGATTCGTTTAAAACGGGGGTCCAATATCGTTGCGGCTGAGAGATAGGTATTTGTTTCTAAGGGAGTTAGTTTTTGGTCCATTTTTTTTAGTAAAGCCTCTCTCACAGTTTCTCCTAGAGAGGTTGATGGGGTTGATTGATGTATTGCTTGACGCAATAAATTTGAGACCGGAATCGTCAGACTTGAAGTTACATAATATGCCCCACTTATCTCAACAGTAGCTTCTTTGAAAGGACCAAGAAGTGTAATAAGATCTCGTATTATATTAAGTTGCGAAGTTGCAACCATATCAGGTGTGTTATATCAGCCAAACCATATTGGTTTGGCTCTTTGTGGCTAAAATTTTAGCTACAAGTGCAGATAGCGAAACAAATCGTACCAACATATCTAAGCACGAGTTCCATCGAGTGCTGACTGCTTGTATTAATGTCAACACTTCACCTTCTTTTTTTCCTGATATATCACTTGTGAAAGATACGAAATTTGCTTCGTCTAATCTTTTTATAAGAACCGATTTCGTAGTATTATATCGGTTCTCGACCAAGCGAGTCACCTGAAATTAAGAACATGGCAGTTATCAAACTATAATTTAAATTAGAATGTATGATAAAATGTGCTGAAATACCTTTTTTCTGGACGGCAGCTTATAAAGGGGACTAATTGTGCGAACAAATTTTTTTAGACCACTTTTTTCGACACATGATAGTGGCAAATTGTCCTCACATACCATGTAAATTAGAGCTTGAGTAATTTCGATGTGTCTTTGCCCACCTTCTAAAATATATGAGTTGTAAATAATACAATTAATATTTACTTATTCAAAAAAAAAACAATAATATAAATTGAATAATGTATAAATATCAATATTTTCGTAAATTGATTCGGAAATACTACTAAATGTTATGAATCATTTCTAAATTTATGACAAAATAAGTATTCATAATAGCTACATATTTAAAAAGCTAGATAGAACTAGCTTACCTTCAAAGCTTGAACCTCTTTCTAAACAACTTATAAGCGTAGATTGTTTCCTCTTTTTTGATTCTTGAATAGAGGACTGAGCACAGTTGAGGAATCCTCTGATACTTTTTGCGTTAGATGGTCATTTTGGTCACTTATCAAAGTAGGCTAGAAATAAGAAAATAGTTTTAAAAATTAATAAATAAATGATAAATTAACTGAAAGAACAGTATTTTTCTACTCAGAATATTTCTTTTGATAATCAAAAAACTTGGTGTTGTGTTACTCAGAAAATGTGGTATTTTGATAATCACAATAAGTTTACTGATTATCAAAAATAATCGATTATATCGTTAATAATTGATAAAAAAATAAATCAGTGGATGTATAGGTTTTAGGTTATGAATTTTACTTTGATAATCACAATACGTGGTGTTTTGATAATCAAAATACTTGATACTTTGATAATCACAAAACTTATTTTGATGATAAGAATACTCATTTTATAATACTTTGCCGGAATCCTCCGTTTTTGATTTCTGCATTTTTTGTAATTGTAAATGAGCATTGTAATGCTTTGTTTTCAGGTGTGCAGCTAAATTAGTAGTATTGCCGCACGTCTTGTACGTTTTACCGCACAAATTGCATGAAGGTAGATTGTTTTCTTTTTTTGTAAAAAACTTCCACACAGCAGACATTGTTAGATATAAAAATAACACAAAATAAAAACATAAACATACAACGAGCCACACCACGTGATGCCACTATTTTCGGCCATCAAACTGTACTGTACACACACTAGTTAACATGCTAACCAAAGAGTATAAGGTATAAGATCTTATACTCTTTGATGCTAACAACACACTATCCAAGGCATTTCTTTTGGTTGTGTTCACAAACTACAGAGGGATACTACGCATATACATACGTTCAGAACGAATCAATTTGAAGACAGAGGCAGCACTTATACCAAAACTCGCGCGCTTTAGTTTAAATTTGAATATTACAATGAACAAAAGCGTAATAATTACAACTTCAATGAAACTGAAATACAAATGTCAAAAAAATAACCTAAAATGTATAAAAAAATAACAAAAAAGGTACTATTTACTTATAACTCCATCTAAATAGCTGGTACTAATAATTAAGCATTAAGATAACGTGGTATCTAGAGCACGGTAGTGCGTAAAGCCGAGTTTTAAGGGGCACATTGGACTTCTCACTACAGTGCTATTACTACACCTTAATTTAGACTCATTTTTTAGGTGCTGTATCTTTTGAACGAAAAGAGCTACAGTGTTGATATTTCGAATATAGATACTTTACGGAATTATAGAATTATAAGAAACAATTTTTTCAATCAACGTTAACGAATTAACTGTTAAAAAGTTATTTCACTTCAAAAACGCAAAATTCGCGGGAATGCCCAAAATTCTTGGTAACTAATAGATCTATATTCTACGATACTTTCAGATATGCTGTAAAATTGATGTTTGGCATAACAGGAAGCTGTAGTACCCAAACCGACGGGAAAATTGCGAAAACTGGATATTTGTATCGGAAAAGCGGAAAATTTAACATTTTTTTGTTTTAATTAAACACAAGACTGTATCATTAGTAAACATCCATGTAGAAAACATAAAAAGAACAATATGATATATACCTATTAATTTCTTTACCATATAGAAATAGTCATAGCAATTTGAATACAGCAGTTTGCGTTTATTTTTTTTTATACGCTTTTTATTGTAATTTTGTAAACATGAATTTATATTCTCATTTTATTTTAGCTTTTTTATTATATTTTGCATTGATCAATTATAATTTATTACTAGCATTACCCGTTGCAGCTTCGCCTCAAAAAATTTTTTAAAGCCCTTATAACCAAGCCCTTATGCTAGAATGATGCGGTTTTTTGTATTGGACGTGAAATTGCTTCAAACTGACGAGAAAAATCGGTAAACTTCAATTTTTTCAGTGGAACCCCCCGGAAAATTGGAAAAACATCCTCCAAAATTACGTTTTTCTGTTCTATAAATGCTGTAAGATGGAATTTTCACTAATCGACCCGAAATAACGTCAAATTAACAGAATATTTTGAAAAATTTCATTACCCTAAAACTGACCTTTTCACTTCTATTCATGATAGAAAGATCGGCTTTTTTCCATTCGATGTGGAACAGTTTCAAAATAACAGAATTATTTGAAGGAAGAAAATTTTTCCATCACAACCCTTCGAACTTGGTAAAAACACCCCCAAAACCAACCTTTTTGTTCTATACATGCAACAAGATGCAGTTTTTTGCAATAGACGCTTGATAGCTACAAATTAGGAAGTTATTTCGAAAAACTTAATATTTTTTATTGCAACCTCCCGAAAAATCGAAAAAACACCCCCCAAAATTACGTTTTTCAGTTCTATATATGCTGAAATGATGGAATTTTCACCAATCGACCCGAAATAAAGTCAAGTTAACAGAACACTTTGAAAAACTTCATTACCTACACCGCATTCCACCCCTCCCCCCCAATTAATTGAAGTAAAATTGCCATTTCACTTCTTTATAAAGTCAAATTAACAGATTACTTTGAAAAATGTCATTACCTATATCGCAAACCTCCGTAAATGGGAAATACACCCCTTAAACTGCCTTAAGGCATTTTGATCAGACTAAAAATATGACCGCTAGAGAGTGATTTATCTATTCGCTAAGTTGACGCAGCTCCTGGGTAACGAATTTTTTTTGTGACGTGGAGCCAACGGGTCAAGTGATTTCTTCGAATCCGAGCTGCCAATCGCCGTATTATCTTTGCTATATATATCAAAACTATTGCATGCTGCGCTGCACGTTGTTGTGGAATATGATTGTCCAAAGACTGTTACGTTGATAATCAATTATCTGTAATAAACGATTAGTTTAGAAGTCATAATCGAAACAAATCAAGTAACATCTTATATATACTAAATTTTATATAGTTATTTTAATAAAAAATATATCACTCTTATTTCACATTAATTTATGGCGTTTTAATAAAAGGCCTATGATCGATGAATATTATTATCAATAATCCAATGTATAAAATTTATGCTTTCTTTTCAGTTTTCTTTGGCAATAACACTGCTTGAATATTTGGTAATATACCACCTTAAGCAATTGTTACACCAGATAATAATTTATTTAATTCTTCATCATTATGAATTGCTAATTGAAAATAAACTTGTTTATTTGTTTATTTTTAAACAACTTGTTTATTTTAAAATAGTTACATTGTAACAATACAATGAAAGAATCAATGTTTTCTATTTGGAGTATTAAGACATACTGATTTATCAAAAGAATGAAAGAATGAAAATTATTTATTAATATCGTCGTTTTTCGAAGTTATAATACAAAACGTCTTAGAATCTATAGTACCTAGCCTAAGCTTTACCTATAATACATCATCTTATTAAATAAATACATCGAAATCTATAAACATTTTACATCGTTTCTTAAATGGACAAGTCTTATAAAAAAACCATTGATATCTAAAATTAACCTAAGTTGGACGGATAAGCCGTCCCTAAAACTAGACCTTAAAGAAAATATTTACAATTTAGATTACACCGAATCAGTTGTAATCGACATCATGTAGCATGCGGTATCGTTTCCTGAAAAGCAACGTACGCGGGTCAAATTGGCCCAGTTCATTGATTTCCTGGAAAGGATTTTTGCGGGATGATTGGAAATAGGATTTCGAAATGGTTTGGATGATGATTTTGATTGTGGGGTGCCCAGTTTCTCTGTGGAGTGCTTCAGCCGGGTATCGTAGGGGGACTTTCAAAATCGTCCGAAGGCAACGATTTTGAAATTTTTGCATTTTCGCAAGCTGCGAAGGTGCAACGTTCGACCAGATTGGTGCAGCGTACGTGAGTACGGGCCGGACACATGACTTGGAAAGTCGATGTTTCAGACGTTCGTCCAACCTACTCCTAGCGTTGAGTAGTGGGTATAACCCAGCAAAGGATGCGTTTCCAAGGGCAAGGCGTTTTTTAACGTTCCGCGTCCAATTAACTGCCTTTGAAGGGTTACTCCCAGGTATTCAACACTTTGAGTCTGTTGGATTTCAGTGTTAAACATCTTCAATTCAAGTGGGTAAGAAGAAAATTTATTCTTCTTTGTGAACAAGACGGACTGAGTCTTCGTAGGATTAATTTTGATTTTCCACTTCTTGAAATGGCTTTCAAGCGTGGATAGGCGGGATTGGAGGCAGCTCGAGATAAGTTTCGGCTGCCAGGAAGTACAGTAGATTGCTGTGTCGTCAGCGAAGAGGGCCGTTTCGGTTGCTTGATCCTTCGGGATGTCGTTTATAAAATATAAAAAGAGGCGGCACGGAGCCTTCCAGGTACACCAGCCTTGACACAATATTGGTTCGATGTACTTTGTTGGAGATGAATTCGGGATTTTCAGTTCGATAAGTAGGAAATCAAGAATTTCAGGATGTAGGTAGGTATGTTGAATTTGGAAACTATGTGGATGAGTCCATCATGCCAAACCGTATCGAAAGCCTTTTCGATGTCCAAAAAGACCATGTCTGTGGATTTATTCCAGTTAAATCCAGAAGAAATATGGTCAGTGAGCCGGTGAAGCTGACTCACTATTGAGTGGTTCGATCTGAAACCAAACTGTTGGGGAATTAATTGTCCGTGGATATTTTCATGCGACTGCAGCCGGTTCAAAACTACTTTCTCCATGACCTTACTGAGAGATGGCAGCAAGCTGATGGGTCGGTAACTTGAAGGCAACTTGAGTTGTTTTCCTGGTTTCGGAAGGGCTAGCACTTTGGCAGCCTTCCAAATGTCAGGAAAATAACCAAGTCTCAAGCACGCAGTATAGATATAACTGAGCTGAACAACCGACTTCCGAGGAAGATAACGGAGAACAACATTAGTTATTCCATCGTCACCGGGAGCCTTCCTACACTTAAGTTTCCTTAAAATGTTTGAAACCTCCTGAGGTGACACGCATTCGACATCGATTGGGTTAATGACGGAAGAGCGAATATTTTCCAAAGATTCGGACACCATACGGGCCGTTTCTTCATCGTGATATTCGTCGCCATCGGTTAAGCTGTGCGCCTTAGAAAAGGTATTAGCGAAAAGTTGAGCTTTGTCTGAATCTGGGTGGAGATACCCATTTTCCGACAGTAAAGGGGGCAGTCTATTGGAACGTTTACGCAAACTTCTAGCAATTGTCCAAACACTATTGTCACGAGTGGTCAGAGCCGAAACTTCTCATCCCACATTTCATCTCTGGTGGGCGTGACTTTTTCTCGAATATCAGCTGACATTCGCTTCATGGCGTCATGAAGCTCAGGCAGCCTAACTCTTTGCCAAAATTTACGCAATTTGTTCCGAGTCCGTATGAGTCGTAGTGTGTCATCATCTAATTTAAGTTGAAAGCCGATGGATCGAGTTTTCCTAAGAATAGATTTTTCGGTAGCAGCTACGAGATTCCTCGTCAGTTTACTAACCTCCAAATCTATTTAATCGGTTGTTTTGATCTGCGGAGTGACCAAAGTTTCGGCGTTAAGATACTGTTTGAAAAGTTTCCAATCCGCTTTCTCAAAGCTCAACTGGGTCCGCAAGGTAGCAGCGCCCCTCATTTCACCTAGGGTGAAGGTGATTGGGCGATGATCGCTTTGCATATCCAAGTGAACATCTTGGTCCGACAGAAGGTTGCAATTCTTGAGTATCGTTAAGTCAATGGTCTGAGGAGGGCGGTGGGCAGCATCAGGATAGTAAGTGGGGTCCTCTGGGTACGCAACAATGAAGTTACGTTTGAGGGAATGCGCATAGAGTGCGTTCCCGCTAGCATTGTTAGACATACAGTTCCAAAACATATGGCGAGCATTAAAATCTCCTATGATCACAGCGCGATCATGTGTCCTTAAAATGCAGTCAATATATTTTCCCTGTAAAAGTCTATCGGGGGGATTATATGGAGATGTGACTTTATAATTACCACAATTTGCCGAAATTAGAATTCGATATGACCGTCTACGGGAGGCAAGACAGAGTGTTGGACATCGTGTCGAACGTATAGGGCAACCCCGCCACCATTTCTGGTAGCACGGTCACGGCGATAGGTGTAGTACCCAAGAATTCGAGCTCTCTTGTCCGGCTTTAACCAAGTTTCGCTGATGGCAGCCACTTGGATCTGATGCTGTCGAAGAAATGAGTGAAGCTCGGGAAGTTTGCGATGGTTACTTTGAGAGTTCCATTGAAATCGGATGTTGGATCTAGAAAAGGGATGGGACGCCATTTTCAAAGAGATGAGATGTCATCCTGAAAAACACAAGAAATTTTTCTGAATCTGATTTGCATGATTTCCATGCATTCTCCACTTCGATCCTGAGTTTCAGGAGGGTCATGAAGTCGAAAGTCGATTTAGTTCCTGCATCGGACTCCAATGGGGTTGGAGACGATGGAGGTCTTTCGAGGGCTTCGATTTAGAAGAGGTTATGGGGTGAAATGGGGGTGGTACTCAAAATATCTATTACCTCTTTTTCGGATGCTCTCTTCACTGTCCACGGATTTGCGGTTGGAATTGGGGCCGGGACAAACTTCTTCGATGATGTTGCTGCTGCCGATGATGTACTGCTCTGTGCTGCTGGATTTATCAAATAAGCTTGTGAAGACTTAAATACCTATTTTTATATATATACTAAATGTTTATCCAAACAAAAGAGGCGGTAACCATGTCAACAAATCAGATCAATATATGCTTCATATGTTATTTTAATTACAATTAAAATTTGTTAAATTTTCCGTTTGTAAGAAAGGGCCGAGTTTTCGAGAAAATTTTAATGTAATAGATGCTTCTTAATAAGTGATGATATGGGATAAAGGACCGAGCTATTTACAAAGTAAATAGATCCAGACTTCATATAATAGTTGCTCCTTAAAAAGTTTTGATATGCGAGAAAGGAACGAGCTATTAACAAAGTAAATAGCTCTAGACTTCAAATAATAGTTGTTCCTTAAAAAGTGATGATATCCCATAAAGTTTCGAGCTATTTACAAGGTAAACAGCTCGGTAAACTATTTACTAAAAAAATTAATGAGGGGTAAATTAATTAAGTGTAAGAAAAAATTTGGTTGAAATTTATGTCGTAAGTTTTCCCTTAGTATGTTTTTAAAATTTTATAACGCAAGTTTTAAAATATTTGAAATCATCAGAAAAATTAACTTGCCGCGTTATAAAATTTTAATAAAAACATACTAAGAGAAAACTTATGAAAAAAATTTCATTTTTATTAATAAAAAAAATTAAATATGTAACACTTGTATGTATATTTATATTTATTGTACAGAGTGGATGAAAAGCGACCCAATAAATGATACATGATTAAAAAGAGGAAAAAAAATTCGTTCTAACTAAGCCATAGCCAACTATACTTCCCATTTAAAAAAACACAACTTTAGGTCATATCTCGAAAACGAACCTTTTTTCTCAAACTTTCACGACGCCACTGGATTATACCAAAAAAAGTGCCTGTAAAAATTATTTTTATCTAGCTTTACAAACAACCAAAATATTCATAATTGTTTAAAAGTCGAAAATCGAACTTTTGATTATAACTCGCAAACAAAAGATGCTAGCAAATTTTTGTTGACACCAATGAATTAGTCTCAAAAAAAGAGATCGAGACTGTGCCATCCATTTTGTTCTATCTCTTATAGTTACTGAGTTACCCCATAAAACCATCGAAATTGGCCCACTCTGTATAGAATTTTGTACCACAATGTAAGGTTATTCAATTACGAAAAAAATTGCGAAAACTGACAATTTGTATACGAAAAATGAAACATTTTAATTATTTTAAGACTGTATCATCACTAAATTACTATTTACAAAGTAAATAGCTCGGTAAACTATTTCAAATAAAAACATTTTTTACAAAAAAACCTACCCCAAAAAAAAACATATTTAAAAAAAAAATGCATGTATAATGATGAATTTCGTTTACATTTAGGGTGGGTTCATTATCAATAATTGGCCATTCACAGTTCTTTTATCAAATGTAGGTTGATTAATTCACAAATTATTTTCTATAAATACCGCAGTTAAATAATGTCTTTTGATATTTTGGTTACTTAAAAATAATCTTACTTTTAAAAAAAAAAAATTACGTTTGAATAAGGTTAATTCCGTAACGGAGTGTTCGTATTCGAAAAAATAAGCAAAAATATTCCTTAGGAATTTCCAATTATCCCCAGAACTTAAATCTTAAGCTTCATCAACTTAGTCCATAGAACGTATGTATCACATCTGAGTATACAATTTAGAAAACAACAGTATTTGTTGTAATCGAGATATCATGTTGCATGCGGAATTGTAATATTATTTCTTGATCATGTTTTAAGTCATAAACCTTTCAAAAAGCGTGCACAGCTAGTTGACGTTATATAACGCGAAGCGGTCTCCATTGTATATGTGAATCTAACAAGAGTAAAGTATCGCGAAGCGTAAAGAAACGCAAAGCATACGTGAAGAGTAACAAAACGTATAGCGTTTTGTGCGAAGTCTTCGGCTTCGTATATTTAAGCCTTCCAAAAAGGATTGATATCCGACCAAAAACATAAATGTAAGAAAGGGCCGAGTTTTCGGGAAAATCCTTAATATCGAAAAAATTGTACGAGGCTGTTGGACGTCTTAAAGACGTTAAAAAGTTAACAACGGGTTGTTGGTCGAGACTTTCGGCGACAAAGTTATAAATGAAAAGCTTGTCTGAAGATGTCTGAAGATGTTAGGCGATCATGAGGTGGAGGTGTCGCCCCATGGAACTTTAAACATTTCCCAGGTGGTGATCTTTTGCAGAGACCTCATGATTTGCTTCATTGAAGACATAGTCGAGAATTTGTCCAACCAGGGAGTAATTGAGGCCCGAAGGATTAAGTGGAGGCAGGATGGTGAGTTGAAAGACTCACCTCTCCTCCAACTTACCTTCAGCAAAATTGATTTGCCAGCAACCATCGACGCTGGCATTCACAAGAAAATCCCCGTTCGTCCGTACATTCCAGCACCGATGCGATGCTATCGGTGTCAAAGATACGGGCACACGGCAGGTAGATGTGAAAGACCTCAAATTTGTGTCTGTGGGGAGCCATTGCACGAAGGAAGACCGTGCAATGAGCGTATAACATGCGTAAACTGTGGGGGTAGTCACTCGACAAAGTCGAAGAACTGCCCCAAACACAAAGAGGAGATGGCTATCCAAAAAGTGAGAGTTCTGGATAAGCTCACATATCCTGAGGCACGCAGGAGGGTAATGGGCTCCGGCCCTCGCCCCTAGCCTGCCGTCTCCTATGCCCACGTCACAGCTACTCCCGCCCCTTCAGCTGACGCTTCAACGCTCGCACAAGAGTTCGCTCCGCTGATGATGATAATCATCAGTGAGTTTTTAAATAAAAAAAATGTAGGCCAAGCGTCAGCAAGGCCAGATAAAGTGATTAAATTACGCCTATTCAGGTTCCTCCAAAAAAAAAAACACGAAACGTAAGAGAGAGACCCTAAAGAATGACGTGAGAGTTTCGGAGGTGGCAACCAATAAGTCCACCTCAGAAGAAAAAAGGATGGAGGTGGATCGTGAAAAGACTCCACCTCCATCTTGTTGAGTTGTATAATCAACAAACTATATTATAATATTTAATTAAATTATTTATAACAATGTAATTTAATTACGCGCTAATTTTTGTATTAGTCATTTAAGCATAGGTAATAAAGCAGTTACCTATTGTATGGTATTTGGGCGCGATTTGTTAGATTATACAACTCAGCATAATAAACTGGTTTCACCCTGAATGTCATTACGACACGTTAGGGAGATGTTTTTTCAAAAAAAAAAATACGGTGGAGCAACAAAAAACATCCATTACAATTATATATTTCTTTGCGGAAACATCTACAAAAATTTATTTAAAAAAAATATATATTATCAAATTTATTTTGTACAAATTTGTTTTTTTTTTGTTTTACTACGTTTTGGCGACTAATTAAAATAATAAAATTTACACATAAAAAAGGGTATTTCGTGTTTTATTAATTTGGTATTACCTGATCCATTGGGATATACTACCGATAATTGGGAACGCCGGTACATTTAATTGGAGCATCGTGGTGGACAATTCAGAACCATCGTCAAACGAATTTATACAATTTCGTCGGGACTGCTGGATTTATGGGAAGTATTGTACATTCAAGACCATAGATCGATGACCACAGACATCCGAATACAAATTGTTTTTCGTTAGCGTAATCTACATCAACCAGACAAAGAAAGTTTGGTAAACTTGTACATGTAAGTTAAATAAATTTGATTTACTTACTCAGAGTAGTGTTTCTTTTAAACTTTGAGAAATTATCGTTGAATATCATACGTTATAATCATACCCTACTCGTTGAAATCTCATCATGTGAAAAGGTGAGGTTATATGTTTCATGTCTGAGGATCAAAATGAATATCGATTAAATATATTCTGCAATTCGTTATTCGGGGTAAATCAATTTATATATACTCACAAACATTTAAAGTATAACTTTGACTTTATTTGAATTGTAAAAATGTAATATTCTGTAAACCATTTGAATTCCAGCTGACATAATATAATTAAACATAAAATAGGATATAACCTCATTTTTTCACGATTATTTGTTTGTTCAATCAGCTGACTACCCGCCTATTTTGAAAAATCATTTTGATATTCCTTGCTTTAGTGAAACAAGCTGTAGGAGAGTCTCCTCGTATCTACGTAACATATTATAAAATTTACATGGACCCAAATTGTATTTATAACACATTTTCCGCACATCACATCTTTATAACCATAAATACAATTAATCATACAACTTACCTGTCCATAATGAGACAAATAAGAGACATAAGAGACAAAAGAATGTGGCCGAAGCGGAAACCCAGAAAGTGATCCCCCAACTTCCTGGGGCAACCCATCCTAGCTAATAGAAATGGTAAATATATTACAGTGGAATTGCAATGGTATTAAATATGGTACTAAACATGCTTCTGGCATAGCATACACCTATGTGTGTATGTATACAAGAGACACATCTTAGACCGGCGGAGACATATACCCTGAAGGGTTATACCATCCACCGGCGAGATGTTCTGCCATATGTTCGAGCAAGGGGAGGTGTCGCAATATTAATAAGGCAGGGCCTATGTTACCAGGCCCTTTGTCTTGACACCCCCCTACAAGCTATAGCTGTTAGAATATACGGAACGCTCGAACTCACAGTATGCACAATCTATCTGCCGGACGGTGATTTTAACGCTCACAGTCAATTGTGGGGCTGTGAGCATAGAGACGCAAGTGGGAAACTCATCGAAAGTTTTTTGGATGAGTCAAACACGTTTCTTTTAAATACCAGTGAGAAAACACGATTAAACGCCGGAACTGGTGAGATGTCAGCAATTGATGTGACACTATGCTCATCGGCTCTGGCTCATCGACTGTGTGCAAAATAACCTCCAAAGTCATTGAAACAGCTACACACGCTATAAGTAAGTCTTCCGGCATTCCACCTAAGAGAAAAGTTCCCTGGTGGAATGATGTCGTGAGAGTAGCGGTTGCAGAGAAAAAGAGGGCGTTTAACAATCTGAAAAAACGCCCCACGCAGGAAAATTTGATAGCCTTTAAAAGAAGAAGATCAGAAAAGGCTATCTTGGGAGCAATATGTTTCGGCCATTAATACCTCCACACCATCTTCGGAGATATGGAGGAGGGTGAAGGCAATTTCGGGGAAATTTTCCTCATCACTGGTGCCTGCCCTCCTCAATTTGGATGGCCGAGTCATATCGCAGCATGCCGGAGTGTTTAGCGGAGCATTTCGAGCGCGTCTGCAGCTCCCAAAATTATGACCCGGATTTCCTGCGGCTCCAGATGCATCACGAGCAACATGATCCTGATTTTTTCTCAGATGAATCCCTCCAGTATAACAACGATTTTACAATGCAAGAACTAGTGGAGGCGCTAAAGGGGTCAAAAGATGCATCACCTGGCCCCGATACAATACATTTTGCCATGATCCAGAATCTGCCTTATTCTGGTAAGTGCGGATTACTGGATCTATACAACAATATTTTTCGGCAGAGCGTTTACCCTCAACAATGGCGGGAAGCTATTATTATCCCGCTGCTCAAAGTGGGTAAAGATTCATCACAACCATCAAGCTACCGTCCAATATCTTTGACTTGCTGCTTCAGCAAGATATTGGAAAAAATGGTGAACAGACGTCTCGTCTGGTGGCTGGAAACTAATCATCTGATAAGTAAAGATCAGACAGGTTTCCGCCAATACCATTCGACGACAGATCAAATTGTTCGCCTGGAGAATGCCATTCACGAAAACTTTCTCCGGGGCTAACACTTTGTGTCAATGTTCTTCGACCTGGAGAAAGCATATGATATGACTTGGAGGTATGGCATTCTCAGGAAGCTTCATGACGGGTCTAAGAGGATCTTTGCCTCAGTTAATTAAAAATTTATGTGTGACCGCAAATTTCATGTCCGAGTGGGTGACACTGACTCTGGGATCCATTCCCAGGAGAATGCTGTTCCCAGGGCTCGACGCTTAGTGTCACCCTTTTTGCTATAGCGGTCAATCACATCGCAGCTTCAGCCCCGATTCGTCAACGTCTGTATGTTGATGACCTTGCAATTCTATGGAGCAATTCTATGGAGCTCCATCAATGGATACAATTGAAACGAGACTCCAGCAGGGCATCAACGAAGTGGTGCATTCTGCAGAAAGTGTTGGTTTTCGGTTCTCCACAATTAAAACTAAAGTGGTCCATTGCGTAGAAAACGCAAGGCACATCCTGATCCGATCCTTTACTTGAAGGGTACCCGCCTTGGATGTGCCGACTCTATTAGGTTTCTGAGACTTGTCTTTGACAAGAAATTGACGTGGCGTCCACACTTCCAATCCCTGGCAGCGAGTTGTCGCAAGGCAATGAATGTGCTTAAGGTATTTGCTGGTATATCGTGGGGTGCAGACCGGGATATGCTACTGCGGCTCTATTAATCGCTGGTTCTGCCCAGGATGGATTATGGCTGTGTAGTATTCTCCTCCGCCCAGATGTCAGCGCTCAAAATCCTAGATCTTATTCACCACGCATTAGACTTGCTACAGGAGCCTTTCGAACGAGTTCCTCTATGAGTCTATGTGTAGAGTCGGGATTGCCTCCATTGAGGTTGAGGCGTGGGCGCCTGTTCCTCAATTATTTCGCAGGGGTATGGGCTAAGCCCAATCATGTCAACTTCCCGGTCACTTCAGAAAATCTTTATTTCTGAGGAGGCTCTATGAGAGACGTGCCACGGTCACCAGACCTCTGGCCGTTCGAACGCAGGAGCTTTCAGAGAGTCTTAATTTCGAATTCGCTCAGGTACTTCCCTATAGTTTTCATGAAGTACCTCCTTGGTTGATCCCAATGGTAAGGTGCCGTTTTGACCTGGCTGGTCTCCGTAAAGAAGAGACCAATTCCCAGTTCTATCGGACATGCTTCCAACAGATTATTAGCGAATACATGCGAACTCTGTGCGTGTATACGGATGGATCTAAAACCGTTTCTGGTGTGGGGAGCGCTATTGCCATTGGCAATAGCTCACACACTTGGACGCTCTCCCCACAGGCATCCGTGTACACTGCTGAATTATATGCAATTTTGCAAGCCCTGTGATATTGTGAAGAGTTTTCGAAACTTCACAATACATTCCTCATTTTTTCCGACTTTCAAGGGACCCTCTGGTGCAAAACATCCAAGCGATACTCTACGTGCTCCAGCACATGTCCATCGTTTTTGTATGGACGCCAGGACACGTGGGTATACATGGGAATGAGGTGGCTGATTCAGACCACCCGGATCTAATTCCCATACGCCCAGAGGACCTGAAAGTGTGCATACGTGTCAAAATTAATGAAAAATGACAGCGTGAGTGGAACAACCTCACGGAAAAGCTCAAACAGGTCAAGCCAAGCATCAATAAGATGCCGGCACCTGTAAATCTGAGCCGTAGAGAGAGTGTGGCCCTTACGCGTTTGCGAATAGGCCACACTCAAATCTCGCATGCATATCTTCTCTGCGGTGAGGATCAGCCAAGGTGCACTGTTTGTTGGACAAACCGTGAGGCATATTGTTGAGGAATGTGTAGTCTTCGAACCGTTACGGCAAAGACTACGGCTTTGAAAAAATGTAGCGCGAGCATTATCATATAATGCGAGCTCCGTGAAGAGGATGATTATATTTTTAAATGAATCTCACCTTCTACGGAGACTCTAGGGTAACAAACATGTCATATTTTCGTCTCTTTTGTATGTTTTTTACGTACAGCCTCGTATGATTTTAACTTCTTTTTAAATGTTTTGTATTTTTAAATTATTTATTGATTTTATCTGTGATATTGTGGGCCCTTTATACCCACAATATCACATTTTATTACACATAGTTTTAAAGTTTTATTGTTTTTACTGCAATAGTGTGGGCTCTTTACACCCACACTATTTCACGTTGTTATATTTTTTAGTTTTTAAAACTTTTTATTGTTATCTAGTTTTTTAGTTTAAATTTTTTTTTTACTGTTATCTAGTTTTTTAAGTATTTTTATTTGTTGTTGTTGTTGTTTATATTTTGTTGTTATTTTTTTTATATATTTTATTTTTGGTTATTTTTTGAAATTTCCATTACTCGTTTTAGTAAATTAGAATTTTGAATAAATGGTAATCCGATTACACTGGGTGCTTCATGATCGACAATTTGAAATGTTTCTTTTTTCATTATCTTTTTTATTTTGCACAACAATAACTTCAACTTTACTACCTTTAATTCATTTGACTAGGTAGTGTTGTGATATTTTGTGATTTGTTATGTTTTGTTTTTGTTATTTTTTAACCTGCAAGGGGGTGTTAATGAGCAAGTTCTCGAAGCCCCAAAAAGGGGGGTGGGTTTTAGTGGGCAGTCTGGCTGGCCAGGAGTCCCACACTCTGTGCGTCAATGCATTTCCCTCCTCCCTGCCGCAAAAAAAAAAAAAATAAGTAAATAAATAAACGTGTGTTAAATAAACTATAAAAAAATAAATAATAATAAAATAACATGGCGGAAGAATTGGCGGCAGTAAAATTACCTTCACGAATGTGTATGCAAGGTGATTTAAGTGTAAACTTCAAAAAATGGAAACTAAGATTTACAATATATATGAGAGCCTCATGTTTGGAGAAAAAGAAAAGTGGTGAGCAAAAAGTTGCAATTCTTTTACATACAATTGGTGAACCAGCACAAGAGGTTTATGAAACGTTGGAGGTGGAGAACGAAAATAAAAATGATTGGGAAAACATTTTGTGCCACAATCAAATGAAACAGTAAATAGACATATTTTTAATATTAGACAACAAAAAATAGGTGAACCGACAGATTCATTTATAACGGATCTAAAATTGTTCGCACAAAATTGCAATTTTGAAAATTTAAAAGGCAGTTTAATATGAGATAGAATTGTATGTGGAATAATAGACAACAAATTGAGAGATCGAAAATAAATTAACATTAACTCAATGCATACAAATATGCAAAGCTTCGGAAATTGCAGAAGCACAAAATAAACAAATTAAAGACGAAGTGAAAGTAAATGAAATGCAACAAAATAATAGTCTCAAAAAGTCAACAGGTAGTAAAATAAAATATAAAAATACTAAGTCAAATTACTAATCAAATAATCATAATGAATCATCAATAAAAGCTGCACTAGGTGTGGAAAAAATCATGAAATTAATAAATGTCCAGCGTACAAACAACAATGTAAATCATGTTTGTCATATAATCATTTTGCTGCAATGTGTCAAAATAAAACGAGAAAACAAGTACATACAATTGAGGAAGACGAAGACGAAGAATTTTTTATATCAACTGTGTCCAAGAACGAAATAAATAAATGAAAAAGAATGGATTCAGACAGTGGACATAAATGGTCAAATGGGGAATTGTAAAGTGGATACAGGTGCCGAAGTAAATGTAATTGGTAAAAATTCGGCTCAAAAATTGAAAATTAAAATGAAATCTTCAAAAATAAAATTAAGAAATTATAATGGTAGTAAAGTTGAAGTGATTGGGCAAGCAAGTTTGTTGTGCAAAATAAAAAAGATAATGAAAAAAGAAGCATTTCAAATTGTCGATCATGAAGCACCCAGTGTAATCGGATTACCATTTATTCAAAATTTTAATTTACTAAAACGAGTAATGGAAATTTCAACACGAAAAAAAGACAATTTAAAGGAGTTATTGGAAGAAAATAAACAGTTATTTTCGGATATTGGTAGTCTTAAAGGATACAAATATAAAATTAAAAAAAGACTGTGTGCCAGTAGCAGAGGCTCCAAGAAAAATTCCAATAGGTATTGAACAGCAAGTAAAACAAGAGTTAGACAAAATGGAGCAGTTAGGTATAACTAAAAAAGTACAACAGCCAACAGAGTAGGTTAGCCAAATGGTAGTAGTTAAAAAACCAAATAATCAAATTCAAATTTGTTTGGACCCACAGAAATTAAATAAGGCAATAATAAGGGAAAGATACCAGTTACCAAATTTAGAAGAAATAACAGCAAGAATGGCAGGAGCAATAGTGTTTTCTATTTTAGATGCAAATAAAGGATTTTATCACATAGAACTGGAGAAAGAAAGTCAACTACTTATAACTTTCCATGCAGGAAAATATGGCAGATATTGTTATTTAGTACTTCCTTTTGGAATCTGCTCAGCTCAAGATGTATTCCAATATAATTTTCAAGATGTTTTTAAAGGTCTGAAAGGAGTAACGATTTTCATTGATGACATACTAGTGTTTGGTAAAGACAAGGCAGAACATAGGGTAAGATTGAATAACGTTTTAAAACGGGCTGAAGAATTTAATATTAGGTTTAACAAAGACAAATGTAAATTTGAATTAAATGAAGTAAAATATTTAGGTCATATTTTTAGCGACCTTGGTTTAAAGGTAGACCCAGAAAAAATTAATGCTATTTTAGAAATTAAGGAACCGAAATCAAAGAAAGAGTTAGAAACAATATTAGGAATAGTAACGTATGTAAGTAAATTTTTACCAAATGTTTCTACAGTTACTGATCCATTAAGACAATTGTTAAAAAAAGAAAGTGAATTCGTTTTAATAAATCACATAAGGTCGCATTTGCAAAATTAAAAAAATTATTAACTGAAGTTCCGGTGTTACAGTATTTTGATGTTAATAAAGAAATCACATTGTCTGTTGATTGTAGTAGCTACGGGGCCTGCCGGTAGCCTAGGCTTCAAAAGCATTAACTAATAGTAAAAAAACTTGGGCACAAATAGAAAAAGAACTCTTTGCGATTGTATTAGGATGTGAGAGATTTCATCATTATATTTATGGTAGAACTATGAAAGTAGAAAGTGATCGCCAGTCCTTAGAATACATTTTCAAAAAATCAGTAAACGAAATACCACTTAGGTTACAAAAATTACGTTTAAGGTTTCAAATATATGATATTAGAGTTCAATATAAAAGGGGCAAGAAATTGTTAATAGCTGATGCTCTATCGCGTTTTCTAAATGATAACATAAATAACTTAGAAGGTGAGTTAACATGTTAATATGATTACAGACAATTTACCCATTTCAAATGATAAATTTAAATTATGTCAAAATGAAACAGAAAAAGATTTAGAATTAAACAAAATTATATATAGAAGATAAATTAAAATTTTATTATTCAATTAAAGATGAACTTTTTTATGCAAATAAATTATTATTTAAAAATCAATCGGTAGTAGTACCAAAATCATTAAGAAAAGAAATGCTTAATTTAGTACACTATAATCATTCGGGAGCAGAAAAATGTAAAATTAAAGCTAGAAAAGTTTTATTTTGGCCTTATATATCTAAACAAATTGATGATTTAATACAAAATTGTGATACATGCTGTACATTTTCAAAAACTCATCAGCAAGAAAGTTTAATGCTGAGAGAAATACCAGAAGGTCCATGGCAAGTTTTAGGAGTAGACATTTTTTATTTTAAACAAAAACCATATGTTTTAATTGTTAATTATTTTAATAAACACATTGAGATAAAAGAATTACAAAATGAGACAACAGAAAATTTGATAGGCATACTGAAATGTAATTTTGTGAGATATGGCATACCTTATAAATTGTTCAGTGACAATGGACCTCAATTTAATAATTATAAATTTATGGAATTTGTTAAGAGCTATGGATTTGTTCATACCACTAGTAGTCCATTATGTCCAAAATCTAATGGAATGGTGGAAAGACATATACAAACATTTAAAGAAATGTGAAGATAGTGGGAGAAATCCCAATCTTGCATTAATGGAGTATCGCAACACTCCAATAGGTGGTGGAATTAACAAATCGCCTTGTGAATTATTATTTGGTCGAAATATCAATGCTCTATTTCCAACAAATGAAACGTTTAGCCAAGTGTATATAAAGAAAAAAATGATCTTGAGAAAAAGCAATTAAAATATAAGCAACAATTTGATAAGAAACATAAATATAAACCACTAAAATTTAAAGTAAATGAAGTTGTTTATGTAAAAAATATGAGTGATGGTTCGAAAACTTTAGCTAAAATTTTACGGAAAGCAAATAGGCCTAGAAGTTTTATTTTGGAAATGAGCAATGGTAAAATAGTTAGTAGAAACAGGCATCATTTATATAAAGCTCCAAAAAATATTGTATTTAATTCTAAGTTTAAAATAAATCAAAAAGAAAATAAATCTAAGCCTGTAGAAATGAAAACAAATGATCCAACTATAGTGGACAAAAATAGTTTAACAAACAGAACCATATTGGGGAGAAAAATCAATAAACCAGAATATTTGAAAGAATTTGTTGAATCTTAAGGACGTTCCCAAAGAGCAGTCGTGTTTAACTTAAAAAAATTCCATTATGTAAACTACAATAGATCAAATGAAATATAGTACACATATATATTGAAGTACAGTGTTATATTTTGCATGCGCAGAAATTCAAAAATACGTTCAGTGCGTCGTTTCTCCGATAGGTTAGCTGTAGATTTTTGTAAATAAAAAATTAATTTTTATAATAAATCAAATATTCTGTTTTATTGATTAATACTAAAAGCATTAAGTTAACGTAATAAATAATAGATAATTATCAATTTTGAAGTATAATTTGTAATATAATTTAAAATGTATTATTATTTTTTACCGACTAGTAATTTCTTATGAAATTTTTTATTTTTTTTGTTTTGAACACTTTAGATTTGGTGAATTTTGATTTTTCTAAATCTAAGACTTTTGCGATAATGTATTTATTTTTGGTTATTCGCGGTTTGTTATCATCTAATTTTGCCCTAAATAATTTAAAATAGCATTTTCACCTTCTTCATTATATTTTTTTTTTATTATCATATGAAACATCATTTAAAGCTAGTTTTTTGCATATGTTAATTGAATTGTTCTACTTTTATCAGACTTAGATAATTCTTGCAAATAATAATCACAAGTTTTGTACGAATTTAATAAATTTTTTTGTAAATTCAAATTGTTTATAAAATTTTCTAGTATTGCGACATCGTGAAACGCTGATTATGGTCACTAGGGTCTAGGAAATCTATACTTAAAGTTTCTAATTTAAATTGGCCTGGACCGCTTCTATCAACTAAAACGGTTCGGAATAAAGACAACGTATCCACAAACCCTGAAATCAAATATAAAATTCCGGGTACTTTAGCATTCGCTATAGCTCGTAAAAGTCGTGGAACATCAAATCGGGCATTATGAGCTACTAGCAAACAATTTTTTTGCCCATTAGATAATTTATATAAAAATTGTTCGAAAGATTCCAAAGCATTCAAAATTTTGTAAGTTTCAACTTTTTTTATCTTTATAGAACAAGTCTCCATATTTTTGGTAAAGTTGAGTCACAGCGCTGACTGACGGTGAAATTTTGGTCTTAGTATGTACGTAGACATTGAATATTTTACAATCACAGATAGCTGCCATTTGTAAAATGTGTGCATTTGCAGCAAACCCGGTGGTTTCGATATCAAAATATACTACTTTTATCTTATCTGGTAGTATATTATTATTATTATCATAGTTTTTAGATATGTAATTAATTAATCCGCTCATTTTACAATTACTTTGATAAGTAATACCTTCATGTTTTTCGGTTCTTTTCCTTCATAGTTCTCTTTTTTGTTCAGTCTCAGATTCTTAGCTTTAGACTGACTAAGAATTGCTCGCTTCATACGTTTAGAAAAAAATGTTTGGGGTGGACCACCCCTATAACTTAGGGGTATGAAAAATAGATTATGATTGATTCTCAGGCCTACCGAATATACATATAAAATTTCATAAACGTAGATCAAGCCGTTTCGGAGGAGTATGGCAACTAACATTGTGACACAAGAATTTTAAGTACAATATTACAAACTTACCTAGGACTACGGTTGAGTTGATATCAGAAACTTTATTATTAACCAGCCCAGTGTTAACTAAATTACATTTAGTACAAGTTTCAAATATTATTATGAAGTAAATATGAAGTACTTCTCTCTTAAAATCTTTTAACTATTCCATGTCTAAAAGACTTTTGCAGCTGGTACATTTGAGGTTCTTTGCTAATTCCTCCAATGTAACTATACAGTTTTAATTGGGAATTTCAGAATTTGTTTCATTGAGTGTAGTTTAAATTTTTTTTGCCTCAGACATACGCGCAAGAGCTTTAGCTATTTTAACACTGTTTTTTTTACGAATCTACCATTCTACAAACGGGAATCCATTATTATTTTATTTGCACTATCCAATATAAAAAAATAACCTTCAAAAATTATACAGCATGTCAACAGTATAAAAATAATCTAAGTTAGAATGACATGTTGCCGGATCGGAGAAACGACGCAATGAACGTATTTTTGAATTTCTACGTATGCAAGCAGCGGCAAAATATAACACTGTTTGATCTATTGTAGTTTACATAATGGAATTTTTTTTTAATTTGAGCATTTAAACAATATTTAAAAATAACTAATACTTGCTTTTGTTATTTTTGTAGAAATATATTTGTTATATATTTGTTGGTAAACGCAAAGCGTTAACCAACGCGAAATGTAAGCTAAAGCGAATGTCAGCTAACGCGAAGCGTTGGTCAATGAGAAGCTTTAGTGATTCAAAGCAAATTGACCGTGATTCAACGCGAAGCGTGATTTCACGCGAATCGTTAATACTTAAAGTAAGCGTGAAAAGTTAGTCAAATCGTAGCGATCAAATCGTCAGTCGATACAAAGCACTAGCTAACGATAGGAAGTTAACGCTGAGCGTAAGCAAGTTAACGCGAAGTGCTAGTAAATCAATGCATAGCTTTTTTGCGTTTACCAACGCGAAACGTAAGCTAAAGCAAACCGTAAGTCAGCCAACGAGAAGCGTTGGTTAATGAGAAGCGTTAGTTATTCAAAGCGAAGCGTCGGTGATTCGCGAAGCGTGATTTCATGCGAATTGTTAATCAACGCAAAGCATAAACCAACGCGAACCGTAAGATTAAGCGAGCCGTAAGTCAGCCAACTTGAAGCGTTGGTCAATGAGAAGCGCTAGGTCAACGCAAAGTGTTAGTTAATCAACGCAAAGCGTTTACACACGCGAAACGTAAGCTATAACAGACCGTAAGTCAGCCAACGCGAAGCGTTGGTTAATGAGAAGCGTTAGTTATTCAAAGCGGTGCGTCGGTGACTTGCGAAGTGTGATTTCACGCGAATAGGTAAACGACGCAAAGCGTTAACCAAGGCGAACCGTAAGCTTAAGCGAGCCGTAAGTCCGCCAACGCGAACCGTTGGTCAATGGGAAGAGTTAGTCAATAGGAAGTGTTTGGTCAACCCGAAGCGTTAGTAAATCAGCACGAAGCGTTAATAAACGCAAATCGTTTACCAACGCGAAACGTATGCTAAAGTGAACCATAAGTCACCTAACGCGAAGCGTTGGTTAGTGAGAAGTGTCAGTTATTGAAAGCGATGCGTTGGTGATTCGCGAAGCGTGATTTCACACGAAATGTTAATCAATGCAAAGCGTTAACCACCGCATACCGTAAGGTTAAGCGAGCCGCAAGTCAGCAAATGCGAAGCGTTGGTCAATGAAAAGCGCTAGTCAATAGGAAGTGTTAGGTCAACGCGAATCGATAGTAAATCAACGCGATGCGAAACGACAGCTTAACGACGATTACGAAACGATAGCTAAAGCGAACCGAAAGCGAAGCCAAAGCGAAGCGTCGATTCGTGATTCGTGATTCGCGAAGCGTAATTCACGCGAATCGTAAATCAACGCAAAGCGTTAACCAACGCGAACCGTAAGCTTAAGTGGGCCGTAAGTCAGCCAACGCGAAGCGTTAGTAAATCATGCATAGCCTTGGTAAACGCAAAGCGTTAACCGACGCGACACGCAAGCTAAAGCGAACCGTTAGTCACCCAACGCGAAGCGTTAGTTAATCAAAGCGAAGCGTTAGTGATTCAACGCGAAGCGTGATTTCATGCGTAGTTAACGCGAAGAGAAAGTTAACGCGGAGCGTAAGCAACTCAACGCTAAGCGTTGTTAAACTCAAAGCGTAGCGTAAGCTTAAGCGAACCGTAAGTCAGTAAAAGCGAAACGTTGGTCAATGAGAACGTTAGTGCATGGGAAGCGTTAGGCAACGTTAGTCACCGCGAAGTGGTGATATCTCAACTTGATGGTTTGGCAGCGTTAGTTATTCAACGCGATCGTTTGTTAACGCTAAGCGTTAAAATAAGGCGACGTGAAGCGTTAGTCCATCAACGCGAAGCAATAGCCGATGCTGGGTTAGAAAGTCGCGTAAGTAGCGGTAGTCAATGGGAAGCGTTAGTCAATAGGAAGTGTTAGGTCAACGCGATGTGTTTACCAACGCAAAATGTAAGCTAAAGCGAACCGTAAGTCAGCCAATGCGCAGCGTTGGTTAGTGAGAAGCGTTGGTTATTCAAAGCAAAGCGTCGGTGAATCGCGAAGCGTGATTTCCTGCAAAACATTAAACAACGCAAAGCGTTAACCAACGCGAACCGTAAGCTTAAGTGAGCCGTAAGTCAGCCAACGCGAAGCGCTGGTCAATAGGAAGTGTTAGGTCAACGCGAAACGTAAGCTAAAGCGAACCGTAAGTCAGCCAACCCGAAGCGTTGGCCAATGAGAAGCGTTAGTTATCCAAAGCGAAGCGTCAGTGATTCGCGATGCGTGATTTCCTGCGAATTGTTGATTAACGAAAAAAGTGAACCATCGCAGAAGGTAAGCTAAAGCGAACCGTAAGTCAACCAACGCGAAGCTTTAGTAAATCAACGCATAGCATTGGTAAACGCAAAGCGTTAACCGACGGGACACGCAAGCTAAAGCGAAGCGTTGGTCAATAGGAAGCGTTAGGTCAACGCGAAGCGTTAGTTAATCAAAGTGAAGCGTCAGTGAATCAACGCGAAGCGTGATTTCACGCGTTGTTAACGCGAAGAGAAAGTTAACGCAGAGCGTAAGCAACTCAACGCTAAGCGTTGTTAAACTTAAAGCGTAGCGTAAGCTTAAGCGAACCGTAAGTCAGTAAACGCGAAACGTTGGTCAATGCGAAACGTCAGTGCATGGGAAGCGTTAGGCGACGTTAGTCACCGCGAAGTGGTGATATCTCAACTTGAAGCGATGGTTTGGCAGCGTTAGTTATTCAACGTGATCGTTTTTAACGCTAAGCGCTTACAGTACTATTACTACCTGAAATATCAGACCAGATTTGACCTCAAAAGATCTTCCGAACGAAAAGAGCTACAGTGCTAATTTTTCAAATATAAGCTATTTAGAAAATTATAAGAGAATAAGTTTTTGCTTTTCGTTAAGAAATAAGCGGTTAAAAAGTTATTTCGGTACAAAAACCGAAAAATAGCGGGTACGCCCACACTTTTCATTAGACAGGATAAAAACGTAGAGCCTGCACCAGATGTCCTTTAAAGATGATATTTGGCATATAGTTAGGTCTAGTACCCAAGGCAAAGGGAAAATAATGAAATCACGAAATTTATATCGGGAAATGGGAAAAATTTTGCTTTTTTGTTTTGATAAAATTAACATAGGACATATTGCTGCTCTATGGTTAGTAGTAGTAGTAGTAGTAGTAGTAGAATAAGTATATTTTAGCTTCAATATTTTACATAACTTGTAGTACAACACATCTTTAAGTATAGTTCCTAGCCTATGCTTTACCTATAATATATCATCTTATTAATTATATACATCGAGATTATAGAATCGTTTTAACATCGTTTAGAAATGGGAAAAATTTAATACAAAAACCATTGACATAAAACTTAACCTAAATTGGATGGATAAGCCATCCCTAAAACTAAACTTAAATAGAAATACGAAAAGAAAAGAAAATATGTACAATTTAGAAAACAACATTAGTTGTAATCGAGATTATGTGGCATGCGGAATCTTTTCCCGTAGAGCAGCGTATTCGGGTCAAATTGACCCAGTACGTTGATTTCCGGGAAAGGATTTTCGCGGGAAGATTGGAAAAAGGATTTGGAGGTAGTTTGGATAAATTTACGGATAGTAGGATGTCCAGTTTCAACTTGGAGAGCTTCAGACGGATATCTTAGGGTTTTTTTCGAAATCGTCCGAAGACAACGATTTTGAAATTTTTGCATTTTCGCAAGGTGCGAAGGAGCAACGTTTGACCATGTTGGGGCTGCGTACGTGAGTACGGGCCGGATACATGACTTGTAAAGTCGATGTTTTAAACGTTCGTCCAGCTTGCTCTTGGTGTTGAGTAACGGGTATAGTCCTGCAAAGGATGCATTTCCAAGGGCAAGACGCCTTTTGGCGGCTTCTGCCCAATTCAACTGCCTTTGAAGAGTTATTCCTAGATACTCAACACTTTGAGATTGCCGTATTTCAGTGTTAAACATCTTCAATTCAAGTGGGTAGGAGGAAAATTTATTCCTTCTAGTAAACAAAACGGACTGAGTCTTCGTGGGACTTATCTTGATTTTCCATAGCTTGTAATAGTTTTCAAGCCTGGATAGATGGGTTTGGAGGCAACTCGAAATAGCTTTCGGTTGCCAAGAAGAGCAATAGATTGCCGTATCGTCGGCGAAGAGGGCTGCTTCAGTAGCTGGATCCTTCGGGATATCGTTGATATAATATAAAAAGAGCCGGGGTCCAAGCAGGGACCCTTGAGGGACACCAGCTTTGACACGGAATTGGTTCGATTTGCTTTGTTGGATATGGATTTGGGATTTTCTGTTTAATAAATATGAAATCAGGAATTTCAGGATATAGGTTGGTATATCGAGTTTGGATAGTTTATGGATAAGTCCATCGTGCCAAACCGTATCGAAGGCTTTTTCGATGTCCAAGAGGACCATGCCTGTGGATTTGAGTCGGTGAAGCTGACTCACTGTTGAATGGTTTGACCTGAAACCAAACTGTTGGGGGGTAAGCTGTCTGTGGATATCTTCATGCGACTGCAGTCGGTTCAAAACTACTTTCTCCATGACCTTGCTGAGAGATGGCAGCAAACTGATAGGTCGGTAGCTTGAAGGTGACTTAAGTTGCTTCCCCGGCTTCGGAAGCGCTAAAACTTTAGCGGATTTCCAGAGGTCAGGAAAATAACCAAGTCTCAGGCACGCAGTATAGATATAACTGAGCTGCACTACCGTCTTTCGAGGAAGATAGCGGAGCACAACATTAGTTACACCATCACCACCAGGAGCCTTCCTACACTTAAGTTTTCTTAAGATATTTGAAACCTCACGGGGTGACACGCATTCGACATCGATGGGGTTAATGACGGAAGAACGAACATTTTTCAAGGATTCGGACACCAGGCGGGCCGTTTCTTCGTCGTGATATTCGTCGCCATCAGTTAAGCTGTGCGCCTTAGAGAAGGTGTCAGCAAGAAGTTGGGCTTTGTCATAATCTGAGTAAAGGTACCCATTTTCTGACGAGAGAGGGGGCAGTCTGTTGGAACGTTTACGCAAACATTTTGCAATTTTCCATACATTATTGTCACGAGTGGTCAGAGCCGAAATCCTCTCGTCCCACATTTAATCTCTGGTGCGCGTGACTTTTGCTCGAATATCAGCTAACATTCTCTTCATGGCGTCATGAAGCTCCGGCAGCCTAACTCTTTGCCAAAATTTGCGTAGTTTGTTCCGAGTCCGTATTAGTCCTAGTGTGTCATCTCCTAAGGTAAGTCGATAGCCGAAGGTTCTGGCTTTCCTAGGAATAGATTTTTCGGTAGCAACTACGATGTTTCTTGTGAGTTTACTAACCCCTAAGTCTATTTGGTTAACGGATTTGATCTGTGGAGTGATCAAGGTTTCGACGTTGAGATACTCTTTGAAAAGTTTCCAGTCTGCCTTCTCAAAGCTCAACTGGGTTTTCAAAGTTGCAGCGCCCCTCATTTCACCCAAAGTGAAACTGATGGGGCGGTGGTCGCTTTGCAGATCCAAGTGAACATCTAGATCCGACATGAGGTCGCAATTCTTTAATAATGCTAAGTCGATGGTTTGCGGCAGGCACCGAGCAGCGTCTGGATAGTAGGTGGGCTCCTACGGATACGCAACAATGAAGTTACGTTTGAGAGAATGCACAAAGAGGGCGCTTCCGTTGGAATTGTTAGACATACAGTTCCAAGATATGTGACGCGCATTAAAATCACCCATGATCATGACGCGATCATGAGTTCTCATAATACGATCAATATCCACTCCCTGTAAGAGTCTATTAGGAGGGTTATATAAAGATGTAACTTTATAATTACCACAATTGGCCGAGATAAGAATAGAGATGGCTTCAAGGCTGCCGTCTTCGGGAGGCAATAAATAATGTTTGACGTCGTGTCGAACAAGAAGGGCGACTCCACCGCCATTTCTGGTGGCTCGATCGCGGCGGTAGGTATAGAATCCAGGGATTCTAAATTTCTTATCCGGCTTTAACCATGTTTCGCTGATGGCTGCAACATGGATCTGCTGCTGTTGGAGGAATGAGTGAAGCTCGGGATGTTTGTGCAGGAGACTTTGGGAGTTCCATTGCAAAAATCGGATTTGGGACCTAGAATTTGAAGGATGGAATGCCATTTTCGAATAAATGAGCAGTCATCTGGAAAAACTTGAAAAGGAGCAGTGGACAGGATCTCAATTACCTCGTTTTCTGATGGCTTCCTGGTTGTCCACGGGTTCACTTTTGGAGGTGGTGCTAGAACAAACTTCGTTCTTGGTGCTGGTGCTGGAGTCATGTCAATCACTCCATGGAACTTGCCAGCTCCAATCGCGGAACTGCGCAATCCGGTGAAGTGTGATTTCCACCGCACTTCACACAACACACAATTCCGCGGCAGTTCCGTGAACCGTGGCCGTAGAGCTAGCATCGGTAGCACTGAACTGCACCTCGTTTATTTACGTACCTTTCGACGTTCACAGGTACGCCACCGATCTATTTAATCTTGAAGACGCTTTGCGCTTGCGTCCCCTTGGTGAATTGAACCAGACGCGAAACGCGAATGGTTTCCTCACCTGTTCGGTTGAACTTTACAACCTTATTGGGCTCAAGGCCGCAGTTCTTCAAAGCTTCAGCCACCATATCGTCTGAATGGTGGCGCATGGTACCATGGATTACGAATTTTGGTTCGTAATCACCCTTGGAACCATAAAAATGGTGAGGCATCTGCAAGGATTCCAATCGTTCCTTGCACTTCGTGTAATCTTGGTCCGTTTCGCAGTGGACACTAATAGTTTTAGGTCCAAACGTGAACCGGGCGCTACTTTTAGCTGCCGCTTTTATAGCTTCCTCAACTTTTATGAAGCTGGTGAGGCCCATATGTACAACTATGGGCGATGGTTTTTTAGGCTTCACTTGAGTTGCTGACGCAGCTTGATCGCAAATGTAGATCAAGGTATCAAACCTGTTCGATACGTGTATCGCTGGTTTTTTCGAAGAGGTGCTATCCACCCTCCCTCGTCGTCGTTTCCTGTCGTTCTTCACCTCCTGGAAGTCTGCTTCCATTGGTTCTGTTGCTGTTGGTGCTGGCTTCGATGTTGTTGATGTTGTCGGGGCTGGAGCTGCTTGGCGCATCTTCGGCCTAGGGACCACCGCCTGCTTGGCGGTGGTAGGCATAACTAAACTTTTCTCCAATCTATAAAACAGAAGAAAAACACATTAGTTGATTAAATATAAAATATATAAAATGCCTGGGTTATAAAATAAAAGTATTCAATAACTGTTTAAATCAGAGGTGGGCAAGAGTTGACTCCGCCAAGCTCTGAGTGAGAGGTAGGGAAGAGAGTTAATACAGGGTAACCTACCAATTATTAATATTTTCTTTTTTTAATTATAACATTTTCTGAAAAAAATATAATAATACCAAATCTTTTTTATGGTCACTATTATACAAAGTAAATAATACATACAATCATTCAATACATACTCTGGAACTTTGAGCTGGTAATTTGGGTCATAAAATGTACCTTTTTAGTATATATCATATTTGTGTATGAATAAAATAAAAATATATAAAAAATATATATAAATCTTTTGAACCTTTAAGTTTACCGCTGGACCATTGTAATAAAAGAGGGAAATTTTTGCAAAGGATAATTTAAATAGAATTATAGTTTTGGAAATTCCAAATAATTTGTCTAAATATTTTACTATTCATATCCGAGAACTAATAAAGAATTATTTACCTGATTTAATTATTTTTTCTTCGTATGGAATATGCTCAGTATAGTGTCATGGGAATTTGATGAATTAAGTTAAATTTGACATAAAGTGGGAATTTGAGTTCTTCGAGTTAGTCTACTTTGAATTGAAAAAGTGAAAAGTACTATTTGTAGTAGTGGAAATTATTTTTCGCATAATTTGTTTTTCAAAAAAAATAAAATATTGACTATACTATAAACTATACTATATAATTATTGGGCAATAGTCGGTAGGACAACTTGTATTGAAACATCGTTCTGTCTTGCTTCAAAACATACCTTCTTTACTTACTCTCACCCAGCTTATGGAGAGCCCGAAGGCTCAGACGAGCTTTCTGCGCCCACCTCTGGTTTAAATAAAAGAAAAATATGTTTTAAATCCTCCTACAAAATCCCCAGCAATAAAAACTATTATAAACAGATTCTATTGTCAAAGGTTATTTTATAGAGAACAAAGGACAAAAATTCCTTCCTCCCTACGTTATTTATGAATTTTTAGAACTCAGCATGCATCCAAGATAATAAAGTATTATCAATAGATACAATGAAGTGTAAAAACCCAGAAAAAACGAAAATTTTTAGTTTCCGACAATAGATAAAAATATTGTAAGAATATAGCAGGTATGTAATCTCAGTTAAAATTTGAGAAAAATTGTTTCGAAACAGCGATGTTCACAGTGTCAACATCTAACATCGAATCAATATTTGATGGCTCTATGGTTGGTCCATATTTCTATATTTATAGTTCAATGTTAGCACATACCACTAGTGCGAGGAGTGTGCGATTTTTTTAAAATTTGTTGCTTCACTTCCAGAAATGCTAGAAGGGTGGGATTTTTTGCATTCGACGGAGAATTTTCGATACCTTAAATAAGAATCTTTGGGAAAATTTAATTTTCCCAACGGAACAGATTGAAAATTAAATTACTTAATATCTCTGTACACATTAGAGCTTGAGCAAAAATGATTAGGCGATGAATTGTAGCAAACTTGATTTCCTTCAACTGTATTCCTCACGTATTTTTTGATTCTTCTAATATTAAGAGAGATATTTTATATTTTGTGTTGGCATATTTTTCATACGAAAACTGATTTTATGTGCATCTTATGTAAAATAAAAAATTTTATATTTGATTGGTTCAGATAAATCAGTTTTATCTCAACCAATTAGCTAACAGGAACTGTATTGCACATAAGATGCAAATAATATAAACACAAAATATAATAAAATATCTCTCTTAATATTAGAACAAAGATGATATTTGGCATATCGTTAGGTCTAGTACTCAAGGCATAGGGAAAATTATGAAATCACGAAATTTATATCGGGAAATGGGAAAACTTTTGCTTTTTTCTTTTGATAAAATTAACATAGGAAATATTGGTGCTCTATGATTGGTCCATATTTCTATATTTATAGTACAATGTTAGCACATACCATTAGTGCGAGGAGTGTGCGATTTAAAAAAAATTTGTTTCTCCACTTCCAGAAATGCTAGAAGGGTGGAGTTTTTTGCATTCGATGCGGAATTTTCGATACTTTAAATAAGAATCTTTGGGAAAATTTAATTTTCCCAACGGAACATATGGAAAATCAAAAATTAAATTTATGTGTTTAAGATTGAAAATTAAATTACTTAATATCTCTCTACACATTAGAGCTTGAGCAAAACTGATTAGGTGATGAATTGTAGCAAACTTGATTTCCTACAACTGTATTCCTTACGTATTTTTCGATTGTTCTAATATTAAGAGAGATATTTTATATTTTGTGTTTGTATATTTTTTATATGAAAACCGATCTTATGTGTAAAACAATTCCTGTAATTTGATTGGTTCAGATAAATTAGTTTTATCTGAACTAATCAGCTTAAAGCTATTGTATTGCACATAAGATGTACATAAAATCGGTTTTCATATAACAAATATATACAAACACAAAATATAAAATACCTCTCTTAATATTAGAACAGTTAGATTAGAATAATTTGAACACAAAAAATTACCTTTTTATTCCCAGGTATACTAAGTATACCCGTGGTATATTAAGTTTAGTCCCGTCTCACATAGTCGAACAAACAAGATCTCACAAACAATAAAAGTAATTTCGCCATTCATAATGGTTACAAACTGGCCTCTCTCGATATCACTAATATATCTCTCGATATCTGGAGAAAAACACGTATCCTGTAATTATCGGTGATATGGTGAGCACTTTGATTACTATCCTTAAACAAAATTACTTTGAATTAAACCTGGCGGAAATATTTATGGCTTCATTTTGTTGTAATGAAAATTATTGAGAATAATTTTTCTGGATCCAACACATATTTTAAATATGAAATAGAAAAATATTAAGTAAAATATTACGAAAAATATTTAAGAAAACAATATTTTTCTCCTTGGAAAAAGGAGTTGTTTTTTCTAAGTACAAAAAGAAAATAATCTAGTTCGATTTATTTTTTTTCTTAAACAAAGTTTTTTTTTAAAGTCGAAAATTGAAAAGAGATTAATAGATGCTTTTGATTTAAAGTTTTTCTTTTTTTATTTTAAATCAAAAATTGGAAAAAATTATTATATATAATTTAATAGAAAAATCAAAAGTCTAAGTTGAATGTTTTAATAACATAAATACATACACATTTTGTATAAACAAGTTTGAATAAACAGAACAAGCTTGTTATGAATAATGTATGTATCATAAAATTTGTGTATAATTTTGAATGAGCGTTGATCATGTGCGTTGAGTAGATAGTTAAATATCAACCAAACGGGGGGTGATTAGGGTTCAAACCTTGGAGAAGTGTTAAATTTTTAATTAATTTTATAAATAATCCGAACCACCGACTGTACCCATGGTTGTTGATGAACTAAATTGTTCTAGAAACCTCCATGCAAAAATATGTTTTCAAAAAAATATTTCTTCAAATCAACAACCGGGTTCTGGAAACCTCCATGGCAGGTATAAAAAGCACGACCAACGCTGATCAAAATCAGTTTTTAAGTCGACTATTGTTTGATTCAGTTCAAAGTTACAATTAACTATTGTTCGATTCAGATCAAGTCAAAGTTGGCATTTGTTCAAGTAATTCAAAGTTTGACATTGTGTTGTAAAGTATAAAAAAAATGCTGAAAAAGAAATTGGATTCTAATAATTTTTAAAAGCAATAAAACCAGATTTTTGTTTCGTAAAAATTTAGTTTAATTTAATTTAATTTTCTTTTTTTTTCTTTTTGAAAAAAAACATGCGTGTCATTTCAATTAGAAAATATTTAGTACAACCTTTTACTAATATTTTTTTTTTTGTTTTTGTCGAGAATCGGAATCTATTGCAGATTCGGCCAGCGCTCCTTTGAGGAATTAAGAGAGCCAAGATACCACGACAAGTGGCAACCCTGACAGGACCAGGAGACGCACTGAAGATGAATGGATTCACTATGGCAAGCCGTAGCATTCCCATGTCACGTATGCGTAAGATGATGGAGGTCGAGGGGCTGGACAGTACTGGGACTAGAAAGGTCTGACAGGCAAGATGGGAGGAGCACCAAACTAGGCAACAAGGAACACCGTTGACAGCCATTCCCACATCAGAACGGCGAAGGAGTGTGTTTTCCAACCCGGAAGAGCCAGCTGCTGCAACAGTGGAAATGATGTTTGCGACATTAATGTCCAACTTTAAGAACCTGGACGACAGACTGGGTGATCGATTGGAGAAAACGGCCAACAAACTTGAAGAGAGAATGAGTAACCAGCTTCAGGAATCTAAAGAAAGAGCAGGCGAACAGACATTAAGTATAATGCAACAAGTCCAACAAGAGCAGAGAGGACTTGTCGGAGCGAATGGAGAACCTAAGAGAAGTGTGCGTAAGACGTATCAGCCAAATAAGCACTGACGTCGAGGCTGTGAAAACTGACATCACGAACATTAAAGCCCATGTCACTGTAGCCCGCACACAAATCGAAGGCATAGAGAGCAACTTAACCACACGACTTGATGGCATGGAAACGACGATGGATGAACAATACAATAGAGTCGTGGATGATATCACACGGATCGAACAGCGTCAAACACTTCTATCCATCATGCCGGAATTCACTGGTAGACCGGCTGAAGATCTAGTAGTTTTTTTGAACAGAGCGACGGCATTACTACGACAAACGTACCTGCCAGTAGATTGTTGGATCGAGATGGTCACAAAGAAACTAACGAAGACAGCTAGAGACTGGGCATTAATGAATCGTGGGTTGGGCTACACCTTCGATGAGTGGAAATGGCAAATGGAGCTTTTTCAACAGTATAGGAAGGAAAGCAAAAGCCGAACTGGAATTGATGACCGTTTCCCAACCCACAGGATTAAAAACAGAAGCGTTCGTTAACATGAAGGTGCAGCTATTTAAAACAGAAATATTGACGACGTGGTGCCCATAATATTGAATTAATTACGCAACAACGTACGACTGCTGGTGAAAATTTCAAATCCGAGATCGGTGGACGAGTTACGCACCACGGTTCGAACACTGGACGAAGAGCCAAGATCAATGAAGGAGGAGATTGGTTCTGGAGAAAACATTAACCTCCACAAAACCACACAACATCGGCGTGAATATCAACAATTATCTGTTCATTTAACAACAATGGAGACCAAGAACTCACACCATAATGGACCAATTATGGAAGTTGATGTGCGTGGAAGATCAATATTGGCACTAATAGATAGTCAGGCATCACACAATTTTATCAGTGAAGAATTGGCAAAAAGTATTGGAAAATGGCACCCTGTCAGATATAGTACAGGGAGTGGAGCCACATGTAATAATACTTTCAAGATTCTTGGAAAAATGTGGATTGATGCAACGATATCGAAAATGAGTTTCAATATTGAAGTTATGGTTGTACCTGGCCTACGGAACCACTTAATACTTGGTAACGAGGTTTTAATGAAAAATGGCGTGAGCATCGATTACCGGAGTGGTATAATTTACTTGGCGTGTGATAAGAGAGTCCGCATTGCATGGAGAAAACCAGATGGAGCCCATAGACAAATGGCAGCAATTAACGATGCATTGGGCGAGTTGCAAATAAAACTCCTTGAGAACCAAAAACAGTTAAAAGATGTCATTCGGCGACATTCCAGCGTTTTCGGCAAAGTTGGAAAGACAAAAACGATTACACACAAAATTGAGATCACGAAGAATTCCCCCATTAAATTACGACCATACCCGTACAACAATGAAAAACAACGGGTATTAGAAGAGATGATTAAAGAGATGGAAGGCGATGGCATTATAGAACCATCCACATCGCCTTGGGCCGCACCCGTCGTATTACCGAAGAAGAAGGATGGAACCTTTCGATTGTACGTCGATTATAGAAAATTGAACGACATTACAAAGAGCAATGCGTTTTCGATTCCAGATATTGTCGCGGTATCTTGGCTCTCTTTTTACTTCAAAGGAACGCTGCCCGAACCTGTAAATGATTCCGATACTCGACAAAAACAAAAAAAATATATTAGTAAAAGATTTCACTTAATATTTTGTAATTGAAATGACACGCACGTTTTTTGTTAAAGAAAAGAGAAAAAAAAATTTTAATTAAACACAAGTTTTTATGAAACAAAAAAAACTTGATTTTATTGCTTAAAAAAAAATGAGAATCCAATTTCTTTTTCAACAATTATTTTAATTTTTCAACACAATGTCAAACTTTGAATTACTTATACAAATTCCAACTTAACTTGATCTGGATTGAACAACAATTATATACCTTGAACTAATCAGACAATAGTCGATATTAAACTTTGAAACTAATCGGACAATGGTCGATTTAAAACTGACTTGAATCGACACTGGTCACTGGTTTATATACCCGTCAAAGATCTTTCGAGAACATGGTTGTTTTTTTTTTAAATAAATATTGTTTTTGACAATATATTTTCGCATGGAGGCTTCTAGAATATTTTAGTATATCAACAACCATGGACGTAGTCGGAGTGTTCAGATTATTTATAAAATTAATTAAAAATTATAATACCTTTCCGAGGTTTGAACCATATCACACCCCGCTTGGTTGATATTTAACTACCGACGTAATGAACACGGCCAGTGTGAATTCAAAATCTATACACAATTTTTATGATACATTCATAACAACAAGCTTGTTTATTCTGGTTACTTAATCTTGTTTTTACAAAATTATTTATTTGTGATCTATTTATGTTATTTATCAAAAACATTCAATTTGTATGACTTTTGAATTTTTTTTAAATTAAATTATATGTAATAATTTTTTTCAATTTTTGATTTTTTTTTTAAATAGAAAAACTTTAAATCAAAACCATCTATTAATCTTTTTTCAATTTTCGACTTAAAAAAAAAACTTAGTTTAAGAAAAAAAATTAATCGAGCTATATTATTTTCTTTACTTCTTTTAATTACTTCTTTCAGAAAAAACTCCTTTTTTTTCCAAGGAGAAAAATATTGTTTTGTTAAATATTTTTCGTAATATTTTACTTAATATTTTTCTATTTCATAATTAAAATGTGTGTTGGATCGGAAAAATTATTCTCAATAATTTTCTTTACAACAATATGCAAGAGATGTTGAGAAAAGTCAATGGAGCAAAAATATTTTCTACATCGGATCTTCAGACTGGTTATTGGCAAATTGAGATGGACCCACAATCGAAAGAGTACACAGCATTTACCACCCAAAGAGGTCTCACCCAAAGAGGTATAAATTTTGCATTATGCCGTTTGGATTGAAGAATGCTCCAGCTACGTTCTAGAGTTTAATGAACGAAGTACTATCTGGATACATAGAAGATTTCTGCCAATTTTACCTGGATGGCCCACTAATCTATAGTCGATTAGTCAAGGAACATTTACACCACCTGGATCTTGTACTTGAAAGACTAGAACAACATGGATTAACTTGTAAACCAAGCAAGTGTGTCATTGGCAGCAACAAAGTAAAATACCTAGGACATATATTGAGCGAAGATGGCATTGACAGAGAGGAAGAGAAGAATGAAACTATCAGTAATCACCCTGTACCAAGAACACGACGACAATTACGACAATTTTTGGTATTATGTGGTTGGTACAGAAGCTTAAGTCAAAAAAACTTTGTTTAAGAAACAAAATAAATCGAACTAGACTATTTTCTTTTTGTACTTCTTTCACAAAAAACTCCTTTTTTTCCAAGGAGAAAAATGTTGTTTTGTTAAATATTTTTTGAAATATTTTACTTAATATTTTTCTATTTCATAATTAAAATGTGTGTTGGATCGGAAAAATTATTCTCAATAATTTTCTTTACAACAAAATCTCCCCCTCTAGACTCCAACACACATTTTCTAATTTGCTATTTGGTCGACCAATTTCTAACTTAAGAACTATTTGAATTGTACTAGTACAATTGTATATTAAAGTGTACGTACACATTACAAGTTCTTCGCTCTTCAATGGCGCCTGGTGTTGATTGCCGGTCGTCTGGGACGCAAGTAGTACCCTGCCTCTACTACTCTGGCCTCTGGCTCGTCCACACTTGGTACATCACCTCCATGCCTTTGATCCCCCAATCGATCTGGAAGTAGTTGGCCGAACACCTCGTTCCTCACACTCAATCTTCCCAGATTCCTATTGGCGGCGGTCCTTGCACTGGCCGGCTTCAAGAGACCTCCATGTATCTTCGTGGGAGGCCCTGTACTGTATCCAGTATATAGATACTGTATCCAGAATACTATATCCGGTATATAGATTCCAGCTGGTAAACTCCTCAGCACTCTGTAAGGCCCTTTCCATTTCGGTGCCAATCCACTGTGTACACCCTCCACCTTACTGCTGAGTACTTGATTTCGCATCCAGGCGGACTCTCCAGATTGATAACTGAGTCCCGTCTCCACTTGGTTGTTCTCCTCGACATGAGCCATCATTGTTTGCCGAGCTAGCTCAACATTCTGTTGACGTCCTTGGCCTCTCGTTAACCCATTCTTCAATATTTTGAGGCTCTTCATCGACTTGTATCTGCCAATCCCAGGCTTCTTCATTTCTGCCCCCAGTAACAATTGGGCAGGCGAAAAACTAGTTGTTCTATTTACTCGGTTTCGTATCGCAAATAATGATTTGTGTAGTTGTTGGTCCCAATTCTTATGTGCTTGATCCAGCAAATGTAATCGCAACAACTTCTTTAATTCATGGTTCTGGCGTTCCGTGGGGTTGGCTCTTGGATGGTATACTGGCGTTGTCCAAATTTCTGTGTGCCAATCTCTATTCACTGCTTTCCATTCTTTTGATCTGAATTGGGGACCATTATCACTAAGTACTCCTCTAGGATATCCATAACGACTAAATACTTCGTCTTTCAGTACTTGGGCTATCTTCGAGGTCGATGTGGCCCCCAATGGAAATGCTTCGATCCATCTAGTGAAAAGATCAGTCACAACCAATATATTTGTCTTTCCACGTGATGTGCGTGGGTATGGACCCATTAAGTCGATGCTGACTACCTCCCATGGTGAAGTAGGTCTTCGACTTCTCATTGCTGAACTTGGTTTCTTGTTCAGTGGCTTCACTCTAGCGCAAGTATCACACCCTTTGACGTATCTACGAATGTCGTCTTGCATCCCATACCAATACACGCGGTTACGGATTTCACGATACGTTTCTCTCCATCCAGGGTGTGCTGCTTCATCACTGTCGTGATATCTCCTTAGAAAACCAAGTCGGCGTTCTTCGGGAACCACTGGCACCTCTTGTACCATCTGTTGACTATGGTACCAGAAGATCCCGTCCGCTACGGTGTAATTAGCTCGTGTTCTGTTCACTCGTCGACGTATTCTTCACAGTGGACTATTGTTATCTACGATGTATCTTTTGATGGCAGTCACATCACGATCTTCATCCTGCCATCGTCGAATATCATCAAGTGTGGGTGTTTCCACTTAGATTACGTTGAGGGTTATTGGTGTTTTTGCCCTCTTTTCAATCACCCACTCTGGAATGTCCTCCACTTCTTCATCTTCAGCCTTGCCCTGTGGTTGTCTGGACAAGGATTCAGCGGCTTGATTATCTTTTCCGGGGACGTGAATTATTTCGTAATCATAGGCTCCCAATGCTAATGCCCATCTTGTCAATTTGGCTCGAATATCCTTGGTTTTTTTCAGCCATTGGAGCGCTGCAAGATCCGAAAATAACTTGAAGTGTCTTCCTTCCAGATATCCTCGTATTTTCCTCAATGCCCAGATTATCGAGAGACATTCCTTTTCTGTCGTGGCGTACTTTCCTTCTGTGGGTCTAAGCTTCTTGGTGGCGTAATTTATTATTCTCCTTCTCTTGCCCTCATCTTCCATTTGGAACAATATTGCACCCAGTCCGACGTCACTAGCATCCGTATTTAAACAAAACGTCTTCTTAAAATCTGGATGTGCTAGTTTCGGTGCATTTACTATTGATAACTTAAGATTTTTGAACGCCTTCTGATGCAATGTTAGCCAGCGCCACTTTATGTTCTTTTTGAGCATTTCGCTTAGAGGTGCAGCTATGTCTTCATAGTTCTTCACGAAGCTCCTGTACCAACCACATAATTCCAAAAATTTCCGTAGTTGTCTCCGTGTTCTTGGTACAGAGTGATTCTCTGTCAATGCCATCTTCGCTCAATATATGTCTCAGATATTTGACTTTATTGCTGCCAATGACACATTTGCTTGGTTTACAAGTTAATCCATGTTGTTCCAGTCTTTCAAGTACAAGATCCAGGTGGTGTAAATGTTCCTTGACTGATCGACTGTAGATTAATATGTCATCCAGGTAAACTTGGCAGAAATCTTCGATGTATCCAGATAAAACTTCGTTCATTAAACTCTGGAACGTAGCTGGAGCCTCTTCAGTCCAAACGGCATGACGCGAAATTGATAGAGACCTCTTTTGGTGGTAAATGCTGTATAATCTTTCGATTGTCGCTCCATCTCAATTTTCCAATAACCAGTCTGCAGATCCAATGTAGAAAATATTTTGGCTCCATTGACTTTTCTCAACATTTCTTACAGCTCTGGAATCGGAAACGCATTGCTCTTTGTAATGTCATTTAATTTTCTATAATCGACGCACAATCGAAAGGTTCCATCTTTCTTCTTCGGCAATACGACGGGTGCGGCCCAAGGCGATGTGGATGGCTCTATAATGCCATAGCCTTCCATCTCTTTAATCATCTCTTCTAATACCCGTTGCTTCTCAATGATGTACGGGTATGGTCGTAATTTAATGGGGGAATTCTTCGTAATCTCAATCTTGTGTGTGATCGTTTTTGTCCTTCCAACTTTGCCGAAAACGCTGTGATGTCGCCCAATGACATCTTTTAACTGCTCTTGGTTCTCAAAGAGTTTTATTTGTAACTCGCCCAATGCGTTGTTAATTGTGGCCACTACTCTATGGGCTCCATCTGGTTTTCTCCATGCAATGCGGACTCTCTTATCACACGCCAAGTAAATTATACCACTCCGGTAATCGATGCTCACACCATTTTTCATTAAAACCTCGTGACCAAGTATTAAGTGGTTCCGTAGGCCAGGTACAACCATAACTTCAATATTGAAACTCATTTTCGATATCGTTGCATCCATCCACATTTTTCCAAGAATCTTGAAAGTATTATTACATGTGGCTCCACTCCCTGTACTATATCTGACAGGGTGCCATTTTCCAATACTTTTTGCCAATTCTTCGCTGATAAAATTGTGTGATGCCTGACTATCGATCAGTGCCAATATTGATCTTCCACGCACATCGACTTCCACAATTGGCCCATTCTGGTGTGAGTTCTTGGTCTCCATTGTTGTTAAATGAACCGGTAATTGTTGGTGTTCACGACGATGTTGTGTGGTTTTGTGGAGGTTAATGTTTTCTCCAGAACCAATATCCTCCATTATTGATCCTGGCTCTTCGTCCAGTGTTCGAACCGTGGTACGTAACTCGTCCACCGATCTCGGATTAGAAATTTTTACTAATGGACGTATGTTGTCGCGTAATAAGTTCAATATTATGGGCACCACGTCATCAATATTCCTGTCGACGTGCACTCTTTTGAACAGCTGCACCTTCATATTTACAAACGCTTCTGTCTTCATTCCTGTGGATTGGGAAATGGTCATCAATTCTAATTCGGCTTTGGCTTTCCTTCCTATACTGTTGAAGAAACTCTCCAGTTGTCATTTCCACTCATCGGAGGTGCAGCCCAACCCACGGTTCATCAATGCCCAATCTCTGGCTGGTTCTGTTAATTTTTTTGTGACCGTCTCAATCCAACAGTCTGCGGGCAGATGCGTTTGTCGTAGTAATGCCGTCGCTCTGTTCAAGAAAACTACTGGATCTTCAGCCGGTCTACCACTGAACTCCGGCATGATGGACAGAAGCGTCGTTGTGTCCAATGCGGCGGAGCGAATGACTGTAGTCACCTTTTCAGGAGCTATACGCATGTCGCGCAGTTGTTGTGTCCTACGCTCTTCGATCCGTATAATGTCACCCACGACTATGTTGTATTGATCGTGCATCTTCTCCTCCAAGCCTTTGATTTGCGTGCGATTCTCAATGACATCTGTTTTAATGTTAACGATGTCGGTTTTCACGGTCTCGAAATCCGTGGTTATTTGGTCGATCCGCTGTATGCACGCGTCCCTCAGATCCACCATTCACTCCCCCAACTCGTATTGTACGGTTTGTATTCTGTCTTCCAATTGGTTGCCCATTTGCTCATTCGATCCTTGAAGTCTGTTGCTCATCCTCTCTTCGGACTCTTGAAGTCGATTTCCAATTCGTTCATCCATCCTTGCTTCAGATCCTTGAAGTTGGTCGGCCATTGTCTTGTCCATGTTGTTGAGCTTTGTCATCAATGCTGCGAGCATCTTCTCCATTCTTGCTGCAGCTGGCTCCTCCGGATCGGAAACCACACTTCTACGTAGTTCTGATGTGGGGTTGGCTGTTCCTTGAGTCCTTGAAGTCGGTGTTCTTTGTTGCCTAGATTGTAATTCCTTTCTTCTTCCATGTGTCTCCTGGTCCTGTCACGTTCCCCACTTGTCGCGGTAACTTGGCTCTCTTTTTACCTCAAAAGAGCGCTGCCCGAACCTGCAAATGATTCCGATACTCGACAAAAACAAAAAAAATATATTAGTAAAAGATTTCACTTAATATTTTGTAATTGAAATGACACGCACGTTTTTTGTTAAAGAAAAGAGAAAAAAAATATTAAATTAAACACAAGTTTTTATGAAACAAAAAAAAACCTGATTTTATTGCTTAAAAAAAATGAGAATCCAATTTCATTTTCAACAATTATTTTAATTTTTCAACACAATGTCAAACTTTGAATTACTTATACAAATTCCAACTTGATCTGGATTGAACAACAATTATATACTTTGAACTAATCAGACAATAGAGGTAGATTGTAAAGGCTGCCCTGGACGGGCTACACTTCGACCATAAGGTCCATTGTGATGCCTTAGGATGTGAGAATGGGAGTGGAAGGAATTTGTGAGTAGAGTAGGAATTGGTAGGATATGCGGCTGCAGCCGACTATGATAGGAACTATGCCGATATTCATCTGGAGTTCGTGAAGGAAACTGCAGAAAACCTTCTCAAGCATAGCCGGTTACTTCTTTCTTGTCCATACGCCGACAGTTTAGCCAATCAACCGCCCCTTTTTTTTTTTATAATTGACAAACTGCCGATGTCGGGATTTGAACCTATAACCTGCCAGTTTCCAAGTACTGCATACTGCACAGACATGACGCCTTAGACCGCTCGGCTACTTGACTGGTAAAAATCAGACAATAGTCGATATTAAACTTTGAAACTTATCGGACAATGGTCGATTTAAAACTGACTTGAATCGACACTAGTCACTGGTTTATATACCCGTCAAAAATCTTTCGAGAACATGGTTTTTTTTTTTTAATAAATATTGTTTTTGACAATATATTTTCGCATGGAGGCTTCTAGAATATTTTAGTATATCAACAACAATGGACGTAGTCGGAGTGTTCAGATTATTTATAAAATTAATTAAAAATTATAATACCTTTCCGAGGTTTGAACCATATCACACCCCGCTTGGTTGATATTTAACTACCGACGTAATGAACACGGCCAGTGTGAATTCAAAATCTATACACAATTTTTATGATACATTCATAACAACAAGCTTGTTTATTCTGGTTACTTAATCTTGTTTTTACAAAATTATTTATTTGTGATCTATTTATGTTATTTATCAAAAACATTCAATTTGTATGACTTTTGAATTTTTTTAAATTAAATTATATGTAATAATTTTTTTCAATTTTTGATTTTTTTTTTAAATAGAAAAACTTTAAATCAAAACCATCTATTAATCGTTTTTCAATTTTCGACTTAAAAAAAAAACTTAGTTTAAGAAAAAAAATTAATCGAGCTATATTATTTTCTTTACTTCTTCTATTAATTAGTTCTTTCAGAAAAAACTCCTTTTTTTCCAAGGAGAAAAATATTGAGCAAGGCTGAAGATGAAGAAGTGGAGGACATTCCAGAGTGGGTGATTGAAAAGAGGGCAAAAACACCAATAACCCTCAATGTAATCTAAGTGGAAACACCCACACTTGATGATATTCGACGATGGCAGGATGAAGATCGTGATGTGACTGCCATCAAAAGATACATCGTAGATAGTAATAGTCCACTGAGAAGTAATCTACGTCGACGAGTGGACAGAACAAGAACTAATTACAGTGTAGCTGACGGGATCCTCTGGTACCATGAGAACGCCAGAAGAACGCCGACTTGGTTTTCTAAGAAGATATGCACATCCTGGATGGAGAGAAACGTATCGTGAAATCCGTAACCGCGTGTATTGGTATGGGATGCAAGACGACATTCGTAGATATGTAAAAGGGTGTGATACTTGCGCAAGAGTGAAGCCACTGAACAATGAAACCAAGTTCAGCAATGAGAAGTCGAAGACCTACTTAACCATGGGAGGTAGTCAGCATCGACTTGATGGGTCCATACCCACGCACATCACGTGAAAGACGAATATATTGGTCGTAACAGATCTTTTCACTAGATGGATCGAAGCATTTCCATTGGGGGCCACGTCGACCTCGAAGATAGCCCAAGTACTTAAAGACGAAGTATTTAGTCGTTATGGATATCCAAGAGCAGTACTTAGTGATAATGGTCCCCAGTTCAGATCAAAAGAATGGAACGCAGTGAACAAAGATTGGAACACAGAGATATGGACTACACCAATATACCATCCACGAGCTAACCCCACTGAACGACAGAACCAAGAGTTAAAAAAGTTGTTGCGTTTGAATTTGTTAGATCATTTGTTGAAACACAAGCACTGGGACCAACAACTACACAAGTCATTGTTCGCAATACGAAACAGAGCAAATAGAACAACTGGTTTTTTGCCTGCCGAATTGTTACTGGGGAGCAGAAATGAAGAAGCCTGGGGATTGGCAAATACAAACAGCTGAAGAGCCTCAAGATATTCAAGATTGGATTAATGAGCGAGGCCAAGTACGTCAAGAAAGAGCTCGGCGAAAGTATTGCATATTCTTGTGCCAATATCAATCTGTTCCTAAGCAAAAAATTTAAAATATATATGTACAATTATTGTTATTTTTGGAGGCGGTGTCCAAATTTTATGTGAATTTCTCTATGCTGACACCGACTCCAAAAATAACATTAATTGTACATATATATTTTAAATTTTTTGCTTAGGTGAACTAAAATTGGCACAAGAATATGCAATTATTTTTTTACTTTTTAGTGCATTTTTTGTTTTAGAATATTTGATTTTTGAAGTCGGGTTTCCATTTTGTCAAAATAGGTTTTATCCTCCTAATATTCTCATTACAAATTAAATTTCATTGTTAAAGCAAAATTCAAATGGATATTGCTCTGAGGCGGTGGTGCTGTTAATCCGAATTCAACATTAGTGGGCGCGTTTCGACATGCGCCGCAGCAGTTCTATGGCCCAGATATCAAAAGTATCAAATTTTTATAATTTATATAAATATTTTTATTTACATTTGTTACAATAATAAACTATTAAAAGTTATCGAAAAGTTATCGTTTTGGAAAGTTATCGACGTAATTTTATACACTCAAATAATTTTTAGAAACGTTTTAAAAGTTTAGTTTTAAATTTTGCGCTAAGTTGTTGCTACCACCTTTTCTGAATGGGGGTAGCCCCCTGACACTGCTACCCTGGACGGGTCATCTGGATCCTGAAAAACTAAAAACTGCAAAACAAGTTCATGTTTTTTACTAAACAATGGAATAATACAACCAGCAGAATCCCAGTGGACCGGTCCATTGAATCTGGTGACAAAAAAATGATCGTACAATTCCTAGCAGATACCCAATCCCAAGAATTTAAGACATGAGTACTATTTTACCCAATACCTCCATTTATTCCAAAATTTCAGATTTATTACAGGCTTACTACCAAATTCACCTGGCTAAAGAAAATAGAATAGTCTTCAAATGTAACGCCATTTGGGTTATTTGAATATAAATACATGCCTTTTGGTTTCCGGACCAGGTTTCAACGAATAATCCACGAAGCACTCACGAGGCTTGGAATACTGTTTCTCACATCTAGACGATATTTTAATGTATCACAAGACGAAAAACAGCATAAAAACACATGCTTACCGTATTCGAACATTTGGATAAATTCGGATTAATAATTAATTTGTTTAAATAGGAATTCGGGAAAACAGAAATTATATTTTTGAGACATAAAATTTCACCTGCAGGATTGGAACCCGATCCAAAAAAATTAAAAAATATCCAAACCCCAAAAAACCGATTACTCAAATATTAAAAAAAAGGATAAAAGAAAAATACTATGGACAGAAGAAGCTATTCGTCATTTGAGCAATGTAAGCTGGATCTGACAAATTCTACATTATTAAATTATTCTAAACCCGAATGTCAATTAGGATTGTTTGTGGATGCTTTTGAAATATCGGTAGGTGGAGCTCTACAGCAATTTGAAACGGTGCATGGGAACCTATATGTTTTTTCTCGAAAAAACTTAATAACACTAAAAAAAAAAAAATAGCACATATGATTATTTATTTGTCTTTAAATTTTTCAAATATATAGTGAAAGGTCGTAGCTTTGTAATTTATACTGACCACAAATCTTTAATATTTGCATTTAAGGTATTTCTATCGGAATGAGAGAGAACGCGATATCTTAGAAAGAGAGAAAAGATAACTTTTTAAATAGTAGTAGAATAATAGAACAAATACACACATAGATATATTCACTATTCATCACTATTCATCACTATTCATATATACAAATTAATGTAATTAAATAATTTTAAAATTTAATTAATAAATATTTATTATTACTCTCCTAGTTTTGTTTTAAATTCTGTCGAGTATTTTTTTAATACAACACATAATAGTTGGGCGGGCATGAAGTTTTACATGCTTCTTATGAGTATACAGGCAGAAACAGTAGCTAGAGCATTTTATGAAGCGTGCATCAGCCGATTCGGCGTTTCAGTGAAAATAATAAGTGGCCAATGTCAACAATTCAAATCTTTTAATGCATGAGCAAAAATTTTAGGAGTGAAAATGTCACAAACCACAGCATATCATCCACAGTGCAATAGAAAATAGAACGATTTCACCGAACTTTAAACAATTCTATTCGGGTACATGCGCAAACTTCTTGGACCAAAGTACTTCCAACAATCCCTATAATGGGATTTAGAACTGTATTCCGAGAAGATACGGAATGCGCTAATGCAAAAATGGTATATGGCAAAACAATCAATCTACCTGGCGATTCCCTAAAAACTTCTCCTGATGAATTAGTCGAGGGTCTTCCATTTTTTGTGGCAGATTTAAAATCTAAAATGAACAACATACAACCAACACCCAATATCATAAAACTTCTAAATCACCATTTGTATTCAAAAACTTTCAACACAGTAATTTTACGAGTGGATAGAATAAAATCATCGTTGCGGAAACTCTATGAAGGTCCATATAAAGTGAGAAAAAAACAAGATAAATAATTCACGTTACAAATAAAATGTCAAAATGTTAATATATCGGTGGACCGATTAAAATCAACATACTTGCTACAAAAAATATCGACGTCCAAATCATAGCTAACGAAGCGACCAATCGTCAACACCACTCCAGGAAACCATGATAAATTTAATAAAAGTATACGAAAATGAACAATTGTGGTAAAAAAGTACGATTCCCAGCTCGTTTTCTTGAAAAGATTTGTGTGTAAAAAAAAATAAATTAAAAAAACTATCAATAAAATTAAATAAATAAATTAAACTACCTTAAAATTTAAAAAAAATTAATTACAAAATTTTGTTTATTAAATATCAAAAGCATATCGTTTCTGCCTAATATCTGCCTAAAAAATTGTTTTTAGTATATAAATAATAATTGTTTTTATTTTTGGCAAATTCTACTTATCCCATTTTGTAGTTTATAATCGCAATTATTTTTTCTAAGGACCTTATTTTTGACAAAAAATTCAATCTTACCTTCGAAAATCTATTTTTTAAAACAGCTATAACTAGGTTAATTATAAACCAAAAAAGAATTACTCAGTTTTTTCCAAAGCTACCCGATTCTGAAAAATATGGGTTCTCATTTAAAAAAATAAAAAGGACTCGGAAGTTCTTGAACAGAAATTGCATACTAATATAATAATTTTAGGCAAAACGTTTCTTATGCAAATAAAGGGATTTGGACGAATAAAAAATTATTATTCCTTCAGTTTTCTAATATTGAATTTTTTTAAATGAAAGAAATTTTTCTTTTTTCATTTAATTTTGAATATATATTTTTATTTCAAAATAATATACAATATGTCTACTTTTTTTAAACATTTCACGTAACACAAAATGCCTTTTTTTTCTTATGCAGCTTCATAATTTAAACTCGCTCTGCTCGCAAGGGGGTTTACCCCTTGACCCGTTGGCTCCGCGTCACAGAAAATAACATTACATGAATTGTAAAAAACGTTGAAAAAAATACTTACCAAAAAGTACATACCATTAGAGAATAATGGGGGGAAGGGATTTTTTTGGAAGCGGAATTTTTATGGGTGGAATTTTTATTTTTATTTTTGTGGTGGGGGTAATTTTTTTGAGGGGGGGGGGATTTGGGGGACTGCGCATAAATAGGTCTCACATCACATTTGGGGGGGGGGGGGGGGGGGTTAGGATGGAGGGTTTGGAGGGACTGCACATAGATAAGTCTCACATTACTATTTTCAAGGAGTAGCGATGAAAACAATTTGGTTTTTCGAATGGGTGATTTTTGGGGGCGTTTTTTCCATTTTCCATTTTTTCATTTTTGCGTTGAAAAATTAAAGTTTATCGAATGACTCCATTAGTTTTAAGAAATTCTCCACCAAATGCAAAAAACCCCATCTTTCTACCATGAATAAAAGTTAAAAGAGTAGTTTAAGGGGTTGTTTTCCCATTTTTTTAGGGATTGGTGAGAAAAAATTTTGAATTTTTCCTCTTTTTAATTTACCTTCTTAATTTGTGGCTATTAAGCGTGGAATGCAAAAAAACCTCATCTTTCTAGTATGTATAGAAGAAAAAGGGTGGTTTTAGGGGTGTTTTTTCCATTTGCGAATGGTTGCGATGGGAAAATTTACTATTATAAAATAATCCTGTTAATTTAATCCTGTTCAACGTAGAAGAAAAAAAAAAACGATCTTTCTATCATGAATAGAAGTGAAAAAGTCAGTTATAGAAAAAAAAAAATTTCAAATTTTTCAAAATATTCTGATAATTTGACGTTATTTTGGTTCGATTAGTGAAAATCCCATCTTCCTAGCATGTATAGAACAAAAAAACGTAATTTTTGAGGATGTTTTTCCAATTTTCCGGGGAGTTGCAATCTAAAAATTGAAGTTTACCGATTTATCTCGTCGGTTTGAAGTAATTTCACATCGAATGCAAAAAACCGCATCGTTCTAGCATGAATACAAGTGATAGGGGCAGTTTTAGGGGAGTTTTTCCCATTTCCGGGGGGTTGCAATGTAGGTAATGAACTTTTCTGTTAATTTTACTTTATTTAGGGTCGATTGGTGAAAATTTCATCTTTCTAGCATGCATAGAACAGAAAAACCTATTTTTTGGGGGTTTTTCCGATTTTCCGGGGGGTTGCAATTAAAAAATTGAAGTTTTCCGATTTGTCTCGTCGGTTTGAAGCAATTTCGCGTCGAATGCAAATCCGCATCTTTCTAGCATGTCTAGAAGTGGGTAAGGTTTCATATAGATGAGTGCGTGTGTCAGCTTCACTTTCAGTTTTATAGTATATTAGACTACGGCGGATTTTAGACCCTCGACTAATTCATCAGGAGAAGTTTTTAGGGAATCGCCAGGTAGATTGATTGTTTTGCCATATACCATTTTTGCATTAGCGCATTTCGTATTTTCTCGGAATACAGTTCTAAATCCCATTATAGGGATTGTTGGAAGTACTTTGGTCCAAGAAGTTTGCGCATGTACCCGAATAGAATTGTTTAAAGTTCGGTGAAATCGTTCTATTTTCTATTGCACTGTGGATGATATGCTGTGGTTTGTGACATTTTCACTCCTAAAATTTTTGCTCATGCACAAACAATCCTAATTGACATTCGGGTTTAAGATAATTTAATAATGTAGAATTTGTCAGATCCAGCTTACATTGCTCAAATGACGAATAGCTTCTTCTGTCCATAGTATTTTTCTTTTATCCTTTTTTTTAATATTTGAGGAGCCCGAGAAACGGTCGGAGATCTTGAAATGCAATCGGTTTTTTGGGGTTTGGATATTTTTTAATTTTTTTGGATCGAAAAAAATATAATTTCCGTTTTCTCGAATTCCTATTTAAACAAATTAATTATTAATTCGAATTTATCCAAACGTTCGAATACGGTAAGAATGTGTTTTTATGCTGTTTTTCGTCTTGTGATACATTAAAATATCGTCTAGATGTGAGAAACAGTATTCCAAGCCTCGTGAGTGCTTCGTGGATTATTCGTTGAAACCTGGTCCGGAGATCAAAAGGCATGTATTTATATTCAAATAACCCAAATAGCGTTACATTTGAAGACTATTCTATTTTCTTTAGCCAGGTGAATTTGGTAGTAAGCCTGTAATAAATCTGAAATTTTGGAATAAATGGAGGTATTGGGTAAAATAGTACTCATGTCTTAAATTCTTGGGATTGGGTATCTGCTAGGAATTGTACGATCATTTTTTTGTCACCAGATTCAATGGACCGGTCCACTGGGATTCTGCTGGTTGTATTATCCCATTGTTTAGTAAAAAAATTGAACTTGTTTTGCAGTTTATATATACATATATATATATATATATATACCTAATATAAAAATGGTAGATCCCATTACAAATTAAAATGTTTCACCGAAAATAAAATAAAGAAATAAATATCGAACCAAAATCAAAATAATACGTTATTTAAACCATGTATTTATTATGATTCTTATACTTTTAAAAACGACAAGTAATAAAATTATTCTTTTTTTAAGATTTATTTTCTGTACTGTAACAAATATAATTTTTTTTCAATTCAATTCTAACAATAATTATAAACGTAGTAAAAAAAAATATACCAGTTAAAAAAATGAATAAAACAAAAGAAACGCAAACATGTAGCACATGTAGTTATCAAAATGTAATATCATAAACTTGTATTCATCACCGTAAATTATTAATAGTACAAAAATAATATTCATTTATTTTTGTATTCCTAATTAGATTTAACAAAGAGCTGAATTCGCCATAAAAATGATTTAGCTACGCACCTCTTAAACCACATTGAATATCGCCACGTAGATATCTCCATAATAGTTCAAGAGCGCATAACGAATTTTCGGTAAGTGTTTGACTTAATTTACAATTTTGCACGGTGGTACGTTTACGATATATAAATACGGAACGACAAATTTGGCTGCCTTTTTTTGGTCACATAAGGTAGTGCGTATAAAAATAAATATTTGCCAAAAAAATCTTTGATTTGAAAAACCCCAGATGGTTTTAGGGCGCTACCATAAAACCAACGTACCCAAATATTGAATTTTTTTTAAATTGTTGATTCACGCTGAAATTTCAAAAGCGTTTTAATTAGATATATTTGAAAATACATACTTGGAAAAAGCTAGATGGTTTTGTCGGTGTTTTTTAATAATTGGCAAACGTGAAATAAATGTTACGTGAGCTGAAGTGAGAAGCGCTACGGGCAGTTATGAATGTGAAATAGAAGCGTTTTAAATTAAATGAAACATTTACCGAAAATTCGTTATGAGCTCTTTGACAATAATATACGGGGTTCATTTGAAAATTTTCCACCTAATAAAATATGCATTTTAGAAAAAAATGTTTCAAGTAAAAGTTGCTTGGTTTAAAGGGGGAAACATAATGCAATAATTATATTTTTGTTCCATGTATCCGTGCCCGCGGGGTATAACTTATCCTTTAAACGGTACAAGATAGGGAACATACAAAAAAAGTTTCTCATCAAAACAAACAATATTTGGCGTAAACGTAGCGTGAATATTGTATTTTTTGCCAAAAATTTTGGATGCATGGAAAGAAGTTTCAAACAAAAGTTGTTTGTTTTTATGAGTTCTTATAAAATATTGTTCTTAAATGAAAACAACTTTTTTTCATGCATCCAAAATTTCTGGCATAAATACAAAATTTACTCCACATTTACATCGAAATAATGGGATGTATGAAAAATATTTCAGGCAAACGTTATTTGTTTTTATGAGATAAGCATGTTTTGTAATTACAGATGTTCCCTATCTCACCGTTTAAGATACGTTCAACACTGCATGGAACAAAAATATAATTATTGCATTGATATCCCTTTATACCACGCAACTATTGTTTTAAATATGTTTTATTATTTTATGAAATTCAATTAGCATAATTATTAATTTGTTGGTAGCTTTTTATGTAAAAGGCAATCAGGTAATTTAGTTTAAGAGATGCGTGAATTTAACTACTAAATAAATTTAAATGTTTTTATAAAAAAATTAAATGATCATTAAATTTATTAATCTCAATTAATATTATTACTCTTAATACAATCTAGAATTGAATAAATTAAATTAATATTCAAAATTAGTTCACACTAATATGAAACGATGTATTTCTAATGTGAAACATTTTCTGTTGTATCATCCTGCATATCAACTAAATTATTTATATCTTTATTTTGTTCATGAATTTTATTTAATTCTGTATTGCTATTTGTTTTACACAATTTTAATTCATCAGCAAGGGATAATTCACCAGTTTCACTTATATCATCTACGATATTGTCCTTATTTGTATCAATCTTTTCTATTATTGAATCATTTGTTTGATCAATAATTTTTTCACATTCTGATGAATTATTATCCAACTTATTTGAATTGTCCGTTGTATTTTGAATATCCGCCTTTTTATTGTCTACATTTATAGGGAAATCGTTTTCTAACTTTAATTGATTGTTGCCATTATTTTCAGAAGAAATAATTTTAATTGCTGACAAGGTTTCATCTTTAGATATCACTTCCTTGTCATCAGTTTTTTCGTAAATTATATTGCTAACCAACTTAGATGAAACGTTTTCTGTAGCATCTTTTGTGAAAATGTGAGGAATTCCTGAGGAAATCACTTCATTTTGTTCTACAATTTTATTGCAATCTAATGGAGATTGAATGCTTCCTACAGAATCTACTGTGGAAGTATCATTTAAAAAAATCACTTCATTGTCATTTAATTTGTCTTCAATTTTATTGCTATCAAATTGACATTGAATGCTTCCTACAGAATCTACTGTGGAAGTATCATCAAAAGAAATCACATCATTGTCATTGGATTTGTCTTCAATTTTATTGCTATCTAATTGACACCGAATGTTTTCTCCAGAATCTTTTGTGGAAGTATCATCTGAAAAAATCACTTCATTGCCTTTAGATTTTTCTTCAACTTTATTGCTATCTAATTGAGATTGAATATTTTCTTCAGAATTTTTTGTGGAAATATCATCTGAAGAAATCACTTCATTGTTAGTAGATTTTTCTTCAATTTTATCTCCTGTATCTAATTGAGATTGAACGCTTTCTATAGAATTTTTTGTTAAAGTTACTTCTGAAGTAATATTATCTATTTCAAGATTCAAATTTGTGATACTATTAGTTTCTACTGCATTAGTTTCCGGAATTTTGTTTTCAGTTTCCAAATAATCATTTTCAATTTTTTCTTCATTTTGTGATTTTGTATGGCTATCGTTAATTTCTACTCCATCAGTTTCTAGATAATCATTTTCGACTTCTTCATTTTGTGATTTTGTAAGGCTTTCGTTAATTTCTACTTCATCAGATTCTGGAATTTTGTTTTCAGTTTCCAAATAATCATTTTCTACTTCTTCATTTTGTGATGTTGTATTGTTTTCGTTAATTTGTGATATTGCATTATTTTCCTCATTCAAAAGGTTACTTAGATCAGCAGCAGCTTGCGGAAGATTTTGTACGTTTAAATTTGTAGCAGCGGATATTGCATCAATAATTTTTCTACATGTTTCTACAGTTGTATGTGATTGTGCATCTTTTTTGTCATTTACCTTTTCTTGTCGCTCATCACTTTCTTCAACATAATTTATCGATAGCGATATGTCTTTTCCTCCCCAATACAAAGATACTAATGCTGGATCACTATCTGCATTCAAATACTTAATGTCAAATATTGTATTGCCATAATCAGATAATTCCTTAAGTGTTGAACATGCTTCTACATTCCAAGATGAATTATCACTGGCATTGTTTAAACAGCAATGTTTAGCTAATGGTTCAATTACTGCAAGATCTGGAGGACATTCTCGTATTTCTTGAGTAACACATGTATTTCCATAATCAATAAGGAATGCATGGTATCCTTCATCTGTTTGTCCGGATTCAATTTTAGCTCGATACCATTGTTTATCTTCAGGAAATTGTGCTATATAAATAGTGTTTTCTATAGAGTTATTAACTTTCGTTAAAGTATTCACATCTTCAAATTTATTGGAAATATCGGATAAAATATTAGCATTATTAGTGAGTTGAATCCAGAAGGATTCAGGAGAAATTACGTGACTAATAACTGCAGTTTCTGTTTGTTCTGCTTTAGGTAATATAATTTCAATGATATTTTGATCGTCGATGGACAATTCAACAATGGATGTTTCACCAGTAGTTACAACTCTTACATCAAATATTGTGGCTCCATCAGCTGCTAGTTCTCTAAATTGATCAGTAACATCATTTGGCCATTCGTCAATAAATGATGGTTTCAGTAAAGAACATTTCAAAGCAAGTGCACGTATATTAATAACCTGTTCTGGTAACATTTTCAATTCACTGGTCGTTGATGAATTACCATAATCAATAAATAATACTTGTGTAACATTCTCATCATCTGCAGAACTTAATATTCGTGCTCGATACCAATCATTATCATCTGGAAATCGAGCTGCACATAACACACCAGGGCGGTTATCAATTAAGTCAGGAAATTGGTCAGCAATTGATAATTGATCTGAAACCATTTCTAAATCAGCGCATGAACTTTCCAATTGTATCCAAAATTCATGAATTGAATTGACATGGCTTACAAAGCCTGTCTTATTTGACAATTCATCTTCAACATCACGATTGCATGGTTTACCATAACCTTCGTGAATTAAACTTTCAGCTATATTTTCATTATTGAAATAAATTGATACATACATAACGCCTTTATCCTGATAAAGTACACTCGCTTGACATGTTTGCCCAACTAATTTGTGTTCAAACATTTCACACGCAATTTGACTCCATTCTTCGCCAATTGGTGTTAAATCTAATGAACATTTTTTAGCATAACGATCAATTGTTAACATGTGACTTGGCAACGTTTTAATTACACCAGATGAATTGTCTAAAACATCGGTATTACCATAATCAATAAATCGTACAGTGGTTATTTGATCATCGGCATCAAGTACTTCAGCACGATACCAAACATCATCAGCTGAATATTTAGCTGCACATAGGACACCAGCGTCCGGAGCTCCTAAATCACTTAATGTTGCGATTGATTTCTCCAATTCTTCTTGTAATGCATTTATTGAACTATCATCATTTGCTAATTGTGCATAAAATTGATTCGGTGAATCAGCATGTGCAACATAAAGCATTATTTTATCATCTGTTTGATCATCATCAGATGTTATTTCAAAGCGACGTCTAAATGGATCAAAATCTAACTTATTTGCTATTCCTAATTCAATTAGGTATAAACTTAATGCCACATTATCATTATACAATTCAATATACCAACATCCTTCAGTGTACGCTAATTTTGAATAAAATTCTTTACCATCTGTAAGTTCTTTGAATTGTCCACTAATATCATTTTCAGCAGATAATGGAAGTGCTACATGTAATGCGTATTCATTAATTTTATAAAATGATGGATCTAAATTTTGCACACAATTTATATCAACAGTTTCTTGATTCCCATAATCAATATATATGACATTGATTAATGCACCATTGATTTCTAGAACACGGCCACGATACCATTTACCATCTTGCGATTTAACAGCACATAATTGATTGATTGTGATATCAGAACGGGTGATATCACTATTTTCATAATGTTTATATAATGTGTTTAATAAGTCTGTTACTTTATTATTGTCAGCCACACGTTGAATGTATAATGAATCATGCGTATTTATGTGTGTTATCCATACTTTCATGTTACCATTCAATACAGCCATTGGACATAATGGACTTACTGTTAGATAATCTTCTTCAGGTTCATGATCTTTTACTAGCGTTAACTTATTACCATTACAATCGTATAAGGTAACCAATAATCTATAAATACAAAATTATATTATCAACTTATTTCTACTTTGATATTAATTTTTTAATAAGTAGTATAGAATAGAATATAATTTAAAAATAGAGTCTACATAAATGGACATGGGTTGTTTTTGTGGGTAGGAAGGGGTGGAGAAGGGGGTAGAGACTTAGAATTTTAAATTTAATAAGTGAAAGTAACAACTAACTGAGTTAATGGCTTAAACTTTCGATATACACTCAGCTCGTTATCAATGCGTGAACTGTTTATTTTACATTTTATACACACACAGATGAATAAAAATACAAAATAGTGGACAAAGATGCTATATACATATATTATTTTGTAATCAAGATTAATTATAGATACTTGCGCAGAAACCGTGGATAACCTATTCGGTTTATGAAAAACAAAATTCATACAAAAATTGTTTATTTTATAACAGGAACATTTTTGTCTTTAAACTTTTTCCCCTACCGAGAGAGCGAATGGGCTGATTTTGTTCATTCTCGAATTTGACCTCACTTTTTAGCTCCAGAACACACATACTGCGGACCGTTGTAATAGTAGTAGGGGGGTGGCAGAATATTCGTAAATTTAACCGATGTGTATAAAAGTTAGTATCTTGACGTATCAGATGCTACAGTTTAAAGATGATAACGTGAGCTGATCTCAACCAATTGAACTTATTATACCTACACAACTAAAAAACACGCAACCGTTAAATTTATTTTGCTGCTGATAAAATTTTTCATTTATTACATATTGGAAAATCAACATACCACCAGTATGATTTTTCATATTTAGATATGAAAAGCTTTTAGCGTCTTCCAAAACAGGAGTAATTTTTAGTACATAATCATAATTTCATAGCTCCAGAAAGTTATAAATGAACCATAGCTAAAATTTCGGACTTGTTACAACCATTTAAAACTGGTGGCATTTTGCTTTTCAAGCATTTAATATATTAATAATTTTATCACCAAAAAAACAAATATGACGGTTGTATATTTTTTAATTATGTAGGTATATTGAATTAAATTGGAAGGTATCAGTTCCAAAAGGGTTGTTAAATCAAGGAGCACTACACTTTTATCTCGGAAAAAGTTCAAACTATCGCAATTTTGATGATTTTTTTTTTCAAACGTCGGTAATTAAAAATATTTTAACCTTTATAGTTTAAAAATTGCTACTCTTTATTTTTTATTCAATTTCTTTATTTAAAAATAATATTAATATTTAAAAAAATTGTATGCCTATTAACGTTATTTATAAAAGTACACTAGTTCAGTTTATATTCTCCCACTTATTAAATTTTTATTTTTAATTGATAATTTACCAGCATGGGTACAGAACCAAGCACAAGTCGTGGTCATATCTGCTTTATTTGTAATGAAGATAAAGAAACAGGAACCACTACTAAAGTTAAAAGAGGATTACTAAGATTAATTCAAGCATCCACCGAAAAAAATGATGAATTTTTACATCCACCAAAAAAGCCGATTTGTTTATGTTCATGAGAGTTGTCGAGAAAAATATATTCATCAACAATATATCACAAGAAAAGACACAAGTTACCATGTACAGTCCTCCAGAAAAAAACTAAGAGCTTCGTTTTTTTATGAAGCTGGTATTAAATGTATTCTTTTTATGTACAATGCTCCTAAATCTGACGTTGATTTGAATCTATTTCTATACAAATATTTAACAAAAAGTAATAGTAAAAGACGCTCAACACAATAGGCATGTTTACCATGTACACTCCCGTTCATAAAAAATGAACCAGTTGAAACATTCTAAGTATTACTATATGTAATATTATACATATAACAGAGCGTAATTAAAATTAAAAATAAATTCGCAAATAAAAATTAATTATGTTAACACAAAAAAAGTTTAACATAATCCCATTTAAAGGGGAAAATTTCTCAACGTGGAAATTTCGGATTAAAAGTATATTAAGAGAAAATGGAGCTTTGGAAGCAATAGAAACAGAAAATTTTCATACTGTAGCAGAAAATAATAAAATAGAAGCCAGGGCTCAAGCCATAATTATCGCGGGCGTGGCTGACAGCCATCTTGAATACATAAAAAATAAAACTTCAGCAAATGGGATGTTTCAAAATCTGGAATTTAACTTAGAAGAAAATAGAAGTAAATTGTTTTTAAGAAGAAAACTTAGCGAATTAGTGTTTAATGGGAAAGATATTGTATATATGAACTTCATATATACAAAATAATGTTTTTTTGAAAAAAAAAATATTTTAAACTTTTATATTTCGAAAACAAAACGATAAATGCGATTTTTTCTAAAATTTATTTAATAAATAATCTTTACTATTCTAATTTTTTTTTAATTTTATCGAGAGTTTTTTTTTATCAGTTTTACATGCTTCTAATGAGAGAGAGAGTGACAGATAATGATATTTTTTTATCTCACGTTTTAAACAGTCAAAAATTCTGAAATTTCGGGATTTATTAGAAAACGTTAATTTTAGCCTGTGAAAAAAATGAGCAAAATCTGTCGAAAAGTGGTTACATGCTGGAACATCCTTAAGTATGTAAATATAATTTAGTATTCGATGTTTTGAATATTACGTAAAATTCAGATGTGGTAACCATTTAATTTTTTTCTTAAACCAGTCAACAGATAATGTATTTCCATATTTACATTTATAAATATATACGTTTGGAAAAAGATTTATCGCTAATAGTGCCACACGTATAATAGGCAAATAAACTGCAATAAACTTTTATCTGTTTTTATATAAAATCACTTACTGCTTTATAAATTAAAAAGTTAAGTAGGTAAATAGTATTCGGATGCCATAATATTACACCTTTTACGAAACCGACTATTAGCAACATAACAGAAAAAATATAAAAAGCAACTTCATTATTAATACAAAAACAACTATCTATATTTTCATAAATTTAAATCAAAATTATCTAATTAAAAAACCGATCTCTTTATCTGATAAATTTGATACAGTGATATTTATTTATACGTATCTACACTAGTTGTCTTCAAACTTATTTATAATTTTAATATTTATTATTATCTTATAGTCCAGTCATTGTATACATTTGGAAATGCAAGTGAACCGAGAAAGCTGATTTTTTTTATATTGTGTAGGGGGGGGGGGGGGTCTCAGAAAAGCTTAACTTCAAATTGTCGACCAAGATTACCTAAGTGCATTCTCCGCCATCTTGAAAAAAGGGTTAAATTGTGTTTTTTTTGTAATAAAGACAATCGGTGAATAAAGACAATGGAAACTGAGCGAGCTCGTATGACAGAAAATGTTTCATATCAGTTTCGGAGTTTTTCGCAATGCACATTCTTTGGAAAAGTAACAGTAGATTGATCGGAACTGGTGACGCACCTTATCCTTCCTTTTGAATGACAAGGGCCCGAAATTTGTTCCTATGATTTTATTAATCATGTCGCAACCAACTTCGTATGCACGATGAAAATTTATGTTCTGGTTTGCAAGAACTCCTGTGCCGATAGAATGGAAGAAAAAATAAATAAATAAAAATAAATTTGACTCTAGACAACTGACTGGAATGCTACTGATTGCGCGCTAGACGTAATTTTTGTCTAAAAAAAATTTTTTTTAATGGCATTGCAGGTATTAACATGCTCTTCAAGTTTGATAATAGACATTTTTTCGATATCTATCACGGGAAAGAAGAAAACAGCAAAAAACAAGTTTCACTACCTGAACTTTTTACTTTCTTGTTCAAAATCCAACAACGATGAACGGTAGGTGAAAAATATATATGACCTAAATTGTAGAGCGTAAAAATAGTAATAAAAAAGTATCGTTGTAGATAACTTATCAAAAATGTTTAAATTGAACGACACATTTACAATTTTACAAGCCAGCTCAAAACTGAAAGAAGCAGCGAAATACTGGTTCGATACCGTCAGAACAACCATAAGTTGCTGGGATGACTTCAAAAGCGAATTCATAGCAAGTTTTCCAACAGTTATCGACGAAGCCGATATCCACGAACAACTTTCAAAACGTCGTAAACAACCAAATGAATCAATAGAATCGTATGTATATGAAATTGTAGCTTTAGCAAAACGTATTGAATTAAATGAGCAAACAATTTTCAATTACAAAATTCGAGGTCTTAATGACAACGAATTAATAAAAATTCTATCTCTAAATAATTACAATAGGGGCGCAAATTACTTCACGGCCCTAGATCTAAAAAACAGATTTTTCCATGTTAAAATGGCCGAAAATTAAAAAAAAATATACAGCTTTCGTAACCCCGGACGGATTTTATGAATACAAACGAATATGCTTTGACTTATGCAATAGTCCCTTTTTTTCCCAACGTTACATTAACTTTATATTTGGCAAACAAATTCTGCTTGGACACGTACTTACGTGCATGGACAATTGATTAATTCCATCACGCGATATAGATAAAGGAATCATTCAATTAAAAGAGATATTTGACGTAATTAACAACTACAAACTCGTATTACGAATGGATAAATGCAAATTCCTCATGACTACTATAGACTATTTAGGGTTCATTATACGTGCAAATACTGTTGCACCCGGTACTTTTAAACCAGCACCTATATCAAAATTTCCTCAACCTCAAAGTATCAAAGATATTCAAAGATTTCTCAGTTTAACGGGTTTCACTTCACAAGAGTTTGAAGACTTTTTATTTTTACTACATGAAAATATTTAAACACGTAAAAACACTCCACGCGCAAATGGCCAATGTGAACGATATAATCGTACAATAATGACTTAAAATTACTTAATTGACTTAAATATTACTTAAAATATCTGAAACCAATAATTGGGATACAGAGTTATCAAAAATTCAAAGACATTTAATTTAAATTTTCAAAAAAGTATTGGAACATGTAAAATGTAAAATGATGTACGGAAAAGAATTACGCGGAGGTGAAAATACAAATATTACGAGATTTAATTAGTTCGTTAAATACAGATCAACAAATCAACGATTTAGAAACTATTCGCGAACGTGGCGAACAAAACACTAGACGTTCACAGGAACTAAACGAGCGCCTTAATAATGCGCGTAGGCGACCACCCCGAAAATTCAATTGTGGCGATCTTGTCATGATTAAACGCACAAATACGGCCCCAGACCCCGATACCTAGGGCCTTACGTAATAAAATCAGTGCTGCACAACACACCAACCGATTTTTTTTCCAACATAATGTATTCTGACAAACTTAAAAAATATTCCCCGGGCAATGTTACGACTTCATCAAGCGATGACACGGACGAGGACATCCGTAATATCAGGACCCCGTCTACATAGGGTTTTTGGATATGTTCAAGAGGAAGACAAGAACATTTTGGTCAATTTTCAAAACTATAAGTTTTGTTTTTAGCGAATTTCCTGACAGGAAATAGAGCTATTGGTCCCGACTTCAAAATTTTGCAAAAATTTTTGCAAATGTCCATCGATCCTACCTAGTAGATGTCGAAAATCACCATCTGTAAAATTTATATATATATATATATATATATATATATATATATATATATATATATATATATATATATATATATATCTATGGACATATATGTCTGTAATCACTCTAGCGGTCACAATTTTGATCTGATTACAATGAAATTTGGTATTTGAGGCGTTTTTCGTATTCAAAAGGTCAAGTTCGTTAATGGGTAAAATCGAACAAGGGGAAACACTAAATTTGACATATCTCCCTTAATATTCGAAAAATAGAAAAATTTATAAGTAAAGTTGTTGGTACTAAGTTTTACTGTAATTTTGTTTCTTATCATTTTTTCTGTTACCCTAATATTTACAGAAATATTGACGGTTTAAGCAGAGACCGTGTGGTTACTGTGCGGAGTCAGTCAGTACACATGTAATGAGAGTTATCGCATATGCGTATGGAAGTTTGTTTGTCATTTAAGGGTGTGTACTGACTCATTGACTGTGTGTACTGTGTGTTCTGACTATATATATCTCTGTAATCACTCTAGCGGTCACAGCTTTCATTTTATCGGAATGAAATTTGGTATTTGAGGTGCTTTTGGTATTCAAAAGGTCAAGTTCGTTAACGGGTAAATTCGGACTAGGAGAAAAGGGGGTTTAAAGGTAGGGGAAACACAAAATTTGACATATCTCCCTTAATATTTGTAAGAAGAAGAAAAATTTATAAGAAGCAAAGTTGTAGGTACAATTATATCTCTGTACACATTAGAGTTTGAGCAAAAATGATAAGGTGATGAATTGTAGCAAATATAATTTTCTACAACTTTATTCCTTACGCTTTTTTCGAATGTTCTAATATTAAGGGAGATATTTTATATTTTGTTTTCTTCTTTCTTTATAACCCCCCCCCTTCCCCTAGACGTATGTCATTTATTAATAAAATTGGACTTGCAAATACTAAAATTGTGACCGTTAGAGAGTCATTTATGTATTCTAAGGAAATTCGCTAAGTTGAAGCAGCTCCTGCGTAACGAATTTTTTAATCTTCGTTTTTAGACGCACTTTTAGAAAAAAAATTCGTTATGCAGGAGCTGCTTCAACTTAACGAATTTCTTTTGAATACATAAATCACTTTCTAGCGGTCACAATTTTAGTCTGATCAAAATAAAATGTCGTGTATGATTTTAGTATTTACATGGCCAAATTTATTAATAAATGACGTCAAGGGGAAAGGGGGGCATAAAGAAAGAAGAAAACACAAAATATAAAATATCTCTCTTAATATTAGAACAATCAAAAAATACGTAAGGAATAAGTTGTAGAAAATCATGATTGGTACAATTCATTACCTTATTATTTTTGCGCAAACTCTAATGTGAACAGAGATATTAAGGAATTTAATTTTCAATCTTAACCCGTCAATATCTCTGTAAATGTAATAATTTTTTAGTGTAACAGAAAAAATGATAAGAAACAAAATTACAGTAAAACTTAATACCTACAACTTTACATCTTATAAATTTTTCGATTTTTCGGATATTAAGGGAGATGTGTCAAATTTTGTGTTTCCCCCTCTCTCTAAACCCCCCTTTGCCCTTGTCCGATTTTACCCATTAACGAACTTGACCTTTTGAATACCAAAAGCACCTCAAATACCAAATTCCATTCCAATCAGATTAAAATTGTGACCGCTAGAGCGATTACAGACATACATATATATTAATATATATATATATATATATATATCTAATATATATATATATATATATATATATATATAGATATACATATATATATATATATGTGTCTGTAATCACTCTAGCGGTCACAGCTTTCATTTTATCGGAATGAAATTTGGTATTTGAGGTGCTTTTGGTATTCAAAAGGTCAAGTTCGTTAACGGGTAAAATCGGACTAGGAGAAAAGGGGGTTTAAAGGTAGGGGAAACACAAAATTTGACATATCTCCCTTAATATTTGTACGAAGAAAAATTTCTAAGAAGCAAAGTTGTAGGTACAAAATTTTACTGTAATTTTGTTTCTTATCATTTTTTCTGTATATATATATATATATATATAAAGGATTCCAACACAGTCTATATATATATATATATAGACTGTGTTGGAATCCTTTTTCAATAGAGAATCAATGTTAAATACTATTTATTACTGGCAGGCCGTGTCGTTATATATATATATATATATATATATATATATATATATATATATATAAATATATAGATATCGTTACTATGCGGAGTCGTGTCGTTACTATGCGCAGTCAGTCAGTACACATGTAATGAGTACACACTCTTAAATGAGTCAGAACACACAGTCAATGAGTCAGTACACACCCTTAAATGACAAACAAACTTCCATACGCATATGCGATAACTCTCATTACATGTGTACTGACTGACTCCGCACAGTAACCACACGGCCTGTCAGAAATAAATATTTAACATTGATTCTCTATTGGAAAAGCATTCCAACACAGTCTATATATATATATATATATATATATATATATATATATGTATCTAATATACTATAACTTCAAACCGACGAGAAAAATCGGAAAACTTCAATTTTTTCATTGCAACCCCCGAAAAATCGGAAAAACACCCCCCAAAATTACGTTTTTCTGTTCTATACATGCTAGAAAGATGGGATTTTCACTAATTGACTCGAAATAGTCAAATTAACAGAATAATTTGAAAAATTTCATTACCTACATCGAATTTTCCCCGGAAATGGGAAAAACATCCCTAAAACTGACATTTTCACTTCTATTCATGATAGAAATCCCTAAAACCAACCTTTTTTTCTTCTATTCATACTAGAAAGATGCAGTTTTTTGCAATCGACGCTAAATAGCTACAAATTAGGAAGTTATTTCAAAAAACACCACCCAAAATTACGTTTTTCAGTTCTATACATGCTAGAATGATGGGATTTTCACTAATCGACCCAAAATAAAGTCAAATGAACAGAAAATTTTGAAAAATTTCATTACCTACATCGCAATCTTCCGAAAAGGGAAAAACATCCTTTTTCACTTCTTATCATGTTAGAAAGATCAGTTTTTTTCCATTCGACGTGGAACAGGTTTAAAATAACAGGATTATTAAAAATACATAAGTTTTTCCATCGAAACTCTTGGGATAAACAAATGGGATAAACACCCCTAAAACTACCCCTTTTCTTCCATACATGCTAGAAAAATGTGGTATTTTGCATTCGACGCTAAACAGCTACAATTTAAGAAGGTTATACAAACAACATAAAATTTTTCATCGCTACCCCCTAAAAAATGGGAAAATCACCCCCTAAGCTACCCTTTTAACTTCTATCCATGCTAGAAAGATGGGATTTTTACCAATCGACCCGAAATACAGTCAAATTAACAGAAAAGTTTGAAAAATTTCATTACCTACATCGTAACCCCCCAAAAAGGGGACAAATACCTCTAAAACTGCCCTTTTCACTTCTATTCATGTTAGAAAGATCGGATTTTTCCATTCAACGCGGAACAGGTTTAAAACAAGAAGATTATTTCAAAAACGTAAATTTTGCCATCGCAACCCTTCGCAAATGGGAAAAAAAGCAAAACTGCTCTTTTTCTTCTAAACATGCTAGAAAGATGCGGCTTTTTGCATTTGTCCCTAAATAAATATAAATTATGAAGGTAATTCGAAAAAATTAAAATTTTTCATCGCTACCTCCTAAAAAATTAGAAAACAACCCCCTTAGCTACCCTTTTAACTTCTACTCATGGTAGAAAGATGGAATTTTTTGCATTTGGTGGAGAATTTCTTCAAACTAATGAGATTATTCGATAAACTTTAATTTTTTCATCGCCACCCCCTTGAAAATGGAAAAAATGCTCCATAAATCACTAATTTACTACTTTACATGCTAGAAAGATGCGGTTTTTTGCATTCAACGCAGAATAACTGCAAATTAATAGGTTGATTCGAAAAACGTAATTTGTTCATCGCTACCCCTTGAAAATGGTAATGTGAGACCTATCTATGTGCAGTCCCCCCAAACCCCCTATCCTAAACCCACTTATCCCAAAAAATTTCCCCCCCGAAAAAAACCCTTAAAATTCTTCCCATAAAAATTCTACCCCCCAAAAATCCCCTCCCCCTTAATTAATTCTCTAATGGTAAGTACTTTTTTGGCAAGTATTTTTTTCAACTTTTTTTACAATTCATGTAAGGTTATTTTCTGTGACGCGGAGCCAAGATACCCCCTTGCGAGTATATATATATATATATATAAATTTTACAGATGGTGATTTTTGACATCTACTAGGTAGGATGGATGGACATTTGAAGAAATTTTTTGCGAAATTTTGACTTCGGTACGGGACCAATAGCTCTATTTCCTTTCAGGAAATTCGCTAAAAATAATAAGATAATGAATTGTAGCAAACTTGATTTTCTACAACTTTACTTCTTATACAATTTTCGATTGTTCTAATATTATTATAAATAGATTATTCTAATATTATATATTTTATATTTTCTTCTTTCTCTTTGCCCCCTTTCCCCTTGACCTATGCCATTCATTAATCAAATAAGCTTTGCAAGATGCAAATACTAAAATCATATCCGATACGATATTTTATTTTGATCACACTAAAATTGTGACCGCTAGAGAGTAATTCATGTATTGTTTGTAAGGAAATTCGCTAAGTTGAAGCAGCTCCTGCGTAACGAATTTTTTTCTATTATTCGTGTGGCAGTATTAGCGATAAATCTTATTCCAAATGTATAAATGTAAATATGGAAATACATTATCTGTTGACTGATTTATTACATCCAAGAAAATAATTAAATGGTTACCACATCTGAATATTACGCAATATTCAAAACATCGTATACTAAATTATATTTTACATACTTAATACAGTGGAGTAAGCTATTCTATATTCTGAGCGCTGATTTAATGAACTACTGAACTATAATAGTGAATTTTTCAGTCAACGAGATTTATTGAATTAATGAGAATTACATCAGCGAAATGATGTTAGTTAAGTAGTGGAGGAGTATAATCTCGGAACCAGTCAAAACTACTCCGATTTTGATATTTTTTTATTAAAATTTTTAGAAATAAAATTTTTTCTTAATATTATTCCTATCGAAAAAATCAAACTAAAAATAAAATATATTTCAAAAATATATGTATTATATTAACCAGTCTTCTAAAATCAAGATAATAAGTTTATAATACTGAAAAAAAATTTAGATAGCTAATTAAATTAAAAAGGAAAAATTGTAACTAATTCAGATCGTTTTTAATAGAAATTTATTAAATCTAGAGCACGGCAGTGCGACAGGCCGAGTTTAAGGGGTTTTTGACCTTCGTGCTTACAGTGCTATTACTAGTCGTTCTTTTAGACCAAACCTTTTTGAACGAAAAGAGCTACAGTGCTGATTTTTCGATTAAAAACTATATGTTAAAAATAATTCTGAAATATCTTCCTCTTACGTGCCGGACAATTAGTACAAGTGTTGTCATTGCATATTACACAAGCTTGCGTGCAGAACAGCCCGGTTTTTCAGCACCCATAATTCCCGGTTCAGCCAGATTTGCATCTGCAGAATATTATTTTTAATATATGCTCCAAAATAGGTGGCTGGTCTATAGTGTTGGGTATTACGAAATTTTTAAACTTCCATCACCATTCAATTGGTGACAAATAATTACTTAGCCACGATTATACTTATAAATAAAACTCTTGTGAACGAAAACAATGTCCTAAATTGCGCACAGGCTGGTTTTCTAAAGGGTTTCGAAGCAATGGATAATAATTTTGGTATTAAAGGCGATAATTGATAAATCACTGGCTATCAAGAGGTCCGAAGAAACATATATATGCTTTCTTTGTTGACTTCGAGGAAGCCTTTGATAAAGTCAACACATCTATTGTTGGGTAGGGGTGGCGTTAGTACGAGCTTCAAAACATACCAGGGTCTAATACAGGGATGCCACTTATCAGCGCTCCTTTTTCTTGGTGTATATTAATGATATGTATGAATGAATGGAGAACATAAGTACTACTCCTCTTTGTATAAAGGGTGTTGAGATTAAGATCTTATTTTATGCGGATGACGTGGTACTCACTTTAAAAACAGTTGGTGGGATGCGAAGAAGTTTGAAGGCGTTAGAGGAATATTGTGAGATGTGGAAGCTTAGTGTAAATGTGAAGAAAACGAAAATGATGATTTTGAGTAATGGACGAAAGTGCAGTGCAAATGAGATGTGGAAGTATAAAGAGCATGTTTACATGTTTGCATTTGAAGAACTTCGAGTATTGAGGTGTGATGTTGTCATGTAAAGGGAGTTGGAGTGAACATCTATAACGTATAAATGATAAAGCCAAAAGAGTTTTGATGAGTGTAAGAAGATATTGTTAGATTATTGTTGAGATCCGTGGAATAAAATTAAAAATATTTATTTATATTCATTTAAAAGGGTTTTAATACCCTCCAAAAGACCCAACAAATATCTCTATCTATGCACATACAACGATGGTTAAGTTTTAGAAGGGTTGCGTGGTTACTTAATCACGCAACCCCTCTAGAACTTGAACATGCCTTAGAAAACGTAAAATGGGATATAATTGAAATTTGTAAAGTGTGGCGTTTTGGACAAAAAATAATTTAATTTAAAAATTATTTATTTCATTACTTCGGTGAGAGAAAAGGCATTTTTGGAGTAGGTTTCCTGGTACAAAAATACTGGAAAAGTCAAGTCGCAGAATTCAGGGGTGTTCCAGAAAGAATAGCTGTATTAAAATTAAAACTGAACGAGTCGAAAAATGTCACAATTATCCAAGTGCATGCAGTGAGTCACCCCGAGGATGAAATTGACAGTTTTTATGATCAAATTCAAAACATATTACTGCTAGCAAAAAACGATAGCGTCTTCTTGGTAGGTGATTTCAACACCAAAGTAGAGAAAAAATCTCCAGTAGAAACTGAATTAGAAGTACATTAGTGCAATTCGCTTCTGAACAAAACATGAAAATAGTTAACTCGTTTTTTCAAAAACGTCAGCAAAGGAAATAGACCTGGAAATTAAAAAACAAAAAATGAAATAGACTTTATTCTAAAATTCTCTTCAGATCACAGATTACTCCGATGTACCATAAACCTTACCAAAACACGACAAAAAAAACTCCCACTGTGTAATAACAAAACTGTAAGCATCACTGAACACATAATCACGCAATACCAGGAAACACTCTCCGAACTCTTAAAAGATGTCCACATCACACCACAACTTAACGTTCAAGATATTTACAACCAGGTTCAACTCAGTATATTTCAAACCGCAAATACTAGGCTAGTGAAATCCACCAAAGAATACAAAGGAAATATATTATCTCAAAACACTACAAAACTCATAGAAAACAGACCGACTCTTCAAAAAAATTGAAAATAAATACATATCAGAGAAGGTGGAATTAACAGCAACGAACAAATTAGTCAAGAGAGAGATCAGGAAAGACATAAGAACATGACATAACAATTTAATACTGGAAACTTTAAAAAATCACATCGCCATTAAAATATTAAACAAAAATCTATTTAACGCTAAAACATTGATGCCAGCAATCGACACGGAAGGAACACACGATGGTAATCGAAAACATATAATGTTAACGGCAACAAGTTTTTACAGAAACTTATATGAATCTAAACTACAATTGAAAATTCAACCATGTCACCTCAACATTCAATCGAATCCTCATATGTGCCAGAAATTCTCAAAAGTGAAGTGTGTGCGATTTTAAAGACTCTAAAAAGCAATAAAAGTGCAGGTGCAGATAAAATTTGTAATGAGTATCTTAAGTTTGGTGGAGAAAATGTCTAACGCGATTTTGTGCCGTGCAAGTGTCCCGCTTCAATGGAAACATACAACCATCTGTCTTCTCTATAAAAAAGGCAACAACGCTGTTATAGACAATTATAGACCTATTAGTTTAGCTCCTACTTTGTATAACGTATTTGCAAGAATACTGCTAAATCGCATACAAAATGACTTAGATTTTTATCAAACATCTGATCAGGCAGGCTTCAGAAGAGGCTTCTCAACCACTGATCACTTGCAAACTACAAGCCAAGTCATAAAAAAGAGTAAGGAATATATCATACCTATATTTTTGGCATTTATTGACTACTACAAGGCTTTCGATACTGTGGAACATGAATGTATTGGAGAGCACTTATGAAGTGCGGTGTTCAGAATAAATACATCCGTTTGATCCAAAATATATACAAAATTATAACCGCAGAGATACTGATGAAAACTAGGGGTCCAAAATTTCCTATAAAAAGGGGTCTTTAACAGGGCGATCCACTCTCGCCAAAACTCTTCAATGCGGTGCTTCAACTAGTTTTTGATGATCTAAAATGGGAAAACCTCGAAAAAAAATAGATGGGGTATATCTATCGAATCTAAGGTTTGCAGATGATATAGTCTTGTTTGCATCCAATAGAAAACAACTACAACATATGGCAAACGAACTCAGCTTTCAAAGTGAAAAGATGGGATTACAAATAAAAACGGATAAAACTAAGACAATGTCAAGTGCGGGCCTTGATTTAAACATCAAATTGAAAGATATATAGTTAGAAACGGTTAGCACCTTCAAGTATCTCGGACAAACTATTTCTTTTGGAAATAAGAATTCTATAGAAGTTCAACTACGAATAGGAACGCGTGGAAGAGATTCTGGCCCTTGAAGCATTTTCTTCAAAGCGATCCATCCATGAGTCTCAAAATTAAGGTTCTGGACACATGCATCCTACCCATCTTAACTTACGTATTAATAAGGTACTAAAGAAACTACACACATGCCTTAGAAGCATGGAGCATGGAGCGCTCAATACTAAATATACGGAAAACTTAAAAAATAAGTTTCAGCGAAATTCGCAAAAAAAAACAGGCAAAAGACGTGGTAGTGAGCTTAAAGATCCTCAAGTGGAGATGGGCGGAACATATAACGCGAATAAGAGACGGGCGATGGACATAGCGAACAACGTTCTGGACGCCGTATGATCGATGCTGAAATAAAACGCTGACGAGACGAAATAAAAACTTTTGTGGGTGGTTAATGGGCAGTCAAGAGACAGGCATTGAATAGAGAGAAATGGGGTCTGTTGGAGGAGGCCTTTGCCCAATCATGGGATGGCTCTATTATTATTATGGGGAAACGAATTATTATTGGGAACCGACGTTGGGAAACGAATAAAAATATTGATCGCAGAAAAATTTTTTGTATAGTTGTTCATAAAATGAGTTGATTAGTCCATTTCCGCATATACGCTCGCCCTCTCGCCAACCTGTCTGTCAACGCGATAACTAAAAAAAAACAAAAAGAGATAACGAGCTTTGTAACAAAATTTTATGTGTGTTCTAAAGCAGCAGTCATCAAAATAGTCATCATCAGTATGAATTAGCTAATTGTAATTATTCTCCGAGGAGATGTTACTTGTTGCTAATTTGGTGACGGTCTGCAATGAGTTAAAATATTATTTTTTACATATATTCAGTAACTTATAAAATAGGTTTTTTGACTTTTTTCACCACAAAATAAAAATTTTTTGTCGGACAACATATAAATTATGTTGTACCCTCAATTTCACATCCAATAATAAAAAATGTATCATGATGACGTCATGGGATCTTCGACTTTGACGCGTCTGACTGGGAAATTTTGCCATACAATTAGGTGGACAATGTCATTTCTGTCTTTTACACATTTTTCTTAAACTGTACTCCAAAATTGGGCCATATATTCATAAATTTTCATAACCTCACTAACTCGGCGTGTTTAAGGAGGTGGCCACCCTTTACCTGCCAAAATTTTTGTCCGACAATACTTTTTCCGTTCTTTCGATTCAATTGTCAATCGAATGCCATTTGACAAAATAAGATATTCATAAATTTTTTCAATGTCAAAAAATCGACGTGTTTCGGAAAAGTTAGCAAAAATTCCTGCCATTTTTCAAAATTTACGCAAAGGAAAAATGTGGTAGACTCGACATAATGAAACCACACAAGAGTTATCAAAGGGGTATTTATGAAGCTTGTCGGATGTTGGCCAGCTCCCAGATTATTAGCACACTTGTTCAACTTATCGTTTGAATTAAGGGTATTCCCAGATTATCTAAGTTGGCACTTGTAAAACCTATTTACAAAAATGGGGATAAAAATAACATCGAATTACAGGCCAATATCGCGACTATCTCAATTTTCAAAAGTATTGGAAAAACTAATGTATAACAGAGTTTCCGAATTCTTGGAGAAAGAAAATTTGTTAACAAAATGTCAACATGGTTTCTGACAAACAAATTCCACCTGCACAGTTGGTTCAGAAATCTCTGAATGCATCTTAGAAAAAATTGACAACAAACAATATGTGTTAACAATATTATTTGACCTAACTTCAGACTTTGATACTATGAATCATGAATTTCTACTGAAGAAGTTACATGCCATTGATTTCAGAGGGATACCAAATGAATGGTTTCGATCATATTTAGAAAATAGGAAAATTACTGTAGATTTGTTAAATGTCAAATCTGAATCGAAGTGTATAGACATTGGTGTGGCAGGGATCGACTACAGGTCCTTTATTATTCATCATTTATATAAACGATTTACCTTTGCATATCAACGATGGTAAAGTTATTTTTTATGCTGATGAGATGCTTCTATAAAAAAAAAACTTCTATAAAAGAAATAAATCACATCAAAAAAAGTTCTATGAGTTTTCCCCGAAAAATGCATTATTTTTTGGATAGTTCACGTTGAAACTTTGGATTTTGGCGTTTGACGAAGAAGAACCAACCTTTAACAAGCTATTACTCCGTTATTATTGGGGCTAGTGATATTTTAAACCCAGTATTTTTTGTTTGTTTTTTTATAAGCTACATTTTTACTTTGAATGGTTTTTTTCATAAAATACTTATTTTCAGAGTTATTCATGAAAAACGATTCAATCAATAATATTATTATATATATTAATTAAAAATCACAAAATAAGATTATTTTAAACTTTAAAATTTAAAGACATAACATAAAATATAAATAACAGATCTTTCATCTAACTATACTTATATTCAACTGAATTCAACTATAAAACTATAAAACGACGCACGTGAATTCAACTAATGTTTATTTACATTTCAGATGCAATTTCAACTTGTAAAGTCCCGACGTAAACTAGTGACGTAGTGACATCTAGCGTAGCGCTTACCGAATCTACTCGGCGCGCCGAGTTTACTCGGTAACTCGAGTGCAAACACGAACGCGAGTCAAATTTGTTTTCACTGGAATACGAGTTTAACAAATTCATTCGAGTCACTCGAGTAAAAAACTGCTCGAGTCGCATCACTAGTCTATTGTGATATAACTACATAGTTTCATCAAAAAATACTACTGCGCTTGCTCACCAAGTTATGTGTTATGAATAGTTACATAAAAAGTTACATGTGTAAAATGTAACTGCCCTTTAGCTGCCCATAGGCAGCTAAAGAGAACGCATGATGCTGATTCTTTACTATCAGTGTATCATGCGCTTGCTATAGCTACATGAAATATTGCGAAATTCTATGGGGGTAGTCTACAGAATGCTCACATGTGTTTATTTTGCAAAAATAGATGATTCGGCTAATATTTATTCTTCAATATCAGGAGTCATGTGTCAAGACATTCAAAAATAATAAGTTACTCACCTTTTATGGAATATACCTATATGAGGTGATATCTATAACACGGTAATATCACTGACAGTGATATTACTTATCAAAATATTAGGCCAAAAATGGAGCCCTTGTAACTTTTGAACAAAAACTTTTGAGCCACAGGGTGAGTTTTCGAATATAGTAACATTACGGAATTTTAAGATAACAGGTTTTCGCTCATCGTTAAGGAATAAACAGATAAAAAGTTATTTTAATTCAAAAATCTAAAAACAACGATCACGCCTATAATATTAAATTGTTTATAGGTAAATTAACAAAAGGTAAAACTCTCTTAAAATTTAACGTATCGTTATATTTTTTTTTAAATTGAAAATCTATAAAAAATGTATAAGTTAAAGAAAATAGAGTTTATTTAAATAATTTCTTAACTGTTTTTTTTTTAATTTGTTTATAGCGCGTTATAAACAAATTGAAAAATAATAGGTAAAATACAGTTAAAAAAATAATTTTCTTTTTCATTTTTTTAGATATTTTGAAGACCTATCACTAAAAAAAATATTTATTCGTCTCGGATCAAATGCACCCTTTTTATTTATAAAAATAGGTGACATGGTATTTTATTAATTGTTGGGGACCTAATTTTTTTTAAGGGCTAAAATTGGGCACATTATTTTTAACAAATAAAAGGCATACTTTGCCATTGTTAAAACAAAAATAAAATAATTTTTAGATTTTTTATTATAATTTAAAATTTTTGCGTTTTTCGAACTTTGGGAATTTTTTCCTCGAGTTCGAATAAACCGATTTTAATGTTCATGGGCTCATTTGTTTTCTTTTTTATATAGAATTGAATAATATTCTATGTCATTTTTAAAATTTTTAGTTTTAAAAAAGATATTAAAAAAAAACGCGTTTTTGTTATAAACAAATTCAATTTTGACCGATTTTGTTCCGTCACGAGTCGGACCGTAAAAATTTAGGGTCATATTCAGGACATCAAGATGAATCTATTTTTTTTAAATTGCAGTTCCGAGCAACCTGCCTGAAAAAGCTAATTTGATTCTATTACCTCATTAATTTTTAAAAAGAAAAATCAACATAATAAATTTATATTCATTTTCTCTTGGTAAATAACTCGGTCCTCTATTCCATATCATCACTTTTTAATGACTAACTAAGAGGGATAGGCTAAATTTATAAATCCTCATTAATTTTCTTAGGCGAAACTATTATATTAAGGATATCCCCGAAAACTCGGCCCTTTTTTACATTTATTGTTTTTGATCGGATTACATATTAAACAGAATTTGCATAATTTAAAAGTAAACAAGGATATACATTCATATCCAACTCGTCAGTGCAATGATTTAAATATTGTTAAGTACAGATTAAATCTGTACAAAAAAGTTCCAAAATAGCTGGATGTGAGTTTTACAATAGACTGCCACCAGTAATTAAGAATAAATGTAATTCTATGAATCAAAGGTTTATATTAATAGTTTATTGGTCTCGTATTATTTAGTTTATTTATTGTTTTTTGTGTGTGTGTAATTTTTGTTAGTTTATTTGACTATTCCTATGTACAAGTGTATCTATTGGAAAATAAATTATTATTATTATTAATAATTGTTCTATTTTGATTGATTTTTCATTTAAAAATATTAAAAAGCATATAACTTTATTAAATAAGATATAATTTTCATTGTTACTTTTATTACTTTTTACTTGAGTGAAATAATCAGTTGTATTGATATATACGCCAGTCAGTAGAGGATCAAAACAGGGGGGTATGATGCAAAGGGTGGTGTAGTAATTTTTATTTTTTTAACTTGTATACCTGGGTACAAACATGTAAAAATGCTAACACGGGTGACCTAGTTAATAACGTAAACGCCATAAAATTTTTTTGTTTCATGCATTCGTGCCCGTTAGGTATAATTTATCTTTTGAACGGTGCAGATAGGGAAAATCTAGAGCACGGAAGTGCGTAAGGCCGAGTTTAAGGGGATTTTGGTCTTTAACTACATAAAATATTTGTCTCAAAAAAACAAACACCTTTTGTGCCGTAAATACAAAATTTACGCCACCCGGTATTTACACCAAAACTATGTGATGAAGTTTCAAACAAAAGTGGTTTGTTTTTTGATATAAATATTTTTGTATGTAAAATTTTACTCTATCTCGCACCATTTAAAAGATAGGTTGTAACAGGGATGGATAGAACAAAAAATTTATACGTGTAATCGTTTGAAAAGTTACCACTTCAACATTTCTCTTAGAGTACTCATTTCCAGGCTGCAGACTCATATATAGTACTAATCTCAGTTTTTAACAAAGTTGTTGACCGAGTCATTTAGTTGTGGTACTCATTCAACGCAAAATTCAATTTTCTTTAATTTGTTATACCACACCTTTTTTGTTGAGATGCACCATCTAGGAGGAATAGGCGAAAAGTAAAAAAATTCCGAGGTTTTTTGGTTGCCAAAAGTTGTCCCGATGTCGAGCGTGTTAGCAGATTTGTTTTTTACATGTTTGTACACAGATATACAAGTTAAAAATAAACAGTACTACATGACCTTTTGCATCATACAATACCTCTACTGACTAGCGTAATAAATCTTAAACATTTGGCGTAATAAAACTTAATAAACATTTTCCCACTCGAAGATAACATTAAAAATTTTGCAGTACTTTAGACAACAGCTTTTGCCGATCGATTTATTGATTTGAATAGAAAATAAAAAATGTTTCAATTATTTTGAAATCCATATAACACCCCTATTAACGACGTTAAGAAAGACTTGCAACTGAGAATATATCCACCATCTTTGGGTTCGATAGGTCATACAATTTTAATAGATTTATTTTAAATTCCAATATAAGCTATATTTGTTTAATGTTCTAATAATCTAATTTCAATAAAATAATTTCGGAGTCCCACGTCTTTAAAAATTCAAATCCGACCAAAGTGTGACAAAGTTCATGAATGTGCAAAATCCCTACCTTTAAAACCGTAAGAAATGGAGGAGAAATTTTTAAAATTTCCCAATTTTTTAAATAAACAACTTTTGTTTGAAACTTTTTTTAATGTAATGATTAGTTTGATTAGTTTTACGACATTTTCAGCACAAAAGATTATATTTACAAAATAATATATGCATATGGCAACTTTATACTCTATTTTGTATTTTTATTTTTAGCGAATTTCCTGAAAGGAAATAGAGCTATTGGTCTCGTACCGACTTCAAAATTTTGCAAAAATTTTTGCACATGTCCATCGATATATATTATATCTATGGATATAAATATATATATATATATATATATATATATATATATATATATATATATATATATATATATGTCCATAGATATATATACATAAATTTTACAGATGATTTTCAACATCTACTAGGTAGGATCGATGGACATGTGCAAAAACTTTGCAAAATTTTGAGTTGGTACGAGACCAATAGATATATATATATACATATATATATATACATAAATATATATATATTTATATACATATATATATATGTGTCTGTAATCACTCTAGCGGTCAAAATTTTGATCTGATTGGAATGAAATTTGGTATTTGAGGCGCTTTTGGTATTCAAAAGGTCAAGTTCGTTAATGGGAAAAATCGGGAAAGGGGGGTTTAGAGGGAGGGGGAAACAGAAAATTTGACATATCTCTACTAATATTCGAAAAATCGAAAAACTTATAAGAAGGAAAGTCGTAGGTACTAAGTTTTACTGTAATTTTGTGTCTTATCATTTTTTCTGTTACCCTAATATTTACAGAAATATTAACGGTTTAAGATTGAAAATTAAATTCCTCAATATCTCTGTACACATTGGAGTTTGAGCAAAAATGATAAGGTGATGAATTGTAGCAAACATGATTTTCTACAACTTTATTCCTTACGCATTTTTGGATTGTTCAAATATTAAGAGAGATATTTTATATTTTGTGTTTTCTTCTTTCTTTATGCCCCCTTCCCCCTTGACGTATAGAACGATATTTCATTTTGATTAAACTAAAATTGTGACTGCTAGAGAGTGATTTATGTTTTCTAAGGAAATTCGCTAAGTTGAAGCAGCTCCTGCGTAACGAATTTTTTATACATTTACCTGTGTAAAAAGCAAAATAAACATTTTACGCAGCCTCACTTAATAGCCGAATAGACGACATGTGTATAGTGTTTTGTGTGTATTCACAACACATCGGACTTATCCATGCATGTTAAATTTATGAAATAAACAGCTCACATTACCATAACTTATTCAAAATTTAATTACCTTGCATTTTGTGCTTCATTAATAAAAGCGATAAGTTCAGATTTTTCATATTTAGATTGAAATTCTTCATCACTAATATGTTGTATGCAGCCTAAATCAAAATTATGTAGACCACATTCAACACTTTGATAATAGTACCCAGTTAATTCAACTGGAAGAGTGAAAAGCTAAAAATAATTTTAAAACAATTGTATTAAGTTTTTTTAGGATGTTTTGGATTATATTAGGATTTAGGATTTGTATTAAAAACTTTTATTTATAATTAATCAATTATTTTTTAGTAATATATTTCGGTGGGTTTCCCTATTATACCGTCGTCATGAGAAATTTGTTTTCTCTTCTTTCATTCGTAATAAAGAAATCTAGATTAGATTTCTTTATTATGAATGAAAGAAGAGAAAACAAATTTCTCATGACGATAATATATATATATATATATATATATATATATATATATATATATATATATATATATATATATATATATATATATATATATATATATATATATATATATATATATATATATATATATATATATATATATAGTTTAGTTTACTACATCTTCGTATAATAGATCTCCACGAGTATGAGAGAGTACATATGCGTATATCGTACGATATACGTTCAGATGACGCTTTTGGAGTGGAGTTTGAATACGTGTTATTTTATTTTTGGTATCATTACAACAATGGGTTATTATTACACAAAAAAAGAAAAAGTGCAAATTGAACAAATTAGACCTGAAATCTGTATGGTTGCAACAAGATGGTTGCCCTGCACACAATGCCATGATAGTAAGGCAGTTTCTGGAAGAAACTTTCCAGGAACGTCTTATGAGTGGTTTTGGAACCATGAAGTGGCCACCCAGATAGCCAGATCTATCTCCTAACGACTTTTTTATGGGGTTTTCTCAAAACACAGATCTATTCGCAGAATAGGCCTGAAAATTTGCAACAATTAAGGCAAAGAATTTTTGACACTTGTGCGAATATTTCTCCTCAAATGCTAGAAAATACCCGAGCAGATTTCTACAATCGACTCGGATATTGTTAAGCAAGTGATGGAGGAATATTCGAACGGTTGGTTTAACATTTTTTTTTGTCGGAAGTCAAAATTTCGCAAAAATTTCTTCAAATGTCCATCGATCCTACCTAGTAGATGTCAAAAATCACCATCTGTAAAATTTATATATATATATATCTATGGACATATATATATATATATATATATATATGTGTGTGTCTGTAATCACTCTAGCGGTCAGTTTTCATTTTATCGGAATGAAATTTGGTATCTGAGACGCTTTTGGTGTTCAAAAGGTCAAGTTCGTTAATGGGTAAAATCGGACAAGGGGAAAGGGGGTTTTAGATGGAGAGGGAAACACAAAATTTGACGTATCTTCCTTAATATTCGAAAAATCGAAAATTTTATAAGAAGTAAAGTTGTAGGTATTAAGTTTTACTGTAATTTTATTTCTTATCATTTTTTCTGTAACACTAATATTTACAAAAATATTGACGGTTTAAGATTGAAAATTAAATTCCTCAATATCTCTGTACGCATTAGAGTTTGAGCAAAAATGATGAATTGTAGGTGTAGGTGATGAATTGTAGCAAACATGATTTTCTACAACTTTGTTTCTTACGCATTTTTCGATAGTTCTAATATTAAGAGAGATATTTTATATGTTGTGTTTTCTTCTATCTTTATGCCCCCCTTTCTCCTTGACGTATGTCATTTATTAATAAAATTGGCCATGCAAATACTAAAATCAGATACGACATTTCATTTTGATCAGACTAACATTGTGACCGCTAGAGAGTCATTTATGTATTCCAAGAAATTCGCTAAGTTGAAGCAGCTCCTGCGTAACGAATTTTTTTTCTTTTCATTTGTGTGGATTGTTGTTAAATGTTATACCGTTAATAGAATACTATCATTTATTTTCAAACATTTCACATACAAATAAAAAGGGATATTCAAAAAAGAATTATCAATTGTTAAAAGAAATGCTATGCTTAAGAAGACAACAGTGAACATATTTAACGCACTCTAATTAGATGCTATAGCATACTAAACAACAGAACTTTGAACAACACAACAAATCATAAAATCATAACAACTGATCTGTTCATTTAAAAAACCCCACCCCACAAGCGTCATCTAAATTCTAAAGTATATCGTACGACAGACAACCAACACAAATCTACAAGACCTCCTTCTCATACACATTGCTTAATGTATATGTACATATGTACTCTCATACTCGTATATATATATATATATACATATATAATTTACATCTTCGTATAATAGATCCCACGAGTCAATTAATTATTATTTTTTAGTATATATATATATATATATATATATATATATATATATATATATATATATATATATATATATTGTAACGGTTGAAATGAATCCAACCGCCATTGATTTATTTTTATTTTTTTCTATTTGTCGTGGATTCGACGCGACTGGTCCCACCTGAAGGACACCGGGGCCAGAAACGAAACAGACGGCTTCGAAATTCGATGTCACTGTCGACATTAATTATAATTATTTTGTATTTATTTATTTTATTTTTTAAGTTCGCACACAATAAATAATTACCGACCTCGCTCAATCATCGATCGTCGACATGGAGTTTGGAATGGAGAATGTAGCCGATTATATGAATTATATGGAAGTCGTGAACACTCACTACCGCTCGGTAACTGTTTGCTGTATTTGCAAACCTAAATAACAGGCCCGTATTAGAGACTTGTCGAAATAGTCATCATTAAAATAAAAGTTCGAGTTATGATCAACAATTATTAGACAAGGTATATTTCTGTTGTACGATAGATGCAAATGATAATGAATATTAAAGATGAAATAATACATCGTTATGTTGAGTTGTTGGATGGAAGTGTTGGAGGTGTTTGTGAATTGGAATATTCAAGCTGGAAAATTCATATTTTTATTGGATGAATTAATGATGGGTGGTGATACAAACCAGCATCAGCCACATTACCAAGTCACATTATTAGTTATTAGCAAATCAAGTGAAAAGTCTAAAATATTTATAATTTAAAATACAACCCTGGTGTTCATAATATAATAATACTTAGTGACAAACAATTTTAAAGGAATGTGAACAACAGTGTTGTTTTGTTATCGAGTGACAAAATTTTGTGTTGGACAAAAAAATAACGATTTAATGTATTAATTAATTGAATGAAATTTTGATTTCGAAAGCCGGACGATTCGCATCGTATTGAAATTTGTTGAGCATATTTGTTTATTGAACTGTTGAAGATTATTTTTTTTGTGATTTTTTGGATTTATTTTTTTGTTTTACCGAAACGTTAATACGAGCGAGGTTTGGTTGTTTTTTTTGCGTGTGAGCGTGTTTATGTGAAATATTTTGTTGTAAATCTTCATTGCGAAGTAAATTTCAATTTTGTTTCCCGTATTGTTTAATTTTATTATTATTTTTTTCTCTCGATTCACGTAAACACGTTACGTTAGTACCGTATTTAAAAAATTTTTTCATGTTCGATATTTATTAATTTAAATAATTTTTTTAATTGTTCAAATTCGAGTATTTTATTTTTAGCGAATTTCCTGAAAGGAAATAGGGCTATTGGTCCCGTACCGAAGTCAAAATTTCGCAAAAATTTCTTCAAATGTCCATCGATCCTACCTAGTAGATGTCAAAAATCACCATCTGTAAAATTTATATATATATATCTATGGATATATTTAAAAAAAAAAAATATATATATATATATATATATATATATATATGTGTGTGTGTGTGTGTCTGTAATCACTCTAGCGGTCACAGTTTTCATTTTATCGGAATGAAATTTGGTATTTGAGGCGCTTTTGGTATTCAAAAGGTCAAGTTCGTTAATGGGTAAAATCGGACGAGGGGAAGGGGGGGTTTAGAGGGAGGAGGAAACACAAAATTTTACATATCTCCCTTAATATTCGAAAAATCGAAAAATTTATAAGAAGTAAAGTTGTAGGTACTAAGTTTTACTGTAATTTTGTTTCTTATCATTTTTTCTGTTACACTAATATTTAAAGAAATATTGACGGTTTAAGATTGAAAACTAAATTCCTTAATATCTCTATACACAATAGAGTTTGAGCAAAAATGATAAGGTGATAAATTGTAGCAAATTTGATTTTCTACAACTTTATATCTTACAAATTTTTCGATTTTTCTAATATTAAGAGATATTTTATATTTTGTGTTTTCTTCTTTATACCCACCCCCCTTTCCCCTTGACGTATGTCATTTATTAATAAAATTGGACTTGCAAATACTAAAATCATATACGACATTTCATTTTGATCAAAATAAAATTGTGACCGCTAGAGAGTGATTTATGTATTCTAAGGAAATTCGCTAAGTTGAAGCAGCTCCTGCGTAACGAATTTTTTTTAAATATTATTACATGTTTAATTTTTTTCGTCGTCGTAAATAAATAATTTTCTATTGTTTTAGTTTTTTATTGCATTCGCTCATCCGTAATCAGACGAGTGTCCACCTTTCCGACCTGCCACCCAGATTAAGGTTTGACAAGCTGCCGTAGTATAATCGTGAGTGGTACTCATAAAAAACCTGGCGCCCAACATAAATTTTTTTGTTTTTCGAATTGGTGCCACAATTTGTAGGCCAGCCCTCTTTACCTCGTTGATTCCGAGGTGGTGAAACTACCGTCACAATATATATATATATATATATATATATATATATATATATATATATATATATATATATATATATTACGTGTACCAGTCAAGTAGCCGAGCGGTCTAAGGCGTCATGTCTGCGCAGTATGCAGCACTTGGAAACTGGGAGGTTATGGGTTCGAATCTCGACATCGGCAGTTTGTCAATTATGAAAAAAAAGGGGCGGTTGATTGACTAAACTGTCGGCGTATGGACAAGAACGAAGTAACCGGCTATGCTTGAGAAGGTTTTCTGCAGTTTCCTTCACGAACTCCAGATGAATATCGGCATAGTTCCTATCATAGTCGGCTGCAGCCGCATATCCTACCAATTCCTAGTCTACTCACAAATTCTTTCCACTCCACTCACATTCTCACATCCTAAGGTATCACAATGGACCTTATGGTCGAAGTGTAGCCCGCCCAGGGCAGACTTTACAATCTACCTCATCTATATATTGCGTGAAACGGCTCAAACGATTTCGATATAATTTTGAGAGTAGGGCTTTTCAGAGCAAAAAGTCGATCTAGTTAGGTTTAATCTCTGGGAAAAATCGTTTACTGTGAGTTTTACCAAAACTATATGTAAAACTATTTATGTGTAAAATTTTTTTAAACAAAATAGGAGTTACACAGTAATGAAATACAAATTTTTATTAAATTAGATTTCTTTATTATGAATGAAAGAAGAGAAAACAAATTTCTCATGACGACGGTATAATAGAGAAACCCACCGAAATATATTACTAAAAAATAACTGATTAATTATAAACAAAAGTTTTTAATACAAATCAGCGAATCAAATTGAATACAAATTAATTTTAATACAAATCAAATACATATATATATATATATATATATATATATATATATATATATATATATATATATATATATATATATATATATATAGGGATATATGGGCGCATTCATGTCATCGATTTGGCAGCCGATTTTTTTATCGAGTGCTTAAAAAAAAGACGATTTTCACAATATGAGCTTCATCCGTTCAAATCCGGCGAGTGTGGAATTTTTTGAAATTATGAAAATGCCAATTTTTTAGTCATTTTCAGAAGCTCATATCTCCGTCTCTGAATAACGTAGCAACTTCAAACATACGCCATTTTTTTCTCGCTTATTTTATACTTTAAGAAAAGCATAGTAACTTGACTTTAAACCAAAATCTGGTTCCACTGTTAGCCTTTATCTGACCCACTGTTTTAGTAAAATTTTGTCTAAATTTGAAACAGTCTCAGGTCTACAGTTTTTTATTTAGAAATCTATATAGCAGCTCATATCTTTCATTTTGGCGTACTCTATTGACAGCTATCATCAGATTTACTTATTGACTCTTCCCTTTTGATATATGGCCTCTTAAAGTCAATCAATTTTTGAAAAATCGCTATTTTCAGATAACTGTAACTTTTTTCTTCCAATTTAAAATTACTTGAAATTTTCAGGAAATATACTTCTTTAAGTTGTAAAAACAACCCTAGTAATTTTAAGTTTGGGTCGGCCTCTTAAAAACTTATTGGTCCAGTCGAGCCGGCTGGTAGCACCTTGTGAACGCCTCTCAGGGTAACATGGCCTGGTGGAGGGCAGCAATACCTACAATTTCTTTCAGACATGAGTGCGCACGTTTTTGCCGAAAAGTAATGGATCAGCCGATATATATATATATATATATAACTATTTATATAGGTCTCTTGTAAATACAACTAAGGTCTATAAATATCGTCTTAGATTCTTTGGCAAAATTTCTTATTAGAATACCTACATCAGGCCTTTATTTTATTCTAGTAAGAAATTTCGCCAAAGAATCTAAGACGATATTTATAGACCTTAGTTGCATTTACAAGAGATCCAATGAATTCGACTGAAAGCATAAAACCCATGTTTGGTCTACGGAGCCCTCTTAAAAATCGAATTAAATTATGTATCGTAAATTAATTACCTTTTCAGCTGATATTTCTTCACCACCTCCAATATCAGGAAATTCTACATAAATACCATTAGTCGCAGCAGCATCTGAAATAATACATCTTTGCCAACCGGTCTCTGTTTGTGTTAAACAAACAGTTCCGTTCACAATTTGTTCAGTAGATAATTGTTCAAAGGTCTAAAATAAGTCAATAAAATAAGTTATTAGAGAGAATATAGTGAAGTCACGTCTGTCAATAATAGCTATATGTACTAGCTATATATATGTCATAATACGTACAGTATTGTGTTCCTTTGCGTAATCATTGATAAGCTTTAAAACGTTTTCAGCTTTAGTCTTATCCAAGTAAACATAAAAACGTTCCAGTCCATAGGCACATGATATGGTAATACGAAGTGTTTGTTCTTGTAATAATCCTAAATCAACGGGCGCATCCTCTATAAGTATTTTTTTTTTAATTAGTATTTTTAATCATAAAACTATACATTTAACGACATGCTAAATGTCGTGACAATCTCTCATTTTATATACGGGATAGGTTATTCCATTTTATCCATGCAAATTACTCCGAAACTAGGGGTGCTAGTAGGCAAGATTTCTCTGATACAAAGAAAGGAACATAATGATTCGAGGATTGATATTGTTTTAATTGAAACATCCATTTTTCATTTCCTTAACCGAAAAGAAGGAAAAAAAATGATAAAAAAGATTCTATATAATCGACTTTAAGGGCTGTCTTTTTTATCTTTAATAGATTCGTGGCGATTGAAAATCTACTTAATCACTTTGAAGAACACATTTATGTATTTCAATTATTGTGTCTGCACGTGTGCCCTACTGGTAAGTTACGGGGGCTGGCATTAATAAATTTCCCTTATCGCGCCTATAACAGAAATAGGTTGCATATGTTCAAATTTCGAGAAAAGTAATAGATGGCTACAGTTGACTACAGAAAATGAAAATGAAGATTTGGTCACTGAAATTAGAAAAGTTAGAGATGCTATTAAGAACTTGGAGTCAGTAAGGAAGAGGAAGTGTAGGAGTATCAATCATTGAATCGGAAAGTATTAAGATTTAGCAAGAATAGGAAAATATTTTCTGAGTGCTACAAAAGAATTCAGAAGGAGAAAAGAAGCTAAAGGGGTATACAGTTCTTACATTTTGTGAAGACCAGCCTACTATGTGCCTAGTTTCTTTCAGAAAAGTTCGTAACTAGTTGTGTTAAATTAGAATACTAAATTAAGTGTTAGCTTCATTGATATGATTCTAATGTTTTTGTTTAGAATTTATTACACAAATATATCCTTTTGATAAATTCAAATTTGTGCTTCGATAATTCTTAGTTAAATACTCAAATCACACTGCTAGTACATGGATACACTTCTCATGTAGCCGTAGATACCATATTAAAAGCCTCTGATATAAACACACTTGCAGAAGTATTGCAATGCGCCCTAGTGCGTGACCCACTGGTGGATCACGATTTCGCGAACATGTTAAAGTCGATTATCTCCAAAACCCCACACCCATATCTTCGAAGTAATTTGCGCGGATAAAATTAAATATCATATCCTATCTATCATATAGTATTTTATATATTTTTGGTATAAAAAATATCGATATTATGGTTTTTATTTTCTAAACAAATCTGTATGTCTTGAAATTTGAGCCGTTTTAATATAAAAAAACATCGATTCGTGATATTTTGATTTTTTTTTTAAATATCAATATAGTATTTTTAATATCGAAAATATGTAATATATTATTTATAATATTAATATTCTACTGAAGTTTTATTAGAGTTACAAAAATTATATACCGAGCAAAAATATTAATAATTTTCATAGGTCTAATTTACACAGTGCATGTTACTGGTTAATAAAAAGATATTAGTAAATATTTTGTATTGATGGATTTACTGTTACTTTAAATCACTTACAAAGAAAAAGGAATACATGTTGTATAACAGTTTTATAACCAGTCAGTGTGGTCCAGTTGTTAAAGGCGCTCTACTCGGAACTGGAAGGTTACTGGTTCAATTCCCGACGCCGGCAGTTTGTCAATTTGATTAATTTAAAAAAAAAAAAATTAATGGGGCGGTTAATTGACTACTGTCGGCGTGTGGAAAAGAACGAAAGTAATCGGCTATGCTTGTGAAGGTTTTCTACAGTTTCCTTCCACAAACTCCAGATGAATATCGGCTGAATTCCTATCAAAGCCGGCTGCAGTCGCACAACCTATCAATTCCTAGTCTACATTCAAATTCCGAGTCTTTTAGGGATCGGTAAAAAAAAAAGCCTAGAAAAGCCGACTTGCTAGGCTTCGACCTCCTCTCCGCTACTACTAATGTAATGAATGTCATGAAATAAATAATCCGGTAATCCACTACTCTTGTTTAAATTTTCGATTTGCAATTCTTGTGTAGTTAGGTTGGTTCACTTAGACCGTGACGTCCATTGTAATTACCGAAATGTAGGTGAGTCATCCTTGGCACTACTATTTAAACCATTTGGAGCTGTACAGGAACAACAATAAGGCTTTGACGTCGATAGACTTCAGCTCAGAGAGGTCGTGATATAATGGTTGACCCAAAAGAGTGAGTATCTTCCGAATATGAACTAGGCAGTGACAGAGAAGGTGATGGCTGATATAACGTTGCCTATAGACGATTTCCGTAGAGATAATATCTTCGAAACGCCTTGAGTTGTTCTCTGGTCATATCTGCTTGATAGTACCGCAAGTACATTCCTCTCGCCACTTTATATTGGCTTTGTCGAATAGGTTTTTGTCAGGAGTAACTTGCAGTTCGCCTGTATGTAAAGGTACACCTATATGTTTTGTGATGCTCGTGTGTGGTAGCTTTGTACCATATCTGGCTAGATCGTCGGCACTATAATCCCCCGGAATGTCCCTAAGCCCCGGGACCGATATCAGGTAGGTGCCAACTCATTTAGAGTCTCGGCAATCTAGAGTTGTCCTAGAGGTCAGGTATACCGAATTCAGGGATTTTATTACTGTTTGATTATCGATGAGGATAGAGACTACACTGCACGTTAAACTGTTCAACGTTAGTCATTTAGACACCTCTTTACTCCGTTTGATATATGCTGCAGTGACTCCTCAACCAACTCTACCTTCCAATTTGGATCCGTTGGTATAAAATACCGCACCCTCTGGTCAAACCAATTTCTCACCCTTTTTGTCTAGAGGAGATTTTTATTAAGAACTTGTTCCTAAAATTGGGAACGAGGAAAACGTAGTCGACTTTATTCGGAAAAGTATACTTCCGTAGGATTTGGGCGTGTCCGTAGTGCGTATTCGCCCAAGGTAAAATTAGATTCAGCCTGAGAGTTACGCTGGACGCGCTATTGTCTCCATAGAGATTAAGCGGCAGTAGGTGCAGAATTACCCCAGAGCTTTCGAGAGGGTTATTCGCAGGCGCCCTGTTTTTAAGAGAGATGCTACTCATAGAATTTTACCTAATTCCTTTAGATGAACATCACTTTCAGGGCTGGACACCATACTAGTGACCCATAAAAGAGGATTGGTCTGACGACCGTGGTGCTCAGTCGTGAACCATCTTGAGTTTTAGTCACCATATTTTGCAGGTGTATAATTCCACTGTTGCTTTTCGGGCTCTTTCAAGCATATTATATCACCGTTTTTTTCACTCTATCCGATAGACCTAAAACGACACCTTCTATTCGGAACTATATACCGGGTATAAAAACTGAAGAGTGAATTTCGCTCTGATTACAAGATATCATTTATGGTATCATAAAAATTTTAAGCCTTTGACAACTACTCACGCAAGGTCGTCAGAGAAGCCTGACAAGACAGGGTGGATAATACCATCTCAAAATGGATGTGCGAGATGTTGGCTACAAGGACGGCCGAAACTTAGGTAGGAGCAACGATCATCAATCAGGGTTGATAGAACCCGAGGCTGCCCACAAGGGAGAGTGTCATCACACCTAATGTAGAGTCTGGTGGTTGACGAACATCTCAACAAACTGACGCATTCTTTATTTAACTGCCAAGGCTATTCCTATGGCATAGTAATCATAACCAAGTGTAAGTTCAAAGGAACGCTGTGCGATATTATTCAAAACGCGATAAATAGACCAAAGGAATGGTGTGAATCAGTGGGGTTAAATATTAACCCAGGAAGGACCACACTTATACCATTCACTAAGAAGAGGAAGCTTCCAAATCGAAGATGCAAAGAAGTTAAATATCTAGGAGTAACACTAGACTGTAAGAATCTATGGGTTTAACAACAGAATAGGTAACTACGCGGGCATTAATGGTGTGCACAAGCATAGGGCTCAGGCAGGCCAAGAATTTTCTCGGGAACTTTCAAAACCTGCATTGATCTGAGTAATAGACTGCGAATACAGACGAGCTTTCTTATGGGACATTGTAGACTCAGAGGACACCTTATGAAGCTAGGTGTGGGAAATGAGGACAACTGCAGGTTTTGTGTAGGCTGTGATGCCCTCAGACACAAAAGAATAAAATGTCTGGGACTCTACCAGATACGTTCAGGGGACATTTCTAGACCCGATTAAGATCCTGTATGTCCTGAAAGAAGCAGGGCTGGATGAGGTGCTCTAAGACGAATCCATTCTTCATTAGGCACCAGATGGGGAAGCACGATAGATCTTATAGGTCGCAGTGCACCAAATTCCCTCCATTATTATTCATCCATTCATTCATTCATTGACAACATTTATAGATTAACTATGAGTCGTAACCTAATAAGAAATCATCGCAAAATAGTGAACAGAGACGCCTATATTATAAGTTTTTACAATACCATAAGTAGGTATATTATCACTACTAATGATCTTCTTTATACGACAGGCCATAGCATTTTAGTAGGATATCTGATTACCACTTAGATTTATTTAGAACAATGCATGAATTATTATAATTATTACACCATGGTGACAATTCGTATTTTCGATAAATTTATATGAGAATACTTAGAGTTCATATCTAAAATGCTTAACAAAAAATTAAAGTGCAAAGTAACAATCAAAATAAACAATATTCATAAAATAGCAAATGAATATAAAATTTGTAAATCAAAATTCAAAATAAAAATATTAAAGCAAAACAAAACAAACCTATATCATGCTCAATACCCGGTATATGCTGTGAAATATCCAATTCGTTCAAAGGTTCGTTCTTTGGCAATGCACTTGCATTGCTCGTTGCTAATCCTCTATTTATTAAATCATCAGTTACCAACATTCCACTATGTGAAAGACTGACTACACGTTTGTTGTCATTAAATTCAGCATGGAATACACATTGGTAGTTTCCTTTATTAAAACAATTGTCCATTTCAGGTGAATCAGTCCATGTTTCACCAGCTGGATATATATCATGTAATGTACAAACCATTGATTGTACCGGTAATTCCATAAATTGTTTTTCAACTTGCCATATTTTATTTTTATCAACGAAATTTGTGTTACCGTAATCCACATAACGTACTTTATATTTATCAAGTCTAACATCTAAGATGGTTGCACGATACAACAAATTATCCTCACTAAAGCTTGCAATCACCGATGAACCTGCGGATATTGCATCTTTTACAGGACTTCGACTTTTATGTATTTTTTGTATATCTGTCATCATTTTCTTAAATTGACTTTCCATTGATGTGATTTGGATATAAAAGTGTTTTGGATTGTAAAACCATGATATATTCACATTTTCAATTGATCCTTCTAAATAATTTAATTCAGTATATTTATCATTTAAATTTGCATAATCAGATGGTGGAGCAGTGTACGGAATGTTTGAAGTTCTAGGCTTTTCAAACCTCTTTTTGCGAAAACTAGTATCTGATTTATCACTACCTCGAGAATCCGCACGTTTACGTCCCTCAAATTTAGAATTATTTCTAGTATTAAATGGTTTTTTAGTACGATCAAACCTTCTTTCACTATTCGAATCAGAATCAGATTTAGAAAAAGAAGAATCTTTTTTAAACTCTTTTCGATTATCTCTACGTGAATCACGTTTTGTGAAATTTTCTTTTTTCAAATCGTTCCAGTTATCTTTTTTCAATTCATTTCGGCTATCCTTTCTTGAATCATTCCAGTTATCTTTTTTCGAATCATTCCATGAAGGGTTCGTCCTTTTAAAATCATTTCGGGAATCTTTTTTTGAGTCTCTCCATGAATTTTCTTTCTTAGAATTATTACAATAATTTTCTTTTTTCGAATCATTACTCCAAGTATTCTCTCTTTTTGCATCATTCCATGACGGTTTGTTTGATGGTGATTTATCATTCTTTTTATTCCAATCGCCGCGTGATTGTCGATCATTATTATTCGGTGATGTAATATTTCTAATTTTTTCTTTCTCATTTTCATCACAACTGTGTTAAAAAAAGACAAAAAATGTATAAAAAATAAATACATTTAGAAAAACAGATAATGATAAATAAATTAAAAACATGATTCATGAAACTGCTGATTGAATGCAAGCTCGCGTCCGCATTTAATGAAGTATATATATATATATATATATATATATATATATATATATATATATATATATATATATATATATATATATATATATATATATATATATATATATATATATATATATATATATATATATATATATATATATATATACTTTATTTAATCTAATCGGAATGAAATTTGGTATGAGGTGCTTTATATATATATATTTATATATATATCACAATTTTTTTAATCTTATCGGAATGAAATTTGGTATGAGGTGCTTTTTGTATTTGAAGGGCCAAGTTCGTTAATGGACAAAATCCGACAAGGGAAATAGTGGCTTCACTAGGAAAGGAAAACACAAAATTTGGTACACTAATACTGGAGAAACCGAAATAATAATAATAATACTCGAAAAATGTATAAGAAAGAAAATTATAGAAAATTAATTTTATTACAAATTGGTTTCTTTTTCTTATGTTACTACTTTTTTAGAAAAAAAAAGATCAGGTAATGAATTGCAGTTAAGTTGAAGAATAAATTCGTTTTTTTAAAGAAATGGTTCCCAATGTACCCCATCTGGATCCCCAGGGGTCAATTACGTCCTGCTGGGGATCCATATGTCAGCGAAAAAATAATTGGGGGTGCATAAGATGTAAATGGATTTCTACTTGGGACTGGGAGTTTATGGGTTCGAATCCCGACATCCGCAGTTTGTCAATTATTAAGAAAATAAAAAAGGGGTCGGTTAATTGACTATACTGTGGGCGTATGGACAAGAACGAAGTAACCGGCTATGCTTGTGAAGATTTTCTGCAGTTTCCTACACGAACTCCAGATGAATATCGGCATAGTTCCTATCAAAGTCGGCTGCAGCCGCACAACCTACCAATTCCTAGTCTACACACAAAATTCCTTTCACTCCATTCACATCCTCACATCCTTAGGCATCACAATGGACCTTATGATCGAAGTGTGTCCCGCCCAGGACAGCCGCTACAATCTATCTACCTAGGTTATCCCCAAAATTTATAGGATCCATAAACAAAAATTATGGGGTTCCCTAAGAGGATCTACGGAAAATAGTAAAAATCATCACGGAGTATACAGGACAAAAAAGTTTGAGAAACTTCGATTTAAAGGAACCATATATTTTTTACTCAAATAATCAATTTATTATTTTCGTAAACTTGATAGGCAAAACAGGTAGAAATTTACTAAATTTTTTATTTTCATGAAATTGGTAGGTGTTTTACGGCTGGTAGGAAGTTATACTTACCTACCAAAATATCAATGATACGGTTTTTTGGTTTGTAAGTATATTTAATTTATGTTACTAATTTTTAGGTTTGGTGGCCACATACATAATCGTCAAATTATGAAAAAAATTTCAATTGACTGTAAACTCATAATTAAATACTTTTCTAAATTTCAGAAACCATTTTACTAACATGCCTTATAGGAATATAGCATCTAAAATTTAAAAAAAATTATATTATAAACCACTAATATATGTTTTATAAACCGCAGTTTATAGGCTTTCACTGAATATAATGACACTATTACTTCAAATACAAAAAAGCAGTTATAATATAATAAATGTGGGTAATTGACACACGATTCTGAATACCGTTCCAAAATAGTCTCCTTTTTAACCCGACTTCAAAAAGAAAGATAATTCTCAATTCGTCTGTATTTTTTTTTTTAATGTTTGTTACCTCAGAACTCCGTCATTTATTAACCGATTTTGAATTTTAGTTTTTTTTGTTTTAAAGAGTTTGATTTCCGATTGGTCCCATTGTCACCAAATCACATTCTGATGAAGGGGATCCCTGGAAATCGAGGAAAACCCTCATTTTATATGTGATAACCAATTTCTGAATTTTTTTTTTGAAAGGATATACTCATTCATAATGGGAAAATAAGAAATTTTTTTTAAAAACCGACTCCAAACAAATTTTTTATAAAAAAAAACCGACCCCAAAAAAAAAAATTTTGACAAAAAAAAACAAAATGCTTGTAAAAAAAATTGAAAATCTGTTTTAAAAAAATGCACTAAAAATTTAAAAAAAAAAACGGATAAAAAAAAATGTGTGATAAAAAAATGCACTAAAAATTTGTTGGTCGTTTAGTAGGTCTACCCATATTTAGACAAATAAAATCAGTTATAGAACTTCAAAGTCACTATAAAAAGCGAGAAATAAAACCTATTTTGACAAAATGGAAACCCGACTCCAAAAATCAAATATTCTATAACAAAAAATGCACTAAAAAGTAAAAAAATAATTGCATATTCTTGTGCCAATTTTAGTTCACCTAAGCAAAAAATTTTAAATATATATGTACAATTATTGTTATTTTTGGAGGCGGTGTCCAAAAGTTATGTGAATTTCTCTATGCTGACACCGCCTCCAAAAATAACAATAATTGTACATATATATTTAAAAAATTTTGCTTAGGTGAACTAAAATTGGCACAAGAATATGCAATTATTTTTTTACTTTTTAGTGCATTTTTTGTTATAGAATATTTGATTTTTGGAGTCGGGTTTCCATTTTGTCAAAATAGGTTTATTGTATATAAACTCTTACATAAATAATTTTATAACTTATATTGAATAAATATATTTTCAGTATAAAAAATTCAGATCAGATATAATTTTTTTAAATCTAGCCACGGCGTACATTACAGACCTGCGGCGCACTCTCAAAGCGATGAGATTAAGGTAACCAGTTCCAACTAATTGCTATCGATAATTGATGCAAAAATGCATCTGAAGTTGATTTTGTCTAAAGTTTTACAAAGTTTTAACAGTGTCAAACAAATATTAAAACCATAAAAATGATTTTTTTAGCGCGCAGTTCAAACGGAATTTGCACACACTTTATTGTTACTAAATTTTAGATGTATCAATTTGAAATTTTAATACAATTAAGTTTAAATGATTCTCTAAATAATAAGCTTGATCAGAAGTTTTAATATTAGTTAGAAACAAAATGACGATTTTTTTAAAGTAGTTGTGAGAAGCACGTTGTCGACGAAATTGACTTAATTTTTGATAAATTATTCAAAATATAAGTATCTAACTTCGTTTAAAATTTCAAAATTATTTGCCGTTTAGTTTTGATAAAAATCGCTCTTAAAAAGTATACGATTAACATTACAGGTATTTACAAAAGTAGTAATTTCGCCACACTTAATTTTATTTAACAAACGCGTGGAGTAATTTGGTAAAAAAACCAGGACTATGTAAAATGTTATATTTATATTTTGAAAAAAAAATTATTGATCGTTTAATTATTGTAATAGATTAACGAAATTTTACATAATCCGCTGGCCGCTGCTCTTGGCGTCAATCGCAGTATAAACAAAACTTAGAAATTTAGATTGTGAAAATAATAGTCCAATTAATATATAAGCAGCTACCCTAAAACCCCTACCCAAAAATAAAAAATACTGTCGTGTAGGAAAAAAAATTCTAAGAAAAGTTGCTATGTAGTAACTCGATCCGAAATGGCGAAGTTAATCTAAAAAATTCGCGAAGTCCGAAAAAACAGTTTTTTGTAAATTAAAAAAAAACACTACTGGTCTAAGATCCGGCATTAGAAAACCTTCCCTCATCTGTTAATTGAATGAAATAATTTTTAAAAGGCAGATAACAATATTATAAATGTAGGAGTGCAAAGTCTGCCACCGTAGTCCTGCTGCCTATATCATATTAATTAATTAATTAATATGATATAGTGTCTTTGTTTGTTGCTCGAACAAATATATTTGTCTCTCTCTCTGCGTAGAACACATTTTTTGAAAATTTTATTACTTAAAATTTTTTTTATATGCTGCAAATAATTTAATTATATAGTTATTATGTAAAATATATTTTATAATATCACAGTAATAAAATTTTCAAAAAATGTGTTCTACGCAGAGAGAGAGACAAATATATTTGTTCAAGCAACAAACAAAGACACTATATCATATTAATTAATTAATTAATTACTATGATATAGCCAGCAGGACTACGGTGGCAGACATTGCACTCCTACATTTATAATATTGTTATCTGCCTTTTAAAAATTATTTCATTCAATTAACAGATGAGGGAAGGTTTTCACTAATGCCGGATCTTAGACCATACAACTTCAATCAAAAAAAAGTAAATAAGAAAGTTGCTTTTTTTGTAAAAATTGAAAAAAATATAGTTTTTTTACGTTTTTTTCCATATTTTTTTAAAACTGTTTTTTCGGACTTCGCGAATTTTTTAGATTAACTTCGCCATTTCGGATCGAGTTACTACATAGCAACTTTTCTTAGAATTTTTTTTCCTACACGAATATATATCGATTTTTCGAAGAAAAGGCGACTTTGAAAATTGGCCATTGTTGCCCAACGGGAAGTCGTAGAAAAACGTTCTGGGGCTTTTTTTTCTGGAAGAGTTATACTTTCCTTTCATGCTATTAAAAGTTTGAGACGATTTCATCATTTTTTAGCCCCGAAAAATCACTTTGAAAAATTACTTTTTTTTGTAAAAATTGAAAAAAATATAGTTTTTTTACGTTTTTTTCCATATATTTTTCAATTTTTACAAAAAAAAGTAATTTTTCAAAGTGATTTTTCGGGGCTAAAAAATGATGAAATCGTCTCAAACTTTTAATAGCATGAAAGGAAAGTATAACTCTTCCAGAAAAAAAAGCCCCAGAACGTTTTTCTACGACCTCCCGTTGGGCAACAATGGCCAATTTTCAAAGTCGCCTTTTCTTCGAAAAATCGATATATCTCAAAAACGAAAATTTATTTTACAATTCTGCAAAATTGTACTTACTCTGTTTCTTGAGATCTACCTTTGTGGTAAATTTCAAATAAAAATACTCAAATTTTAAAAAGTTATGGTAAAAACAAGAAATGGCATTTTTCGACGGTTTATTCGAGATATCTCGAAAAATTATATATAGATTTTTTTCGATTGGAGCTGTTTTTTTTTTAATTTACAAAAAATTGTTTTTTCGGACTTCGCGAATTTTTTAGGTTAACTTCGTCATTTCGGATCGAGTTACTCCACACAGCATCTTTTCTTAGAATTTTTTTTCCTACACGACAGTATTTTTTATTTTTGGGTAGGAGTTTGAGCATCATTAACATTGGGTTAAAAATGTATTGATTGGACTATAATCGTTTGATATTGCATATTTTTTGTCTTTTTACAAAATGTTAAATAGTACGATTTATGTTACTTGGCTTTAACTTTTAATGAATTCATATTTTTGTTAAGTAAATCACGTACACCTTTAGTTTCTTTGTAAAATATTTTCACGAACTTCGTATAATCTCGATGTTATTGCAGATAAGATTTTTACTACGGTTATATATAAAACATGAATTCTCCCAAAGAGAAAATGTAACTTTTAATTTTAGTATATCTTCAAGTAAAACTTTTTCAAATATACGACTTCCAATGTAGAATAGGGAAAAATTCTAATTTCATAAGTTAATAAGACAACTGTTTAACCCGAAAAATATCACAAATTCATCGGAAAATTTAGAAAATTTCGCCTTTTTGTTTCTAATTGATATTAATAGCTTGGAGCAAGATTACTATTTAGAGAACCACTTAAACTTAATTTTGTTAAAATTTCAATTCGATATTTGAAAAATTAACAAAGATATGGCGAAATAAAGTATAAAATTCCGTTAAACAGTGCACCGAAAAAATTCATTTTTATGGCTTTTATACGTGTTGGCATTGTCAAAACTTCGACCAAAATCAACTGTAGATGTATTTGTACTTGTGATATTTATTATTATAAGCTTTAGAACATTAAAATCGTAAATATTTTTGTTAATATTAGAGAAGTTATAGAAAAAGTCAAACAAATTTTGTGCTTCCATCTCCCTCTAAGCTCCATCACTAGACCACTTTCAAAAACCGAAAGCACGCCACGTACCAGATTTCATTCCAATTCCTCTAAAATTATGGCCTTTAGAGCATGAACAGACACAATATACAAATTGGATTTTTTTAAATCGTAATATAGGGGTTGTAAAATTAAAATCCACCTTTTTATACAAATAAAGCGGAAATTTACTAAATAATCATTATACATGTTTGCCGCATTCAAAACTATATGAAATGTTATTATAATATTAGCATACAAGCATGTTGCTTGAAAAGCTAATTCGGATGTATGTTTAATTCAGGCATTGTGATGAGATATGTTGGTATAAAGCAAACTTATGTTTTCTAAAAGAACCCCAAATTTTTACCTCGGAACTCCGATCATCTATACAGAGATCATTTAGAGGTCGTGTAAAGGTGTTAAATCGATTAGTTGGTACGAAGTAGTCAGTATGTAGTACATTTTCATGAGGAGTAACTTGAGCCAAAGTTGTTTGGGTCAAAGAGAGACAGACGAGTTCGTGGCCTTGACCCACAAAGTCATTAAAAAGTCAATTCACGTTTCTTATATGAGAAAATTAAGAAGTATGCTTTAAAAATATAAACAATTAATTGTTTATAAGAAATGAGCACGCTAAAATTTTCCAATCCTGATAATTTTGGTTCAATCTACACCTATTTTTCAATTTTCACGGTTTTTTCAGATTTTGCTATACAATTCTTTTGATGATAAGGGTGGGTAACAGCACTTTTTAAGCGTTTTTCCTGGGAAATTTTACAATAAAACATTAAAAAATACATCTTATATATTGTTAAATTCGGACTTCAATAAACTTTGAAAACATCCCATAAGGTGTCTTCGAAAAATTAGTTTTTCCCATTTTTCAGGTTACCCCTCGAAATTGGCTCCCAGAATGAAAACTCAATTTTGTATAATTTACGGCTATAATGGGGTCGTGGCACTCAATCTCTGTTCTAAATTCCAAATTATAACGTCGAATAGTTTTTAGAAAATCGCCTGTGGCACATGAACTCGATTTTATAAGTCTTCCGATTTGCCCACTTTGGCGCGGAATACTAAAAAATGGCAGTGTGTAATTTTGATATGAAATATGTTTAATGGGAATTACTATGAAATATGTTTAGTGCAAATAAGATTAAGATATGAAACAAAAATTGAATCCAGTTACACTGAACGTTTTTTTTTTGAGTCGTAATAGAGTTTCCCGCGAGTTTCTATGTAACACAGAAATGAATATCACAGATGTTTGCACGCAGCTGAGAAGGCATGTGCTCGTACCACAGTTATCACTAGTGACTACAACCTGCTAATGAAAAGTTTTGTTTTCACAAATTGTTTTTATTCTTATTTATAAGTTGTGAAATTTTATCTTTTACAATTTTTATTTGAATATTGTTCTCAAGAAACAAATCGTTCTGTGAAAACGTGCTTTTGCACCTTTCATCCAAGATATCTGCCTACGCTCACCACCTTCAAAATCGAAAATTTGTATTTTTCATTAAGGATCACTAATTATACAACATATTTCAAAATCATTACTACCCCACCTTTTGTAAAGTTTTGCGTGAGGAAAAATCCTCCATTATTTGGACTATATTTGATTTTTGATAACAACATGATACCCCCCCTTAAAGATTTAGAAATCTCTTTCCAAAGAAATTCTTAAAGAAAAAAAGCCTAATTCCATATTAGTTTTTATTTTCAGTAAATATAACAAAGTATTTCAACAAAAATAGAGCGGTGCTGAAATATTGCAAGTACAAATTTTCGTCAAGGACCCGCACGATATAGTTAGAAATTGAATCCTGGTCAAATTTAATTACCCCATTCAAATACGTATTTAACCTCGAAATAAGACGTAATGAGCTGAAAATTTTTATAGACCTTTTTTGACATTCTAAACACTGGACCAAAAGTCTCATATAATCACGTTTTCGCGTCTTAATATATTCAAGAGAAAGGTCATGAAAACTGGTTATTTTTTATTATCGCCAACTGTTTTGAGATATCGTGCGAAGAATGGGAATTTATTGAAATGTTTATTGGGGTCACAATATCAGTGGATGTGACACAACATCTGTGCTGTTAAAGAAAAGGTAAAACTACAAATTATAGAAATGCTTGAAAAACATTCCGCCCCGTACAATGGACAGCTAAATGTTTCACCTTATTTTTTTACTTATTTGAATGTATGAAATGAAATTTTGATTTTGTATGAAATGAAATTTTGATCAAACTCCCCCTCCTCTATCTAACATTAGATAACAATTCCGCCCCCCACCCCAATACCATCTTTAAAAAAAATTCGTTACGCAAGAGCTGCGTCAACTTAGATTTCCTTAGATTACATAAATCACTACCTAGCGGTCCCAATTTTAGTCTGATCAAAATGAAATGTCATATCTGATATGATTTTGGTATTTGCAACTTCAATTTTTTAAATAAATGACATAGGTTAAAGGGGAAGCGGGGCATACAGAAAGAAGAAAAAACGAAATATAAAATATCTCTCCTAATATTTAAAAAATCGAAAAATGTATAAGGAATAATGTTGTAGAAAATCATGTTTGCTACAATTCATTGCCTGATCATTTTTTCTCAAACTCTAATGTGTACAGAGATATTTAGGAATTTAACTTTCAATTTTAATTCGTAAATATTTCTGTCAATATTAGGATCAATAAAATGTCTACAGAAAAAACTATAAGAACCAAAATTATAGTAAAATTAATTATCTACAACTTTACTTCTTAGACATTTTTCTATTTTTCCAATATTAAGACAGATGTACCAAATTTTGTTTTTCCTCTCCCTCTAAACTCCCCTTTCCCTTGTCCGATTTTGCCCATTAATCCTCACATACCCCAAAGCATCTCACATACCCAATTTTATTCCAATCAGATTAAAATTGTGACCGCTAGAGCGATTACAGACATGTATATATATATATATATATATATTTATATATACTGTGTGTTTTGGACAGCTTTTCCTATAGAGAATCAATGTTAAATATTATTTATTACTGTCTGGCCGTGTGGTACTGTATCAAGTCAGTCAGTACACATGTGATGGAGTACTTTAGTAGTTTAGTAGTTTAGTATGTGCATCACAAAATCCCCACTCTTAAATGGCAAACAAACAACCATACGCATACAGTATAGCTGCTATGAGTTAACATTGATTCACTATAAGAAAAGCTGTCCAACACACACTGTATATATATATATATTATATATATATATATATATATATATATATATATATATACATATATATATATATAAATTTTAGAGACGGTGATTTTCGACATCTACTAGATAGGATCGATGGACATTTGAAGAAAATTTTGACTTTGGTACGAGACCAATAGCTCTATTTCCTTTTAGGAAATTCGTTACAAACATCATTACACTAAAATGAAATACTTTAATAATATTAGATTTAGCTTCTTTATTTTTTTTTAACTAGATCTTAGGAATACAAGTGCCATGTGTACTTCATACAGGACGAGCGAAATTTGAACTTGAAAAACAAAAATTAAAATTTATTTTTGTTACGTGAAATTTTTTTAAACCAGTACCCTTCCCCCGTAATGAATCGAAACAAATAACACTAGCCCCTCCTTTAGATACCGTTACTTAATTTATGGATAGCCCCATATGATATTGTTAATGTTAAAATGATCTACGTTTCATCCTCTGTAATTCCAAAACTGTTAATTCTATACCTTTCTGGTCATAAATATTTTTGATCAGGAGAACATAAACTACAACATGTCATATTATCATTCTATTTGACCGGGATTCAATGTCAATATAAAACGTAGTCGCACCCTTCCCCTAATTCCGATATAAAAATAAAATATTTACAAAAGACAGTGGAAAGTGTAAAACTGTAGGATAATAAACAACCAGGTAATGTGAATGTATAGATTAGCACTGAAGCTCACGATAGATGATTTCATTAAAATATGACGACATACCGTGTTGGTACATTTTGTGATGTACGACGTTGTATTCGATCATTTACTGATTTACCATGTACAACATTCTCTTTCTTACGGAATCTAATGCAATAAAATTTTTTAATTATTCTCAATTCGTTTAATTACTTATATAAATTAGGCAAAATGGCTTAAAAATTCTATTAAATATAGAAAGTTAAAATATAATAACTTTTAATTCTTCTAAATTTAAGAGCTTAATCTTGGAATGCGTAGATCTCGAATAGATCAATTACAAATCAAAATCATGTGGCGTTCTTTTTTTAAAAACTTTACAGTGGATTTGTAACGATTCCATTTGATTTTAGAAAAGAAATTTTAGAATAAAAACTATTCATTACAAAAAATATCTTGGAACTTTTATTCGAAAATTTTTTGTGAAAACCGAATGGAGTCGACACTAGTCAACTGCAAAATTTTGAAAAAAGAACACCAGTTTCGCTGTCTACAGTACGTTTAATAAAACCATTTCGATTAATACCAATTCATTTTCTAGATCTTCGAATATTGTTATGTAACATGGTCGGACACTGAGATATGGCATATTCTGGTATCGCATATTTAATTATATCTTAATTTTGCTGATTCTAACTCAAGGGGAAGTTATATACAATATACAATGAGAAGCATGTCCCGAATTCTTTATTTTTTTAAATAAAATTCGTCATGTAATATTATTAGAACATTAAAACTGCAAAAATTTCTGTAAATATCGGAGTTACAGAAAATGAGGTCAGGTAATAAATTGTAGTAAAATCTACAACTTTACAATACATTTTTTCATTTTAAGCACCATCTCCGACCCTCTTGACTGATTTTACTCATTAGGCCTACGCGTATAGCATATACATATTATTATTATTAATATTATACACTCTACGGAATCGTTTCTTAATTGCTTCTGAGACTGCCCAAAGAATCCGTATGGATTCTAATGTTGCTACTAATGCAGATACTGTTAGAAAACTTGTGGAAATGAACTAAGTCTTCTAACAGTATCTGCATTAGTAGCAACATTAGGATCCATACGGACTCTTTGGGCAGTCTCAGAAGCAGTTATGAAACGATTCCAAAGAGTGTACATTAAAATACAATGATCGATATTCGGATTTTTTATAGCCACAAAGTATCCCAGAGTGAAATTTAATAGAACATATCTGGAATTATTTTGTCTGACGTATAAGAAGATGAATTAACCCTCCTGTAGTTAACAGGTCCAGAAATGGGAGGTAATCACCCAACACGGTGTAGCGAACTTAATTAAAAGTCAGCCTAGAAGATATAAAGATTATTAAAATAATCAAAGAGAACTCTAGGTTTTTGAAATTAAATTTCAAATTTTGCCCCAATTTCTAGAACAATTATTTGTATTTTATAAATACGTATTTCGACTACAAGGTAGTAATCATCAGTATGAATTAGCTAATCGTAACTATCTCTGGGATATGGAGTCAGAGATATGTTGCTTGTTGCTAATTCATACTGATGATGGCTACCTTGTAGTCGAAATACGTATTTATAAAATACAAATAATTGTTTTAGGAATTGGAGCAAAATTTGAAATTGAGGCAGTCATTAGAGCAAGAGGAGATAATATTCACTGTTAAAGGTTTATTTCCTTCTAAAATGCTCGAAATAAAATGCTTTTTTACTTTTCTAATATAAATGATTTTCTAATATATATATATATATATATATATATATATATATATATATATATATATATATATATATATATATATATATATATATATATATATGTATATATATATATATAAAATATGTATATATAACCTCAGGTTATGGAGGTTGGAAAACTCCATATTTAAAATTACAGATTCTCTATGCAAAAATAAGTTATAGCGTTTTTTTGACTGCCCTCGTGCGCACTAAGAGCACTCTAAATATAAAATGTATGTTCGATTGACTATTATAAATTGCTCGCTCTGAGTTTTTCGTTTTCGAAATTAAAAAATAATAAATATATATATATATATATAGCCCCAGGGATACAGGGATATATGGGGACATATACGTATACATTAGCATCCCTACGATAAAAATTTTTGGCGACCTGATCAAAATTTATTAAGGTTATGTAAAGGGGCTCGAAAAATAGATCTTTTAGATCGTGTCGGAAAATTTTGCGAATTTCCTGTAACTCTAATAAATTATGAATCTTAATTTTACTTCAAAATGTACCAGAAAATGCAATAATACCTCATATCCAATCGCTTCGTAATAAGAGAATATTTTTTGCTTTAAAATCTGATTTAAACAAACTATTAAAATACTCTTTTCGAGTTCGATTTTTTTAGTCTGCAATTTCTAAAAATAGAACGGAACCATAAAAAAGTTATTAAATTTTAATACCACCTAAAAAGTTTTAGACTATTCTTGTATTACTCAATGGATCTGTTTTGCTGTTAAATTTGAGTAATATTTTGTATAATACTAGTTAATAAAAAAATTAGTACCTCGGTGGTGTTTCTTCATTTCGATTGCGTGGTTTTCTCTTAGAATCAAAGTAATTATTATTGCCAGCATCCATATTCGATGAGGGTGGTGGTGAATGTACTGGAACTTGTGGAATGACTTCTTGTATTTGTTTATGAGCTTCTAATAATGCATTTGAAATTAATGCACGTGTGGACATATCGCTTAAATTTACCAATAAAACATGTGGCGTATGATATTTAATAATTTTCATTGTATAATTATTTTCCAACGCAATATTCTCAAAAGTTACTGAAAGTGATTGATCCACAGGTTCATTTTCGTATCCAACCAAACAACATCGTAATGCTTGTATCGGTAATCGATTCACCAATTCAATTGGGATATCTTTAATTTGTTCAATACTAACAAAGCCTTCATTTCCAAAATCAACATATTTAACATGAATATCATTACCAGAAGATCCTAATATTTCTGCACGATACCATTGTGCGTCATCGGGGAATAATGCACAGCATGCCATCCCAACTTGAATACGATTAGGTGGTATATGATTTTGGTTTTGTTGGCAATGTGTACTCAAATCAGACATTAATCGATTTAATGCGTCAATATCTGACAAAAAGTGAACATAAAATTCTTGGCACGTTTTTATATAAGCAACTGATACATCCGCAATACAATCGGTTTCCTGTTTACCCATCGTACGAAATTTTAACATTTCTAAACCTAATGCCGTTTTTAATATTGTTAATACGTTAATGCCTTTTTCATCAAATAGTTCACCATATTGTAACACTGGTGGTCCTTCTGGCGGCATTACGCGTAATTTCAATGTTTTTCCCAATACAAAATCTTTAAATGAACTTTTTATTTCTGATGTAATATTAATCGATTTTAAATTTGATAGTGAGAATCTTAATGCTAATATTTTATGTGAAATAAATGATGGCGGTAATTGATATAATTCTGAATATGAAATTAACTCACTATTTCCAAAATCAACAAAATATACTTTGCAGTTATCATCAATTACTTGTGTAATAACAGCTCGACATAAAGATCGATTTAAACTATTCAAAGCAATGCATAGTGTACCGGGTACAGGAATTTCACTTAATGATACAGTAAATAATGTATTTAAGTCCATCATTAATTTATTTAAATATTTTTCCCACGATTGGATTTGTAATGTAAATGATTTTGGTCCATCTTCAACTGCTGAAACTGTGACAAAATGTTCTGAATGAATTGGTAGAATAGTGTTCTTAAAAACAGCCGGTGATTCTTCCACTAAAGTGTTAGTTGGTACTGAGTTCGTGCGACGTGGTGTTTGAAACGGTTTATCATATTGCGGTACACGTGCGCGATTAATTTGAGGTTCAGTTGTTGAAGTTAAAGATGGTTGATTAACTTGATTTAGCTTCTGAACTAATATTTGAGTTTGAGTACTAATCGAGCATGGTATTGCAACATTAAAGCTAATAAGCAATTTTGATAAATCATCGTTGTTAAACTGAATACTAATTATTTTATACGGACCAACAGTTGCAATAGGAGTTACACAGAGTTCCATATTACAGACCATATTTGTAAGCATTTCAAAAGCGCTACTATCCCAATTTTGCGATGCATTTATAATTCCAGCTAGAATATACTCGTTAGCTAAAGGTACAAATGATACTAATGGTGATGGACCATCCACAACACGAATACTTGTTAACGGTATAGATTCGGTGTTACCATGATCAATGAAATGTACTAAAATAAAACCATCTCGTATTTGAGATAAATCTAAAATTTTAGCACGATAATAAACACCATCGTTGTACTTTCCTACACATAGTTGTCCCACTTTTAAATTTGCAATATTTGGTACATAATGTCCTTTTTCAAAATCCGGTGTTAGTTGTAATAAAAATCGTTCCACAAATACCATTGATGTTTGATCCGATTGACCCCATAATTTTAATAACGGGCCCACGCCATCCACACATGTTATAAATAATCGAAAATTACCACTGTCTGACGACATTTTTTAATTTTATTTATGTCGAAATATTTAATTCGTATTGAATTGAAATTATTTTAAGCGTATATCACATTTCTGTGCAAGTAACATAGAGGAATCAACTCACAATTACTACGCGCGTTTTCGTTGCTGATTTAACACTGCCAATTTTTTTATTAATTTTTATTTGAAACGTGTATAACGGTACGGTACATAGCAGATTTTTTTTTGTTATTCATTCGTTTTGCTTATTTATTTGTTCACCGAATGTTCTTTGCATGTTCTTTGTATTAACTAAATAAATAATTGCATTGAATTAAATTTACTTGGAAATGAATTGGTATAAGTTTTGAAAATTAAGTTACTAACTTCATTTTTAATCAAGTTGTAAAAAAGCTACATTCACACTGACACTTCTACAAAAAAAAAATACAAGCTCTTTATCTATAACTGTTTCGTGTGGATAACCTTTTATAATTGCCTAAATTTGTATAACTAATGCCAGACACTTATCACGTGTGTGAGAAAATAATTTTTATTTTATTTTGCAAAGTTCAGTGTAGGGGAACGAAACATGACTCAGTCTTATAACCGGTATATAATATATATGTATATTAAGTTTAGTCGTGACTTTGTGACGGTTGAAAATAATGATCGCAGAAAAAAAGTGTTCATAAATTGACCTACCTAGTTCATTTCCGCAAAATTACCCGTCCGTCTGTAAACACAAAAATGAAAAAAGATAGCAAGCTAAAATTTCGCATGTGAGTTCTAGAGCTAAAAAGTAAAGTCAAGTTCGTGAATGGGCAAAATGGGCAAAACTAAGTTAAAGGGTTAAGTTAAATGGGCTAAGTTAAAGCAGCTCCTGCGTAACGAATTTTTTTTTTCAAATGAATTTTTGTTTTTAAAAAAGCCAGCAATTAGACTTACAAACTTAAGTCGCAGAATTCGATAAACAAGAAGTGAAAGATATACCGCGAAACGCGGAATGAAGTTGAACGGAATCGATGGAATCGAAATCAACAACATAGAAATGTTGCGTTTAACCAATATCGAGCTGCATTTAATTATAATGTGGAAATCGATTACAGTTCACAGCAAATCGTTGCTATTGGACCAATGAACGTTGTGTGTCAATATTGAAAGGCATTTAAGTTTAAAAATGAAGCCCCTGGATTGTGTTGCGCGAGCGTTCAAGTAAAACTGGCGCGATTGGTACCGCCAGAAGAGCCACTACATTCATTGGTTTTGGAAAATGGGCCAGATTCTAAACATTTTTTTACTCATATCGAGCAATAAAAAAGTTGATTTCAAATGACGTCATTTGGCGCAACAAAAGTTATTCGAGAAAAATTTAAGCCAAGTTTCAAGGTAAGTATATTGAAAAACAATAAACTTTTACCACCACGTGCCTGATGCAAAATACTTTTGCAGCTTTCAATTGAAATGGTGTATCAATTGAAATGGCTTAAAGTGCGTTTGTAGCTCGGTAAATTGCCAAAAGCAGAAAGAAGTGAGTGTGTTTAAAAAAGTTGATGGTGGATGGGAGTACTGAGAAAGTATTTTGAGAGCAACATGGTGGTACAAACAATTCTCTATACAATATCCTATATTACATCTATTTATTATCTGTTTACCTTTGCAGATTCAGGGTCAATATATCATCTAACAGGTTCCTTATTGCGAACGCGGGATAGTGACTACAAATTTTTGCAGATTTATTTTATGGGCGATTCAGCAAGACAAGTCGATCAGCGTTGTGCACACAATACTTCGGTGAAAAGACCAATTGTGGAACAACTCCAAATGTTTTTCCATCAGCACAACGAATTGGTTGCATTATTCACGACCGGATTAGAGCGCATGTCATCAAAGCCGATAAGACGCCTGCAGGACAACACGCAAGACGTTTTAATGCGCCAACAATTGATGAAGTCGCTAGACAATAAAACTAAGAATGTTGTATATCATAAAGCATTTGAATAATAAACAATATGTTTTTGGAATAATTATTATTATTTATTAATTATACCAATAGGGAATATGCATCAATTTTTTGTTGTTGTTTAATTCACTTTTTACTTCATTATAACATAGTAAAAAAATATAAATACTGTTGAAAATGTTTAAATCAATTTTTAAAATATATAAAATATCGATTAAATTTGACATGTTTGAATGGCCCATTTTTCGCGCGCTTTGGATGACGTCACATTACATATTCAGTATTTACTGTATACATTGTCAGTTATTAGTTAAGGATTTCCAGTTTTAATAGATATTTCGATAATGAAAAAAATACAGACGAATTGAGAATCATCCTCCTTTTTGAAGTCGGGTTAAAAAACCAAAAAAACACTTTATGGATATTGTCTACACAAAAACACTACTATAAGTACACCAGATACTGTTTTTTTCGGTTCCAAGAGATGTGAAAATACGTAAGCAATGGTGTAAGGTTATGAGAAAAGATGAAGTATCTCCAATATCGCGTTTACATTTTTGTGAATATCACTTTAATGAAATTATATTGTATTAAATTATTGCATTATTATTATTTTATTATTTTTATTATAACAACATTTGAGGTTATGTTTAGGTAATAATGCTGAGTACATGTATTTACTAAACCTATTTAGTAAATTATAAAATATCATGTATTATAATAATTTTCTTGCAGCTTACACTCATTTGACCTCAGCGAATGTAAAATCTGAATTCGATATAAAATATGCTATCATCATAAAAGCACCTATTTTTGGTAGATTGTACGATTGTGCTTTGACAAAACCACTTTCAGTCATTGTTCTTAACAATTTCTAATGTCACTATATACCAAAATCGCACTAGGTAATGGACAACACTACAGAAATATAAATAAAAACAAATTTTCTTTCAAACACGACTAGCACAGTATGAATATCGACGCCGATAAATCTCATTATATGTTCTGTGACGTCATGCTTCGATTCAACCAATGGTGATGCGTTTCGCAAATTTGAATTTCGTTCGCTTGGCACTTTTTGATTAAAATTTTATGGAATTAAATACAAACTAAATGAGAAAATAATGGTTTAGGTGTAATGTCAAGACTATAAAGTATAGAGGGTAAAAAAATCAACCCTATTCGAATTCAATATTCATAGGTAAGACATGACAACGTCTGTCGGGTCAGCTAGTATATATATATATGTATATATATATATATATATATATATATATATATATATATATATATATATATATATATATATATATATATATATATATATATTTATATAGAATGTGTTGGAATGCAATCCTATTCGAATTCAATATTCATAGGTAAGACAGGACAACGTCTGTCGGGTCAGTTAGTATATATATATATATATATATATATATATATATATATATATATATATATATATGTATATTTATATATATATATATTATATATATATTTTATATATATATATATATATATATATATATATATATATATATTTATATAGACTGTGTTGGAATGCAATAAATGACGTGCATATACAGATTTATTTTCGTGATTCGGTATATCAATAGAGAATCAATGTTCAGTCAGTACACATGTAATGAGTACACACTCTTAAATGACAAACAAACTACTATACGCGTATGATTTACTCTTATTATATGTGTACTGACTGACTCCGCACAGTAACCACACGGCCTACCAGTAATAAATAATATTTAACATTGATTCTCTATTGGAAAAGCATTCCCACACAGTCTGTATATATGTATATATATATATTATATATACATATATATATATATTATATATACATATATATATTATATATATATATTTATTTATATAATATGTATACATTTATTTTATTCTTTATTATTTTATTGACATACTACTCTAATCTTTGTCTTGATACGGTCCTTTTATTTTGAACTGTTGTGTACATCGGCGTTCTAGTGTTTCATAGCTACCAACTTGCATCAATGTCAAATAAACGAAAAATCCCTATTAAGTTCAAATAGTTGTTAATTAGTGTTTATGAGTCACGAAAATCGGTATATCCACGTCATTTATTGAAAAATTTGTGAGAAACGTGTATACGCATATTTTATAATAACATTAAATATGCCGTCGAAAACAAATAATAAAGACACCCCAGTTGAGGTAATAAAATACGATTTTTTTGATAGTTATTCTTGTACAATTAGTTTGTATGTTTTTTAGGTCAAAATTAACAAATGGGATGGTTCGGCGGTCAAAAATGCTTTGGATGATGCTGTCAAAGACGTAAGATATTTTATTTGTTAATTGTTCTAGTTATAATGATCATGATGTAAAATCTTCAGCTTTTACAGTCTCTGATAATCTCTATGTAGTTTTATGGAAAGTCGACTTTAAGACCGTAAAATAATACATTATGAAAAAAAAAAAACGTAAAAGTATTTTTAAGAGGTATCCCAAACTTTGTGTTATCAAAACTAATGAAGCACTAAAAGAGATATGCAAAGTCACTGCGTTTACTTAAATTTGTTTTGTAAAATGGAAGCAGAATAATACTACATTGAAAATTAAATTATTTTTGTAGGTATTAACCGAAAAATTTAACTATCAAGAAAGTTTTGCCTTAATGGATGGTCGTCTTGCATTATGTAGTGTAGCTGTAGGAGTTGCAATGTTTGCCTTACTTTGGGATTACTTAAATCCTTTTCCAAAATCTAGGTAAGTATATTTTGCAAGGGTATTTAACTGGATGACCACATTTCTGGTAAACTTGTTTATGTTAAGAGGCTATAAAAAGTCAGAAAATTTTTATATTTTGGAGAAGTTAGGTAGTTTTTTTATAACTTAAGAATCAAAGTTTTTATTTAACAAATAAAAAATTCGTTTCGCAGGAGCTGCGTCAACTTAGTGAATTTCCTTAGAATCCAAAAATCACTCTCTAGCGGTCAGAATTTTAGTGTAATCAAAATGAAATATCATATCTGATTTTAGTATTTGAAAAATTTAAATTTATTAATAGCCAAAATACAACCATATACAACGATTAATAATAGTGTGCTATTGTAGTTTAAAGTTACTATGGAAACGACAATCAAAATTAAAACAAAATTTCAATAAAATATTTTTATAGTTATTTTTTAGAAGTAAGGTATAGTTTCTGTGGAAATGAGAAAATGAACAAAAAATTTAACCGACTCCAATAAAAAGAGGAGATTCTATGTTCGATATTTTTTATAAATGTATGTTCACCGATTTCTCCGTCAATTGTGGATCGATTTTGAAAATTCTTGTTTTGTATGAAAGAATATACTTTCGAGGTGGTCCCATTGTCATCAAATCATAATCTGATGAGAGTCCACAGACACATAAAAAAAAGTACATATATATATATATATATATATATATATATATATATATATATATATATATATATATATTTTATAAGAATTTCGTAACAATTTCTTCAAATGTCCATCGATCCTACCTATTAAATATTAAAAATCTATATATATATATAGTGATTTTTAACATCTAATAGGTAGGATCGATTGAAGAATTTTTTCGAAATTCCAACAATAGTTGCATTTCCATTGAAGGAAATTCGCTAAAAATGCACAATACAAAAAATTAAGCCAAATTGATTATTAATATTACCAAATTGTCATATCTATTATAATTAATTTTACTATACAGTACACAGCAAAAAATGCGACGCACTTTATAAAATTCATTTAAATTATTTTCTCTGGAATTTTTCTTGCACATTTTTGTGAATTTGTATTTGTTAATATGGGGGTAAAATTGTAAAAAAAAACGTTATAATTTACGGAGTAAAACCAGCCAAGTAGCCGCGCTTGTTAAGGCGTTGTTTCTACTTGGAACTGGGAGATTATGGTTTCTAGTCCCGACATCGGCAGTTTGTCAATTTAAAAAAATTAATGAGGCGATTTTTGTTTGTTTGTTGATTGATTAAACTGTCGGCGTACGGACAAGAAAGAAGTAACCGGCTAAGCTTGTGAAGGTTTTCCTTCACGAACTCCGGATAAATATCGGCATAGTTCCTATCAAAGTTGGCTGGAGCCGCACACCTACTAATTCCTTGTCTGCATACGAATTCCTGATCCTCCACTCACATCATAAAAAAAATGTAAAAGTGAAAATTAATAAAGGTTGAAAAATAATGATGTGTGTGGCCTCTGTTATAGACCGTCGTGTCTCAAAAACGGAGGTTAAACCCCATTATTATTATTAATTTACGAAAAAAAAATGAATATTTAAAAAGGAAAGACAAATTTTTATAAATTTTAAAATAAAATAAAAACATTTTATTTCGAGATTATTGGAACGAATTAAACTTTTAACAGTGACTGCTTCTAATGACTGCTTCAAACTTTGTAGTCACACTTTTAATTAAGTTCGCTACGACATGTGATTACATCCCTTTCCTGCACTAAAGCTATTATGAGCGCCTGTGAGCTAGCAGGAGGGTTAATTCATCCTCTTTTACGTCTGAAAAGTTCATCACTGAGATGTTATAGCGGATTTCACTCTAGGCAACGTGGTGGCCATCTCAAAATCAGAATTTCGATCATTTTATTTTAATGTACACCTTTCGGAATAGTTTTTCAACTGCTTTTGAGCAAAAACTGTTATAAGAAGACTTGTTGAAATTTACTTTTAACCCAGAAAGTCAGCCCTTGTACCTGGGTTCACTGTAAATCTTTCAATAGTCAGAGTCTTATAGTGAGTCTTTCAATAATCAGTCTTTCCTTTAGGTTTGAATAACCTTCAGTAGACTCTTAAATGTTTCCATCTGGTAGACCATCGATATGCAATGCATATCGAGACTCATCTGTAAAGAGGAAGTTCTTCCATTCATTTTCATTATACGTTATGAGCTTCAGGAGGACTTTTCGATAATTTGCAGAGAGCACTGGTGCTACGACTGGCTTTCTGAGCTGTGAATTCATTTCAGCAAGTCTTCTTCTAACAGTTTTTGCATTAGTAGCAACAGTAGGATCCATACGGAGCCTTTGGGCAATCTCAGAAGTGCTAGAAAAACGATTCCGGAGGGAGTACATGAAAATTAAAACGATCGAACTTCGATTTTAAGATGGCCACCACGTAGTTCAGAGGGAAATCCAATAGAACATCTCTGGGATGAAATAGTCGACCTATAAGAAGAAGAATTAACTCTCCTGATAGCTCACAGTAGCTCATAATAGCTTTAGTGCCAGAATGGGAGGTAATCACCAAGATGTCCTATCGAACTTAATTAAAAGTGTGCCTACAAGGCTTGAGGTAGTCATTAGAGCAAGAGGAGGTAATATCCACTGTTAAAATTTTAATTCCTTCCAAAAACCTCGAAATAAAATGCTTTTTTAAAATTATAAAATTTATGAAAATTTGTCTTTTTATAAAAATTTTTTTCCCGTAAATTCCCGTTTTTTTTTTTACAATTTTAGCCCCATATCAACAAAAACATATATAAATTTATAAAAATGTAGTTGATATGCAAGAAAATTCCAAAGAAAATAATTTAATGAATTTTTGATTATTTAACTAGAAAATCTAAAAAAGTTTGGATATGATAGTTTAAAAAAAACTGACCGTCCTGTTAATCTATTAACAAGAAAAATAATATAAAGCTCTGTAGTTTCAAAAAAAATCTCGATCAGCTTCAAATTCTGTCAAAATAAGTTGATTGATTGATTAATATCAGGGTAAAACTATTGCACTTCGACCTTATGGTTCATTGTGCTCCCCCTTCTACCTCAGTCTGACGAGACTCGCTTCTCCCATATGTTGGCAATAGCCTGAAGCTTGCTTATCAGGTCCCCCCCCCCCAAGGTTCATATATTCGGGGTGAGATGCACCGAATATCCTGTATCTGCTGTAACCCAGAGGTTCGCAGTTCAAGATTATGTGGCTGGATTATGTGTCTTCCTCCTCGCCACACAATCTGCACATAATGGACCCGTTATGGAGTCCCATTGTGTGCAGATGCTTCCGCATGGGATAATGCCCGGTAATGAACCCGGTAACCCTCCGCAGTTGCATCCTGTTCAGCCTCAGTGCATCGAGAGATAACCTCTTTGTTGCACTCTGAAGCAGTACCTTCCCGAGCTCTTGCCGCGGTACTTTTTTGATCACCTGCTTACATGCAGTCCTTGGAATTTTTAAAATTGGCTCTGGGCCTATGAAAGGCATTCCGACTCCCTTCTTGTCAAAATAAGTTAACTCTAACAAAAATTCCACAAAAATTTTTTTGCTTGCTTTATACTGTTTGAAGATATCGTAACTCGGATTAAAAAAAAAAGTTTTTGGTTAACTCTACACAGTCCATTGTATCGATTGTGATTTGGTGAAATTCCCAAAAGAAATTTAATTCAATTTAATACGAGATCATAGTAAATACATAAGTTTATTCTTATTGTATTCAAAATTTCGCTTCTGTACGTCGTCTTAAATAACTTATGGAGCTTAAATTTTGTAAAAATATTCAATGTTTGCAAATTTAAATTCAACTTTGGTTCCTATAACACACACATTGAATATTTGTACTAGATTTCAGCTCGATACTTTATTTTAGATGACGCGATGTATAGAAGTAAAAAACATTAACTATAGTGGAGTCAATAAAGCCTATAAATCGATGAATTTACGGAATCTTTAGAAACAGTACCGATTTTGATGAAACATTTTAAAAAGTATTTCTTATACTTTACTATTTGAAATCAGAAATATTTCAGCGGTCGGATTAAAATTTTTCGAATGATAATTTAGAAAATTGTGAATTTTTCGTATCAATGAAACAGAAAAATCATCAAAACTTCATAATCCTCAGATACAAACCCGATTTTGATGATTGTTTTTAATGTTTGTTTTTATATATTATTTTAAATCAGAAACATTTTCGTTGGGGGGAGGGGTTCGTGAATATTGATTTATATTGTATAAAGAATGTTTTTTTTGTATAAAGAATTTGTGAATAAGTTTAGAAACTTATAAGTAAGAATAATAATAGACTAAGAGTTGGCTACATAAAAGTTAACTGATCGAACATAATCGTGATTTTTTCTCATAAGTTTCCCATGATATCGTTAAAGCAAGTGCCGCATTTTGCAAAAGTGTAGGTTGAGGCCCAACCGCTCCCAGAACCGGTAAAGTAGTTAACTTTGAATTGAAATTGAACTCATAAAACGGAGTTCTGCTAATTTGTTTACTGCAAGTTTACGATACAATTAGATTTTTCATAAATTTACAGAAGTTAAAAGTGAGGCTAGTAACCAAAAAATTTAATTTTAACTTCTACAAATTTATGAAAAGTCTAATTGTATCGTAAACTCGCAGTAAAGAAATTTGCAGAGACATCTGCAAAATGCGCCTCTTGCTTTGACGATATGATGGGAATCTTATGAGAAAAAATCACGACTATTACATTTCAAATTTTGCCCCTATTCCTAGAACATTTGTTTGTATTTTATAAATACGTATTTCGACTACAATGTAGTCATCATCAGTATGCATTAGCTAATCGTAACTATCTCTGGGATATGGATTCAGAGATATGTTGGTTGTTGCTAATTTGGTGCGTGTCTCACAATGACATTAAAAAAGTTCTGTCCTTTTATACGATTTGATTGAGGGTATAATCTGACTTGAGAATTATTTGAGTTGCCTGACTACTGGATTAGGTGTGTGGAAAGCCCCACCTATTTATTGGCGGTGTTCTTTGGTGAGTCACTAAAGTGAGTGTATCTACGTTAATCTTGACATTCAGGTATTGGATTTTTATTTTTGAAAATGGTTTAATTTTATTAAATCAGAATTTGGAATTGGGTCATTGTCTAAATTCATTATCTGTTTTCTCAGTTTGTATATACTTATAGATACTTTCGTATGCATCTAATTCTGTGGGGTTTTGTACCGATTTAAGTAGTTTTAGATTCGATTGATCAATTTTGTGGTTGTTCTCAATAACGTGCGCCGCTATACATGATTTTTCGGTTCTCCCAAATTTCACATGAGCCAGATGTTCTTTGATTCGAATTCCGATTTGGCGACGACTTTGACCAGCATAAATTTTCGAACAGTTTTGACAATTGACACCATATATGCCCGATTGTTTTTCATTACTAATTTTATCCTTAGGGGTGCCCAGTAACTGTTTGATTTTATTTTTACTAACAAGCGCTGTTTTTAAGTTGTGGTCCCTTAATTCTTTAGTGATTCTATTGTGCATGGGCGGAAGTGTGTAAGTTGGCAACATTTAGTTTGTTCAACGTTGCCAATTTCTGGTGTTAGTGCGGTGGAATTGTTTCGTGCAATTTTAAATTTAGTTCTGCGGACAAAATTATTTATTATGTTAGAGTCGAAGCCATTAAAGATTGCAACTTGTTTAATGTTCGATCAGTTCACTTTTATGTAGTCAGCTTTTAGACCATAAGGGGTAACATATAATTTTTGCGTATACATAGATGTCACAATACTATGACATTCTCTAGTACGGTTACGAACTCACAAGTATGAAAGAAGTAATATAAACTATACAGACTAACATGTCGATCAATTTATATTAATATTAATATGAAAAATATTAATATTAACTCAATCGCTAGGAATCGAACCATGTACCTATCTCATTTCGTTTTTGAATTATTGTGTTTACGAACACACGGACGGATGGACATGCGAAAATGGACTAATTAGTTCATTTCATGAACACATATACCAAAATATTTTTCCTGTAATAAATATTCTCAACCGTCACAAAGTCGGTACTAAACATAATACACCCTCGAATATAATTTGTGTATACCGGAAATAAAAAACCGTTACTGTTTTCGATCAAGTTCAATTTAATTTTTCTTAGACTTCGGAATTTTCTTCAAAAAGTTTATTTTTCTTCAAAACAAGAAGCAGATATGCAAAAAACAGAATAGAACAAAAATATTGCTTTTTTTATGTAAAACATTTGGTTTTTTTTATCTCTTAAGGATGAAGCTATTACAATCGAGATACTGCTATTATCGTGATGTGAGGACCACCATGATAATGCACTTTGAGCTCAAATATCGCAAACACTATTATTTCTACCGTGTACAACTTCTGGAAATTATTTGTAGCTTTTAAAATTTCAAACATAATGGGTTTTTTAACGACTTGATATTTTGAAAATTAAATGAGATACGATAAAAAATTAATTATATTTGCTTCAAACGTGTGAGTAATTAATTTTGCTTTTGTAGTAACTTCGCCAACTCTTACGCTAGAGAGCCGACCAAAAAACCATTTTGAAGTTTTATTAACGTACTGCAAGTAACGTTACATGAATTTTCCTGAATAAGCTTCAATTTTTCCGTTATTCAGAGATGAAAGCTTGCACGGTAAACAGAGAGCAACCTATCGTTAGCCATAACTCGGTTAATATTACTCCAACAAAAACATAAAAAACCGAATTGTTTGTTTTTTTATAGCCTTAATTTTTACTCATTATATTATTTCCGATTAAATTTAAGGTTTTCGAATTGACAATTTGAAAAATTGGCAAATTCAACTGTAAATAACTCGGAAACTGTAAAATTTGCAAAAAAACTATATAGAATATTTTTTGCTTAAAATTAATTACTCCATCAATTTTCGAGGTTATTTTGAATGACAATATTTTCATCATCGATAATATATAAAAAATTTCAAATAATATATAAAAACAAACATTTAAAAAACAACATTAAAATCTGTTTGTGAGGATTTCTGAGTAAAAACTCTTATAGACTCCTAGAAGACTCCACTACTACAACAAAAAAATTTCTTTTATTTCGATATTTTGAAAAGTATTGAACTTAGTTACAACTTCCTAAGAACATGTCAAAAACTGTTCAAATGCAGAACAATTTTTTTAAGGTAGTTAATTCGTCTACGCACTTTTCTTAAGAGATTGATGAATTTGTTTTCGGCCGATTGTGAACCGGGATATTTTCAATTAAAGTTGAAAAATTTAACATGCACGGTGCACGTAAACGGTTCGCGTATACTCCAATCTTCTTTATATAAAACCTATTTTGACAAAATGGAAACCCGGCTTCTAAAATCAAATATTCTATAACAAAAGATGGACTAAAAAGTAAAAAAATAATTGCATATTCTTGTGTCAATTTTAGTTCACCAAAGCAAAATTTTTTAAATATATATGTACAATTATTGTTATTTTTGGAGGCGGTGTCAGCATGGAGAAATTCACATAACTTTTGGACACTAACTTTTTTTAAATCTATTGATATTTAATGGTAATAATTAGTAACTACGACTCCAAAAATATTGAATAATCACTGTCAACACTAGTCGTTATAGTACAACATTTAGTACATTGTATCAAATGTGTTAAAACACTATATATGTTAAACTAGATATGTTCAATTGGCATAGCCGTAATAAGTATGTTTACAGTATTGTGTTTTATATTTTTTTGTTTGACTGCGAGTGAACTACCTTAAGTACAAATGGTAGAGTCAAATTAGCTTCAAAAACGAGGTTTCAGGCAGGTTTCTCGGAACTGCAATTTTTTTTTTAACCGACTCATCTTGACGGTCCAACTGGTGATAGAACAGGATCAAAATTGAATTTCTTTATAACAAAAAAGGGTTTTTCTTAATATCTTTTTTAAAGCTAAAAATTTTAAAAATGACTGTTCTATATAAAAAAAGAAAACAAATGAGCCCATGAAATCTATAAGTTAAAAGAAAAGAAAATTTATTAAAAAAATTTCTTAACTGTTTTTTTTTTTTTTTAAATTTTGTTTATAGCGCGTTATAAACAAATTGAAAAATATTGAGTAAAAATACAGTTTAAAAAAAATTTTCTTTTTCATTTTATATATATTTTTTAGACCTTTTAATTAAAAAAAAAAAGTATTCGACTAGGATGAAATGCACCCTTTTTATGTATAAAAATCTGTGACATGGTATTCTATTAATTGTCGAGGACCTAATTTTTTTAAAGTGAATTTGGGCACATTAATCTATACTAATATTATAAAGAGGAAAGATTTGTTTGTTTGTTTGCATTGAATAGGTTCCGAAACTACTGGACCGATTAAAAAAAATATTTCACCGTTGGGAAGCTACACTATCCCCGGGTGACATAGGCTATATTATATTTTCAAAAAATTAGGGATCCTTACTAAAACTCCAATAATGTAACCCGAGGTGTAAAAAATAGGCGGAAGTTCTGGGAAGCCAAAAACATTTTAATTCTTATAGCAGAAGTGTCGGTAAAAATTAATAAAGTTGAATAATTCAGTAGTACGCTATCGACACCAAAAGTGCCGGAGCAAATCTTGGAGTTCCACGGGCAACGCCGGGGAATTCAGCTAGTTTTAACATAAAAAAGGCATACTTTGGCATTGTTTAAAAAAATGAAGTTATTTTTGTTGAGCAGGGTATGGAAAAAAAGCAGTGGAAAGTGTGTGAAAACTATTGTAATAAGATCACCACGTGTGTTCTTGTGTTTCTTTATTTTAAAGTATGAGTGTATTCCGTAATGATAGCATCAATAAGTTTTAAGTTGGCATTACTTAAAAAGGAGAGGTAGAGGTGGATGGTCCTGTGTTCCACCATCAAAAGTCGTATGACATATGCTATTGTAATGATAGAGGAATCATTTTTATTATTTATTTATAAATTGTACTTAGTTAATCTTATCTAGAGCACGGTAGTGCGCAAGGCCGAGTCTGTTATTAAACAAAATAAAATATAATTTTTTGTTTTTATTCAATTTTATTTAATGTTTTGTTTCTCAGTCATTGCATGATTCTGACAGCAGAAGATTTATGATTGATGATGTTTATGATGGTGGAACACAGATCCATCCATCCCTACCCCTCCTTTTTAAGTGATGCCAACTTATAATTTATTGATGTTACCATTACGGAATAAGCCCTATGTCTACTGTACTATTTAATTATGAATCATAGTATAGGCGCTAATGTCGCCGGATACATAACATAATATGGGTGGCAATTTTAAATTATTACAACAATTTTTAGACTTTTTATTTTAATTAAAAATTTTTGCGTTTTTCGAACTTTGGGAATTTTTTTCTCGAATTCTAATAAACCGATAATTTAATATTCATGGGCTCAGTTGTTTTCTTTTTTTATATAGAATTGAATAATATTCGTTATCATTTTTAAAATTTTTAGTTTTAAAAAAGATATTCAGAAAAAACGCTTTTTTGTTATAAACAAATTCAATTTTGACCCTGTTCCACCACGAGCCGGACCGTAAAAACTAAGGGTCATATTTAGGACGTCAAAATGAATCCATTAAAAAAAAATTGCGGTTCCAAGCAACCTGCCCGAAAAATGTTTATTTGGCTCTACCAAAAGAATGATGTCTTTTGTAAACTACAGCCAATAATGAATTAATAATCTTTCATTCAATATTTTCAATTTATTTTTAGACATGTTTTAATTATTTGTGTCATATCATATTTTGTATTGATGGGTTTACTGTCACTTTACACCACTTACAAAGAAAAAGGAATATTTGTTGTAGCAGTTGATAAAACTAAGAATTTTGTATGGGAGGCCAGTTCATATTTACAAAAGTAAGTAATATTTTACATTAAATTTATAACCAATCCATGTGGTCCAGTTGTTACAAGGTGTTCTACTCGAAACTGGGAGGTTGCTGGTTCGATTCCCGACGCCTGCAGTATGCCAATTAAATTAATATAAAAAAAAGTAATTAATGGGGCGGTTAAATGACTAAAGTGTCTGTCGGCGTATGGACAAGAACGAAAGTAACCGGATATGCTTGTGAAGGTTTTCTGCAGTTTCCTTCCACAAACTCCAGATGAATATCGGCATAGTTCCTATCAAAACCGGCTGCAGTCGCACAATTTACCAATTCCTAGTCTACATACAAATTCCTTGTCCTTTAGGGTTCGGTAAAAAAGGCCTAGAAAGGCGTACTTGCAGGCTTCAACCTCCCTCCGCTACTACTACTACTAATAATTTACATGAATTTTATTTAACCAGTTTAATTATAATTATAAATTCGAAAAATAGATAGTATATATTTCACAAGTGAAAATAACTAACTGAATTAATTGCTTAAATAACCGGTATATACTGAGTTTATGAAAATAATTTTAAAACAAAAGTTTATTTTTAAAACAGGAACATTTTTTTTCCAAATGTTTTTCCTATCTCTTACAATTTCAAATATGTATACATGGATACTTCTCAAGGATACCGAATTCCAGTAAACAAATAATTGGCAAAAAAAGATGTCAGTAGTGTCGCTTCTATGTCGGAAACAGTGGTGAGAGTATAAGGCGCGAGTTTTAATTGAAAAACATTACGCATTTATAGTATTATAAAAATTTTTTGCAGCCAAAGTATTTTTTCAATAAAATACTTTTTTTAATAAATGGTAAGTAATCTAAATTTTTCAATAAGGAATTAGTTGAAACAAATAAAACAGTTGAAACAAATAGGATTGTAGTACGGATGAACAACTATCGACTCTAGTGGTATAAAAAGTAAATATTACTATTACCATTTCGTTGCCATATTTTGTAAATTCTCCAGTTTGAGTTCGGTATCCTTGTGTAGTATCCATGTATGTATGTTTCCCCCACGTCCCATTTTGCCCACTCACGAAATTGACATTACTTTTCATCTATAGAACACACACAAAATTTCAGATCTCATTTTTATTCAAAATTTAACTTAATGGTCAAAGAAATAGTCAAGATTTCTGTGTAATAATCTTTTTGCGTAAATAATGCATTAATTACCTCTCAATCGCGTTACAAATTTGTACCCATATCTATACCCGGTATATCTATAATATATGCAAGACTTTTATAAGTATAGTCCCGGTTTTATAACGGTTGAAAATATTGATCACAGAAAAAAATCTTTGGTAGTTCATAAAATTACCTAATTAGATACAATAACTTAATAACGAAAAGAGATAACGAGCTGAATTTTAGTATGTGTATTATAAAACTTCAAGCTCATGAATGGTAAAAATCTGATAAAGTATCCCACGTTTGGGTGGGGAGGGGGCGGAATATCTATCATTAAAACCGTAAGAGATAGAAAAAAATTAAAATGCTCCATTTTTTAAAATAAACAACTTTCCTTGAAACTTATTTCATAAACTGAATTATCTTGTCACAATTCCAGTTCAAACATCAATTACTCTTGATTATAAAAGCATGAATGTATAGTACCATTATACACTACTTTGTATTATATATCTGTGGATGTGTAAAAAGTAAAATAAACAGTTTACGCATTAAAAATGAATTCTGTAAATAGTGCATTTAAGTAATTAAATCAGCTAGCTGTTATTTTCAATTGTTTATCAATACATGCAGCACTACTCGGAACATACGAATCTTGATTTACGCGTTAAATTAAATTTTATTGAGGTGGAGTTTTTTGGATTATCAGGACACGGAAAAAAAATTATCGGTAATATTGAGACAGGTGGCAACGCTGATAAAGGGTATAAAAATACAATACTCAAGGCATAATATTTGTATGTAGCCATGAAATAACATATTTTTTTCTTTCAGATATGACGATAAATACAATTTAATTATAAATGTAACTGATAAGAAAACAAAAACATTCCGTGCTGCAAGTTTTACAAAATCAGTAGCAAATTTTATTGATCAGAATGGTGCAGTGCTAAATGATCTGATTGAAAATGAAATTACTAAAATACATAATACTGTATTATCTGAAAAGAAAGATAAATAAAAAAAATCATAAGAAATTTTAATATTTCTTTATTTATAAAAATTAGTTTTGAATGTGTATTTTTTACAATCACAATATTCTAATATGTTTAATATTACTACAGTAAAAATGACAGTAGAGTATATAATAGCATAAAAATTAGTACATTAATTACGATTAATGGTGTATTTTGGTATAACATCTATTTATAATACAATTTGAGAATCCGAAGAGTTCCTAACGAATGTAGGGGTGGAAGTGGTTTTTGAGGTTTGAGTGTGGGGAAATTTTGAAACAAATAAATTCCATGAATATAGAAGTTTCAGGTGTCAATTTATATGTTTTTTGCATGTTAAACTATGTATTGTATATGTTTTTTTATTAAAATTTAAATGTATCAAAATTTTTTCTTTCTGTATATTAATGCAAATAAAATTCGTTTTAAGTTAGATATTAATAAAGGCTTAGCTAAAATAAAATATAGAATTGTAGAAACAATTTTCGGAATTATACAAATTTTATAAATCATAGTTTAAACAAATAAATTTATATAAAATTAAAAAATTATACAAAAAATTGTTTATAAATATATAACAAAAATAGTTAATATAAACAAAAATGGGATATATATTTTGTGGGATGGTACAACATACGTACGAAATTATTATAGATTACATTATGCCGAAAATTATTTATCTATACGAGGTATATAAATCTACTTAATAACAAAAAATTCATTACGCAGGAGCTGCTTCAACTTAGCGAATTTCCTTAGAATACATAAATGACTCTCTAGCGGTCACAATTTTAGTCTGATCAAAATGAAATGTTGTATATGATTTTAGTATTCGCAAGTCCAATTTTATTAATAAATGACATACGTCTATGCGAAGGGGGGGGGGGGAGTATAAAGAAAGAAGAAAACTCAAAATATAAAATATCTCTCTTAATATTAGAACATTCAAAAAAAGCGTAAGGAATAAAGTTGTAGAAAATTTTATTTGCTACAATTCATCACCTTATCATTTTTGCTCAAACTCTAATGTGTACAGAGATATTAAGGAATTTAATTTTCAATCTTAAACCGTCAATATTTCTGTAAATATTAGTGTAACAGAAAAAATGATAAGAAACAGAATTACAGTAAAACTTAGTACCTACAACTTTACTTCTTATAAATTTTTCGATTTTTCAAATATTAAGGGAGATAAGTCAAATTTTGTGTTTCCCCCTCCCTCTAAACCCCCCTTTCCCCTTGTCCGATTTTACCCATTAACGAACTTGACCTTTTGAATACCAAAAGCGCCTCAAATACCAAATCTCATTCCGATAAAATGAAAACTGTGACCGCTAGAGTGATTACAGACACATATATATATATGTATATATTATATATATATATGTCCATAGATATATATATATAAATTTTACAGATGGTGATTTTTGACATTTACTAGGTAGGATCGATGGACATTTGAAGAAATTTTTGCGAAATTTTGACTTCGGTACGGGACCAATAGCTCTATTTCCTTTCAGGAAATTCGCTAAAAATCTACAGACTGACTGACAGATAACACACAGCTTAAACCTGTGGGTCTAGGAGCATGCAATTTTTCACAAGAGTTTCTTATATAACGTAGGTGAGCACTAAGGGGGTAAAATAAGGGATGAATGTTTGTATGGGAAGTGCGTCATTTTTGAAACGTGGAAGTTGATATTTAGGCTTTTTACATTTTCGAAAAGTCGGATTTTCTATGATATGTTGCCGATGGGAAATCCCATCGGGCAAACGGCTAGTAATATAATATAAATATTGCATGATAATTTTCGTCCTGCCATTCTCTAACAATCCGCCCGAAGTGGGGTGGTGCTCCGTTTGGCCTCTTGGTCTCCTGATATTAACACTTAGGGTTTTTATTTGTGGGGGTAATAAAAGGAAAGGTGTATGAAACGGCACCAGAGACGATCTAATTCTTTGAATCCAAAATGCATTCAACGAAGTCAGTTAAATCTGTTGTTCGCCGTTCTAGGAAATGTGTTGATGTTAGGGGTGATCTCATTAGGTATCACAATAGAGCTTATGGTCGAAGTGTAGCCCGTCCAGGGCAGCCGCTACAATCTATCAAGGGGTGATCGATTCTAGCAATTACTGTAATTTATTTTAATAAAATTGCTTACGTTTTAATTATTATTTCATTTTATTAATTGAATTAAATTTCCTTTCCATGGGAATTTTTGTTTTCTCGAAAAGTAAGCAAGATATATAGAAAATGCAAAAGCGAAAAAGTTTTATTTTTAATTACTCAATCTAAAAATAACATAAAACTTAGTAAAAAGCAGCGGCGTACTCAAATTTTTCTTTAAACCTACAGCAGTCGAGTGTAATTTTCAGACACCAGTGGTCGCACGCGGCCTACCGGACCGCATATTTAAGTTGCTAAATAATAATGTGTAGTTAAAATATTTGAAAATTAAACAAATTATTATTTGGGTATACTTAGACGTCACAATGCAATACTAATGTCAATTTCCATTAAGATTACGTAAGACATAGTACGAAAGCACGTACATTTACTATATAGACAAACATGTCATTGAATTTTTAGTTAAATATTGATATGAAAAAATTAACTCATACACTAGGAATATAATTTTTTTTTCATATCAATATTTAATTAAAAATTCAATGACATTTTTGTCTATATAGTATAAACTAGTTCTTTCGTACTATGTCTTACGTAATCTTAATGGAAATTGACATATGACAAAATTAAATCATTTACCAGAGTCATACTTGGTGTAACGGTTAGCACACTGGACTAGAAATCCAGGGGTCTAGATTCGATTCCTGGTGTTTGAGTTAACTTTTTCATATTAATATTTAATTAAATTACAGCTTAGAATTATAATCTGTTACCTAGAATAAATTTCTAATGAATAAGAAAGAAACAAGGCTTTATTAAAATTATATAATAGTAAATTTATACTTAAAAAAAAAATAGATTGACAATAGAAATAGAAAACAATAGAAATCTGATTTATATCAATATCTATCCATAATATTTATTAATTCTAACGAACAAAATAAAATAAAATTCGATTTTATGCATATACATTATATAATATACTAGCGACCCGGTCGGGCTTAGCACGGGTGCAATTTAGATATAATTAGGATGTATTATACATATAAACCCTCCGAAAAATATTATCTACATGATGGTAAAAACCGTTACAAAATCCGTTGCGTGGTTTTTTTATACTATGTATAGATATATAATATATATTATATTAGACTGGTTCACATGTGCCGTTTTTCGAATTCGCCTTCTCAGAAAATTATAACCAAGGTGTCATTCGATTCAACTAACTACAGATATCGGAAATCAAAAAAAAAATACTTACAGAGCAGATATATATAATATCTACATCTAGAGCACGGTAGTGCGCAAGGCCGAGTTTTAAGGGACACTTTGGACTTCTCACTACAGTGCTATATCTTATCGTTAATTTAGGCTCATTTTTTGGGTGCTGTATCTTTTGAACGGAAAGAGCTACAGGGTTGATATTTCGAATATAGATACTTTACGGAATTATAAGAACCAATGTTTTCAATCAATGTTAACGAATTAACCGTTAAAAAGTTATTTCACTTCAAAAACGCAAAATTCGCGGGAACGCCCACAATTCTTGGTAACTAATAGATCAAAATGATGAGCTACTTCCAGATATGCTGTAAAGTTGATATTAAGTTGCTATTTACAAAGTAAATAGATCCAGACTTCATATAATAGTTGCTCCTTAAAAAGTGATGATATACGAGAAAGGACCGAGCTATTAACAAAGTAAATAGCTCTAGACTTCAAATAATAGCTGTTACTTAAAAAGTGATGATATCCCATAAAGTTTCGAGCTATTTACAAGCTAAACAGCTCGGTAAACTATTTATTAAAAAAATAAATGAGGGGTAAATTAATTAAGTATAAGAAAAAATTTGGTTGAAATTTATGTCGTAAGTTTTCCCTTAGTATGTTTTTAAAATTTTATAACGCGGCAAGTTTTAAAATATTTGAAATCATCAGAAAAATTAACTTGCCGCGTCATAAAATTTTAATAAAAACATACTTTACAAAATATTGTACAGAATCTCATACATGTTAGGTATACAAGTGTTACACATTTAATTGTTTTATTAATAAAAACACAAAAATTGCAGGACAATTTTTAATGCGTGTTACCTCAGCACTCCGTCATTTATGAATCGATTTTGAATTTTTTGTTTTAAAGGGTTTGATTTCCCATTGTCCCCAATATTATACTAAAACCATACTATATTGATGTCTTAGCCCTTCAGAAAGCGAGCAGAGCCAGTTGACGTAATATAACGCGAAGCGGTCTCCTTTGTAAATGTGAATCTAAAATGAGTAAAGTATCGCGAAGCGAAAGAAACGCGTAGCATACGCGAAGCATATGCGAAGAGAAAAAAAACGCTACGCATTTTGTGCGATGCCTTCGGCTTCGTATATTTAAGCCTTTCAAAAATGATTGATATCCGACCAAAAACATAAATGTAAGGGCCGAGTTTTCGGGAAAATCCTTAATGTAATAGTTCCTTCTTAAAAAGTGATGATATGAGAGTAAGGACCGAGCTATTTACAAAGTAAATAGCTCTAGACTTCATATAATAGTTGCTTCTTAAAAAGTGATGATATGGAAGAAAGGACCGAGCTATTTACAAAGTAAATAGCTCTAGACTTCAGATAATAGTTGCTCTTTGAAAAGTGATGATATCCCATTAAAGAGCCGAGCTATTTACATAGTAAATAGCTTGGTAAACTATTAACTAAAAAAATTAATGAGGGGTAAATTGATTAAATGTAAGAAAAAATTTTGTTCAAATTTATTTCATAAGTTTTCTCTTAGTATGATTTTAAAATTTTATAACGCGGCAAGTTTTAAAATATTTGAAATCATCAGAAAAAAAAACTTGCCGCGTTATATAAAATTTTAAAATCATACTAAGAGAAAACTTATGAAATAAATTTGAACAAAATTTTTTCTTACATTTAATCAATTTACCCCTCATTAATTTTTTTAGTTAATAGTTTACCAAGCTATTTACTATGTAAATAGCTCGGCTCTTTATATATATACTAAATTTTATATAGTTACTTTAATAAAAAATATATCACTCTTATTTCACATTAATTTGTGGCGCTTTAATAAAACGCCTATGATCGATGAATATTATTGTCAATAATCCAATGTAAATAATTTACGGTTTCTTTTCAGTTTTCATTGGCAATAACATAAAACTGCTACAAAAATTTCTCGGAATACTATAAAAATTTTACTTTAAGAAAACTTATTACGTAATAAATTTCAACCAAATTTTTACTGACATTTAAACAATTTACCCCTAAATAATGTTTTACGTAGATTTATGTTATCAAAAATTATAATTATACGAAATGCCATACAAATATTATATATATAAGTAAACTACCTTGTAGAAAACCGACAATATTAAATATTAATAATTCCTTTTTTCTGTGTTTTATATTAACAAATTAACTGATAGTCCCATATATATATATATATATATATATATATATATATATATATATATATATATATATACATATATATGTATATATATATATATATATAAATTATATGTATATATATGTATATATATATATATATATAAATTTTACAGATGGTGATTTTCGACATCTATAAGCTATGATCGATGGACATTTTTGCTACACTATAACGCTGAAAGTGCTAAGCGATTGTTACACCAGATAATTAATTATTTAATTCTTCATCATTACGAATTGCTAATTGTAAATGACGAGGTATAATACGAGTTTCCTTGTTATCATCAGGGGTAAATTGATTAAATGTAAGAAAAAATTTGGTTGAAATGAAATAATGTCGTAAAATTTCTTTAGTATGTTTTTATTAAAATTTTATAATTAAAAAAATTCGTTACGCAGGAGCTGCTTTAACTTAGCGAATTTCCTTAAAATAGATAATCACTTTCTAGCGGTCGCAATTTTATTCTGATCAAAATGTTGAATATGATTTGCAAAGCAAATTGTATTAATAAATAACATACGTCAAGGGGAAATGGGCGCCTAAAGAAAAAAGAAAACACAAAATATAAAATATCTCTCTTAATATTAGAAAAATCAAAAAATACGTAAGGAATAAAGTTGGAGAAAATCATGTTTGCTACAATTCGTCACCTTATCATTTTTCCTCAAACTCTAATGTGTACAGAGATAGTGAGGAATTTAATTTTCAATCTTAAACCGTCAATATTTCTGTAAATATTAGGGTAATAGAAAAAATGATAAGAAACAAAATTACAGTAAAACTTAATACCTACAACTTTATTTTTTATAATTTTTTCGATTTTTCGAATATTAAGGGAGATATGACAAATTTTGTGTTTCCCCCTCCCCCTAAACCCCCCTTTCCCCTTGTTCGATTTTACCCATTAACGAACTTGACCTTTTGAATAACAAAAGCGCCTCGAATACCAAATTTCATTCCGATAAAATGAAAACTGTGACCGCTAGAGTGATTACAGACACATATATATATATGTATATATATATATATGTATATATATATATATGTATATATATATATATGTATATATATATATATATATATATGTCCATAGATATATATATATATATATAAATTTTACAGATGGTGATTTTTGACATCTACTAGGTAGGATCGATGGACATTTGAAGAAATTTTTGCGAAATCTTCGGTACGGGACCAATAGCCCTATTTCCTTTCAGGAAATTCGCTAAAATTTATTTATATAACGTGGTAAGTTTTAAAAAAATTCGTTACGCAGGAGCTGCTTAGACTTATAGCGAATTTCCTTAAAATATATAAATCACTTTCTAGCAATCGCAATTTTAGTCTGATCAAAATGAAATGTCGTATATGATTTAACTATTTGCAAGGCTAATTTTATTAATAATTGACATACGTCAATGGGAAATGGGGGCATAAAGATAGAAGAAAACACAAAATATCTCTCTTAATATTAGAACAATCGAAAAATGCGTAAGATATAAAGTTGTAGAAAATCGTGTTTGCTACAATTCATCACCTTATCATTTTTGCTCAAACTCGATTGTGTACAGAGATAGTGAGGAATTTAATTTTCAATCTTAAACCGTCAATATTTCTGTAAATATTAGGGTAACAGAAAAAATGATAAGAAATAAAATTACAGTAAAACTTATTACCTACAACTTTACTTCATATAAATTTTTCGATTTTTCAAATATTAAGGGAGATATGTGAAATTTTGTGTATCCCCCTCCCTCTAAACCCCCCTTTCCCCTTGTTCGATTTTACCCATTAACGAACTTGACCTTTTGAATACCAAAAGCGCCACAAATACCAAATTTCATTCCGATAAAATGAAAACTATGACCGCTAGAGTGATTACAGACATATATATATATATATATATATATATATATATATATATATATGTCCATAGATATATAAATTTTACAGATGGTGATTTTTGACATCTACTAGGTAGGATCGATGGACATTTGAAGAAATTTTGACTTCGGTACGGGACCAATAGCTCTATTTCCTTTCAGGAAATTTGCTAATATTTGAAATCAAAAAAATTCGTTACGCAGGAGCTGCTTCAACTTAGCGAATTTCCTTAGAATAAATCACTCTCTAGTGATCACAATTTTAGTCTGATCAAAATGAAATGTCATATATGATTTTAGCATTTGCAAGTCCAATTTTCGCAATAAATGACATACGTCGAGGCGAATGGGGGGAGGTATCAAAAAAGAAGAAAACACAAAATATAAAATATCTCTCTTAATATTAGAACAATCGAAAAATGCGTAAGGAATAAAGTTGTATAAAATCAAATTTGCTACAATTCATCACCTTATCATTTTTGCTCAAACTCTAATGTGTACAGAGATAATAATTAATTTAATTTTCAATATTAAACCGTCAATATTTCTGTAAATATTATTGTTACAGAAAAAATGATAAGAAACAAAATTACAGTAAAACTTAGTACCTACAACTTTACTTCTTATAAATTTTTCGATTTTTCAAATTTTAAGGGAGATATCTCAAATTTTATGTTTCCCCCTCCCTCTAAACCCCCCTTTCCCCTGGTCCGATTTTACCCATTAACGAACTTGACCTTTTGAATATCAAAAGCGCCTCAAATACCAAATCTCATCCCGATAAAATGAAAACTGTGACCGCTAGAGTGATGACAGACACATATATATATATATATATATATATATATATATATATATATATATGTATATATATATATATATATATATGTCCATAGATATATATATATATAAATTTTTCAGATGGTGATTTTTGACATCTACTAGGTAGGATCGATGGACATTTGAAGAAATTTTTGCGAAATTTTGACTTCGGTACGGGACCAATAGCTCTATTTCCTTTCAGGAAATTCGCTAAAAAATACGCAGCAGCCGCTTCATCTTCGAGCGAATTTCCTTCAAATACATTAATCACTTTCTAGCGGTCACTATTTTATTTCCTTACAGGAAATTCGCTATACAACTTGCCGCGTTATATAAAATTTTAGAAACATACAACAAAAATTGTACTTAAAGAAAACTTATTACGTAATAATTTTCAACCAAATTTTTACTGACATTTAAATAAACAATTTACCCCTAATAAATGTTTTACGTAGATTTATGTTATAAAAAATTATAATTATATATATGTATATATATATATGTATATATATATATATATATATATATGTATATATATATATATATATATGTATATATATATATATATATATGTATATAAATTATATGTATATATATATATATATATATATATATTTATATAAAATTTACAGGTGGTGATTTTCGACATCTATTAGGTATGATCGATGGACATTTTGCTATACTATAAAGCTGAAAGTGAAGCTGACTGACTCAGGCTAGAAAGTTGCGGTTTTTGGCATTCGACACGAACTTGTACTAAATTTTATATAGTTATTTTAATAAAAAATATATCACTCTTATTTCACATTAATTTGTGGCGTTTTAATAAAAGGCCTATGATCGATGAATATTATTGTCAATAATTCAATGTAAATAATTTTCGCTTTCTTTTCAGTTTTCATTGACAATAACACTGCTTGTATATTTGGTAATACATTACACCTTGAGCGATTGTTACACCAGATAATAAAGTATTTAATTCTTCATCATTACGAATTGCTAATTGTAAATGACGAGGTATAATACGAGTTTTCTTGTTATCATTAGGGGTGAATCGTTTAAATGTAAGAAAAAATTTGCTTGAAATGAAATTATATGTCGTAAGTTTTCTTTAGTATGATTTTATTAAAATTTTATAATTAAAAATTTTATTTATAACGTGGTAAGTTTTAAAATATTTGAAATCATCAAAAATTACGCAAAAGCTGCTTCACTTTTTAGCGGTCACTATTTTATTATTTCCTTACAGGAAATTCGCTAAACAACTTGCCGCCTTATATAAAATTTTAGAAACATACTACAAAAATTTTACTTTAAGAAAACTTATTACGTAATAAATTTCAACCAAATTTTTTCTGACATTTAAACAATTTACCCCTAAATAATGTTTTACGTAGATTTATGTTATAAAAAATTATAATTATACAAAATTCCATAAAAATATTATATATATAAGTAAACTACCTTGTAGAAAACCGACAATATTAAATATTAATAATTCCTTTTTTCTATGTTTTATATTAACAAATTAACTATTAGATAGTCCCATATATATATATATATACATATATATGTATATATATATATATATATATATATATATATATATATATATATATATATATATATAAATTATATGTATATATATGTATATATATATATATAAATTTTACAGATGGTGATTTTCGACATCTATAAGCTATGATCGATGGACATTTTTGCTATACTATAACGCTGAAAGTGCTAAGCGATTGTTACACCAGATAATAAATTAATTAATTCTTCATTATTACGAATTGCTAATTGTAAATGACGAGGTATAATACGAGTTTTCTTGTTATCATTAGGGGTAAATTGATTAAATGTAAGAAAAAATTTGGTTGAAATGAAATAATATGTCGTAAGTTTTCTTTAGTATGTTTTTATTAAAATTTTATAATTAAAAATTTTATTTATAACGTGGTAAGTTTTAAAATATTTGAAATCAAAAATTACGCAGGAGCTGCTTCATCTTCGAGCAAATTTCCTTCAAATACATTAATCACTTTCTAGCGGTCACTATTTTATTTCCTTACAAGAAATTCGCTAAACAACTTGCCGCGTTATATAAAATTTTAGAAACATACTACAAAAAAATTCGTTACGCAGGAGCTGCTTCAACTTAGCGAATTTCCTTGGAATAAATAAATTACTCTCTAGCGGTCACAATGTTAGTCTGATCAAAATGAAATGTCGTGTCTGATTTTAGTATTTGCATGGCCAATTTTATTAATAAATAACATACGTCAAGGGGAAAGGGGGGCATAAAGATAGAAGAAAACACAAAATATAAAAAATCTCTCTTAATATTAGAACAATCGAAAAATGCGTAAGAAACAAAGTTGTAGAAAATCATGTTTGCTACAATTCATCACCTTATCTTTTTTGCTCAAACTCTAATGCGTCCAGAGATATTGAGGAATTTAATTTTCAATCTTAAACCGTCAATATTTTTGTAAATATTAGGGTTACAGAAAAAATGATAAGAAACAAAATTACAGTAAAACTTAATACCTACAACTTTACTTCTTATAAAATTTTCGATTTTTCGAATATTAAGGGAGATATGTCAAATTTTGTGTTTCACCCTCCCTCTAAACCCCCCTTTCCCCTGGTCCGATTTTACCCATTAACGAACTTGATCTTTTGAATACCAAAAGCGCTTCAAATACCAAATCTCATTCCGATAAAATGAAAACTGTGACCGCTAGAGTGATGACAGACACATATATATATATGCATATATATATATATATATGTATATATATATATATATATATATATATATATATATATATATATATATATATATATATATATATATATGTCCATAGATATATATATATAAATTTTACAGATGGTGATTTTTGACATCTACAAGGTAGGATCGATGGATATTTGAAGAAATTTTCGCGAAATTTTGACTTCGGTACGGGACCAATAGCTCTATTTCCTTTCAGGAAATTCGCTAAAAATTGTACTTTAAGAAAACTTATTACGTAATAAATTTCAACCAAATTTTTACTGACATTTAAACAATTTACCCCTAATTAATGTTTTACGTAGATTTATGTTATAAAAAATTATAATTATATATATGTATATATACATATATATATATATATATATATATATATATATATATATATATATATATATATATATATATATATATATATATATATTTATATATATATGTATATATAAATATATGTATATATATATATATATATATATATATATATATATGTATATATAAATATATGTATATATATATATATATATATATAAATTTTAAATTTTATGTATATATATGTATATATATATATGTATAAATAAATTTTACAGATGGTGATTTTCGACATCTATTAGCTATGATCGATGGACATGTTTGCTATACTATAAAGCTGAAAGTGAAGCTGACTGACTCATGCTAGAAAGTTGTGGTTTTTGGCATTCGACACGATCTTGCTTGAAACCGACGGAAAACATCAATAGGCAATAGATTTTGAAAATCGAATAAGTGGTTATCTATCCATTTAATTGTAATTCAAAAATGCAATCAAGATATTTTTAAGAATACTTTTCGATTTTTTAAGGATAAAATTTATTTTTGAATAAAAATTTTCATCCATTATTTAGTTTGTCTCTATAAGGGTACATTTTTTTAAATATTTGAATTTTTTTGGATGCATTTCATGTCAATGTTGCAAATTTTGAAAAATCGGAAAATTTTATAAATATATATTTATTATATAAATAAATAATAATTACTCTTATTCGAATAATTTTATTTTTTTTTTTTTGTTTATTTATTTATTTAAAAAAATTATATTCGGGGGTTGGGGAGACTTTAATTAAATTTGAAATGCAAATCCCACCCATACCCCCGAATTATAAATTGTCCACCGCGACTGTGACGGCGACTATGAGAACCGTTACCGCGACTGTGTCGGCGACTGCGTGTGCCGTTACCGCGACCGCGACTAAATCGATTACCGCGATAACTGGCTCTAAAACCTGCACTTGGAGCTGCAATAGGAGCTGCAACTGGCGCTGCATTTGGAGCTGCATTTGGAGTTGCAATTGGAGCTGCAATTGGAGCTGCAATTGGAACTGCAACCTGAGCCAGAGATTCCTCTTGAACAGTTTCAGTTTCAATTCCTCCAACAGTACGAATATCTGCGGTTGCTGAGTCTTCTTTATCAACGTCCATTCTAAAAAATTAATGTGTAAATATATATCGGATATCAAAAACATAAATGTAAGATAGGGCCGAGTTTTCGGGTAAATCCTTAAAGTAATAGTTCCTTTTTAAAAAGGGATGATATGAGAGTAAGTACCGAGCTATTAATAAAGTAAATAGCTCTAGACTTCATATAATAGTTGCTCCTTAAAAAGTGATGATATCCCAATATTGATCCTATTTACAAAGAGGTATTATATACCAAATTTTTTTTTACATTTAAACAATTTTCCCTAATTACTTTTTTTGGTAGATTTAATACAAATTTAGTAGATTAATTATTATATAGTATTAATTATTATATAGTAGTAAATAAATATAATAGAATAAATTATTTTTAAATTACCATTTATATTTATATGTAAGTAAACTGCCATGTAGAAAACATAAAAAGTTAGAAAATATCATCTAAAATTCAATTATTTTTTGTCTGTTTAATTACAAACTAATTGATTGATTGATTAATATCTGGGTAAAAACTATTGCACTTCGACCCTATGGTCCATTGTGCACCCCCTCCTACCTCAGTCTGACGAGACTCGCTTCTCCCATATGTTGGCAATAGCCTGGAGCTTGCCTATCAGGCCCTCCCAAAGGTTCATATATTTGGGGTGAGATGCACCGAATATTCTGTATCTGTATCAGTTAAAGATTATGTGGCTGGATGTTTCTTTCTCCTCGCCACACAATCTGCACATAATGGAGCCGTTATGGAGTCCCATTGTGTGCAGATTCTTCCGCATGGGATAATGTCGGGTAATGAATCCGGTTACCCTCCGCAGCTGCATCCTGTTTAGCCTCAGTGCATCGAGAGATAACCTCTTTGTTGCACTCTGAAGCAGTACCTTCCCGAGCTCTTGCCATGGTACTTTTTCACAGTGATCACGGTGTTCAGCATTTGACCACTCGTTGATCACCTGTTTACATGCAGTCCTTGGAATTCCTAATACAGGCTCTGGGCCTATGAAGGACATTCCGACTCCCTTCTTTGCTCAGGTTTCCGCTTTTTCGTTTCCTTCGAAACCACTGTGACCCGGCATCCAGATCAATTTAACATTGTTCCGTTTTGCCAGTTTCAGAAGTTCCTCTAGACATTCCTTGACTACCCTCGAGGTGACCTAAGTTCCAGAAAAGGCTTTTAAACCAGCTTGACTATTCGACAGAATACATACGTTCTGGTTTATGTAGCCTCTACGTAGGTTCTCGCGGACGCAAGCCAGTATGGCGAAGAATTCTGCTTGGAAGACCGTGGCATATTTCCCCAAGTTGAGGTTTATGTTTGCATTAGGTCTCTCACCGTAGATTCCTGCTCCTTAACAAACTAATGTTTTCATGATAAGTTTTCACTACTGTCATGTAAAAAAACAAAACGAAATTTTGCATGACAGTAAAAAGAAGAAAACACAAAATATAAAATATCCCTCTTAATATCAGAACAATGGAAAAATGTGAAAAGAATAAAGTTGTAAAAAATCAAATTTGCTACAATTCATAACCTTTTCATTTTTACTCAAACTCTAATGTGTACAGGTATATCAAGGAATTTAATTTTTAATTGTAAATATTTCTGTAAATATTAGTGTATGTAACAGAAAAAACGATTAGATACAAAATTACAGTAACACTTAATACCTACAACTTTACTTCTAATAAATTTTTCGATTTTTCAAATAATAAGGGAGACATGTCGAATTTTGTGTTTCCACCTCCCTTAAAACTACCCTTTCCCCTTGTCTGCTTTTACGACATTTCATTTTGATCAGACTAAAATTGTGACCGCTAGAAAGTGATTTATGTATTCTAAGGAAATTCGCTAAGTTGAATCAGCTCTTGCTATTAATATTATAAATAATTTTATTATATTAATAAATTAATAAATTCATTATATATTATAAAAAAAATGAAAAAATATTGATGTTTCGTTATATTTTCATGAAATTGAAAATTATATATTAATATCGTGAGTTTACAAAGTTGCAATACCATACGTCTTAGAATCTATAGTACCTACCCTAAGCTTTACCTATAATACATCATCTTATTAATTAAATAAATACATCGAAATCTATAAATATTTTACATTTTTTCTTAAATGGAAAAATCTTATATTTAACTTTTTATGTTTTCTACATGGCAGTTTACTTACTTATAGTCATTTACAGTATGGTCAATTTTTAAGAATTTTAATTAAAATACATGAATGTGTGATTTTTGTTTTTTATAATAATAAAAATTTATATTATTTATATTACAACAATCGTTATAATTCTATAAGTATTTTATTTATATTATTCTTTTATTTCAATTATTTTTTTTATTTCAATTTATTTTTTTATTTCAATATTTCTGTTTATTTTTAAAAAAATATGTGTAAAAAAATTTAGGTTTCGTTTATTAATCTCTTTTGTTACTGATACAAATTCAATGTAAGTTAGTTTTAATTTTACCAAACGTATTATTTACAATGTAACTCGTGAATGAGCAGTTATTAATATTAAAAATATATATTTTTTTAAAAGAAAAATTTAAAAAATTCGTTACGCAGGAGCTGCTTCAACTTAGCGAATTTCCTTAGAATACATAAATCACTCTCTAGCAGTCACAATTTTAGTTTAATCAAAATGAAATGTCGTTCTGAAATGATTTTAGTATTTGCATGGCTAATTTTATTAATGAATGACATACGTCAAGGGGAAATGGGGGAATAAAGACAGAAGAAAACACAAAATATAAAATATCTCTCTTAATATTAGAACAATCGAAAAATACGTAAGGAATAAACTTGTAGAAAATCATGTTTGCTACAATTCATCACCTGATCATTTTTGCTCAAACTTTAATGTGTATAGAGATATTAAGGAATTTAATTTTCAATCTTAAACCGTCAATATTTCTGTAAATATTAGGGTAACAGAAAAAATGATAGGAAACAAAATTACAGTAAAATTTAGTACCTACAACTTTAATTCTTATAAATTTTTCGATTTTTCGAATATTAAGGAAGATATGTTAAATTTTGTGTTTCCCCCTCCCTCTAAACCCCCCTTTCCCCTTGTTCGATTTTACCCATTAACGAACTTGATCTTTTGAATACCAAAAGGGCCTCAAATACCAAATAACATTCCAATCAGATCAAAAATGTGACCGCTAGAGTGATTACAGACACATATATATATATATATATCTATATATATATATATATATATATGTCCATAGATATATATATACAAATTTCACAGATGGTGATTTTCGACATCTACTAGGTAGGATCGATGGATATTTGTAAAAATTTTTGCAAAATTTTGAAATCGGTACGAGACCAATAGCTCTATTTCCTTTCAGGAAATTCGCTAAAAATGCGTAGGCAGGAGCTGCTTCAACTTTGTGAATTTTCTTAGAAATTTGGAATTTGAGGCTCTTTTGATATTCAAAAGGTCAAGTTCGTTAATGGGTAAAATCGGACAAGGGGAAAGGGGGATTTACAAGAGGGGAAAACAAAAATTTAAACATATCTCCCATAATATTTGAAAAATCGACAAATTTTATAATAAGTAAAGTTGTAATTATTTAGTTTTACTGTAATTTTGTTTCTTATAATTTTTCTATTGTTACACTTATATTTACTGAAAAATTGACGGTTTAAGATTGAAAATTAATTTCCCTAATATCTCTGTACGCATTAGAGTTTGAGCAAAAATGATAAGGCAATGAATTGTTGCAAATTCGATTTTTTACAACTTTATTCCTTTTGCATTTTTCGATTGTTCTAATATTAATAGAGATATTTTATATATTGTGTTTTCTTCTTTATTTATACCCCCCCCCCTCCATTCATCTCGACGTATGTCATTTAACGATAAAATTGGACTTGTAAATAGTAAAATCATATACAACATTTCATTTTGATCAAACTGAAAATGTAAAATTGTGACCGCTAGAGAATTATTTATGTATTCTGAGGAAATCGCTAAGTTGAAGCAGCTTCTGCGTAACGAATTTTTTAGCAAATTTTCTGAAAGAAAATAGAGCTATTGCTCTGGTACCGACTTAAAAATTTTTGCAAATGTCCATTGATCCTACCTAGTAGATGTCGAAAATCACCATTTGTAAAATTTATATATATATATATATATACATATCTATGGACATATATATATATACATATATATATATAAATATATATATATATATATATATATATATATATATATATATATATATATATATATATATAAATATAATATATATATATATATGTCCATGGATATATATATATATATGTATAAATATTTTATATTTAAAAAAACTGTTTGCATCTAACGCTTCACATTTATATCAAAACTATGTATGAATAAATAATAGTTTAAAAAAACTAAAAAACGCGCTTTTATAGAAAATCCAACTAAAAAATAGAAAATAAAATATAATACATTTGGATTAAGAAAAGTGTAAATAAGAAACAAATGTATATTAATGGAAAAAAGCCTGGGGCTAGTGTCAATAGTTATTCGATTAATATACATTAGTTTCTTATTTACACTTTTCTTAATCCAAATTTATTAAATTTTATTTTCTATTTTTTAGTTGGATTTTCTATAAAAGTGTGTTTTTTTAGTTTTTTTAAACTATTATTTATTTTTCATTTTTTTGTTGAATTTTCTATAAAAGCGTGTTTTTTAGTTTTTTAAACTATAATTTATTTGTAAATCACGGTTATCATTATATTATGGATATTATGAAATAATAATAGCATGCGTGTTAGATTTGTCGGTACATTTATGTATGTATACGAACAAGACGTAACTACCATAAGAGTCTCTACGCGGTTGTGCTAAGCTGAGTGCCCGATCAAAGAGTAAGTCTGTGGAACTGCTCGCATGCGTACTTCCCGCACTAGCTCTATCTCACTTACTCTCATGCAAAGGATGCGGAAAGAAATTGATGAATCCTGGTGAATCTAATCAGGATAATCCGATATTTTAATTGAATTATTGCATTGTCATCGGTCTTTGACAGGTGTGCAAAATTTGATTTAAATCTGATCGTTCAAAGTAGGAGAAAATCGAGCCCAAAAGGGTCGGTTACATACATACATACATACAAACATACATACAGGTGAAACTAATAAAAAGCGTATAAAAAAAGATCCAAACAAAAGTAGTTTGTTTTTATGAGATAAGAATATTTTGTTGTTGTTATTAAATATGTTTCTTTTAGTTTGTATCGTTTATTTAAAAGATAATTTATACCATGAGGGCGATGGATCACACATATTACTATGGCTTTGCATTTTATTGTTTAATCTAAGTAAATTTTGTAATATAATTTTTTCCACACCCTGTATTGTAACGTTATTTTCAATGTGCTTATGTTTAATCAAAAAAATTTGACTTAAATTTTTTTATTTGTTCAATCTAGTTTTTCACTAATTAATACGAAACCAACGTTGGTAGTAAGTAGACATATATTTATAATTTTCAACCGGTTTTATATATTTGTTTTATTAACAAAATTAATTAGTTGATTATCCAAATACTGATATATTTAAAAAACTCAATTGGACAATATCAATATCAAAATAATTTTTTCATTTAAAAAAAATATTGAACTAATTAAAAAAATTTTTTTTTCTATATTTTGTTAGCATAACATTTATATTTCTTTATTTAAATTTTATTAAAAGTAGTTTTTTTACAGGCATCTTAGGTATCAAAGTGATTTGTGTCCTTATATTTTTTGATTTGTTTGGTGTTTACTAAATCCATAACAGTTCTTACTTTAGATCGCAATATGGATAGGTACATAAAAGATATCGTAATAGATGGAAAAACTATTTCACATACAGTTATATTAATGCCTCCAGACGGAAGCTGCCTTTTTCACTCAATTTCACATAGACTGTATGGGGAAAATTTTTTTAAGTATACACAAAAAGTTAGAAAAGAAATAGTTAATCACGTTGTTACCAATTGGCAAGATTTGCAGTGTATGACGTGTAACGAAAATGGCAGCAATTATGATTCTATTGAACAATATCGTGAAGCCATGCTAAAACCTCATACATATGGCTCGCTCAGTGAAATAAAAGCTGCTAGTATCTTGTATAATTTGAGAATGCAAGTTTACCAATCAGACGACATGAAGTGTATAGTTGATTTTAATTCACAAAAAAGTCAGATTGCAGTATTACGTTTTTCTGGAAATTTTCGATTTGGACACTTCGATATCTGTATTCCAATAGTTGCTTCCGAGAGATCTAATGAAGAAGATTCTCAAAATATTCAACAAATAGGTGATGATATTTTTGAAAATGGTATGGATAGGTACAGAAAAGATCTTATAATAGAAGGCAAAAACATCCCGCATACAGTAATATGCATGCCACCAGACGAAAATTCTGTATTTAATTCAATATCATATACGCTGTATGGAGAAAATTTTTTACAGTATACAGAAAAGGTTAGAGAAGCAACAGTTAATTACGTTATTGACAATTGGCAAGATTTTCAAAATATGACTTGTAACGAAAATGACAGCACTTATGATTCTATTGAACAATATCGTGAAGCTATGGTAAAACCTCATACATATGGCTCGTTATGGGAAATACAAGCCGCTGGTATCTTGTATAATTTGAGAATGGAAGTGTACCAATCAATTGACATGAAGTGTATAGTTGATATTAATAAAGAAAAGAGTCAGATTGCACGACTATGTTGTTTCGGGATTGGTGTTTCTGGACACTACGATGTATGTATTCCAATAAATACGCCCGAGAGTTTAAATGTAGAAGAATCTGAAAATATTCAGATTCAACAACCAGGTGATGGTATTATTGAAAATGTCAAAGAAACAACTAAAATAGGTTCGGAACAACCAAGGAAAAAGAAACCCGGGCGGCCAAAGAAAAAGAAACTCGGGCGACCGAAAACTTCAGATAAAACTCGCGAGGAACAAGTTCGTGATGCGCAGGAGCGATACATAAAAAAAAATCAAAATGTAAATATGAAAGCAGTGTCAGTATTTGGTAAAAAAAATCCTGACATAAAAACCAAATGGGTTAAGAAATGTAAATTACGAAAAAATTTAGAATTTTCGGGAAATATTGAAAATATTACTGCGCGATTAACGCTTGTAATTGGAGATCGTTTAGAAGCTGAAAAGAATATAAAATGGGTTTTACAGAATCGCAAAAGCTTAATCGGCAATTATTTAAAATCATTTGAAAATTTAAAAAAAATCATGGTAACAGGACTTGAAAAATGTCGAATATTACCTAACGACTGTCATGATATACTTTCCAAATTTCAGGCACTTTTAGGCAAATCTTTACATTGTCCTACACAAGAACCGTATTTCACTGAAACTTCGTATAAATTATTGGAACACGGTAGTGTAGCCGTTATGAATAATAATGGGAGAAGTGTTTTACACGACTCCCAAGAAAACATTAGAAATAAAAGAAGAGGTGAAAGTTGGACATGTGATATAAAAATTTGTTTATTAACTGAAAAAATGGTAACAAATTTGGAAAGAAAATTTATTGAGCTATCAGAGTGCCCACCAAAAACTATTTATAAGTTTATGTTAAGTGAAGAAAATTCATTTAAAAATAATCTTGAATTTTTTAATAGTTTAAAGAGTCATTTTCCAAGTATCAGAACTATGATTAGACAACTGTATGAAATGAAATCGTATGTTTATAAAATATATGAATTAGATAATGCTTTAGAGGACGTTAATATAGATAAACTTAACGAATTATGGAATCCGGCTAACATTATAATGATCAAAGGACATGATGTATATAATGTGGATTGCGATTTGTCCGATTCGAATTTAAATGAAGACCAAATAATAGAAAAATATCATACTTCATTGACTGACATGAAAGAAAAATGTCTAGATACGCCAAAAAATGAGTGTATATCTTGTCAAGGACTTTTCTGTTTAAGAAATTTAACATCTCTTTCAGCAATACGAAAACCATTAGAAAGTAATTACTGGAAAAGATTACAACAGTTTATTGAAGATAAAAAAGTCAAGTTGAGTAATTTTATTTGTACTACATGCTTATTGAACTTTCGATCGAATAAACTTCCCACAAAATGTATTCTTAATGGACTTTATAATGCAGAAGTTCCTGATGAAATAAGAAAATTAAATGAGTATGAAAAAATTTTAATCCAACGAGCAAAAGCCTTTCAAGTAATTACATCCATGGTTCCTGTTTCCAAGAAACGCATACCTAATAGACACGCTATTAAAAAAGTGAAAGGCAGAACATTTCATCTACCACTACCATTGGAAGCGACATTAAAAAAAATACCAAGACCTGAAGAGCCTTTAAATACAGACCATGAATTATATATTCTTGTTAGAGGACATCCAACAAAAAGTAAAATAATATGGCAGGATCTTGTAAATTTAGAGAATATTTATAATGCCTTAAAGTTTTTCAAATATAATAACAAACATATTCTGGTATAGTTTTACCGGAAAACTTTCGACAATTACATCATATAGATTCAGATATACAATTTGAAATTGAAACGGTAGATCAAACGAACCAAAATATTGATGGTGCATTATTAACACAAGTAACTGAAAAAAATCAACATGAGTACGAGCAGTATACTATATATCCTCTTCATGAGCGGCGACAAAATAAATCTGCGGCATCTGTTTATCAAATGTTGAAAGTGAACGCTCCACCTTTAGATATTCGGGACAAAGATATTGATGTAAAATGTTTTCCAGATTTGTATGTTGATGGTAAATATGGTCAATTTTATCCCAGAGAAAAAAAAATCACATCAGCTGAATTTATTAAATCCAAGTTGATGTCGTGTCACGCCCAATATAGACGTAACCATCAATATCTTTTTTATTTATTGAATGATGCAAATATGCGTCAATTGAATGCTGGTATATTTTATATGATGAATATAACTAAGCAAAATGAAAAGTTAACGAAAAAAACTTATTTAGAAATGATGGAAAGAGAAGAACTAGAAGGAGATTTGACTGCAATATTTAGCCATTTACGGAACACAGAACAATATTGGAGAAAGCCTAGAAATGAAGTGTTGTGTATGACGAGATATTATGGACCAGCAACTTGGTTCCTGACTGTCAGTCCATCAGAATGGAATTGGACTGATCTAGGGCAATATATTAAAGATATCAATGGCCCTGATATGGCCAAAAAGTCGATTAGTGAAATAATTGCTCAAGATCCCGTAGCAGTTTCAAGATTTATTGATCTTAAATTTAAAGCATTATTAGGTTTTCTATGTTCAAAAGACGAACCTTTAGGAAAAGTTGAACATTATTTCTGGCGTCGTGAGTATCAATCCAGAGGATTACAACATTTTCATTGTATGTTGTGGATAAAAGATGCACCTATACTTGAACAGTCTACCGTACAAGAGGTGGCTAATTTCATATCAAAATATGTAACGTGCGTTATTCCAAACAAACAAAATTCACCACAATTACATGATCGAGTTATGAATTATCAACTTCATAAACATAATAATTATTGTTTAAGGAATAAAAAAAAATCAACTGGCTATATTCGCGTTTGCAGATTTGGTTTTCCACGTCCTGTAACAGATCAAATGAAAATAATAGGAGTTACAGAGTCAGTAGCAGCAAAAAAAACTCTATCAAATAAGAGATTGTACAATATACCTAGGACAAAAGAATCTGTTTATATCAATGACTATAATCCAGTAGTGCTTTTAGTGTGGAATGGAAATATTGATATTCAGTTTATTGGTGAAAAAACCACTATATTGAATTACTATATCACTAAGTATACAACAAAAGGCGAAAAAAGTCATGTTACAGAAATGTTTGAAATTATAAATTCTACAAAAACATTAACGAGTCGACTTTTTAATGTTGGTCTTCGTGCACTCAATAACAGAGAGTGCGGATTACTTGAAGCAAGTGATACTTTGCTCGGTTTATCCCTTTATGGAACTGATCCTGAAACTATTTTCAGATGGCTTGACGTGAAAATACATCGTAACCGCAGAGTTAAATCTAAGAAAGATATAAATAATTTGCATCCAAATTCATCAGATTTATTTTACAAATCATTGATTGATGATTATTATCCAAATAGACCTGCAGAGTTAGAAGAAATGAACCTTTATGATTTTGCCAGATGGTATGACATTGTCAATAGTCGTCCTGTTTATAGTAATGATGAATGTTATCAAATTGGTGATGAAAAATTTTTAAAAAGAAGAAAACGACCATATTTAATCAATCATTATCCACTTGATATTAAAAAGTATCCAGAACAATATTACTTTGCAATTTTACTTTTATTTATGCATTGGCGTAATCTTGTTGAATTAAAAAAAGGGCAAGATTCATATACGGAAGCTTTTAATATAGTTAAAGAAACTATAAACGATGGTGTAAATTACGGACAGCTGCAAAATGACTACAAAGAAAATTTGGAGAAAGCATTTGAAATGATCGAGGAGAAAATAGCTGAAATACAAGAGAACAGGTAAAACGATGCAAATGAACATGATGATGATGCAATCGAAAATCCAATAGAGTTTGAACCAGTACAAGCAATTAATGCAATGGATGATTTTCGATTAATTATAAATATATCAGATCAAGAAATGAAAGAAATGATTGATAATTTAAATTCAGACCAAAAACGTATATTTGATAAAATTCACAAAACATTGGACAAAAATTCGAGCACTCTTAGACTTTTCGTGAGTGGTACAGGGGGTACGGGTAAAAGTTACCTAATAAATACAATAAAACAATGGGTGTCGAAAAAATTCAATAAGACTGTAGCTGTTACTGCGCCCACTGGGATTGCGGCGTTTAATGTTAATGGGCTAACTGTCCATAGGTTATTACAACTACCAGTTGAACATGGATTAACACCTAAATATAAACCGCTTTCAGATCAAGTTTTAAAAGTATTACGAGCTGATTTATCGAACATGATGCTTATAATCATAGATGAAGTGTCAATGATTTCCAACATAACTCTTATGTATATTCATTTACGTCTAATGGAAATATTTGATACCTCCGATAATGAAAATGGCTGGTTTGGAGGGAAACATATTTTGGTATTTGGAGATTTCTTACAACTACCGCCTGTCAGAGAACAATCACCTTTTGAAGATATATCAGCTAAAGATATAAATAAACTGATAGGTTCATTAAGTGTTATTACAAATTTGTGGAAAAAATTATTTAGTTATGAAGAACTTTGTATTAACATGCGACAAAAAAATGATAATGATTTCATGAATCTGTTGAGTCGATTACGATTAGGAGTTATAACAATAGAAGATTCTAAATTATTATCTTCCAGATTGCTGAAATTTAATTCCACTTCTGTTAATGACAGACTACAAGAATTGACAGTTCACCTCTCATCATTACCTGAGAGCACAGTTTGTTTACTGCCAACAAGAAATATGTGTGCTCAACTTAATGAAGCAATGTTAAAAAGAATTGAACAACCGGTCATAGAAGTAATTGCTATTGATGAGGTTGAATGTCGAAAATCATTTTCTAAAAAAGTTCGTGAAATATTAGATAAGTATGAAGATGATTCATCTATGACAGCAGGTTTAGAGAGAAGAATAAATATAAAAATTGGAGCTCGTGTAATGCTTCGAAGAAATGTCGATCTCAGTTTAGGACTTGTTAATGGTTCAATTGGTAATGTGGAGCAAATATTTTGGGATATTGACGACATAAACAAAATTAAGAAAATTCGCATAAAATTTACACATGGCTTGGTACACGATTTGGAACCAGTTAAAAATAAATTTGAAGTTTTCTATCACGCGTTTGTGTATCGTGAGCAATTTCCAATATGTCTTGCTTACGCTATCACTATTCACAAAAGTCAAGGTTTAAGTTTGGATAGTGCACTTCTGGATATAGGTTCCTGTATATTTTCCTGTGGACAAGCATATGTTGCGCTATCTAGAGTTAAAAATCTTACCGGAGTTCATCTTATTAATTTTGATCCAAGCCAATTACAATCACAAAAGAGTGCAATAATAGAATACAACAGGCTCAGAACGCTTTATCGTCCTGATTTATCGAAACTACCATTCAAGAAAAGTCATCTGCAAGACGTTACAGATAGAGTGTGGTCAAAACATCCACACACCACAGCAGCTCAAAAAATAGTTGAATCAATAATGGATAAAAAAAATCCATCTAAACGAAAACAGCCTACATCCAAGAAAACTTAAAAAAAAAAAAAAGAAGTTTGATTGTAGTAATTGAATAAATGAATAATTGTGACTTTGAATAAATTAAAATAATGTGATGGATTCACTTGTTGGAAATTTGTAATTTATCGAGGATTTTGGATTATTTAATAAATGATTTTATTATAAAAATCAATGCGATTCTGTTAAAAAGATTGATTTTTTAATATATAAAATTTAATTTTTAGATAAAATTACTTTTACAAATTATGATTACGTTAAAATTCATTACGAGTGTAAAAAACAAATTTATTAATACTAATAAAATGAAAAATTGAAATTGATTATCCTTTTTATTATACTGAACAATTAATCTGAAATTTTTCCGATTATTGATTCAATTTGTACAATATTTTGTACATTAACAACTTTATGACGATATAAATTATTATTTTAATTTTAATTCAAAACTTAATGTGAAGTATAATGAACAGCTGAATAAAGTACTCATCTTGAACAGGAATAAAATTAACGACATTAAGAAATATATAAATATTGTCGTTTTGAAAAAACTGTCAAATGTTGTCTTATTAATAGCTAGTTCAGAGTTATCACAGAGTTTTTGTATGTCAATTGAAAAATAATAAACGTACTTCGAATTTATACGTAATGTATCCTATATTGTTGTATGTACATCAATAGCGAAGAGGTTATAGATCAAATCAATTGTAAATATCAATGTATAAATTATTTTATTATCACATTTAAGATTTTTTTTATTTTAACTAAGTATTATTAAATTTATATTTTTCATTTTAATCACATACCATTTTTAATTATATATGCATTTTAACATAAATAAATACAGAATTATAATAACATAACAATTATTGAACAATTGAATCCAAATCATCACTTATAATTGAATTCAAATGTTATAAAGACGAAAAAATGAAATAAAGATTTTATTTATAAATTTCGTACTTAGAATTACCTGCGAGAAGTTTCTAAATTCATAAAAACAGCAATTGGTTTGGTGTTATAGGAAAATGTTAAAACAAACAAACAAGCTACAAAAAATAAATATATCGTCTATGCAGTTCAAAATCGGAAAACAACTATTTCAACATCAAATATAATATATTCATCTATCAAAATGGCCTCCCCATTGGAGGCCACAAAATAATTTTTAATAAGAGTAATATATTTAATTATTTATATATGAGTAATATATACATATACATAAATATATACGTATTGGTCAACAACAACAAAAAAAAAAGAGATGTATTAAAATATCAACAATAATAATCCATCAAGTAAATCCAGTGAGTAAAATCGATCGGTAAGTCATGCCTACGATTATAATATGACAACCATACTATATTGATGTTTCAGCCTTTCAAAAAGCGAGCAGAGCGAGTTGACGTTATATAACGCGAAGCGGTATCCTTTGTAAATGTGAATCTACAAAGAGTAAAGTATCGCGAAGCGTAAAGCAACGCAAAGTATACGCGAAGCGTAACAAAACGCGTAGCGTTTTGTGCGAAGCCTTCGGCTTTGTATATTTAAGCCTTTCAAAAAGGATTGATATCCGACCAAAAACATAAATGTAAGAAAGGGCCGAGTTTTCGGGAAAATCCTTAATGTAATAGTTCCTTCTTAAAAAGTGATGATATGAGAGTAAGGACCGAGCTATTTACAAAGTAAATAGCTATAGACTTCATATAATAGTTGCTTCTTAAAAAGTGATGATATGGAAGAAAGGACCGAGCTATTTACAAAGTAAATAGCTCTAGACTTCATATAATAGTTGCTTGTTAAAAAGTGATGATATGGAAGAAAGGACCGAGCTATTTACAAAGTAAATAGCTCTAGACTTCAGATAATAGTTGCTCTTTGAAAAGTGATGATATCCCATTAAAGAGCCGAGCTATTTACAAAGTAAATAGCTCGGTAAACTATTAACTAAAAAAAAATAATGAGGGGTAAATTGATTAAATGTAAGAAAAAATTTGGTTGAAATTTATTTCATAAGTTTTCCCTTAGTATGTTTTTAAAATTTTATATAACGCGGCAAGTTATTTTTTCTGATGATTTCAAATATTTTTAAACTTGCCGCGTTATAAAATTTTAAAAACATACTAAGGGAAAACTTATGAAATAAATTTCAACCAAATTTTTTCTTACATTTAATCAATTTACCCCTCATTATTTTTTTTTAGTTAATAGTTTACCGAGCTATTTACTTTGTAAATAGCTCGGCTCTTTAATGGGATATCATCACTTTTCAAAGAGCAACTATTATCTGAAGTCTAGAGCTATTTACTTTGTAAATAGCTCGGTCCTTTCTTCCATATCATCACTTTTTAACAAGCAACTATTATATGAAGTCTAGAGCTATTTACTTTGTAAATAGCTCGGTCCTTTCTTCCATATCATCACTTTTTAAGAAGCAACTATTATATGAAGTCTATAGCTATTTACTTTGTAAATAGCTCGGTCCTTACTCTCATATCATCACTTTTTAAGAAGGAACTATTACATTAAGGATTTTCCCGAAAACTCGGCCCTTTCTTACATTTATGTTTCTGGTCGGATATATATATATATATATATATATTAATATAAACTTCCGCAGTCGGAAGGTTTAGATTATTTATAAAATTAATTAAAAATTATAATACTTCGTCAAGGCTTGAACCTGAATGACACTCCTCTCGCTTGATATTTAAGTGTCCACTTAATGCACACGATCAGCACAAATTCAAAATTATTCACAAATTTTACGATACATTAGCTAGCTTATTCTGTTTACTTTATCATGCTTGTTTATACAAAAATTATTTATTTGTGTATGTATTTATGTTATTTTAAACATTCAACTTCGTCTATTGATTTTTAATTAAATTATATCTAATAATTTTTTTCAGTTTTTGATTTAAAAAAAAAGAAAAATTTTAAATCAAAAGCATCTATTAATTTCTTTTCAATTTTCGACTTAAAAAAAAAAAGCTTTTTTAAAAAAAGAAAAAAAACAAATCGAAACTAGATTATTTTCTTTTTGCACTTTAAATGATATGAGAAAATGATAAGAAACAAAATTACAGAAATATTTAGTACCAACAACTTTACTTCTTATAAATTTTTCGATTTTTCGAATATTCAGGAAGATATGCCAAGTTTTGTGTTTCCCCCTTCCTCAAAACCCTCCTTTCCCCTTGTCGATTTCATCCATTATCGAACTTGACCTTTTTGAATACCAAAAGCGATTCAAATACTCAATTTCATTCCAATCAGAATAAAACTGTGACCGCTAGAGAACCCACAGACACATAAACTTATATATATATAAATATATATATATATATATATATATATATATATATATATGTTTATATATATTGTTGTAATGAAAATTATTGAGAATAATTTTTCTGGATCCAACACACATTTTAATTATGAAATAGAAGAATACTAAGTAAGATCTTCCGAAAAAAATTTAAGAAAACAATATTTTTCTCCTTGGAAAAAGAAGGAGTTTTTTTTCTAAGTACAAAAAGAAAATAATGTAGTTCGATTAATTTTTTTCTTAAACTAAGTTTTTTTTTAAGTCGAAAATTGAAAAGAATAATAATAATAATAACAATAATAAGAAAGAGGGGTACCGCATACGGGTCCCTAGCACCTAGACCAAGGGGTCCTCTGTGTCCTTCTTGAGAACAACCTGTCACCCGAAGGCGAGACGCCTCCGGGTGAGAGGTGCTATTTTAAGCAGATGAAGCTATAGGATTCTGTTGAGGCTAGACGCCACACAGAAGGCCCACAACTTCTCCGCCGGACCCAAAGAACAAAACTTGGATCCAAAGTTTCGGACCCAAACATTCTATATCTGACACCCTGCAGGCTTCTGCAGGTGCATATAACATGTATGAAGGTTTCATCGTCCTCCATACAGGCCCTGCAAGTGGGATCATTAGAGATCCCCAAGTTATGAAGGTGGTAGTTCAATCGACAGTGTCCTGTCAAAAGCCCCAACACCCTTCTCAACTGCATTCTATTGAGTTTCAATCGAGCACAGTCGAATGGCCTAGCTGTGTTTATGCACAACTTGGCCTGTTGCATGCCCTGCGCAAAGTCCCAGTGATCGAGGTGAGCTTGTTTCAGCTACCCCTTGATTCGGTAAATTACGGAGCATCTTGCTATGGGAATGATAGGCTCAGATGAAAGGGGCCTTGAGATGACCTCGTGCCAACGAGTCCGCTACTTCATTCTCCTTAACGCCAGAGTGACCCGGTACCCAGATCAGCCTGACTGTGTTACTCATTGCCAGGCGATTCAGCTCCTCGAAGCATTCATAGACTATCGTCGATTGGAATCTTGACGCCTCAAGAGCCCGAAGTGCTGCCTGGCTATCTGAAAAGATGCTGATATGTGCCCCATTGTGACCTTTCGTGTTACAAATCTGGGCACCTCTTAGCATAGCGAAGATTTCCGATTGAAAACCCGTCGCATATTGACTCAGAGGAATCAATTCCTTTATCCTAGGTCCATAAACCCCCGCACCAGATAAATCTCCGGCCCTTGACCCATCCGTATAAAGATATGGTCCGGGAGGGGGTGAAAAGTTAGGTACATCTCGATCCCATTCCTCACGGGAGGGAACGATTACCCGAAATTTGCGGTCAAAACGATGAGTCGGAACAGTGGAATCCTGTGCCATTTCCACAAGTGGAGTCACAGTCTCCAACCTGTTCATTATACTCGCGTGACCTGTGTTTGTCCTACAGTGCCACTGTCTGCAACTCCTAAGTCGATAGGCCGCTATCATAGCCTCCAATTCAATAATTAAATGAATCGGCGGAATACCTAGAAGCGCGCCCAGCGCAGCAGTAGGAGTTGTTCGCATGGCTCCAATGACACTAAGGCATACGACTCTGAGCAGGTGATCCAACTTTTTCCTGGCTACAGCCAGAGAGGTTCTTGTCCACCATACTACACAGCCAAATGTGAGCATTGATTTACAATCATTGTAAATAACCAGTGCACCATGTGAGGTTGGAGTCCCCAAGATTGTCCAAATGCTCTCCTGCACATCCAGAAGACACTATTTGCCTTGGTTAGTCTCCAATCCAAAGTCACCTTACCAAGATGTCTTCCACTCCACGCTCAATTAGTGCAATGCGAATCGCCCCAACCGTTGTATTGCTGAAGGCTCCCTCGATATCAAGGAAGACCTCTAAGGCCATTGCCTTTTCTGAGAGCGCACCTTCTATCGACCCTAATAGTCGGTGAATGCAGCATCCACAGAAAGGCCGGCTTGGTAAGCAAACTGGCACTCTGATAGCGGTCTCTCTACAAGACTCGTATCACGAATATGCCTGTCTATTAGCCGCTCAAGAGTTTTGAGCAAAAATGACATCAGGCTTATCGGCCTGAAGTCTTTTAAGTTTCACCACTAGTTTCAGTTTCGCAGTTTCGCCACAGTTTCCACCTCTATTGGAGGAGGAGGTGATTCTGAGTCGTACGGAAAATACGTTGAGCACAGAATCACCTCCCTCTCTTGTCCCCAGAGATTAACCTGCACCGAGGCCACTGCAATATCTCTACCACACAGGTGCGGAATAGTTACTGCGTCAAGACCCCTGTACACCAGGCAAGCTCTGGGATTATTAGTCGCGGAAATAACTTTAATCCCCGACCCATTTAGACCTCTGATGCCGTTCGCATATATATATGGTTCCTGCACCAGAGCAATGTTGATATTGTCGGAAAATAGCCTTTTGCTAAAAATTGCTGCGGCTGCTCCGCTGTGGTGTAAATTAATTTGGATGAAACTCACCAAATTAGTTTACCTTTAATAGTTAAGTTGATGGTGGTTTGGGCCCGCTTTTCTTCTTTACCCGCATCCATCTTTACGTGCGGACTCTGATGGCAGTGAGTCCGCTTCTACGGAAAGTGTGGCAGAAGGAATAGTAGCAGATGCTTCAGATTCCTGAGCGAAAGCCACCGCCCCACCAGCCACAGCTTTCTTCTCCTTTAGATCTGAGAAGGTGATTCTGGCAACCGCCCCAAGTGTTGCGGCCGCTATCGGTCTCATCCCCTCTAGAACCTGTGTTGTAACGGCACCTTTGGCATTGTCAAAAGTCTTTGGTTTTGCCGGGTGCCGTGCTTCCGGTTTAGGTGCCTCCCCACTCTTGCTGGGCGCCTTCATTGTTTGAGACAGGGAGGCACGAACCAGACCAAAGTGGAGAAACCCTCTTCCGGTTAGTTTCGCATGCAATCGGGTTAGCACCCCGAGTACCAGCCTGGAGCCCTTTGGGTGTTCAGTCCGATCGTACACTTTCCAATCCCGGGTGTCAATACCCTGGTTTTGGTGGGTTATCCTCTTCAGGATAATTCGGTACTCCACCCTGGATGTCGGCACCCCTGGGATCCAGAGGAACATCTTCTTAAGAACGATGCGAGGAGGAGGGATGGATGCACTCAACCTCGCACCCTCCCAAGCGATTCTGTCTTTATAAGCCAGTCCCTGGAAACAGCGTCCGTGGCTATCACTTCGAGCCCATTTGGTCCCGAGGTGAAGCTTTCAAAGCGGGGAACGATGGTCGTGTCCCTGTCTAGGGACTCGTCGATCGCCCGCTCAAGGACACAGCGGAGCATTCCGACCTGTTCTGTCGTCGAGGCCTCGTTCCGAATGACGGCACGTGGTAGGTTCCTCGCAACCGAAACGAAGGCATGATCAGCCGTCCTGCTCCGTTTCTGTGCCTGTGTGACAGATGGTGGTGTGTCCCCTACTATCCTACCACGTTTCTGTGGACGGACAGGGGTCGACTCCACCATAGTCTTGCCAGCTGCAGTTTGGGGTGAGCTTTGAACTTCATCCCTTCCTGCAGCTGCTTGTTGAGCCGTGGCACTCTGTTGGGCTACCCGCTTTCGCTTTGCGCCTCCAGGACGTTTAGCTTTCAGCTGCAGCGCCTGCAGATTCACGGAGATCTCGGTGTCTGTTTGGGAACCTGGGTCCACTAATGTGAACCCTAGGTTCGTCGGTGAAACTTCACCTTCCCCTCCAAATCGGCCTTGCGGCGTCCCTGCGGGTTGAGTTACCGTTTCAGTAGTTTGTAGATTTACCGAGACCTCGGTGTCTGTTTGGGAATCTGGGCCCACTAATGTGAACCCTAGGTTCCTCGGTGAAACTTCACCTTCCCCTCCAAGTCAGCCTTGCGGCGTCCCTGCGGGTCGAGTTACCGTTTCAGTTTCAGTTGATGGAGGTGTACTGTTTCCAGTTCCTTCCAACTTGGGATTATTTATTTCTTTTATCATTTTTAAGTCACGAGTGAATAAATAATATATGAAATTCGTCTTATAAACACCCTGAGGCGGCCCGGTGTCAGGGCGGGGATCGCTTACTACTAACTTCCCTTAGTCATGCATCCCGTCGGCACAATACCAGACCTTAGGATTAGGGGAGGTTTTTTATAGAGGTCTCCATCCTCGCGTGCCAGACGGTTAAGCCAAGCACCCCGATTCTCTTGAACACCCGCAAAAACATGACTACTGCAATGCCAAGAGGTTGCGGTGTGATAAAGGTTTTCCGCCAGTTCGGACGCCATAGCCTCGATTAGTTTTGAACAGAGACACCACTTGAAGGTTCGAGGCCAGACTGTTTGCCATGCAGAGGCTTATTTACTTCACATGCATGAACATTCCGCTCCCAATTGAAAAGAAACTAATAGCTGCTTTGATTGAAAGTTTTTCTTTTTTTTTTTTTTTAATAAAAAAAATTGGAAAAAATTATTAGATATAGTTTAATAAAAAAAAATCAAAAGTCTAAATTGAATGTTTTAATAACATAAATAGCATCACAAATAAATAATTTTGTAAAAACAAGATTAAGTAAACAGAATAAGCAAGCTTATGTGTTGTAAAATTGTGTATAGATTTTGAATTCACACTGACCGTGTTCATTAAGTCGGTAGTTAAATATCAACCAAGCGAGGTGTGATTATGGTTCAAACCTTGGAGAGGTATTATAATTTTTAATTAATTTTATAAATAATCTGAACACTCCGATTACGTCCATGGTTGTTGATAAACTAAAATATTCTAGATGCCTCCATGCGAAAATATATTGTCAAAAAAATATTTATTCAAAAAAACAACCATGTTCTCGAAAGATCTTTGACGGGTATATAAACCGGTGACCAGTGTTGATTCAAATCAGTTTAAAATCGACTGTTGTTTGATTCGGTTAAAAGTATATAATTAACTATTGTTCGATTCAGATCAAGTTAAAGATTAAGTTAAAGTTGCCATTTGTACAAGTAATTCAAAGTTTGACATTGTGTTGAAAAGTATAAAAAAATTGTTGAAAAAGAAATTGAATTCTAATAATTTTTAAAAGCAATAAAACCAGGTTTTTGTTTTCGTAAAAATTTTGTTTAATTTAATTTTCTTTTTTTTCTTTAAAAAAAAACCGTGCGTCATTTCAATTATAAAATATTTAGTTAAACCTTTTAATAATATATTTTTGTTTGTTTTTGTCAAGTTTGTGGTTAAGTCGGTAGTTAAATATCAACCAAGCGGGGTGTGAATATGGTTCAAACCTTAGGAGAAGTATTATAATTTTTAATTAATTTTATAAATAATCTGAACACTCCGATTACGTCCATGGTTGTTGATAAACTAAAATATTTTAGAAGCCTCCATGCGAAAATATATTGTCAAAAAAAAAAGTTTATTCAAAAAAACAACCATGTTCCCGAAAGATCTTTGACGGGTATATAAACCGGTAACCAGTGTTGATTCAAGTCAGTTTAAAATCTACTATTGTCTGATTAGTTTAAAATCGACTATTGTCTGATTAGTTTCAAAGTATACATTCGACTGTTGTTTGATTCGGTTAAAAGTAATTCAAAATATGACATTGTGTTGAAAAATTAAAAATAATTGTTGAAAAAGAAATTGGATTCTCATTTTTTTTAAAACAATATAATCAGGTTTTTTTTTGTTTCGTAAAAACTTGTGTTTAATTTAATTTTTTTTCTTTTCTTTAAAAAAAAACATGCGTGTCATTTCAATTATAAAATATTAAGTAAAACCTTTTACATATATATATTTTTTTGTTTTTGTCGAGTATCGGAATCATTTGCAGGTTCGGGCAGCGCTCCTTTGAGGTATAAAGAGAGCCAAGATACCGCGACACATATATATATATATATATATATATATATATATATATATATATATATATATATTGTGACGGTAGTTTCACCACCTCGGAATCAACGAGGTAATGACACCAATTGTGGCATCAATTTGAAACAAAAAAAAATGTTGGGAGCCAGGTTTTTAAAGAGTACCACTCACGAATTCAACACGGCTGCTCGTCAACCCTTGCTCTGGGTGGCAGGTCAGAAAGGTGAACACTCGTCTGATTATGAGTAAACAAAATTACGAAACAAAAAAAATAAATTATTTATTCACAACAAAAATTTAAATATTTAATATCAAAAAAAAAATTAAATGAAATACTCGAATTTAACAAACAAAAATTACATATCGAACAGAAAATAAATTTATTTAAATACAGTACCAGAACGTGTTAACGAAATTTGATATTAAACAAAAAATTTACAAATAAAAAAGAACTAATTAAAAAAAAAATGTTTCGAAATAATAATTTAAAAAATCTTTTTTCGTGAACACGCTCACACGCAAAAATTTACCACCACACCTCGCTCGAATCAACGTTTCGGTGAACTTAAATCCATCCAACAACTCAACACAACGACGTACCATTTCCAAAATTAGATTTTAACGTCGAAATAATTTATTAAAAAAACTATTTTTTTTATTGTTAAAATATTACAAGTCAAAATATTACAATTAATTGTTTGATTGATCAAGAGAATATCGCAATTTTACATTTGTATCAAACGAAGACCAGTTATACTCTAATTCAATTTTACTTTTATAAAATTTAATGTAATGTATTTTTGATGATTATGAAAAATTGCATTATTCAATTTCACATCCTGTTATTAATATATAAAAATCCAAAGAATATTTTAGAAGGAAAATTATTGATTATTAGACAGTTTTATTATGAACATTTGTATTAAAAAGTATTATTTTGAAATAATAATTAGAATCAAATAATATTTATAAATTAAATAATATTACTGAAAAAAATATATTTAATTATAATTCTAATATGGAAGAATGTAATTCCTCCACCGTTAAATGGGCGACGACCAATTGAGTTTAAATTTGGACTCGGTTGTCGGAGCTACAGGAGCGGCAATTTCTATTGTTTTATCCAGTTGATATTTCTTGATTATAATTTTAACAAATCCATACAGAATGACCATAAAAAGTACTGTTATAGTACCAAACAACAAGTAGTCTCTCTGATGTGCGTTTGTTTGTAGTAAATCGATAGCTTGATAATTTTCCATATGATAGTCAGTTAGTTTTTCCAAATTGATTGATTGAAGGATTTTGGTTACATTAATTTCGGAGAATGCCACTGGTATAAGATATATCGAATCCCAATTATTGGTTCCATTTATTTATATATTGTATTCCATTTATTGTGATCGAACAGTTTTCATAATGTAGCATTAATGTACCCTGTATAATTTTACTTTTGAACCCACAGGTAGTTTGAATATTGGTTTCGGGAATGTTAACCAGTAGTATGTAATTTTCTTCTGGTTGTGATATTGTTTGAACCTTTGATTGTTCTGTTAGTGTACAATGAGCCATTTCACCTTTCAATATATTTCCAATACAACTTGAATCATTTGTATTTTCTTGATTATAAGTTTTCGTACAGATAAATTGCTGTTCAATATTTTTACATTTTTCGGTCAGATAATAAATTTGTTGCTTATTGTAAAGAATATAAGGATATGGGTTGTCTATGAATTTTGTATTGTTAACAGGAATGAGTAGCGAATGGATGAATTCAAATGAGCTATTATCGAACCTTGGTATTTTGACATTGACTATGGTTTTGTTATCAATATAAAAAGCCTCGAGTTCTAATAATTCGTAGATATGTTCTCTGGCTTTAATATGAAAACATTGATTTTGGAGTATTGAATGAATAGATTCTAATTCGGAGGGGTGCAAGATTTGTTTGGAGATTACATTTAATTTGGCTAATGTGATTGATTCTAATATGTCATTTAAATGGTTAGTTAGCATATCTATAATATCTATAGTTATCTATAGATATTATATCTATAGTTATAGCATATCTATAATTATCAATGTCGACAGTGACATTGGATTTCGAAGCCGTTCTCTTCGTTTCTGGCCCCGGTGTTCTTCAGGTGGCACCAGCGACCAGTCGCGTCGAATCCACGTTGAATAGAAAAAAATAAATAAAATATACACTATCGGGATCCGAGGAGAACAAATTGGGACGAATATAATTCGACACTTAAGTTCAAACTCGCCACAATCCCGAAAAAAGTTAAAACAGTATTGGACATTGAGCTTACTGCAACTGAGCTTTGGCATGCAATGATTAACTCCTTCCAAGAAAACTGCTTGGAGGTCTCAAAAGACATCAGCAAGCCTACTTGTTGGTGAAATGAGGGCCTAAGGACCTAAGGCCTTAACAGAGCAAGGAGGATAGGGAACTGGGATAACTACCATGAAGCCCTTACCGAATACAAAAGGTCTCTGAAGAAAGCCAAAATGGACTCTGTCAAGATGTTGAAAACACATCTGAGGGAACAAGACTCCATCGTATCCTAGCGAAGAAACCCGCTGACACGATCGGGTCACTTCGTAAACCCGATAGTGAGTATACTAGCTCCGCGAACGATACACTCTAGACACTGATCCGGATTCCTTTTCCGGATTCGGTGGCAGTGGACGGTGAAAATCCTTTTCAAGAGCAGCTTAACCAGGGTTTCCCACCGACAGGCGAGGACTGGAAAAGAACGGCGATTGCCATTAACCGTTCAAAGATCGAATATACCCAGTGGTTTTTCAAAAAATAGCAGACCATCTCTTAACTCTGCTTGGTTGTATATTCAGGGCAAGCCTGGCTACGGGTTATATACCGACAGTATGGAAGCTAGTAAGAGTGACCTTCTTGCCAAAACCGGAGAGGCTTAACCACTCCACGGGAAAGGACTTTAGACCAATTAGTCTGTCATCGTTTCTACTGAAAACAATGGAACGACTAATAGGATTTCATTTGGCTCAGGGGGCATTGTGAGAAATCCTGCTGAACCACTATGCCATATAATAAATCAATGTTTCTCGCTAGGAATATTTCTTAATAGGCTTAAGACGAAGGTATTCCCATTTTTAAAAAAGGTAAAGCTGCAGACGTAAATAACTACAGAACTATATCATTATTACCTACGTTCTCAAAAATTTTCGAATCTCTGATCAGTAACAGGTTAGTGACTAATCTACTTGAAAATCAGATTTGCCTCAGGATGTTGGAAATCCGGTTTTACTTTACGCTGACGATACTGCTTCGTTTTGTATAGCCCAAAACTGGACAAATTTAACCATCGAAATCCAAAATACGGTAGGTGAGCTGCGTCAATGGTTTACGCAAAGTTCTCTATAGCTTAACATTAATAAAACCCAAAACATAAAGTTTGGCAAATATGGGGAAAAGCAGTCTACCAAAATTTTAACTGGAGCAGAAGAAATGAAATTTGTTGACTGTGTGCAATTTTTGAGTCTTTACATTTATACTCCAATAGGAGTCAATCAAATAAAGATTTATTATTATTATTATAAACTCAATGCTGATAGGAAGAAGAACACAAACTTCCCTTCTTGGAGAGCCTGTCACTGTGAGAGCCACAAAGGGATGATCCACCGGCTTTACACAACAGTAGTTAGGCCCATTATAACCTATGATTCTCTAGTGTGGTGGCCAAAAGTTGCAGCATGCAAAAAGCTGTCCAGGATCCAGATACTGGCCTGTTTGTGCATCACTGGATCCATGAGCAGTACACCCACAGCTGCCATGGAAGTCTAAAAGCGTAATAGCTAAAGCGAGATCCAGCGCCTATAGACTGTCTTGCAATAATAACTGGATTAATAAAAATCAGGTTGGACATGCAAGGATCGTAGAAAAATCAGTTATCTCAGACCCCGTCTTTGAAATGGGCACAGATATACTTCCCAAGACATACTCCTCCTAAAAACTTTCCACTGTGGTCTGTGATAGGGCCATGTGGTCGGAAGGAGAACCACCCTTCTCAAGAAAGGAATCGTCTGGTATACAGATGGATCCAAAACTGAAGAAGGGACAGGGCGGGAATCTACGGTGAGAAACCTAATACAAACATAAGCCTCAACTTTGAAAATATGCCACGGTCTTCCAAGCAGAAGTCTACGCCATACTGGCTTGCGTTCGTAAGAACCTACGTAGAGGCTACAAAAACCAGAACGTAAGTATTCTTTCGGACAGCCAAGCTGCTTTAAAAGCCTTGCCTGGAACTGAGATCACCTCAAGGGTGGTCAAGTATTGTCTGGAGGAACTTCTGAAACTGGCCAAACGGAACAATGTTAAATTGATCTGGGTGCCGGATCACAGTGGTTTCGAAGGAAATGAAAAAGCAGATATCTTAGCAAAGAAGGGAGTTGGAATACCCTTCACTGGCTCAGAGCCTATTTTAGAAATTCCAAGGACTGCTTGTAAACAGGTGATCAACGAGTGGTCAAATGTTAAACACCGTGATCACTGGGAAAAAGTACAGAGGCAAGAGCTCGGTAAGGTACTGCTTCAGAGTGCAACAAGGAGGCTATCTCTCGATGCACTGAAGCTGAACAGGATGCAACTGCGGAAGGTTACCGGATTTATTACCGGGCATTATGCCCTGCGGAAGTATCTGCACACAATGAGACTCCATAACCGGTACATTATGTGCAGATTGTGTGGCGAGGATGAAGAACCATACAGCCACATAATCTTTGACTGCGAACCTCTAGGTTATAGCAGATACAGGATATTCGGTGCATCTCACATCGAATATATGAACCTTCGGGAGGAGTTATAGCTATTAGACATGTATTCGCCTTTTCACGGTATTTACGTACAAAAAATGGGTAAAGCTGATAGTTTATTTTTTGGTCACTCGCAACGCTTATGTTCAGGAGATACCGTTAATGGTTACTTTACATTTAACACACAGCCCCGGAAGTTTTATTCATCGCACTTTTCTACACACAGCATGTTTTGTTGAGCGTAAACTACGTTGCTGTATTATCACACACTACGTTGTTGTATTTTTAAATGGAAAGTAACCACTATTATTAGTACTTCTTGAGAAGTAGGGCGCTCTTAATTGAAGTCACTTTTTTAACAATACGTTCGGACAATTACAAATATTGCTAATTATTTATATAGCACGGAAGTGCGAAAGGCAGAGTTTAAGGGGTTTTCGGCCTTCGTGCTTACAGTGCTATTACTACAGGAAATATTAGGCCATATTTGATCCCGAAATAACTGTTGAACGAAAAGAGCTACAGTGGTGATTTCGAATATATACTATTTACGAAATTATAAGAAACTGTTTTTTCAATCATCCTTAGGAAATAAACAGTTAAAAAGTTATTTTCATTCAAAAATCGTAAAATAGCGGAAACGCCCATCATTTACCGTGTATAGTATATATCATGATGTTCTCCTACTTCCCGATATCCTGTAAAATTGATATTTGGCATACAGTTACATTTAGTAAAAAAATCGACAGGAAAATTATGAAAACTAGAAATTTCTATCGGAAAATAGAAAATTAATGTTTTGATAAATTTAACATTGTGAAGCATATACCGTATACAGTTCATTCTGATTCGTTGATATTTGTTGATAGTCCCTTCTGATTGGATGGGACATAGTATATATATATATATATATATATATATATATATATATATATATATATATATATATATATACTGGTTTATTTGAAAATCATTATTTATGAATATTCCAATGGGGAAACACTAATTGTTATAATTTTTTAACAAAGTAACTTTTTCAAAAAAAGTATAAGATTTTGTTTGGATCTAATTTAGACGTAATTTTGTTTAAAAAAATTTAACCCATTTAGATATGCTAGAAGGATGCGGTTTTTTTAATTCAACCCGTACTAACTTGAAATTTATACGAAAAATGAAAAAATTTTAATTTTCTCAACGCAATATCCCCGAAAATAGGAAAAAACACGAAATATTACCCTTTTTATCTAATTGTAGTGTTTTCTACATAGAAGTTTAACATTACTTACGCAAAATATGAGTTTTAGCAAATCGAATATGTGATTTCGGTTGAAGAATTCGAATAAAAATTTACATCCATTACTTAGATTGAATCAATAGGACTACATTGATTTAAATTATTTAGTTTGTCTCTATTAAGGTACATTTATTTAAATATTTAAATAAGTTTTTGATCGGATTGCAAAATCAAACACTGCTTATTTTATTTATATTATAGTTGGTTACTGTGTGTATTTTGCTCTAATTTGAGAGTGACTTAGTTAGAATAGAGCACTATTAAATGTTTAGATTTACTTAAATTCTATGAAAGTAGCGATTAGAATTGGACATGACGAATATTGAGATTATATATTGAGACTATCGATAAGTCTAACATTCTATTGTAATCTTACTGTTCGGCATAATTCAATGTATTGGACAACACATTTTGTCGCTTTCAAAACTGAGTTTAACAGTTGAATGCATCGTTACGCCAAACTTTTCTCAGTCGTATATCTCGAGAACTGTTGGTCCTACGTGAATTTTGTTACGGACCTTCTTGTGTAGAATTAGCTAAGCAATAAATTTAATAATGACTTCTGTTAACGTAAAACCAATATTTTACGAGATATTTGAGACAAACCGACTTTTTGACTTCATTTTCGTAGTACCAGAACGAAGATAATTCCGTTGGAAAATCTCCACTTGTAGTTTTTAAGAACTAAGCTAATTTTTTTGTACTAATTCACTATTGTACTATTTCTAGAGTTTGAAAAAGGTAAAGAATCCCAATTACGAATTGAGAGAAGGGTGAGGCAGTCTAGTCTTTGGTGGACCTCGGCCCATCCCCTGCCGACGCTATCGATAAATATTGCAGTTCGCAATACGTGGAAATTATCTCCATTAAGCCGCTTGTTCCTTAGAGTAATATCAAAGAATGCAATATACGTAGAAGCGTATAAGTGCGATTTTTGTGTCACTGAAAATTTTTAGTACCTATCCTGACCACTATATGACAATAGCTGTTCGATTTCGGTATTTAGTGCCATTACCAGCGCAACCAACTGTATTCTTTGGCAGAACTTAGTACCAGTTGGCCGGATCACACCGATGCGGGGATGTACTTCAAATTTATATTAAAAGGGAATCCACCAATATTGATGAAATTTCTATAAATTTTTAGAATTAATTAGTCAAAATTTTTTAATAGTTTTTTTACAAGCTGTGTAAAATATTAATATTTATTTTTTTCAGTTGCTATTTTAAAAGAATACGATTTAAATAGAAGTTTTATTCTATTAAGAATTTTAAAGGTGCTGTGAGTGAGTCAACAAGTGAGTTATAATTTTTTTTTCCACATTATTAAAATTATTTTAGATATATAATATTATAATAATTATTATGGTTATTATTTATACTGATAAAATGTAGACAATAATGATTTAGAATCTTACATTATTATTTAAAATAATTATCTCAGGTCAATTCAATAATAATAATAATAATAATATTATTATTATTATTATTAATAATAATAATAATAGCATAAACGTTTATCTAACATTAAAGGCCATTACACAATGAAAAAATAAGGTATAAGAGATAAGAAATAAGGAATAAGAAATAGCGGAATCCAACAGATAGCAGAACGGTTGATCAATTCACAATTCAAAAATAAGGAATAAGAAATAGCAACAGAATTTTCGTCGCGTTGTTAAATGGTTGTTCTCATATGGTTGTTAAACTAAAAAAGGTGTCCCCCGAAAAACGTAAAATTAGGTTTCAGTTAATGGCCACAATGGCGCTTGTGAGAAGGTGGTATGCTCTGAAGATAGTTACTGTAGAACGAAGTGAAGCTGCTACCGGAAGTAGTATAAAATATCACAAAATTATGGAGGTTAGAGTATGGATAGAATATCATAAAATATATATACAGTTTAATATAGAAATATTCAATTTATGCTTCATTAAATTTTTATCAAACAATTTTTTAATTTCTATCTTCGATAAAAATTTGATTATTCTATTTTTTGAAAAAAATTTATTAATTGAAATATATATTACTTCAAGTGTCTTAATTATAATTTTGTTATTAAAATACCATTAACTTTTCAAATTTATTGTAACTTGAAAATTCATCACTAATTTATTATATTCATGGAATTTCTTAAATAAATAGTCTTTCTACTTCTTTAACATCTGAGGTTTCATATGATTTATGTAATAATTTAAAAATTCCGCCTTCACAAAGCGGATGTTAGCCTGTTCTTGTCTAATTTTAATATCTACTTTTAGTTTCTTTAAAATTGGTATTCCAGTACACCAGCGCCATCTTAATTTTCATTTATTTAGGGGACACTTATTATAACATGTAGATAGCTCTCCTTCTATACTCTAACCTCCATAGCTTCTATGTATATTGTATTCTTTGGCAGTGTTGCCAGATCTCCCGTTTAACGGTAGATATATCGCTTTTTTAGTATTTCTACCGCTCTACCGTTTTTTTTCTTAATCTCCTGTTTTTAGAAATTTTGCAAATAAATAAAAAAATTTTTGAATTTGTGTCATTTTTTCAATTTTTTATAATAATTATTAATTTAAAACTCCCAGTCATACCAATACAAAATTAGTGATTATAGACCATATTCCATTATTTCAAATAATGGAATATTGTTCTGTAATTACTGTTGCCATGAATGTGTGTCTGTATTTTAGAATGGAATATGGTTCTGTAATTACTGATTGTCATGACTCATGAGCGTCAGAACGTGCCGTACCTCGAACAACGTACGCGGTACGTTACGACGTTACAGTAGTCAGTACTGAGAATTCAGTAACAGACACGTGTTTACAGTTATATTCTAAATTACTAATAAGTAATACTCTGTCACTAATTGTATATTTGTATACTAATATTTTTCGACATTTCTCTTGTTCTAATGTGAATGTAACAATTTTAATTTATTCAAAAATAAGGAATAAATCAGGAAACCCAGCTGAGTGATATAGATTTTGGTAATGAATCAGAACCTGTAAAAAAAAATAGACTCTACGAATACGGTAAAATATGATCAACGATACAATAAATTTTGGGAAGCTGATACTCATTATAAAGAATGGATTTGTTGAAGCACTAAAAGTCAGTTTCATGCTTTTTGCAAATTCTGTAAAGTCAACATTGCAATAAAATCTGGCAAATGTCAATTAACACGTCACATGAACACCGATAAACATAGAACTAGGATCACTTCTATGAGAGCTCAACCAATTTTTTTTAGTAACGCAAACTAAAGATGCTGAAATACACTTAGCTCCTTTTGTAGCAGAACATAATTTATCACTAGTTGTAATGGAACACTTACCTCAACTGATCAAAAAGATTGTACCTGATTCTGAAATCGCAAAAAGAATTACTTCATCACGAACTAAAACATCATGTATTATCAAAAATGTTTTAGGCAAAGAAGCTGAAGAGAATTTGATAAGTGATATGAAAGAACAATTTTTCAGTATCGTTATTGATGAATCTACTGACATAGCGTGTAAGAAACATTTGTGTGTTGTACGTTTAGCTGACTCTAATTTTAATATTAAGGACGAATTTTTTAAATTAATACCTGTCGATGAAGCTGACTCCAAAACTCTAATAGTATTATTTCGGTTTTTAATGGTTGTGGAATCTCATACGAGAAAAATATGATTGGCTTTGCTGCAGATAATGGGAATCTCATACGAGAAAAATATGATTGGCTTTGCTGCAGATAATGCGTCAAACATGATGGGAAAAGATAAGTCAGTAGCTGCAATGTTTTTAAAGAAAATACCCAATTTATTTATCATGAGGTGTATTTGTCACAGCTTTAATTTATGTGCTTCTTATGCTTGCGCGAAACTTCCTCGTGGAATTGAAGATATGGCAAGAGGAATTTATAATTATTTCAGTAACAGTCCAAAGCGTCTTAGTCGATTAGAAGAATTTCAACATTTTGTCGAAGTTGAGCCTAATAAAATTCTACAGCCTTCCCAAACAAGATGGTTATCATTTCAACAAGTTGTAGATCGTTTAATACAACAGTATGAAGCATTAAGATTATTTTTCATCGACGCTGTGACCACTGATAGTTTACTAACCGCAGACCAAATGCTAGCTCAATTAAATGAACCAACGACGAAATTCTTGGCATTTGTTCTACCAATATTCAACAATTTGAACAAGATGATGCAGTCTGAAGAGCCACACATTTATAATTTATCAAGTTCTGTGAAACTTGCTGTCAAAACTATTGTTGAATGTTATTTGAATCCTAATTATTTAAAATTACAGAATATCAAAAATATTGACTATAAAAACCCACGGAATTTTTTACCCGTTGAGAAAATGTATTTTGGTGCTTACGTTGAAATGTTTATGATGAACGAAAAACATTCTGTGCCTGCTTATGCAATTAAATTTTTCCGGCTTCGGTGCTTGGATTTTTATATCTACCGCTTTTTTTCTGAATCTACCGCTTTATTTTGGTGAATCTACCGCTTTTTAAGAAATCGGATCTAGCAATACTGTTCTTTGGTAATATTATCAATGTTCATGGTTCTTTAATAATTTTATTTTTTCAGTAAAAATATGTAACTTACCTGTTTTGTTAACGTGACAATGTAAGTTAACAAAATTTAATAATAATGTATTATTGTAATACACCACACATTCTCAATATGTTGACAAATGATGGCACATTCTTTTTGAATAAAAAATTTTTTTTGCTCGACATAAAAGTGTATTTATTATTATTACACTTTTATGTCGAGAAAACACCGGGCTACAATACACAGTGCGTTCCATTAAGCGCTCACAACAATCACAGTCACTGTAATGTTGGAATTGTAAAATGAAAATAAATTATTGAATCAGATATTAAATTAAACTTTTATTTATTAATAATAATGCTGAAAATTAATATTTAATATAATGTCATACAATTTAATTTTGGAATATTTATACTCGCTTTTGGTACTTAAAAAGTCCTGGTTTTTTAAACTCAATTGATCCCGTTGTTTATTGTCACAAGCACTACCACTTTTACAATTGTCTACTGCACATACTCATCCCATTTTAAATGTTTTTTAAACAGTTTTTTATTTAATAAATTTTTTTAAACAAATTTCATACATCAAAATAATCACTTCGAAATAAAACTGGTTACTTTTGGCTATTTCATTTCTATTTATTATACTATACCGTACGTTTAGTTTACATCTTCGCATAGCATAGCAGGCTCCCACAAGTATGAGAGAGTACATATATATGTATACATTAAGACCTCCTTCTCATACACATTGCTTAATGTATACATATGTACTCTCTCATACTCGTGGGAGATCTGCTATGCGACGATGTAAACTAAACGTACGGTATTTCACTTCGGTACGGATGAGTTCTTATCAAAAACTAGCGACCCTAGCGGCATAAAAAGTAAATATAACTTCTACCATTTCGTTGCCATATTTTGTCAATTTTCCCGTTTGAGTTAGATCTCCTTTATATAGTCTCCATGGTTGAAACATTCAACGTTGAGCATTATGCCGCATAATGCGCTTTAGTGCTGTAATGGAAAACACACTCAACATCTGTACCAGGTTCATAGCCAAAGATAAAGCTTGTCTTTAACCAGGCTCATTGGGCAACTGTCTAACATCACTGCCTAACCTTCATAGTCTGAAGAATTGTGACTTTATAAAATTAATAAAATATTTAAACAAAATGGCAAATAAAAATATCAATGAGGAAAATATTAAACTTGAAAAAGAATGGCTTACAGAATTAATACTTATTAAAGAAGAAATATTGGATGAGAGTTTTATAATGGAAATAGTTACAGATGAAACATTTAATGAAGATGTTAAAATCGAACATGAACAAAGTACAGAAGAAATATCTAATGAAAATGTTACAATGAGCCATGGACAAATTACAGAAAAAATATTTAATAAAAGTAATAAAATGAAACTTGAACGAATCCATGGAAATGAAAACATTGAAATTAAAAAAGTTTCGGAACAACAAATTCATACTGAAAAAAAACGTTTTACTTGTGATTTTTGTAATAAAACATTTAGTCTACTAAAAAAATTAACTCGACATAAACTAATCCACAATAAACCATTTTCATGTGATGATTGTGATAAATCATTTAATAATCAAAGCCATTTATCTCAACATAAACGAATCCACACTGGAGACAAATTATTTTCATGTGATATTTGTGACAAAGCGTTTATTCAGCAAAGCGATTTAATTCGACATGTACGGATCCACACTGGAGAAAAACCATTTTCATGTGATGATTGTGATAAAACATTTAATCAGCCAAGCAGTTTAGCTAAACATAAACGAATCCACACTGGAGAAAAACCATTTTCATGCGAAGATTGTGACAAAACATTTAGTCAGCAATGCAATTTAACTCGAGATAAACTAATCCATACTGGAGAAAAACCATTTTCGTGTAGTGATTGTGATAAAACATTTAACGATCAAAGCCATTTAACTCAACATAAACGAATCCACACCCGAGAAAAGCCATTTTCATGTGATGATTGTGACAAAACTTTTAATTGGTCAAGCAATTTAACTCGACATAAGCTAATCCACACTGGAGATCAAAGGAATTTAGCTAAACATATGAGACAAACGCATTTGAAAAAATAATGAATAGAAAACGAAAGATATTGATCTGACCTTTGTTTTCAATATAAAAAATTACAAAAAAAGCTGAGCTCATTGGAAGATAAATTCTCTAAACAATTGTAAAAATGTAAATTAAATATTTAAAATTTAAAGTTGATGTTTGTTGAGTCTTGATATTTTTATGAATTATCAATTTATTACGATTCAATTAAAGCTAACTTTTTTTTTCCTCAAAATTACCTATATTCTTTTTTGAAAACCACTTGGCGGTGAAAAAAGATATCTTGAGAACCACTTAAACCGACTGAAACATATCTAAAGCTTTGGGGGCGGAATGGTCATGCGTGTGAAGTAAATAAACCTCTGCATGGCAAACAGTCTGGCCTCGAACCTTCTCGTGGTGCCCCTGTTCAAAACAAATCGAGGCTATGGCGTCCGAACTGGCGGAAAACCTTTATCACACCGCAACCTCTTGGCATTGTAGCAGTCATGTCTTTGCGGGTGTTCAAGAGAATCGGGGTGCTTGGCTTAACTGCCTGGCACGCGAGGATGGGGACCTCTATAAAAAACCTCCCCAATCCTAAGGTCTGGTATTGTGCCGACGGGATGCATGACTAAGGGAAGTTAGTAGTAAGCGATCCCCGCCCTGACACCGGGCCGCCTCAGGGTGTGTATAAGGCCATTTTCATATATTATTTATTTACTCGTGGGTCCGAAATGATGAACGAAATAAATAATCCCAAGTTGGAAGGAACTGGAAACAGTACACCTCCATCAACTGAATCTGAAACGGTAACTCGACCCGCAGGGACGCCGCAAGGCCGACTTGGAGGGGAAGGTGAAGTTTCACCGAGGAACCTAGGGTTCACATTAGTGGACCCAGGTTCACAAACAGACACCGAGATCTCGGTAAATCTAAAAACTACTGAAACGGTAACTCGACCCGCAGGGACGCCGCAAGGCCGACTTGGAGGGGAAGGTGAAGTTTCACCGAGGAACCTAGGGTTCACATTAGTGGACCCAGGTTCCCAAACAGACACCGAGATCTCGGTGAATCTGCAAGCGCTACAGCTGAAAGCTAAACGTCCTGGAGGCGCAAAGCGAAAGCGGGTAGCCCAGCAGAGAGCCACGGCTCAACAAGCAGCTGCAGGAAGGGATGAAGTTCAAAGCTCACTCCAAACTGCAGCTGGCAAGACTACGGTGGAGTCGACCCCTGTCCGTCCGCAGAAACGTGGTAGGATAGTAGGGGACACACCACCATCTGTTACACAGGCACAGAAACGGAGCAGGACGGCTGATCATGCCTTCGCTTCGATTGCGAGGAACCTACCTCGTGCCGTCATTCGGGACGAGGCCTCGACGACCGAGTGGACGACAGAACAGGTCGGAATGCTCCGCGGTGTCCTTGAGCGGGCGATAGACGAGTCTCTAGACAGGGACATGACCATCGTTCCCCGCTTTGAAAGCTTCACCTCAGGTCCAAATGGGCTCGAAGTGATAGCCACGGACGCTGTTTCCAGGGACTGGCTTATAAAGACAGTACCGGAAATAGTCGCTTGAGAGGGTGCGAGGTTGAGTGCATCCATCCCTCCTCCTCGCATCGTCCTTAAGAAGATGTTCCTCTGGATCCCAGGGGTGCCGACATCCAGGGTGGAGGACGGAATTATCCTGAAGAGGATAACCCGCCAAAACCAGGGTATTGACACCCGGGATTGGAAAGTGTACGATTGGACTGAACACCCAAAGGGCACCAGACTGGTACTCGGGGTGCCAGCCCGATCGCATGCGGAACTAGCCGGAAGAGGGTTTCTCCACTTTGGTCTGGTTCGTGCCTCCCTGTCTCAAACAGGGAAGGCGCCCAGCAAGAGTGAGGAGGCACCTAAACCGGAAGCACGGCGCCCGGCAAAGCCAAGGACTTTTGGCAATGCCAAAGGTGCCGTTGCAACACAGGTTCTAGAGGGGGTGAGACCGATAGCAGCCGCAACACTTGGGGCGGTTGCCAAAGTCACCTTCTCAGATCTCAAGGAGAAGAAAGCTGTGGCTGGTGAGGCGGTGGCTGGTGCTCAGGAATCTGAAGCATCTGCTACTAATCCTTCTGCCACACTTTCCGTAGTGGCGGACTCACTGCCATCAGAGTCCGCACGTAAAGATGGATGGAGGTCCGCGAAGAAAAGGAGAAAGAAGAAAAGCGGGCCCAAACCACCATCAACTTAACATTAAAGGTAAACTAATTATGGTGAGTTTCATCCAAATTAATTTACACCACAGCGGAGCAGCCGCAGCAATTTTGAGCAAAAGGCTAGCTTCCGACAATATCAACATTGCTCTGGTGCAAGAACCATATATATATGCGAACGGCATCAGAGGTCTAAATGGGTCGGGGATTAAAGTTATTTCCGCGACTAATAATCCCAGAGCTTTCCTGGTGTACAGGGGTCTTGACGCAGTACCTATTCCGCACCTGTGTGGTAGAGATATTGCAGTGGCCTCGGTGCAGGTTAATCTCTGGGGACAAGAGAGGGAGGTGATTCTGTGCTCAGCGTATTTTCCGTACGACTCAGAATCACCTCCTCCTCCAATAGAGGTGGAAACTGTGGTCGAATATTGTGAATCTCGGGGTTTGCTATTGGTCCTTGGCTGTGACGCAAACTCGCACCACACGCAATGGAGCAGTTCCGACATAAATGCTAGGGGTCGGGCTCTCCTGGAATTCATTTCGGCCAACGGTCAATAGAGGCATGTCTCCAACCTTTATAAACAGAATTAGGTCAGATGTCATTGACATTACTCTCTGCTCCCCGAGACTGCTACAGTTTCTGTCGGGGTGGAAAGTTTCAAATGAACCTTCCCTATCTGATCATAGACACATTGTGTTTAATATGCTCACCAAACCGTGTACCGTAACCTCGTATCGCAATCCCAGACGCACTGATTGGGAGGCTTACAGGCGGGAGCTCTCTGGGCTACTTGCCGGCGGTGCGAATAGGTTGCACACGAAGGAAGATGTAGAATCTGCGGTTAGTGAACTTCAGGATGCCATGATTTCATCGTATGAAAACAACTGTCCTGCAAGTGTTACTACCGGCTCTAGGGATGTTCCGTGGTGGAATAGAAATCTTGATAGACTACGCCATGACACTAGAACATCCTTCAACAAAGCGAAAATGACCGGTCTGGACTCGGACTGGCTAATCTTTAGGGAGAAGCAGCGAGAGTATAGAAGGTCAGTGAAAAATTCGAAAAAAGACTCCTGGAGAGAGCTTTGTGGCAACATTAACATGATGCCCGCTCTCTTTAGAGTGCAAAAGGTAATATCCAAGGATAATACTGCAAAGTTGGGTTGCCTCGAACTAGCAGGTCAATCACTTACAGTGTCTGAGACCATGACGCATTTACTGTCCACGCATTTCCCTGGCTTTACCATGGAAGAACCGGACGATCAGAGGCGTGATGGTGGAAGGGCAAACAGGGAGGATTGGGCGACAGCAAAACTCATCGTAAGCATTACAAAAGTGAGATGGGCTGTGGCTAGATTTGCTCCTTACAAGTCTCCGGGTACCGACGGCATCTTCCCGGCACTGCTACAACAGGGCTTGGATATAATTGTTGGAAGGCTCAAGGAGATCTTTAAAACATGCATAGCTTTAGGCTACATACCCAGGAAATGGGAAGAATCCCGCGCGGTATTCATTCCTAAACCTGGACGCCCAAGCTATGGCGACGCAAAAGACTTCAGGCCGATAAGCCTGATGTCATTTTTGCTCAAAACTCTTGAGCGGCTAATAGACAGGCATATTCGTGATACGAGTCTTGTAGAGAGACCGCTATCAGAGTGCCAGTTTGCTTACCAAGCCGGCCTTTCTGTGGATGCTGCACTCCACCGACTAGTAGGGTCGATAGAAGGTGCGCTCTCAGAAAAGGCAATGGCCTTAGGGGTTTTCCTCGATATCGAGGGAGCCTTCAGCAATACAACGGTTGGGGCGATTCGCACTGCACTAATTGAGCGCGGGGTGGAAGACATCTTGGTAAGATGGATCTGCAACATGCTCGAAGTGAGGTGTATTACCACAACTTTAGGGGGACAATCGGTTAGAGGCTTTGTAGGTAGAGGGTGTCCGCAGGGTGGAGTTCTTTCGCCATTACTGTGGTGCCTCGTCGTGGATAGCTTACTAACCGGTCTCAAGGAATTAGGGATATTTGCTCAAGGCTACGCTGATGACATATCCATACTTGTCAAAGGCCGAGACGAGGGCACTATCTATGATCTGATGCAACAAGCGCTCTCGTACGTGGAGCACTGGTGCATTGACAAAGAACTCTCTGTCAAACCGGAAAAAACGGGCTGTGTACTGTTTACTAGGAGACGAAGAGTTGCTCAACGGATGATCAGCATATCTGGCATTCAAATTACACAAACCGGAACGGTTAAGCATCTGGGAGTCATCCTGGATGCAAAACTGAACTGGAGTGATCATTTGGATTGGAGACTAACCAAGGCAAATAGTGTCTTCTGGATGTGCAGGAGAGCATTTGGACAGTCTTGGGGACTCCAACCTCACATGGTGCACTGGTTATTCACAATGATTGTAAAGCCAATGCTCACATTTGGCTGTGTAGTATGGTGGACAAGAACCTCTCTGGCTGTAGCCAGGAAAAAATTGGATCACCTGCTCAGAGTCGTATGCCTTAGTGTCACTGGAGCCATGCGAACGACCCCTACTGCTGCGCTGGGCGCGCTTCTAGGTATTCCGCCGATTCATTTAATGATTGAGGCGGAGGCCATGACAGCGGCCTATCGACTTAGGAGTTGCAGACAGTGGCACTGTAGGACAAACACAGGTCACGCGAGTATAATGAACAGGTTGGAGACGGTGACTCCACTTGTGGAAATGGTACAGGATCCCACTGTTCCGACTCATCGTTTTGACCGCAAATTTCGGGTAATCGTTCCCTCCCGTGAGGAATGGGATCGAGATGTACCTAACTTTTCACCCCCTCCCGGACCATATCTTTATACGGATGGGTCAAGGGCCGGAGATTTATCTGGTGCGGGGGTTTATGGACCTAGGATAAAGGAATCGATTCCTCTGGGTCAATATGCGACAGTTTTTCAATCGGAAATCTTCGCTATGCTGAGAGGTGCCCAGATTTGTAACACGAAAGGTTACTGATATGGGGCACATATCAGCATCTTCTCAGATAGCCAGGCAGCACTTCGGGCTCTTGAGGCGTCAAGATTCCAATCGAGGATAGTCTATGAATGCTTCGAGGAGCTGAACCACCTGGCACTGAGTAACACAGTCAGGCTGATCTGGGTACCGGGTCACTCTGGCGTTAAGGGGAATGAAGTAGCGGACTCGTTGGCACGAGAGGGGTCATCTTAAGCGCCCCTTTCACCTGAGCCTATCATTCCCATAGCAAGATGCTCGGTAATTTACCAAATCAAGGGGTGGCTTAAACAAGCTCACCTCGACTACTGGGACTTTGCGCAGGGCATGCGACAGGCCAAGTTGTGCATAAACACAGCTAGGCCATTCGACTGTGCTCGGTTGAAACTCAATAGAATGCAGTTGAGAAGGGTGGTGGGGCTTTTGACAGGACACTGTCGATTGAATTACCACCTTCATAACTTGGGGATCTCTAATGATCCCACTTGCAGGGCCTGTATGGAGGACGATGAAACCTCCATACATGTTATATGCACCTGCAGAAGCCTGCAAGGTGTCAGATATAGAATGTTTGGGTCCGAAACTTTGGATCCATCAATCCTGGGAGCAATCCCGGCGGAGAAGTTGTGGGCCTTTTGCGTGGCGTCTGGCCTTGACAGAATCCTATAGCTTCATCTGCTTAAAATAGCACCTCTTATCCGGAGGCGTCTCGTCTTCGGGTGACAGGTTGTTCTCAAGGAGGGCACAGAGGACCCCTTGGTCTAGGTGCTAGGGACCCGTATGCGGTACCCCTCTTTCTTATTATTATTAGTCAGCAATGCAATTTAACTCGACATAAACTAATCCATACTGGAGAAAAACCATTTTCGTGTAGTGATTGTGATAAAACATTTAACGATCAAAGCCATTTAACTCAACATAAACGAATCCACACCCGAGAAAAGCCATTTTCATGTGATGATTGTGACAAAACTTTTAATAGGTTAAGCAATTTAACTCGACATAAGCTAATCCACACTGGAGATCAAAGGAATTTAGCTAAACATATGAGACAAACGCATTTGAAAAAATAATGAATAGAAAACGAAAGATATTGATCTGACCTTTGCTTTCAATATAAAAAATTACAAAAAAAGCTGAGCTCATTGGAAGATAAATTCTCTAAACAATTGTAAAAATGTAAATTAAATATTTAAAATTTAAAGTTGATGTTTGTTGAGTCTTGATATTTTTATGAATTATCAATTTATTACGATTCAATTAAAGCTAACTTTTTTTTTCCTCAAAATTACCTATATTCTTTTTTGAAAACCACTTGGCGGTGAAAAAAGATATCTTGAGAACCACTTAAACCGACTGAAACATATCTAAAGCTCATTCATGATCGAAGGAATTTTAATTTTATTAAATACTTTATGGAACATCCTTTTGTAGGGAGGTGTATGAATACACTACCTCATGCGATCACAGTACAAAAAGATTTTTGTAAACACTTGGCAGTTAGCAACTCACATTACGTAGTTAGCTTATGCAGAGTGAACATGTTATAGCAGTTCCCGTAGGTCTTTTTTAGTAAAAACATAAAATTTCGTTTTCTTCCAACATAAAACTTCATTTTTGTTTTGTGTCATTTAAATCACTCCCATTTCTTAAAACATCAATTTTTCGTGAAAATCCTTTCACGAACGAGATTGAGATGATTGACAATATATCTTACTGTATATTGTATTCTTTAGTCTTATGAAAGCTAATTTTTTCTGGTCACTTATGAAAAAACAATAGTAATAACTTATGATAATTGAAGGCAATTATCAGCGCCATCGAGGGGCAGAAAAAACATGATATGCTGCCAGAAATTTGAATCGAATTTTAAATTTTTTGAAAAATACGGAGACACATTTTGGGATTGAACATATTTGGGATTCTCAAACGATTTCCGATCGATTGAATATCCAAAAGCCTATGCTAGTAAGTCAATTTAAAAAAATTTGCTGGCTAAACGTAAACCCCTAATTAACAATTAATGTTACACAGCAACTAATGAGTTCCAAACAAAATCGATAGTGTCAAACGATTGGAAAAAAGATTAAAAAAGTTATGTTGGCTATTCGGACGAAAAAATCGCCCAAAATAGTCCTATGGGTGTTCAATCTTTATTCAGCCAATAACAACACACTTAAATGTACCGTGTAATTTAAAATCAATTTACAACCGCATGTCTGTGAGTACGTAATAAAGGTTTTATTCTGTAGCTCATGGTTATTTTTGCACGATACCAAAGCTAAAAAATAAGACTTAATTTTTTATGTCTGTCGTATTCACTATGTCTGTCTGTCCGGGATAATCTTCGAAACGGCTTAACCGATTTTGACGGGACTCTTAATGGCAGGTAGAGGACTTTTCAGAGAATAATCTAGGCTCCTTTTTATCTAGAAATTAAGGGCTAAGCGGACGGACGTCATGCGCGGCTTGAAATAATTCATAATTATAATTAATAATAAATAAAAAAAATACAGACATAAATAGAGAATAGAGACATGAAAATTGGTATTTCGGCTATTAATATAATCCTATGGGGGTGAATTTCCTATGGGTATGGGATTTCATTTATTTTAGATGAGACATGAAACTCGCTATTTAAACTATTTAAAAATAATAATAAAAAAGTACGTAGCGTTTTTAGATAATCAACCTCTTAGGGTGAGTTATTAGAGATTTGTTTGCTATTAATTAATAAAAACAAATAAATACGTGTTGCATAACTGAAAACAGAATTTGAAAATATACTTTAATGTGGTTGCTAGATTAAAAATAAAGAATGTTTTAACTGATATTTTGTTAAATTTAATCGCTGACTCGTTCGTATGTTATATATATATTAAACTTATGTACGACATTTGGAGTATTCTATAATTATTTCATATTTTTAAACCCTACTTATATACAGGCAAAAACCCCTTAAACTCTTGCTGTCGCACTACCGTGCTCTAGATCATATATATAAGGTATTCGAAATTTAGTCTCGATTTTGTTGTAACGGTTAAAAATATTGAATGTCCGTCGGTCCATTCGTTCGTAAACTCGATAACTAAAAAACGAAAAGAGATAGTGAGCTGAAATTTTGTGTGTGTTCTAGAGCTAAAAAGTAGGGTCAAGTTCGTGAATGGGCAAAATCGGTCCATGCATCCCCTCGCTAAGGGGTAAAATATCAATCTTTGAAACCGTATAAAGAACTTTTCCTTGACACTTTAAACTGATTAGTTTTGACACAATTTCAGCTCAAACATCTGTAGTTTTTCTTTACAAAAGTATATATGTATATACTTAATATACGCTCCTTCCGTATATTTGGTATTTTTACATCTGCGGGTGTGTAAAAAGTAAAACAAACAGTTCACGCATTGATAATGAGCTCATTACTCGTATACTTATACCGGGTATTTATATGGCTCGAATTAGGAAAAATACAGCAAATTTCTTTATATTTAGAATGTATTTGTTTATTCTCTGTATAAAAACATTATTCTTCTAAAATTAGTTAATGTTAACAAAAAACGAAATAGATGCTATTTCGAAGTTAAAAATTTATAAATAATTTGTAAATTATTTATTTACAGTTCATAATACAGTTTTGTGGAGTTTTTGAATTCATTTGACATTTCAACAAAAGTTGAAAAGAAATGTCAAAACATTTTTAAATTATGTATACGATGTGAATTTTTTAATTTAGTTGATTATACAAATACTAGTAGATATTTTACACTGAATCATTTCTTGGACATACATATTTAAATGAATTTCTTAACGTGTTTTGGTATCAAAATCTCTTAGATTTGACCTCCCCTTTTTGTTTTTATTGAAAAGATTATACTTCAATGTACTTAAAAAAAAAATCAATGTTCTTAAAAAAAGTATTTATACCGCATTCTTAAGAGATATAATTAATTGAAGTAATGTAAAAATGCAGGGGCTCCTATTAGTGTTTTTATTTAATTTAAGCCGAAAATTGGTGATTTGTAAGCGTATAATTAAACTTGTAAGGGTATAATGCGAATGATGTTTAAAGCGTATATTGGCAAAATTTCTAAACGATTTACCGCATAGTTTTGGTATAATTAATTTCTAATATTGTAATTTGGATTCTGTCTCTGTTATTAATCGGAAACTCTCATATATGTAATACTCCTATATAGACAGTTTCTATAAGTGGAAGCTGTCCCAACATTACGGTGCCGATTATATTTATTCTCTCTCTCCTCCGAGCGACCAATTCTGTTTTTCAGAGAATTTCCAGGCATGCGCAGCATGTTCAATGTATCTCAGAGGATAGATAGAACATAATCGGCACGTTAATGTTGGGACATTCTTTCCTATATCAACTGCACCATATAGGAGATTACAATATGGCAACTCTTTAACTCTTATTTACTAGTATGGAGGTTAGAGTATAGAGGAGAACTATCTCCATGTTATAAAAAGTGTCCCCTAAATAGAAGCAAATTAAGATGGTGTTGGTGCACTGGAATACCAATTTTAAAGAAACTAAAAGTAGATATTAAAAGTAGACAAGGACAGGCTAACATCCGCTTTGTAAAGGCGGAATTTTTAAATTATTACATAAATCATATGAAACCTCAGATGTTAAAGAAGTAGAAAGACTATTTATTTAAGAAATTCTATGAATGTAATAAATTAGTGATGAATTTTCAAGCCACAATAAATTTGAAAAGTTAAAGGTATTTTAATTACAAAATTATAATTAAGAAACTTGAAGTAATATATATTTCAATTAATAAATTTAAAAAAAATAAATAGAATAATCAAATTTTTATCGAAGATAGAAATTAAAAAATTGTTTGATAAAAATTTTATGAAGCATAAATTGAATATTTCTATATTAAACTATATATATATATACATATATATATATATATATATATATATATATATATATGGTATATATATATATATATATATATATATATATATATACATATATATATATATATATATATATATATGTATATATATATATATATATATATATATATATATATATATAAATATATATATATATATTATAATGTATATTATTTCTTATTTATAAATAAAAATGATCACATTCAAAATGGGATTCAATGTGGTCTGTAATAAAAAGCAATAACCAAAAAATTATGATATAGAAAAGATATTTATTCACATTAAATTAATGTGAATGTGAATCTGCTATCTATAAAAATGGTATAACTCAATCACAATTCACAATAAAGTTTTTAGGTTATGGAAAATAAGTCAACTACTCAAATCTGTGTGATGTGATTATTTTGTGATATTTTATACTACTTCCGGTTGGCAACTTCACTTCGTTCTACAGTAACTATCTTCAGAGCAAGCCCACCTTAACACAAGCGCCATTGTGGCCACTCACTGAAAACTAATTTTACGTTTTTCGGGGGACACTTTGTTAGTTTAACAACCATATGAGATAGTTCTCCTCTATACTCTAACCTCCTTATTTACTAGGGAAACATAATGCACGCTAAATGTGACTTGTAACTAAATTCATAAAATTATGTATAAAAGAAACATGTGCTATTTAGTTAGTATTTTTTAGTTCGTAACATTAAGGACGTTCCCAAGAAAATCAGTTTTCTTACGATTCTTCTGTAATTTTGAATAAATGTAATTAAAAGTATCTTCCATACGTAGAATTTTTTTTATGGTCCTACAGTACTAAATTTGTAAATATTGACAGTTAAAATTTGTATGTTTATCATATAAAACTTACCCCGATTAATGTTATCACACACGTTTTATTAAATATCAATAGTAATTTTCTTACGATTCTTTAAAAAAACTGAGAATAAGTAATTGAAGATATAACAAATACCTTTCTAAAAAAATAACAAAAACAAGCGGTATTAGTTATCTTATAAATATTGTTTAAGTTCTCAACTTAAAAAATTCCATTATGTAAACTACAATAGATCAAATAAAATATAGTTGAGGTACAGTGTTAGTGCAGCAAAAAGTAACACTGTACCTCAACTGTATTTTATTTGATCTATTGTAGTTTACATAATGAAATTTTTTTAAGTTGAGCACGACTGCCCTTTGGGAACGTCCTTAAGGACGTTTATTTTCTACGCTAGAGTCAAATGAGTAGGTAGGTACTATCGGTAATAAAATTTATTTAGGATTTAAAAAAAGTTGTAAAGTAGGTATATCAATAATTTTACAACGATTTATAATCTTTTTTTATTTGTCCTAAATATTTTTAAAATATTTATTGTAAAATATCAGGAAATTATTAAACAAATATTTGACACTTTCGTAAAATCTGTTGGTGTGAATAAAATTATTAGCTATCTACAGTTTATAATTAATATTGACAGTTGAAAGACTGTCTGTGCTGTAACTTCATAATGTAAAAAATATACCGCCAATATAAGTTAAGGACGTTCCAGCACTGTGTTATATAATCAGGATAAAAAACCGATTGATTTTATTTAGAATAAATACATAAACACACATATGCAACACATAGTCAAATTTACTGTTCATATATACAAAATAATTCTATTTTGAAAAAAAAAAAATTTTAAACTTTTATATTTCGAAAACAAAACGGTAAAATTCGACCTTTTTCTTAAATTTATTTAATAAATATTTGTCTTTACTATTCTAGTTTTTTTTTTAAATTCTGTCGAGTATTTTTTTTAATACAACAGATAATAGTTGGGCGGGCATGAAGTTTTACATGCCTCCAATGAGAGAGAGTGAGAGAGAATGGTTACTTTGTTCTTAATTATCTCGCGTTTTAAACGATCAAAAATTCTGAAACTTTGTTATTAGAAAACGTTATTTTTAGCCTGTGGAAAAAAAGAGCAAATCCTGTCGAAAAGTGATTGTATGCTGGATCATCCTTAATAAGTTCATCCCGTCATCCGTGTATTATAGTGCAGGGTATAGTGGCGCATTCGTTTGCAAAAAAGTGGCGCATTTTTTTCCGGGAGGTTCTCCTGATTATAAAAGTGTAAGATGACAGTCGATATATATTGGCGTTATTATTAAACAAGGAAAAGTTAAACAAACTGCAAGAAAAAGTTTTTTTGCAGTAAATTAAATTTTTTCATAATCTTCAAGCTATTTTGAACAAAAAAGGTCCTTACATCGATTACCGTATCTTTACGCCTTAGTTGTTATAAATTTAAAAAAATCTAAAATCGCTGAAAATCTAGTTTTTTCCAATTAATTAGAACATCTTAAAAATAATTTTACTATAATTTTTAATGTTTTACCGAATATTTGGACTATCATTGACAATATACTAGAGTTCAATTTTGAATAATCTGCTTATTAATATTTTTTATATGCTTTACAACAATACGCTCTCCACGCGCCTACACTCTGAAAAGAGAAGTATGGCCTTCTCACTCGCATGTCTGTGTATGGCACAAGTAAGAGAGAGGCAGATGTCGTGCTTCAAATTGTTGTCAGCTGTTTTTTGGAAATAAAATGATATAAAAATTTATTCTTACAATTAAATTATTTTAATGACTACTTTGTTATTCACTGGTTGTGTATTATGTGATTTTTATTTAAAAAAAAAATATATTAAATATATTTTTTGAATATGTCACTATTTTCGTTAAATAATTCACTGATTCGTAATGTAATATTATCGTTTCGACGAAAATTAGAACAGTTTTGCAAACGAATACGCCACTATGCCCTGCACTGTTAATTATAGAACCCGTATTTGTTTATTTGCTGCTTCCAACTCTGCTAAGTTCCGTGTAACAACAGGTTAAAGGCCGCGCAAAATAAATAATTAAATTAGTGTTCACCGATTTAAGTGAATTTAACTCGTTCCGTAAAATGTCTGGAAATAGTAATTCACCTAGTATCGAAAATTATAATACCTGACGGTTTGCTATGAAAACTTTTTTGGAGACCGACAGTACCACCGATACTGACAAAAAAGTCCGCACTTTGTTACGAAATCAAAAATTGTGCTATTAGTGGATCCGTTAAACTACGTTCATATCCAAAGTGCGAACAGTGTAAAAGAAGTGTGGGACAAGTTGGAAACTGCATTCCACGACTCCGGCCTCACAAGAAAGGCTAGTTTGATACACTGTCTGATATCTACAAATTTAACAAATTGCGAATCCATAGAGGATTATATTGCCAAAATTATGACCACGGTACAAAAATTAAATGACATAAAATTCGAAATTACCGATGAATGGCTAAGGATGTTTTTACTAGCGGGTTTGCCGAAAGAATACAAACCAATGATAATGGCGATTGAAAACTCTGGTCTACCGTCGACCGCCGATTCGATCAAAACAAAACTCCTTTAGGAAATTAAAGGAGAATCTCTAAATACCGCAGCTTTATATAATAAAAGCCGTTACAACCTCAAAAAGCATTAACCGAAACACGAAGGGCCAAGATGTTTTAATTGCAATAGTTATGGTCATACTTCAAAAGATTGTAACACAGAAAAAAGTCATCAAACCAATCTAATAACTACCCGAATAACGCGTCTCTATTATCAAGTCTGAGCACATTTGAGGGTTCGGGAAACAAAACCTGGTATGTGGACTCTGGTGCCTCGGCTCACATGCCACATCTGGTACCAGAATATTTACAGAATTCATTTGTTAGTGACACAACAGTTGCAAACAACCAAAAAATTTTAGCGAAAGGTGTTGGAAAAAAATGGTTATGGTAAAAAATGTATTATATGTGCCAGAATTATGAACTAATCTGCTCTCTGTTAGTCAGACCGTAAAGCAGGGTAATTCGGTAGTGTTTGACAAGCGTGGGTGTCAAATTTTTAACTCTCAGGGATCCATAATTGCCACAGCAACGTTGATTGATAACATATATAGACTGGATAGTGATGACTCCGATGGTGCAACATCATTTGATTTATGGCACCGTTGACTAGGCTATCTGAACTATAGTTACATGAAATACCTTAAATATAATGAAAATTTAATTAGAAATACAGGTACTCGTGCAACAAAAATATTTGAGCTTGTCCATACTGATCATTGTGGACCCGTTGAAACTGTGTCATTGGGAGGTGCCCGTTATTTTCTTACTTTCGTGGACGATTTTACCAATAAAGTGTTTATTTATATATTAAAAAATAAAACTGAAACGACAAAAACATTTAAAATATTTAAGATATTTGTAGAAAATCAAACTGGCCACAAAATTAAAATTTTGCGTTCTGACAACGGTGGTGAGTACTTGTCTAATTTTCTTAAATCTTATTTTGAAGAGTCTGGCATACAACATCACTTTACTGAACGAATGAACAGAACGATCGTAGAAACAATGAGATGTGTGCTTCTTGATTCGGGGTTAGGCAAAGATTTTTGAGCTGACGCTGCTGCTACAGCTTGTTACCTAATAACTAGGTCACCAACTAAATGTTTGCCAAAAGACAGTACACCAGAAGAAGTGTGGTCTGGTAAAAATGTCGATTTAACTCATTTGAAGGCGTTCGGTTGCAAAGCGTTAATACATGTACACAAACAGAGTCGAAGAAAATTAGATGCAAAGGCGATATATCTCTCGTGACGTAGTGTTCTTGAAAAGCGAAGTAGTAGGTCCAACAATTCATCAAGAGGTTTCGTTTTTATTGACTTAGTGGGAGATACTGCTGAAAACCATATAGATCAAGCGTTAAACGAAAATGTACTTGATGTGGGAGAGATATCGTTTCTGACGAAAACGATGACTCAAGTACATTTTTCTCTGATAATGCTGAACCAAATTTTGAGGTTCTTGAAAATAATATTGATGAACCAATAGCTATTCACCGTGTTGATTAATTAACGTTCGTAGCCGTGTACGTAGATGATCTTCTATTTTTTTCGTATGATTTAGGTTTCAAATTACATTTAAAACCGAGGTTGAGTGACAGTTTTAAAATGAAAGATCTGGGAGAGGCAAACCATTTTTTAGGCTTTGAAATTATTAGAGACCGTTCTAAAGGTACTTTAGCAATTAACCAAACGAAATATATTGCAGAAATTCTGCGAAGACTTAACATGGCTGACTGCAATTCTGTAAGTACTCCGGTAGACACCAATCAAAAACTTTCTAAAGAAATGTCTCCGAAACTTCCAAACGAGAAAGCGAAATATCTCGGGTTCCGTACTATCAAGCAGTTGGAAGTTTAAATTTAGTATCCCGATTTAATAATAATCCTGGAAAAGTCCACTGGAATGCTGTGAAGCGAATATCCAGGTATTTCAAAGGAACCTTGGGATTAACACTGATTTATTCAAAGGATCCAACTTCTGATATCGTAGGGTATTGTGACGCTGATTGGGCGAGTGACATCGATGAAATCCTCTCGGCCACTGGTTATATTTTTGAGTTTCAAGGCGCACCTATCACTTGGGCTACCAAAAAGCATACGACTGTGGCTCTGTCTACAGCAGAAGCAGAATATATGGCTCTGTCTGCAGCCACGCAAGATACCGTATGGTTGCGCAATTTTAATAGGGAGCTCAAAATTGTACCTTGTAAACCAACTCCAATATTTTGTGACAGCAAAAGCGCTATAGATTTTGCGCACACAAGTATTCACGATCAAAACACATTGACATAAGACGTCACTTTGTCAGAGAAAAGGTATTTTCAAACGATGCTATGCTTAAGTCTATAAGCACCGGAAATAATGTAGCCGACGTTTTGACGAAGGGTCTTGCCTATGTTAAACATCATAACTGTCTTAGCGATATGGGGTTGACCGGTTGGGGAAAATGATTTTATAGTGGGAGTGTTTGTGTGAATAAAATCATTAGCTATCCACTATACAGATATCTATAGATTGTAATTAATATTGTTGAAAGACTATGTGCTGTAACTTCATATCATACATTTAAAAAATACACAGCCAATATAAGCTAGTCAAGTTCATCCCGTTATCCGTGTGTTATTAATTAAGTTCCGTATAACAATAAAATCACTTTATTTGATTAGTTTCGAACCACAGTTCTTTCTTCAAAAATAAAAAATGAAATGCGTTTTTTATTTCCGAAGAAGGAACTGTGTTCCGAACTAGTCAAATAAAGTGATTTTACGAAAATTCCAAATATTTGTTTTATTTAATAATTATAATAGATTTTCGTCAAGTAACGACCCGTTCAATACAAAATATCAGGAAATGTGAATTTGAAATTGATTTGACTTAGACAGATCTGACAATAAACTATGTTGTATATTTGTGTGTATGTGTATATTTTTTTCTGTGCGCTGTCGCCAGTTTTCAAAATATGGTGGCAAAAACAAACCTAACAAAACAGTTATAATTTTATTAAATAATTAATTCAAACGTTCGTCAACACCATTTTTTAATGCAAATATATAAACTGCCTATTTCAAGGAATATTTATAAACATTATTTATTATGGTGTCTACTTTGATAATATAGATAGATAGATACATCTTGGGGTCTAAAAAGTATAGCACTTCGACCTTATGGTCCATTGTGCTCCCCTTTCTACTTCAGTCCGACGAGATTCGCTTCTCCTATATGTTGGCAATAGCCAGGAGCTTGCTTATCAGATCTTTCTGAAGGTTCATATATCCGAAGTGAGATGCACCGAATACCCTATATCTGCTATAACCTAGAGGTTCGTAGTCAAAGATAATGTGACTGAATGTTCTTCCTCCTCGCCACACAATCTGCACATAATGGACCCGTTATGGAGTCCCATTGCGTGCGGATGGTTCCGCAGGGGTTAATGCCCGGTAATGAATCCAGTAACCCTCCGCAGTTGCATCCTGTTCAGCCTCAGTGCATCGAGAGATAGCCTATTGGTTGCACTCTGGAGCAGTACTTTCCCGAGCTCCTGCCGCGGTACTTTTTCCCAGTGATCACGGTGTTTAGCATTTGACCACTCGTTTACACCTATTTACATGCAGTCCTTGGATTTCCTAAAATAGGCTCTGAACCAATGAAGGGTATTCCGACTCCCTTCTTTGATAAGGTATCTGCTTTTTCGTTTCCTTCGAAACCACTGTGACCTTGCACCCAAATCAATTTAACATTGTTCAATTTTGCCAGCTCCAGCAGTTCCTCCAGACTACCCTTGAGGTGACCTCGGTTCCAGGCAAGGCTTTTAAAGCCTTGATAATATAGTTATTATAATTTTAAGTACAAAAAAAGTATGTTCTGCATAAGACGCTGTGTTAAAAGTTTGATTTTTAATCAATAATTACTCTTTGAAATGATCGTCATCAGATTTAAATTTTTGAGGAAGGATAACTACATAACTACATAATTTAGCTATACAATTTACTAAAATTTTTTTAAATCTACTATCAAGCCTGAACGTCCTTAAGGAACCCATAACAGTTGGTATTGTCAGACAACAATTTTACTAATCTAATTACTGATTATAAACTACACTATTATAATTATTTAAGTATTTTACCCGGTATATATGCAAGGGTATATTTAATTGAAAAAAATTTCGGTATTGGTGTTATTAAAATGGCCTAATTAGCCTATTTCCGCATGTCTGCCGGTCCGTCCGTGGGTACGATAACTCAAAAAATCAAAAGAGTTAATGACCTGAAATTTTGTGTGTGTGTTTTAGGGCTAAAAAGTAACTTCAAATTTTTGAATGGGGCAAGTCAGCCCAAAAACATATTCGCGTGATTTTGGATTGTGAGTATCATACTACTTTAATATATTACAAAAAAACGTTTTGACAAGATTGACATTCAATAAATCAATGGGGTTATTACTTATTACCAGTGAATTCCGAAGACTATTGTTATATGACGGTAGATGCTTGTCTTCATCGCACTGATTAAAGTCGTTATCTATAATGTTGGTTTTACTTTTAATGAACAAACTCAATATTGTGTACAAAATAGAATATGTCCTACTCAATTTTTGATGCAATTTGTGTCTGATAAATTCATACATTAACAATTTGTGTAATTAAAACTACAGGATTTGTAAATTACAGATTAATTTGTTTTAATTTAATTAATCAATTTAAAAAGATTGAAATTCAATTACGCAGAATCGCAGAACATTATACAATTTCTTGTTCAGTCTAAAACGGCAATAACGATTGCAATGAACGTCTTATTAACATTTAAAAATTAGTATTTAAATCACATTTTTTTCAAAGAGCTTATCAATTTTCTAGTTTTCTTTTTTAAATTTTTAATGTGTCAATTTTTAATAAATAACTTTTGCAATTTTATTGTAATAAAAATTAACTAGAAATCTATATATAAATACTGTTATCTTTCAATGCATAATTTTTATTTATTCGTTTTTAATGCTAATAATTGTTTGTGTAATCTTTGTCTACAAAATTGATAGAATTCAATTTCCCTTGTAAAATTTCTTCGGACAATTTCTTTAATCTCTTCGCTGACTGGTGGTTTGAATAAATTTCTATTGATTTTATTAAAACGGTCAACTTCATCTGAAATAAAAATGTAAAAATTAATTTTTTGTTAATTTTAGTGACTTAAAAATATTTACCCCAAAATACTTGTGTCGCTCCCGAGAAAAATTTTGGTATATACTTTTCTAAAACTGTCAATGTTGAATTTAAATCTTCTAACACACCTACAACAGCGTAATGTTTTTCCACTGCATATTTAGCACGTTCTAAGGCACCGACTGTATTAAACGGAGTGCAAGCTTCATTGTGACCACAAAAAAATAGTGATTGCCGTCTGTGATCTCCAATACCTTCATGTGTTTCGCCTTCTAAATATTTGCATTCTCGATCGCCACTCAACACACATGTTTCGAAATCTTTTCTTAACCATGCTGGGTCTGGCAAGGGAAGATCTGGGAATACTTGCTTTCTTTCTACGTAGTACCAAGGTGCACGCACATAATAGTACCAGGATATTACCCGTTCAACTGGATCTCTTACTAAATTTACATAAATTGGTTCGGGCATTCCATACCTAATTATAAAATTTAATTTTGAAACATTTGTTATAATTTTTGCTTTAATTTTATCCTTAATAAACGCTTCAAATACAAAATATCTAGGAAAACAATTGCTTCCGCAATTTGCTTTTTGAATATCCCGTTGTAGCACAATTCCGGGATAAAAATCATATCATCTCTTGATGGATAAGCGCCGTTTCCTGTTTTCATTAAAATGCCTGATAATTGAGCAGCTGATACACTGTTCTTCATATATACTCTCACATTTTCGGTAAGATTGAGTACTTCCATCAAGTGCCGCAAAATATATCTTTACAGAGAGGTTTTAATTTAGTAAGCTCGGATTTCTCTAGTTATTTGTTATTAATAATATTATTAATAAATACTAACTTTCATGTCTCTAACTTAAAAAAAAATTTGTTACGCAGGAATTGCGTCAACAGCAAATTTCCTTAGTTTATATAAATAACTCTCTAATGGTCACAATTTTAGTCTGATCAAAATTAAATGTTGTATCTGATATGATTTTTGTATTTGCAAGGCCAATTTTATAAATAAATGGTATAGGTCAAGGAGAAAGGAGCATAGAGAAAGAAGAAAACACAAAATATAAAATATCTCTCTTAATATTAGAACAATCAAAACATCTATAAGGAGTGAAGTTGTAGAAAATCAAGTTTGCTACAATTCATTATCTTATGATTTTTTATTTATGTGTACAGAGATATTTAGAATTTTAAGTTTCACTCTTTAATTGTAAATATTTCTGTAACAGAAAAAATGATAAGAAATAAAAAAAATTATAGTAAAACTACTAGTAGAAGTAGTAGTATTTATTGTTTTGAATAATATTCATACAATATTTTATAAGCGTATAGTATTTTGGCATAATTTAGGCAAACATACCATACAAATTCAGAAAAATTTTAATATTTTAACAAGATAGATATTTTAATATTTTAACATGATTAAAGCCAGAATTTTAACGAAAATATAAACAGATTAATAATAAACATTTCATAAACTTAACAAAAACAGATATAAATAAAAGAAATGTAGTATTTCATTTTTCTTATATTATAAAAGATAATGTAACAGAGTTTTCAATAACAAAAGACAATTGTGAGAAAATGTCGAACAGGTAGTAATCAGGAGAAATGTAGTTTCGGTTTTTATTTTGCAGCAGGCATCCAGATATTGGTAAATATAATTTACTTTTTTTGTGGAGTCAAATTTGAGAATGTCTATTATGCTGGTGCGTTAGGGTGTCGTTACTCTGCCCACACATGCTACAAGTTTCATTTGATTTTAATTTAAGTTTTATGTGGTTAGAGTACACGCAGACTTGTTCGTTGTTTGACAGTATTAGCTGACTAACTGCCCTGATCTTGTCAAAACTCATCTTGAACTTTAGATATTCTTCTCCGTCTGCACTCCTTTTAATGTCTTGGTACAGGCTACAAAAACTTGAGTTTAGTACCCTCTCCCAATCTTGAAGCTTAAGTTTAAACACGTAGCTTTTTTCGAACTTATTGTATCGTTTCGTGGCCTGGTTAATATCTTGTTTGTTCCAAATGTTTTCCTCTCCAATAAATGTAAGATATTTTTTAAATGACGACGCCCAGTTGTATTTCATCTTAATGGCTTCAGAGTTTCTGTCGAAATCTAGCAGTCAATTATAACAAATCCTAGATAGTCTGAACTCAGACATTCCAAGCAGTTTTGTCCACCAGTTGAATGCTCTTTTGAAAATCTGTAGTTCCAAATTACTGACACCTGTTTCGAGGCGGACTAGGTATCCTGGAGTGTTTCTTGCCCAGTAGTGTAGATTTTTCAAAAAACCCACTTGAACCTTTTCAATTGTGTCTGGGTGATTTAAAGCCCAAATTTCACCAGCGTATAGAAGAACAGATGTCACCATGGATTGATACATTTGGAGCTTACTTTTCCAAGATTCTAGTTTCGCTTTAGCGGAGATATCTCTTACCGCCGCAGATGATTTAGTGGCCCTGTTCACCATTTCTTGTGCTGTCTGTGTCCATGAGCCAGAAGAATTGAATGTTATACCGAAATAGGTAAAATTAGATACAAAGTCTATTTTTTGGTTGTTATACATTAATTTATATTTTTGTTTGTTCAAACTGCCTTTGTGAAAAATTATAGTTTTAGTTTTTTCAGTACTTACATATAATTTATTTTTTTCACACAAATTTTCCAGAGCCAGTAATTTAGTTTGAGCATGGTGTTGTGTGGACGATAGTAGCACTAAGTCATCTGCATATGCTAAGTACTGTATTTCGTTGTAGGCATCCAAATCTAAACCTTTGCATTTAAACTGTGCCAGACATTTAAATGAACAGACCTGAATCGAATCAGTCTCTCACAATTTTGATTATTCTTGTAGTAGCAGATACAACATTTTATTTAATTTTTAGACAAAGAGTAAGATATAACACTTAATATGTATCAACATTACATATATTCTTTAAATTCTCACTCTGTCACTGACACCGTATATTCAAATAACAAATATAAATTCAGTTTATACTCCCATTTCTTTTTTACACACTTAAAAAATATACAACTTATCTTTGTTTATAAATAAATAAAATTATACATTATACAGAGAGTTACAAAAGTGAGGAGTTTTATGAAATGCAAGAAAATTTCAGGTCTGTTCATTTTTTTGAACGGGAGTGTACCTACAACTTAACTCCTAATACATTTTTCGATTTTCAAATGTTAAGGGAGATATACCAAATTTTGTGTTTCCCCTCCCTTTAAACCCGCTGTTCTACTGCCCCGATTTGACTCATTAACGAACTTGACCTTTTGAATAACAAATTTCATTCAAATCGGAATAAAACTGTGACCACTAAAAAGTCCACAGACACATAAGCTTATATATATATGTGGAAGGTAGGATCGATGGAAATTTGAAGAAATTTTTACGAAATTCCAGCATTGGTACAAAAACAATAGCTGCATTTCTTAGGAGCAAATTCGCCAAAAAAAGGGATCCGCATATAATAAACTCTCACTCTCTACCCCCCCCCCTCCCCCTTATTGTTTGATTTTCTAAAAAGGCTAAAACACATTTTTCTTTATTTATTATTAATCTAAATTAATAATAAATAAAAAATTAATAATAATAATTAATCTAAATTTGTCAAAATACCAATGTTTCTAGCTACGAAAAATGAAACCCCATCGACTATTTTCCCTAAGGGGTGGAATTTTGAAAAATTAGTGGGTGTTTACGTCACAAAAGACATCTACTGTCCAAATTTCGTGTTTCTTTTTTCAGTTGTTAAGGCATTGCACGTTGCTTGCCAGTCAGTTAGTCATGGATAAGTATTATTTTCATTGAAAATTGAGCAGCTGGTAGATATCATTCTTTAGATATCAAATTTTGGTATCAATCTTATATACAGACTGTGTTGGAATGCTTTTCCAATAGAGAATCAATGTTAAATATTATTTATTACTGTATATTATCTATTATGTGTACTGACTGAAACCACACGGCCTGCAAGTAATAAATAATATTTAACATTGATTTTCTATTGGAAAAGCATTCCAACACAGTCTGTATATTAGAAAACATAGTTCATATGAGAACTTGGCAAAAATTTACAAAACGAATCGAAACCTTGATGTATACATTATGGGTGTGATTTGTAAGATTCTAATATATATGTCTTATTAGTTTGGAATATTTATGCAAGTTGATACTCGCATATCAACCCTTTCTTAGTGCATTTCTACACGCTCTTAGGAACATTTCTTCCAAATTTTATAATTCTATATTCAGTTGTTTAGGCTGTTGTTTTTACATTCACTGTTTCTATTGCAAACGGCGCAATCCAAAAGAAAAATTCGATTCAGAGTCTGTAAATTTTAAAATTCTCTTATGCCACGTTATATTCATGTTTTAAGGCTGTCAAAAAATATACCTTATATTACTCTTAGGATCAAAAGTGAGCGATCGATACTTTATTTATTAAAACTCCTTGACCTGAATTAAATTTTAAAAAATTCGTTACGAACAAGGTGCGTCAACTTAGCGAATTTTTTCAGATTAAATACATCACTTCTGTAAATAGATGTTACTTAACTTTTATTTATTAACTAGCTTTTACACGCGGCTTCGCCGTAATATATATATTATCCTAGCAGTATATAAGCTGACATATACAGACTGTTTTATTGGCAAGTTTTTCCAATAGAGAATCAATGTTAAATATTATTTATTAGTAGCTATCCGTGTAGTTACTGTATAAAGTCAGTCAGTACACATGTAATGGTTAAATATGTTCATTGAATTCTTAACTTTAGTATGTGAATCACAAAATTCCCACTCTTAAATGACAAACAAACAACCATACGCATACATGTGAATGGTTGATGATTGTACATGTGATGATTCTCATAACATGTATACTGATTGACTTCATATAGTAACCAGACGGACAGTCTGTAATAAATAATATTTAACATTGATGCACTATAGGAAAGGCTGTCCAACACACACAGTATATAAAAACTCTAATGGTACACAAGCAAAGGATGACTCATCAGTTAATCATTCACCCAAAAATATCTTCTTCACACAAAAATTAGTCATTCACATACATACATGATAACAAAACAAAGGTCACAATAACAAAATATTTACTTAAATGAATTATCGACAAACGTCCATAGTATGAAATATATCATCTTAAATAAATACATACGTCACTCATTCTACTGGTATATAAGGATGGTACAAGAAGAAAGAAAGTAACATTAGTCCAGAAGAGTTTGACCTGTGTTTGTCTTGTCGGATCTACTGTTCGTAAATAATATTTTAAATCTTATTTATATTCGTAGTAATAGTACTTTATAGTCTCATATTGTAAATTGCATTTTTAAGATTGTAATAATAAAAGTGTAAATCGTTTAAAGAAACAATACAACCGTCTAAATTTATTACAAACCAACCAAACCCTTTTACTACACCCCAACATTACCGTCCACAAACATATAATCGACATGTTTGGGCTAAGACACAATCGTCACAACCAACAAATAGCCAACACCCAAATACTAACTATAGGCCCCTAAACAATACCAATAACGTTAGACCGACACCTATAGACATATCTAACGGTAATACGCGTCAAGTATTACATCACAACTTAAATACGGACTTAATATATGACGAACCATGATTAGAATACAATGAAGAGTATAATTACAGATGCCCAGAATATTACGATCAACATATAGCCCAAGGCATTGAATCTACAGGAGATTACAATGATATGTTAGAAACCCCTGCAGAAATCCCGGAATGCGAAAATTTTCCCATAAAAGCCTCGAAACCTCAGACTTCGTAGAATTTAATAATATCAATGCAAGCACTCTCCCATACATAAAAATCAATAATCTAAAAATATTAATTGATATAGGAGCGGATACAAAATTCATTTTATCTAAACATTGCAAAAACTATCAGGCATCTGACAACTGACGCACGTCTCTACCACGTTACAAACCCACACCATCAATGAAAAAATAATAGTTAGTCCATGGGTCAGCCAAGATATCGGAAATTTGAGGGTACCAAATTTCCTTTTTGACAGCAGTTAGATAGGTTTATTATGATGTTAAAAAACCATGATTGCCAGCTCAAAATGGTAGCTAAAAAAATGGCCGCCAATCCAAGATGGCGTAGATTGAGTTTTAAAATCAACCATAACTCGAGAAGTATTTGTCCGATTTCATTACTTCTTTTTTTAAACCAAAGCTTTATTTATGTGCTCGAAATTTTGTCGTATATATTGTATCGGTAAATTCAACCGTTAATTAGTAATTAAAGAAATATTGAAAAATTTCTCACTTTTTGTGATACTTTTTTTTTTTAAATCAAGTTTTTACAAAATATCTTGTACGATACAAAAAAGCTTTAAATTAGGAAAAATAGTGTATCAAATTAGCTTTAATTTGATGTATAACATGTATGGGTCTGATGGCTGAAAACACATGGAAACATGAATTTGATTTTACTTCCGTTGAAATTCACCGTTGACAAAATAACTGAGTACAGAACAAAAAGCTTCAGATCGAAGTTGTAGCGTACAAAAATGATGTTTTTAGTATATTTTAAAAATTTTAGCATAAATTTAGCATAAATTTGAATATGCTTGTAGTGTTTAGTCATCCTTTGGGATCTTCACCTTGGAGTATTTCTAACCCTGATGGAACTATGAAAAAAATTATGAAAGCCGTACTGGGAAAACACCTGAAAATTTAGTCTCACCTACAGATGGAAACGTATCTTCATCAGCTACGATAATTGATGGGATGGCATTAATTCAAAAATTTTATGGAGAGAATACAACATTTGATCAGTTATCTGATGCAATCCTCAATCGGGTTTTAAACACAGCCTAAAAGAACACAGCTAAAATTTTTGTGTTATTGACCTGGCAGTGCCCTGTCTGCAAATTGCATTTAATATTTAATATTGTAGTATATAGGATATCTACTAATTAATAGTACAACGTAGCATGACTGAGAATAGCGATATTTAAGTAATAGTATATGTCATCAATAATAGGTGTCTTATATACTTAGTGTTGCACGGATGTACTAAGTAAGACATAGATGGCTGAAGTATCGTAGTTGTATTATAGAAGAGTGGCTACGTGCATTATTGTAGAAGCACGTAGTAATTATACTCCGTCTCGTAGCATATCCAGGCTATGGTACGACCGACCCGTCATGATGTGGTAAATGAGTTCACTTGTATTACAACCATGAAGAATAGATATATTAGGAGAGCGAACGTAATGTTAAAAAAACGGTCAAGAATTGGTGTAACTATCTTTTATCAGTAGGGGTCACTGGTGTCAGTGCCGTTCGGAATTTAAATGTTTAAATGTAGGCGCCAAGAAATCACTTTCATTCAGTTATTTAGAAGTCTTAGTTTTATAGATAATAAAAAATTGTTTTCGATTATCAAGTAATAATTAAATAAATATTAATAATAGAGAATTCTTAATAATTGCAATAAATTAAAAGATGAAGAATCATAGTGATAATTTTGCAATTAATAATAATAATATACAAAATATGTTTACAATAACTGACATATATTAGATAAAGAAAAAAGATGTCAAAACCGGTAATTACAGACCATATTCCTTTCGTAAATGCAGACACCCATTCCTAACCTTAAACAACCTTTCACTCATAGATATATAGCAGTATATCTATGCTTTCCCTGTACAACATCGTCCCATTTTTTCACATTTATAAAATTAAACAATTTTTATACTTACAATTTTTATTTGTAAGATGTGATAACCGTTGATTTTAATATGTAATAATAATAATAATTCCGTACGGGCAGATTCGCACTGCCGCTAGTGGCGAAAATAATAACTATGATCTCTACACGTTTTTGAGGACACAAAAACAGACGAATTGCCTATGTCGTTCAATCTCCTAATATATCTATTCTTCATGATTACAACCTTCAACGGCTTGACCTGAGATATTACGACCATTTTGTGTACTTATTCTTTAAAAGTGTTTTGTTGTATTTGTAGTAATTATAATTTATTTTAGAATAAATAAAAGACATTTAATATTCTATTTCAATATTTATTTAATTTAATAATATTCGTGAGAATATCACAGTGGCGACGAGAAAGTACCGAAACCGCGCAAATAAAAAATTGAAAAAAACAATTACCACGTGCTTTTCTGTTTTTTATATTCGAAGCAAAGAGAGTATGCTTGGTAACGCGAGTGGTATTTTTGGAAAAATTCCTAACTTTAATTACGAGTGTAATAATTGGAACGTTTTCGAAAAACAACTAGAACAATTTTTTATACTGAATGACATTAGTGAAGAAAACTTAATCAAGCGTCGAGCAATCCTTATTAACGCATTACACGCGGATACATTCCAGTTATTAATGAATTTAAGCCATCCTAAAAGTCCTGAAACGGTGGAATACACAGAACTAATACACAAATGTGGAATACACAAACCTTGGGGAAGCATTTCAAACCACCACATTCCGAATTCGCCGAGCGACGAAAATTCTACGAAGCAGTAAAAAATTCCAATTAAACAATATCGGAATGGGCTGCGAGAATACGAGCGTTATCAACCAAATGCGAGTTCACGGAACATCTGGACATGGTGCTACGCGATAAATTCATCATGGGGATGCAAATAGGGCCAGTCAAAGACAAATTATTTTCAGAAAATGTCAATAAGTTAACCTTCGAAGAAGCCGTACGAATAGCCAACTCAATCGACTGTATCAGGCATCAATACGATTCAAATGACACTGTAATGAAATCAGAACCTGGTTCAACAGGAATACACAGAATAAGCCGACAAAAAGAAGCAGCGCCTGGCGCAGAAGAATAGCATATCGGGAAATTCTTCAAATCAAAAGAAATGGCAGGGAAGAAATGTCGAGTATGTGGGTATTCAAATCACAACGAAACCCAATGCAGATTTAAAAATTTCAGATGTAAAAAGTGTAAAGCCAAAGGACATTTGAAGAAAATGTGTAAAAGCAAAGGGCAAACTGATAATTACCATAATCATAATGAATACATTAATTTTGAAAATGATAATAACTTACCAATGTTTCATTTCAGAACAAATGCTGAGAGTGAACAAATGCTGAGAGTGTACGCAAGTTAATATGGATGGAGTTTCGGTAATGATGGAAATCGATAGTGGATCACCGATTTCGACAATTTCCGATAAGATGTACCAGAAGTATTTTAAGAAGTACCCTTTGGTTGAAACAAGGACATATCTGGCAGCTTACAATGGTAACTTGATGAATATAAGAGGTATTTTTCAAGTAAATGTTGGGTTTCAGAATTCAATAAAGCCGTTAAAAATTTACGTGATTGATTCTGGGGATCCTCCTATACTGGGGAGAAATTGGATGTATGCGTTCAATATAGGCCTACATGAAATTAAACATTTATCCGTAGATGGGGTTGTACAAGTCTTAAATAAATATAGCAAGTAATTATAACAATGGAAATAAATAGACGCTAGTTTACAAAAAAACAATTTGAAAAATATGTTAATAGCAAATTAACAAAATTAATAATACAAGGACATCAAAAATGATAGTGAGGGATCATATGCATAGTACTACCATAACATCTAAGGTAGCTCAGTTGGTAGAGCATTGGTCTAGAATGCCAGAGGTCGTGGGTTCGATCCCCATCCCTAGATGTGTATGATTTTTCATATCAAGCATTTGATGTCAAAAAATGTTATCAGTGTTCAGACATATTACTTAACTGTCAAACTAAGTAAACGCTAGTCGCTTCTGTTGGTATAATATAATCGAAAGGCAACCATACTAACAATGGAAATAAATAGACGCTAGTTTACAAAAAAACAATTTGAAAAATATGTTAATAGTAAATAAACAAAATTAATAATACAAGGACATCAAAAATGATAGTGAGGGATCATATGCATAGTACTACCATAACATCTAAGGTAGCTCAGTTGGTAGAGCATTGGTCTAGAATGCCAGAGGTCGTGGGTTCGATCCCCATCCCTAGATGTGTATGATTTTTCATATCAAGCATTTGATGTCAAAAAATGTTATCAATGTTCAGACATATTACTTAAATGTCAAAGTAAGTAAACGCTGGTCGCTTCCGTTGGTATAATATAACCGAAAGGCAACCATACTAACAATGGAAATAAATAGACGCTAGTTTACAAAAAAACAATTTGAAAAATATGTTAATAGTAAATAAACAAAATTAATAATACAAGGACATCAAAAATGATAGTGAGGGATCATATGCATAGTACTACCATAACATCTAAGGTAGATCAGTTGGTAGAGCATTGGTCTAGAATGCCAGAGGTCGTGGGTTCGATCCCCATCCCTAGATGTGTATGATTTTTCATATCAAGCATTTGATGTCAAAAAATGTTATCAGTGTTCAGACATATTACTTAACTGTCAAACTAAGTAAACGCTAGTCGCTTCTGTTGGTATAATATAATCGAAAGGCAACCATACTAACAATGGAAATAAATAGACGCTAGTTTACAAAAAAACAATTTGAAAAATATGTTAATAGTAAATAAACAAAATTAATAATACAAGGACATCAAAAATGATAGTGAGGGATCATATGCATAGTACTACCATAACATCTAAGGTAGCTCAGTTGGTAGAGCATTGGTCTAGAATGCCAGAGGTCGTGGGTTCGATCCCCATCCCTAGATGTGTATGATTTTTCATATCAAGCATTTGATGTCAAAAAATGTTATCAATGTTCAGACATATTACTTAAATGTCAAAGTAAGTAAACGCTGGTCGCTTCCGTTGGTATAATATAACCGAAAGGCAACCATACTAACAATGGAAATAAATAGACGCTAGTTTACAAAAAAACAATTTGAAAAATATGTTAATAGTAAATAAACAAAATTAATAATACAAGGACATCAAAAATGATAGTGAGGGATCATATGCATAGTACTACCATAACATCTAAGGTAGATCAGTTGGTAGAGCATTGGTCTAGAATGCCAGAGGTCGTGGGTTCGATCCCCATCCCTAGATGTGTATGATTTTTCATATCAAGCATTTGATGTCAAAAAATGTTATCAATGTCCAGACATATTACTTAAATGTCAAGGTAAGTAAACGCTAGTCGCTTCCGTTGGTATAATATAACCGAAAGGCAACCATACTAACAATGGAAATAAATAGACGCTAGTTTACAAAAAAACAATTTGAAAAATATAGCAAGGTCTTTCAAAAAGAGTTAGACAAATTTAACAAATCAGTATTAACGATAAAAGTGTCAGCTGAGGCAGTACCAAAATTTTGCAAGCCGCGGCCGGTTTCATTAGTTATTAAACTCAAGGTCAAAAAGGAAATCGATAAACTAGTGGAAATGGGAGTACTTGAGCCGGTCGTGCCCATTTTAAAGAAAAATGGAGATATTCGTATTTGCGGAGACAATAAAGTCACATTAAACCCGCACTTAATAATAGAACAAGATCATCTGCCTAGAATCGAAGAATTATTTGCAAAACTTAATGGGGGGCAAGAATTTTCTAAAATAGATCTGTCCATGGCATACCAACAGCTGGTATTAGACCCGAAAAGTAGAGACCTGACAACTATTTCTACCTCGAAAGGACTTTTCAGGTATACCCGTTTAGTATATGGGGTAGTTTATGCCCCGGCAATTTTTCAAAAAACGATGGACTCATTGTTTTTAGGATTTCCGGGCGTAGTAGTCTTCATGGACGACATCTTGATTACAGCTACAGGTCGTGCCAAACACTTAAAAAGGTTAAGCGGCGTGTTCAGTAGGCTACAGGAGTCAGGATTAAGGGTTCAGAAGGACAAATGCGAATTTCTTAGGAAAACTATTACATATTTGGTACACATTTTAGATAAGAACGGCTTACATATGTGTCCAAAGAAAATAGAAGTAATGCGAAACGCAGAAGCACCTACAAATTCTACAGAAATACAAGCTTTTTTAGGGCTAACAAATTATTACAGAAGGTTCATACCTAATATGAATATAGTTTGTGCTCCTTTGTACGAACTTTTAGGTAATAATGTCGAATTTCAATGGGGAGAAAGACAGGCGAAGGTATTCAATGAGCTGAAACTCGCGCTGACGACAAACAACGTCCTAGGCCTAGCCCATTATGACCCGAAGGTACCGGTGAAATTGACAGTCGATGCGAGCCCGATAGGCATATCGGCAATACTTTCTCATCAGTATTCGAGCAAAGTAGTACGACCGATCGCTTTTGCATCACGGACTTTAGGTCTAAGCGAAAAAAATTATTCGCAAATTAGCAAAGAAGCTTTGGCCATAGTTTACGGAATAAAAAAGTTCCATCAATATTTATACGGCCGCAAATTCCTCTTAGAAACAGATCATCAGCCGCTTGTGCCCATATTTGGTCCCAAAAAGGGAATACCACTTTTAGTAGCAAATCGGTTGCAGCGTTATGCATTAATTTTGTCTGGTTACACTTTCGACATAAAGTACGTGAACACGAAGTTGAATATCGCCGATTTCTTATCAAGATTACCGTTACCAGCTACGGAAAACGATTGTATTTTCGACGATTCTGAAGTAAACGTTCATTACATTACGGAATCGCAAAAATTACCCATAACGTTCGTCGAGGTTAAAAGAGCTACCGCGGACGATGACTTATTAAAACAAGTGCTAATAAACATCAATACTGGTTGGCCCAAAAATGTTACGTAGGAATTAAAACCTTATAAATTACGTAGTGACAACTTGTCTAGCGAAAGTAATTGTATATTTTGGGGCCATAGGCTGATAATTCCAAAAGCGTTACGTTCTGCAGTTCTGGGGGAAATTCATAAAACTCATCTAGGGATTTGCAAAATAAAGGGCCTAGCTAGAACCTATTTCTGGTGGCCCCAGCTGGATAAAGATTTAGAAAGTATAGCCAAGTCAACTGGAAACACTCCAGCAAAACTTATGCTCAACCAAAACATTAGAAATCGATTAAATTTACTAAATCCACGCCGATATCCGGGTAGTAATTGTTCGATGGAAGCTGTGCGTGAAACGGTGGTGAAAAAATAGCAAAAACAAAAGGAAGCATATAAAGGACGTATAAATAAAATGTTTGTAGTTAATGACGTCGTTTTAGCGAAGGATTATAGTGTTCCTGGAAAGGTTACTTGGACGAAAGGAAAAACGCTTAAAAATTAGGACGCCAAACGTATATGATTTAAAAAAAACAATCACAGGTTTAAAAAAACAATGGAAACGTCACGAAAATCAATTGGTGAAAACTGTGGAGCCTGTGACAACCAACGAAAACGTTTATGTGCCGTAGACAATTCGATCACCACAGCTAACGTCATCAACCGACCGTACAACTACGATTGCAAATAACGAGGAAGAACCAAACGTTATTCAAGGTCTTCGTTATAACCTTCGCAGTCGATGTCGTGCAGACTGTCAAAAATAAGGATTATTTTTTACTTTTTTTTTTAGTTAAAAGAGTTATTTTTTTTAAACATAATTAAAATATATCATTTACTTAAATTTATTCACTTTTGTAAATTTTTTTAATGTTTCAGGAGTACAAGAGAACTAAAGGGGGTGTTGTAGTATATAGGATATCTACTAATTAATAGTTCAACGTAGCATGACTGATAATAGCGATATTTAAGTAATAGTATATGTCATCAATAATAGTCGTCTTATATACATAGTGTTGCACGGATGTACTAAGTAAGACATAGATGGCAGACTTAAGTATCGTAGTTATATTATAAAAGAGTGACCACGTGTATTATTGTAGAAGCACGTAGTAATTATACTCCGTCTCGTAGCATATCCAGACTATGGTACGACCCGCCATGATGTGGTAAATGAGTTCACTTGTATCCTTCAACGGCACACTTTCAACGGCTTGACCTGAGATATTACGACTATTTTGTGTACTTATTATTTAAAAGTGTTTTGTTGTATTTGTAGTAATTATAATTTATTTTAGAATAAATAAAAGACATTTAATATTTTATTTAAATATTTATTTAATTTAATAATATTCGTGAGAATATCACAAATATTAATATTACTTAATAAATGTAATGTGCAACAAGGTGTAATTCGATATGAATAATGTATATAGTTAATTTTTGTTATGCCGAACTCCAGTGGCGGGTAGAAAAATATTCCAAGATATTTATATCTACCGAACGAGGGTAAATCCGTTTTCGAAGAAGTAATAGATGCTGAAAACGTACCAGTTCTAAAATTAGAAGAAAACGTTTGTAAATACAAAAGTCAAACTGAAAAGTTTCAAGCTGAAAAACAAAATGTGCTCAGAAGACTGAGTGTATCTTCCCAATCGTCAATAATGGATCCAGATAATAATATAGCCACACAAGATCCTGAAATCAATCATCTCCAGTGATAGGGAAACGACTATGTTGTTGTATCCCGGAAAAAGAAAAGAAGTCCAGACCCAGAAGAAAGGCGAGTACGACAGAAGGAAACTCCAGTTCTTATAACTAATCGCTTCCACGTTCTACAAGGTCTCCCACAGCCCCCAGAAAACTCCTCAGACATTTCACCTGATGAGCATGTTACAAAAGAAAAAAAGATCAGGTACAACCAATTTTTGTTACGAACGTACTAAACTTTTCTGCATTTCAAAATGATTTGACATCTAATGGCTTTACAAATAAATACATGTGTGTAGTTTTGAGCAATAAAATCATAATCACCCCTTTGGATATACCAACATATAGAGATATGATTAAACATTTCAAGATGCAGAATGTGAGCTATACACCCACAGGCTTAAGCAAGAAAGACCTTTTCGTCTTGTTCTAAGGAATCATTCAACGCCACAGAAAGATATTTCTCAGGAGCTTGCAGATCTTGGGTATATTGTAGAAAACGTTACAAATATAAAATATGCAAAAAACAAAAGAGCCATTGAAAACAATAAATCTATTTACCAAGTAACCAAACTTGGAAATAAAATAGTTAAGTTTGAGCCACCTAATAGCAAAAGAGAAGTGCCTCAAAGTAAAAAATGTCAACGGTTCGGTCACACTCAAAATAATTGTGGTCGAGCATATCGGTGTGTTAAGTGTACTGGGAATCATCCCACTAGCGCGTGTGAAAAACATACTGAAGTTCCCGCTATTTGTGTTAACTGTGGAGAAAATCATCCCGCTAGTTATATGGGTTGGGAAGTGTATCAAAAAGTCCTTCAAAAAAAATTTCCTGCTCTTTGAAAGAAACAACCGACAGAGAGCATTCCACGTGCCCAATCTCCTCCAAACTACGTTAAAGAAAACTTCAGCTACGCTGAAGCAGCACGAAATCAACGGCCAACATTTATTAATGATGCCGCCCCTGACAATGAAAACATTTCTAATGACAATTTTATTGCTACTATGAAACAATCATTTTCGCAACTTCAAGATATGTTCCGAGATATTATGAGTCAAAATACCGTAATGATAAATCTTTTTACAACACTTGTATCTAAAATGAAATAATGGTTCAATCAATTAAAGTTGTCCTATGGAATGCAAACGGTTTGCAAAGTCGTCGCCTAGAATTAGAAACTTTCTTAGAAAGTCACAATATAGATTTAGCGCTTATATCTGAAACTCGATTTATGGATAAAAATCATCTAAATATAAAAAACTATGTTGTGTATCACACTAAACAACCTAGTAGTGGGTGACAAGGTGGAATCGCTGTTTCTATTAAAAACAATCTCCAGCATCACGTAACCGAAAACTACTGCACAGAATATCTTCAAGTAACAAGTGTAGTTGTTGAAGATTGGATTGGATCATTGACATTTTCTGCCGTTTACTGTTCTCCAAGGCATGCAATAAATCAGGGTAATTTCGAACAGGGTAATCAGGGTAATTTTTTAACACTCTTGGTAATAGATTCATTTCTGGTGGAGATTATAATACCAAGCATACTCACTGGGGTTCAAGGCTTATAAATCCCAAGGGCAGAAATTTGTACAAAGCTGTAACAGCCAATGGGTTAGATCATATTTCAACTGGAGAACCTACGTATTGGTTTTCTGATGTAAACAAAATTCCAGATCTCTTAGATATATTTGTAATTAAAAATATATCACGCAGGTATATAAAAATCACACCATGTCACGATCTATCATCAGATAATTCTCCAGTACTACTTACCATCAGTACTCAGATAATTCAAAGAGAAATGACTCCAGCTCTATTCAATAAAAATATAGACTGAGATTACTTCAGAGTCTGTATTGACATTAAAACAGTTTTACAAAGGTCATTAAAAACTGAAGATGAATTAGAATTGGCGGTGATAGATTTTACAAAAAGTATACAATCTGCTGCATTTGCGTCTATCCTTCGACTTTTAGAAAAAGCAGTCCCAAAACTACTCAACCTGATGCTGTAAAGGATTTGATTCGAGAAAACCGGAGATTAAGGAGAATCTGGCAGCAAACAAGGTTTCCTGGAGATAAAAACTCTTTTAACAGGGCTTCCAAAAATCTTAAACGGCTTTTAGAAAAACTAAAACAAGAGGCCATTCTAGACTATCTTGAAAATTTGTCATCCAAAGACGCTTCGGATTATTCACTTTGGAAAGCTACCAGGCGATGTAATCAACCACAAATCCAATACCACCTCTACGGCGTAATAACGGAAGCTGGGCGAAGAGTGCCAAAGAAAAAGCTGATCTTTTTTTTGAAATTTTATCGGAAACTTTTCAACTGAACCCAGGAGATAATTAAGATGACGAAGAAATCCATTTTCTAGACGCATCCTTACAGTTATCCCTTCCAATTAAATCCTTTTCGCCTAATGAAATCAAATCAATCATGTGGAAGGACCTCACTTTAAAAAAGGCGCCTGGTTTCCATCTTTTGACAGCTCGGATACTACGAGAGCTTCCAAAGAAAGGTTTTGTCATGATCTGTACGATCTTCAATTCCATCTTGCGCCTAAAATACTTTCCTTAAATCTGGAAAGTATCGCAGATTATCATGATACAAAAACCGGGAAAGCCAATAAACGAGGTGACATCATACAGGCCCATAAAAGAGACTATTACATGTCTTAGAAGAATCGAAACTTATACCAGATCAACAATTTGGATTTCGATCAAAACATGCAACGATTGAACAAGTTCATCGAGTTGTCAGTGGCATCAACAATGCTTTTCAAGAAAAAAAATATTGTACTGCAGCTTTTCTCGATGTTAGTCAAGCTTTTGACAAAGTATGGTACCCTGGATTACTATACAAATTAAAGAAAAATATTCCAGATTCGTTTTATCTTCTTTTGGAATCATATCTGACAAACCGATACTACCAAGTAAGATTTCAAAATGAATTATCCGACATACACCCTATCCTTGCAGGAGTACCTCAGGGAAGCGTTCTTGGTCCTGTATTATATCTTATTTACACATCCGATTTGCCAGTTGATGATGAAAACATTACTGCTACGTTTGCAGATGACACCGCAATACTTGCATCCGATACGGATCCAAAAACAGCTTCAGAAAAACTACAATGTAGCTTGAATAAAATTCAATAATGGCTGTGCAAGTGGCGAATTCGTTTTAATACAAACAAATCGGCCCAAATTACATTTACATTACGAAAAGAAAACTGTCCAACAGTAACTTTAAATGACGTCATATTACCACAAAATCCGGAAGTGAAATATTTGGGTATGCATCTGGACAAAAAGGCTTACTTGGCGAAAGCATATATGGACCAAAAGAAAACAACTAAATATTAAGTTTAGTAAATACCATTGGCTGCTAAATCGCCATTCTAAATTATCTCTCGAGAACAAACTATTAGTGTACAAAAGTATTTTAAAGCCTATATGAACTTCTGGAATACAATTGTGGGGTACGGCTAGTGTTAGTAACATTGAGATCCTACAGCGTTTTCAATCTAAAGTGTTACGTGCGATAAGTGATTCATCGTGGTATGTGCGGACGATGATATACATCGTAGCTTAAATGTATCTACAGTGCGTGAAGAAATAGTGCGAATTAGTGAAAACTATGTCTACCGACTAGAAATGCATCCAAATGTGTATGTGCTTACTCTTCTAGACAACAGTGATAGTTTAAACAGACTTGATATTTTAGAACTTAAATACATATTTTTATGATATTTTAGCGATTAGTTTACTTAATTATATTAGTATATAATTCCACTTTGTGCCTACCATTGGGTAGTCACAATTCATGAGTTTGTCTGGTTATCACTCTATTTATAGTTCTGTTAGAACTGATAATAGAAAAACTTAAAAAAAAAAAACTACTACACTTATGTGCTAGATACCGAGACATCTTTTACGACCCTAATGATATAGAGACAATGTCCTATACATGACCTTTGCATCTGATACACACGAGATAAAATTAATAGATGATATACCAGCATATACAAAAGTTTATCGATCATCTTTTAACCAAAAAGCGGAATTACAGAGACAAGAAGACGAACTACTAGAAAAAAACATTATTAGACATTCCAATTCCCCATGGAGTCTGGTAAACAAAAATTTCGTTTAGTAACAGATTACCGAAAACTAGATGAAAAAACAGTTGACCATATTTCACTACATTAGATTTAGCTAGAAGATATCGCTGCCAACTTTCAGAGGATTAAAAAACATTATTGTGTATATGAATGATATCATTATATAAAGTTCTTCCTTACAAGAACATTAAGATATCCTCACGAAAATTTTAAACAAGTTAAAGAAACATAATTTCAAAACCCAACTCGACATATGCGAGTTTCTCAGGAAGGAAATCGAATTCCTTGGACATCTAGTAACTACCGAAGGTATCAAACCGAACCAAAAACAGATACACGGAAATAAAATCTTTCCTCGGACTGATAGGCTATTATAGAAAATTTGTCAGAGATTTCGCTAAGATTACTAAACCCATGACAACACAATTATAAAAAAAGCCAAGTAATAAACTACAATGACCCGCAAAACATACAAGCGTTTCAAATTGTAAATCATTATTAAAAAGAGACCCCATCTTGCAATACTCTGACTTTAACAAACCTTTTATCCTTACCACAGACGCCAGCAACTATGCCATAGACGCTGTTTTATCTGAAAAATATAGGTTCTGATAGACCGATATCAGATGCGTCACGAACCCTAAACAAGTCGGAATGTAACTACTATACCATAAAAAAAGAGCTCCTCGCTATTGTATGGGGATGTAAACAATTTCGACCATATTTATACGGTCAGAAATTCAACATACTGACAGATCACAAACCATTGAAATGGGTTTTTTCTCTTAAGGAACCCAACTCCAAATTAATCAGATGGAAAATCAAATTATTAGGCTACAATTTTCAAATAGACCATAAACCAGGCAAATAAAACACTAATGCGGATGCTCTCTCTCGCGTTCAATAATATTAATTCTGACTCAAGACAGCATTCGGCTGAAGATAATCAACAAAGAGGGATACCCATATCGGAAAGTCCTTTGAATGAATTCAACCGACAAATAATATTATAAATAGGGGAAGCAACCTAACCTTTTATTTAAGACCAAATACCAAATAATCAATACGATAACAAACACGGATGAAACTACCCTTCTTAAAATATTAAAGGAGAAATTAAACAATTCTAAGATTAACGCAGTCTGTTGTCCAGATGATGTATTCATCAACCTACAAAAATGCTACACAAAAAACTCTTATAAAACCATGAAATTAGTCAAATGTATAAAGGTGTTCGATGACATCGAAACTGAATTAGACCAAATAAAACTTATGAAGAACTACCATGAAAAATTACATCGCGGAATAGAGGAAACTTTCCAACGCTTAAAACGCGACTTTTATTTCGACAATATGAAGAGTAAAATACAAATGTTCATAAACAATTGTCAAATTTGTAAGATTAATAAATATGACAGAAACCCGCCCAAGATAAAATATACTCCAACAGAAACATCTACCAGACCATTCGAGATTCTACATTTGGATATATTTCATCCAGAGAGAAACACGAAGAGTATATTAGACGCCTCTATAAAGACCCACGCCCATGGACACTAGTTCAGGGAACACCAAACAAGTATTCCATAATAAACCCAATGATTCATTTAGACCTTCAGGGCCCCAAAACTTTACATCTAAAGAACTTTTCAACGTAGATCATGAACAACAAGATCCTCATGATTACGACTATAACCAACAATACTATCGTCAATATTCACAACAATACGAAGTTAACGAATAACAAAATAACTATGACTCCCAAGACAATTGCAAATCAACGGTAGAATCTAACTATAACGAGAACTACAACAGAAACTATAACGATACCATAGATGAAAATTTTCCGACAAATGCCTCAATATCGAGGCCGCCGGACTATCGAACTAAACTATCACAAAACTAAAGGAACTCTGCCCTACATTAAAATTGACCACTTAAAATTCTTGATAGACACCGGAGCCGATAAAAATTCCATCGACTTTAATTATTGTAACTAAACATACCTCAAATTTTCAACTCATACCTACACACATTACTGTAAAAACCGCTTTACGGGAACATTTAATAAATCAGAAAATCCAAGAAGATTATTTATCGCAACTAAATAATCAACAACCTTTAGAATTTTTAGTGTTTAAATTTCATCATTTCTTTGTCGGACTTAATGGAAACGAAACATTACGCAAACTCGACACTCGACTTAGCTATCAAGCTAACACCATCACTTTTGGAAACGTTACAAAGAAATTCCTATGTAACTATACTCCAACCCCAAAAATTCAATTTGGACCCACATGAACAAAGACTAATTACCCTACCCACTAACGTTAAAAACGGAGACGTATTCATATCCCCTATCAAACTAAATGACACTCAAATTGTTTCAAGTGTTTACACCTCCACAAATTTTAAAGCGCAAATCTTAGTGACAAATGAAACGGACCAAATCCAATGTTTCATGTTAACTCAACCAATACATTGTGAACAGTTAAATAATTATCAGGAAATAATTTCAAATGAACACTCTGGATAACTACGACTATCACTTCGCTTCAGAAACTTACGGACTAATCACCTTAACGATGAAGAAAAGTCAAAATGACTAGAATTATGCGCTCAATATGGAGACATTTTCTACACAACTGACCAACATATGACCTTAACATCTGAATTAAAATAATATCGAGACAACTAACGACATTTATACAAAATCATACCGATACCCCCATGTTCACAAACAGGAAGTCATGCGACAAATAAATGAAATGCTAGAAAAAAACATAATACGACCATTCAATTCTCCTTGGTCTTCATCAATTTGGATAGTCAGTAAAAAGGTCGATGCGCCAGGAAAAAAGAAATGGCGTCTAGCCATTGATTATAGAAAGTTGAATGAAAAAACAATTGACGACCGATACCCTCTTCCCAACATCATGGACCCATTGGACAAACTAGGATGATGTCAGTATTTCACAACCCTCGATTTATCTTCAGGCTTCCACAAATCGAGATGGATACAAACGACATAGCAGAAACAGCCTTCTCAGTTGACAACGGACATTATGAGTTCATGCACGCGCATGACATTCAGACTGAAAAACGCACCTGCGACTTTTCAACGAGTCATGGATAACATGCTTAAAGAACACATAGGAAAGAACGTATTAGTTTACATGGAAGACATAATTATCTTCTCGTCATCCCTACAAGAACACATAGAAAAATTAAAACAAGTGTTTTATAAATTACGACATTTTAACTTCAAGGCACAACTCGGCAAATGTGAATTCCTTCATAAAGAAATTGAATTATTAGGACACATCGTAACAACGGACGGTATAAGACCAAACCACAAAAAGATACAGACAATTAAAAACTTCCCTATTCCAAGAACAGTGACAGAAATAAAATCATTTCTAGGATTTATAAGATACTACCGTAAATTCATACCTAATATCGCGAAAATAACAAAAGCCATGACAGAATGCCTAAAGAAAGGAACCACAATCAATATTAAAGATTCCAAGTATACAGAATGCTTTCAGTATTGTAAAACTTTGCTATTAGGTGACCCAATACTACAATATCCTGATTTCGATAAAACATTTATACTAACGACAGATGCGAGTAACTATTCAATAGGAGTTGTCTTATCTTAAGGACCAGTTGGACAAGACAAACCCATATGCTATGCTTCTCGTAGGTACACTGAACAAAAGTGAATGCAACTATAGTACGATCGAAAAAGAACTCTTGGCAATTATCTGGGAATGAAAACAATTTAGACCGTACCTTTATGGACAAAAATTTACTATTCTAACTGACTATAAACCTTTAAAATAGGTATTCTCTCTAAAAGGACACAATTCAAAACTATTACGATGGATGGAGAATAAAACTCTCAGACTTTAATTTCAACATTAACTATAAGCCTGGTAAACAAAACGCAAATGCTGAAGCGCTCTCGCGAATTCAGATTCCCGAAATAAACGCACATTGGACACTACCTACGCACATTTGACCAATCCCTAAATGTTGAAGTCTCAACTCAACATTCAGCCGACAAAATCATTAACTCAGAAATTTCCATATCAGAACGAGTATTAAACGAATCTTCAAACCAATACGTAATCAACATAACCCTCAAAAATAACATTACACTCGAAACCTTTTTCAAAACACGTAAACGAACGAGATATGTTACTTTCTAATGAACAAAAATTAACAAAAATATTTCAAGTATATTTCCACTTAATTCACTAAATGCAATACTTACAGACGATCAAACTTCTAATAAATTAAACAAAATTTACCAACAATACTTCTCTAAGTATAAACTTATTCGTTGCATGAAAATTTTAACAGATATCGAGAACCCTGACAAACAATCAAACTTAATCAAACAATATCACAACCTATCTATTCACAGTAATTGAATGTAATTGTATGTAATTTGTAATTGAATTGTAATATTTGTTTAAAGAAAATACAATTGTTTTTTTAAGACTCAATTATTCTGAGACTTATAATTTATATGTATACTAGCTTTTCCCTGCCCTTCCCCATTAAGGAATAACCCCCCCCCCCCCCCATTTCTTCCCCTTTAAATGTGAATTTTTATAAATCATTTCTTAGCTAACGTTTACTATCTATAAACTACCTCCTAAATTTCATCTTCATGAAGACAATTTAGGTGTAGTTTAAAAAAAGAAATATGCAAACTTTAATTATTTACAATAAATAATATTTCCGCAAAGTTTGAACGACATAATAAGTTTTATATAAAATTACCCCCTCCACCCCCTTTTAGGGGTAGTGTTATTTTTTTATAAAAACCTTCCCCTATATGAATACAACGTTATATATATATATATATATATATATATATATATATATATATATATATATATAATAATACTTTATTCACCTTAGAGACGTACAAGTACATATAGGTTTGTCAACAAAAGAAAAAAATTCATCTAGTGAATATGGACTACATTTAGTTATGATTTTCTTACAAGCAACCTTAAATGATTGATACTTGTGATACTTTTAATGTCGTCTGGGAGAGCATTGTACAGTTTTATTCCATTGTAAAGTGGACCAGTTTCGAAAAGTGTTAAATTGTGCCTTGGTATTCGAATGTCTTCCGAATATCGTGTGTCATACGTGTGATGATAGCTATTTAGATCAAGATTATTTAGATTTGATTTTATATATACTAAACATTCAAAAATATATATTCCAGAGAGCGGAAAAATTTTCGAAAATGTTCTCGACATGAAGTGAATTGATTTATATTTTCAATAATCCTTATGATCCTTTTTTGTAGAATAAATATTTGTTTTGCTAGAATAGAATTTCCCCATAAAAGTATCCCATATCTGATTCTACTGTTGACGTATGCATAATAAAGTGACACTAAAATGTTATTGGCTAGGTTATTTTTTAGATTTCGAAATAAGTACACCATACAATTTAGCTGTTTACTTAAACTATTCGACACATATTCCCAAAAATTTAGTACTAGCGATCCCTAATATTGTCTCAGATGAGCACGTAATATCACAAGTTTCCAATGTTAAATTAGAGTTTCTTGTTTTAAAATGTATGTAGTTTGTTTTCTGTAAATTCAGATGTAACTTGTTTGCTTTGAACCATGTTGACAAATTACCAAGTATATTATTTGTTTTTGTTTCTATATCGGATGTTTATTTGCTGGATAACTGCACTGTTATATCATCTGCATACATAATAACTTCCGGATGATCCAAGAACAAAGGAAGGTCATTTATGTAGATCAAAAATAGTAAGGGGCCAAGTACACTTCCTTGGGGCACGCCAACGTATGAAAACTTCACAGACGATTTCGCACTATTATTATTATTTACGCACACATATTGAGCTCTTTTATGAAGGTAGGATTCTACAAGGTTATTCGGTAATCCTCTTATTCCATAACCGTTAAGTTTGTTCATCAATATTTTATGATCTACACAGTCAAATGTGCGACTTAAATCACAGAACACATTTATTACACTCATTTGTTTATCAATTTCGTTAAGCACATTAACATAAAACTCAACCAATGCTGTATTTGTAGATTTACCTTTTGTAAAACCATGCTGTTTATTTGTAAACAAGTTGAATTTGTTGAAAAAAGCAACGAGACGTTTAGCTATTAGTCCTTCAATAATTTTGGACAGGGATGATATTATGGCTATCGGTCTATAATTTTCTTTTGATAATTTGTCACCTTTGTTTTTATAGACAGGTTTTATCATTGATATTTTTAGCTTTTCCGGAAAAATTCCCTCCTGAAAGATCACATTTATTACAAATGATAATGGTTTTGCTAATATGTGTTTATTTTGCTTAATAATATTATTTGAAAGCTCGTCAGCACCACTAGAACATGTATTGGACAATGATTCGATGATTTTGATCACTTCTGTTTCATCAGTTGGGTACAAATAAAAAGAATTGAGTACTTTTGCGTTAATGTCGATTGAATCACTGGCTGGTATTTTCTGTGCTGCCTCTAAGGGTAGGTTAATAAAGTATTCATTAAAATGTTCGGCAATAGTGTGTGCATTATTTGTTTTTTCGTTATCAATTTTTAACATAATGCTTTCATTCTTGATAACAGATTTATTTTGTAGACCGTTTATTAGTGACCAGGCTGTTTTTATTTTATTCAATGAGTTGTTTACAATATTATTATGATACTCCTTTTTTGCTTCATCGACCATTTTTCTATGCTCTGCTTTTTTCTTTTTATAGAGGTTTCTCAAAACTGAATCATCAGATCTCCGTTGAGCTTGGAACATTGATTTTAGTTCACTACTTGGACGTTGAAATAAAATGTAATCGTTTCTATAAAATTTTCAAACGTTTCATTTGAGCCTTTTAAACCGTTTGAAAACAGATCAATCCATGATTCATTACTAAGCAGATGCGTAAAGTATTCCTTATTTGCTGGCGTGAAAGATCTTTTATATAAAATGCTTTTCTGCTCTCATTCAAGTTCGTACTTACAATTTATGAATTGAATTTCATGATCAGATATAGGTAAGCTTGTAACCACGGTGTTGAAATCACTCGATATATTTGTAAACACGTTATCTATCAATGTTGCTGACGTTGTTGTAATTCTTGTCGGAGATTGAACTGTAGGTATCATATTGAAACTTTTTAGCAGGTCAACTAAGAGGTGTTTTTCGTTTGTATCTTTTAGAAGATCTACATTAAGATCCCCTGCCAGAATTATATGATGTTTACTATCGAATAGTTTATCCAAAACACAGCTGAGAGTGAATATGAATTTATTAAAGTTCCCTCCTGGAGATCTGTATACACCAAGTACCAGTAATTTTAGATTACTGTTTAAGTTGCACTTCACTCCACATATCTCTATGTCTTTTTCATAGCAGAAAGTATTTAGATCAATTGGCGTGACAGTGATATCATTTCTAACCCAAATGCACACTCCTCTAATGTATTTTGTATATATATATATATATATATATATATATATACATATAAGTTTATGTTTCTGTGGACTTTTGAGCGGTCACAGTTTTATTCTGATTGGAATGAAATTTGGTATTTGAGATTATTTTGGTATTGGAAATGTCAAGTTCGTTAGTGGGTAAAATCGGATAAGGGGAAACGGGGGTTCAAAGGGAGGGGGAAACACAAAATTTGACAAATCTCCCTTAATAATCGAAAATTCGAAAAGTTTATAAGAAGTAAAGTTGTAGGTACTAAGTTTTACTGTAATTTTGTTTCTTATCATTTATACTGTTACGCTAATATTTATAGAAATATTGACGGTTTAAGATTGAAAATTAAATTCCTTGATATCTCTGTATACATTAGAGTTTGAGCAAAAATTATACGGTAGCGAATTGTATCAAACATGATTTTCTACAACTTTATTCCTTACGCATTTTTCGATTGCTCTGATACTAAGAGAGATATTTTATATTTTGTGTTTTCTTCTTTGCAAATACTAATATTATATCAGATACGACATTTCATTTTGATCAGACTAAAATTGTGACCACTAGAGAGTGATTGATATATTCTAAGGAAATTCGCTAAGTTGAATAAATATTCTTGTGCAGTATAGCCCAAGTGAATGGTTTTTTGAACGACTCGTTAATGATTTACACAAGCCTATAGTATATTTACATATATATATACAGAACGTGAAGTGCAACACGCATAATATGTACTGAATAGCATAATATGTACTGAATTACTGAACGATAGTTCTTTCAATTGATTAACAATTACTCATCTGACCATTCACTCGGCTCAGTCAAGTGTAACTCGTTCATGAGTTACACAAGTCTACTTACTTTGTAATAGTTTAGTTACACTTTGCTCACCTTGAAAAATTTGTGAAGCACACATGTTTAATATAAACAGAAGGTTGGTCAAGTGCTGTTACAGCCGCTGCTAATTCTGCTTGATCAACAGGTGCCAAACGAATTGTTTCCACACGTTGTACACGATCACGATGAAATCCAAAATTATTTCGTATACTTAATCGTCGTAATAATTCCATGAATGTTTGTGAACCAACTTTTGGTACACGATTAAAAAATATAATATTTTGTTGGGCATTTCGTGTATTATTTAATAAATATGGATGTAATGTTGACATCTAAAAAAGAAAACATAATTTTTTATATACTTGAATCACAAGTTATTGTATACCTGTATTTAGTATAAAAGGAAAATTTCACGTAAGGTATATACATGAATAAAAACGAGTTTTCACAATGCGATACTTATTAATTTTGAATTTAGTGAAAGCCAAGTGATTTGACATTTTAGTTTTTATGTTGAATCTATATTTGAGTTAATTATCACAGTAATAGTTTTTTATTATTATACTTATTTAAAAAAAAAGAAAGATGAAGTGCAATGATTATTGCTTTTCATATGATTGTCAGAAAGGGACAAATCATGTGATCTTATTCTTCATTTTAGTACAGTAAAACGTGCGACAAGTAGCATTGCAAATTGCACAGAGAATGGCAACAAGTCTAGATCTAAAAGTCTAAAAACTAGACGGAAACGGGTTCGGTACCGCGGCATATCAGACATTCAGTTACAGACTATGTCTTACGGTCATCTCCGATTGTTTCCAATACACAAAGTAGACATTTCACGATACTACATTGACTATCCCGATTAGTAGCCAAGAATCTTAAGTACTGATTGTTTACCTTTGAACGTGACGAGGCAACGAAAATCAGGAAGAAACACAGTTCCCTGTGAGACACACTTCTTTGAAGGCGAGCCTCTCTTTAGTAGTACACACGCTCTCTTTATTGGCCTTCGAATCGTTATTATTTTGTTACAGAAAAACAATTGTTATTTCAATATTTTGTAGATATTTTGCATAAACACAACGATCTGATACAGATAACTCATGTCAAAATTCAGAGACTAGTATGGTAGGGCATCACAGGAACAATGAGAACTTACCTTCTCTTGACCTATGGATCGAGAAGGAGGCTTTGGCTGCAAACCTATTAGTTAGGGACTGCGGGGGAGAATATAAGTCATCCACGGGTTTATGTAAATATTACAAAAGTGTCAGACTAAGGTCTCTGCCTCGAATAAAGAAAAGTAGATGAAAGAGACTCCCTAGTATGCTACACAGATATTTCTAGACTATAACAGGGTCAATCATAAGCTGCGTCACTGTTTTGCAAACACAGGTTTATGTCATACTTTCAGAGACAAATATGGAGGATTTGTTGCAGATACCGGAAGCATATCTAAAAATTACTAGAGAACACATGTCTGCCCTAAACGTAATTTCAATTAATTTTTTAATGTTGTATCTATTCAGGTATAAGTTTTCTTATTAATGGTATAAAAAACAACTTAATAGACAATAATGTAAGAATTGGTGCGATTATTTGGTTTTTCGTAATTATTTCAAATAGGAAAGTATAGTTTTTAGTAAATTATCCGCCGTTTTTTCTGGCTAGAAAGTAGTAGGAAAAAGATTGGACAAAACGAGTGTGTGGTATTATTCTGAAATTGAACGAATTAAAGATTTTTAGGCCTAAGGCTATTTTACTAGAAGAGAACGAATAATAAAATATTTTTTGATATAAAAATAAATACACAGTGTTCAGTATTCAGAATTCCAATTTTTATATAACTGGAGACGAGTAACATGTGATATGATACAAACAAAATAAATTTTATGACTTCCATGCTTATTATAATCACCTAAATTTTAAAAATGTACTAATGAATCGATTTTAATGACATAAATCTTAGTTATTAAGCAGTTTAGCGGGAAAATAATATTTTTTAATTGAATCGAAATATTCATGAAATTTATTTGCCTTTATTGTCTTTAATTAAATAAGTTTTTTGTATCGAAATTTCAGGCCTTTTCATACGTTTATAATTTTAAAACAAAGCAAGATAACAGTTTCAAAATTCATAGCCGAATTTAAAAAAAAATTCAATACAACCATACCTCACCCGTAATTTTCATTGTTCGTTCCATTTGTTGGATATCATTTTTATTAATTGTTTCAAAACCGCTATTGCTATCACCTGCAACAAAACAATGAATATTCAATTATTTTATTAATCAAATAAAAACCATATAACCACGTTAAAAATAATTAGATTAATTATAATCCAGCTAGAAAAATTATAATTTGACCTCTATTGTCATCTTATTTTCTGGAAGAAATATCCCAATATTTTTAAATGGCTGTAAGACTTTTTAAGTCATTGTATCAGACAGCAAATTTAACATCCCATTATTTTACAGATATAGTTTGTCAAACATTTCGAATCTATTTGTTTTTAGAAACGTAACGCTATCCAATTGTTATAATTAAATTAAAAAATTTCATCATCATTTCATGAGCAAAAAAGTATGTTATCAAAGCGAACGATTGAAAATATGGCGAATGGTAAGATAATAATCTTACTATCCGATATATGATCTAGCTATATTTCATAGGTACGGCAGATATACACATGGATACAAAAGTATCGCTCATTTTTCAAAATTTTATGATTGATTTGGCCCTTATTCATTTTGGGGCCATATTACCTTTGAGAGTGGGCATCTCAAGAGTGTATTAAAAATTATATTTCCAAAAAAAAAAAATTATTTGTCACAAGTGGGATTATGTTATTATCCATGACATCTCATTGGATAATGAGTCTGATTTTGTTTAGAGAAAATATCTCAAGAAGGAATATGTCTATTAAGATTAAGCTTTGATATTTAGCATTTAATTAATAGAAAATGTCGATTTTCATAAAAATTCGAATCCCATAAATTTAAAGATTGTATTATTGCAATGATTTTAATGGCATAAAATTTTTTAACAGAATGAAGATATTAATGAAGTTTATTAGTCATCACTGGGAGCCAAAAATGTGTAGGGTTCAATGCCTATAGGCGTGCCTATTTCGAGAATTTCCTATATTTTTCTACTTTTCTAACTATTTTGTTAGAATTGTATCAGGAAAAATTGGAAAATTATTAATGTAACCGCCTCTGTCCGTTGGTGAATTTTTTCTCAAATTCTCTTATTTTTGCTGGTGATGAAAAATAGTTATAAAATACGAATGTTCTACCGTTTTTCAGTCTATGATGATATCGTGTTCACGGACTATTCCACTTTCCATCCACATTTCTACACACTCAGCTGAACGTCCTAACGTAGTATCTTTGGCATCAACTAACTTCAAAATGCAAAAATCTGGTGAAATCTCAATACCGAACAGGTTATATGTTGTAGTAATGTAATTACTTTGTAGTCTGTATATGGGTATAATAAAAATGTGTTAAATTTATTGCGAATGGATTTAATCTAATTGCATAATAATTGATATTAAATGAGGTATAAACTAATATTATCAAAACTATGACCAAAAAAGTAATGATGACACAAAATGTGGTCATTGAATCACAAATGTTCTAAATTCATTTATATTGTAGAATCATGTACATCTGCATTGTCCACCTGGATGACTGACGTAAATAGTCAATAATGTCAGTTCAGCAATAAATTAGTATATAATCAGTAGTATCTTCAATGCTAAACTAGATCAGTTCCGATACCTAATTAAAGTGTTAATTACGGGAATATACTTAATTTTGTAAAACTTATTGTAATTAATAATAATAATTTTTTATAAAGGTATATTAAATAAAAGTAACAAAGTCAATTGTTATAATTAAAAAAAAAAGTAAACTTTCCTCATTTAACGTGATAAAAAATCAAGTCATCTTAAAATTAAAGCCAAACAAGCCATTGGACAAATTATTAGAATTGCAATTGGACATAGTATTCGCTGGACGGAGAATTCATCTTCAATTTGGGACATCAATTTGGGATCAATTTTAACCCGACTTCAAAAAGGAGGATGGTTCCCATTTCGCGTCTGTATTTTTCTTTTTTTTTTTAAATGTTTGTTACCTCAGAACTCCGTCATTTATTAACCGATTTGGAATTTTTTTGTTTTGTTTTAGAGTTTGATTTCCGATTGGTCCCATTGTCACCAAATCGCATTCTGATGAAGGGATCCACTGGAAATCGAGGAAAACCCTCATTTTATATGTGATAACCGATTTCTGCGAAATTTTTTAATTTTTTAAAAGGATATACTCATTCATAATGGGAAAATAAGAAAATTTTTTTAAAAACCGACTTCAAAAAAATTTTTTACAAAAAAAAAACCGACCCCAAAAAATATAATTTTTACAAAAAAAAAACAAAATGCTTGTAAAAAAAATTGAAAATCTGTTATGAAAAATGCATTAAAAAAAACGGATAAAAAAAATGTGTTATAAAAAATGCACTAAAAATTAGTTACCCATATTTAGACAAATAAAATCAGTTATAGAACTTCAAAGTCACTAAGAAGTGAGAAATAAAACCTATTTTGACAAAATGGAAACCCGATTTCAAAAATCAAATATTCTAAAACAAAAAATGCACTAAAAAGTAAAAAGTAAAAAAATAATTGCATATTCTTGTGCCAATTTTAGTTCACCTAAGCAAAAAAATTTAAATATATATGTGCAATTATTGTTATTTTTGGAGGCGGTGTCCAAATTTTATGTGAATTTCTCTATGCTGACACCGCCTCCAAAAATAACAATAATTGTACATATATATTTAAATTTTTTTGCTTAGGTGAACTAAAATTGGCACAAGAATATGCAATTATTTTTTTACTTTTTAGTGCATTTTTTGTTTTAGAATATTCAAAATAGGTTTTATTTAATATCGACTGTCAATGTGTATTAATTGTTAATAGTAATAATTGTTAATAGTAATTTTTACAATTCAAATGTCAACAACCTAATTATTGCATATAGACAGAATTTTTATTTAAAATAAAAACATAGTGCATAGTGAAATGTGATACTATTGTGTTTGAAGATATATAATTTTTTTTTTGCTGACTAACAATTGATAGGTCAGTAATCTTAACTATTTCACATTACTAATTACAATCAATCAATTCAACAGCTGTTGTATAGAATGCCAAATTAATCTGATTACCTTAACAACAAGTTAATATGCTCTCGTCAGAGTTCTAAATCACTTCTTGATGACTTACTAGAAGTTAGTACAAGCTACCAAAATACTCCACAATTTAAAAAAGTCAAAGCTAATGTTACCGACTACAAAAGTAACACGGACATTTTTATGCAAGAATTGACAAATGTATCAATACGACTAAGCCTCTCTTCTCAATCATCTGAAACAATGAGTAGCAATCCCACATCCCTAATAATTCTATTCCTGCAAACGAAACTCCATTATGCAAGAAAATGACTTTGTTGTTGTTTCTAGAAAAAAAGAAACTAAGACCTGATGTAAACGACATGTGTTCGACATAGGGAAGGCAATAACTCGAATCTTATAATCACGGAAAATCGATTCAATCCTTTATTAAACGCGACCAAACCACAAATACAGCCAATTTTTGTAACTTATGTTATCAACTTTAAAGCTTTTCAACAAGAGCTACACACCAACGGATTTTCGAAAAAATGCCTGATCAAAAGTTAAACAAACAAATTAAGTTAATCCCCGAGCATGTTGCTACGTACAAGGATATTATAAAAATGTTCCAAGCTAAAAATGTAAATTACTACACTCATTGTCTGAAGCAAGAACGACCATTTCGTGTAGTTTTGAGAAACGTATGGCACTTCTTTGCTAACGAGGATATTATTCAGGAACTGTCAGAACATGGATACGTTGTAGAAAACGTATCTAACATAAAACACAGTCAGACAAAACAGCCACTGTCAATGTTTTTTATTGATCTCAAAAATGATATCAATAATAAATCTATATACTCGGTCACCAAACTTGGAAACAAAATTGTCAAATTTGAACCTCCAAATAAAAAACGTGAATTACCAATGCAAAAGGTGCCAGCGATTTGGTCACACAAAAAAATAACTGTGGGCGATCATTTAGGTGCATTAAATGTACAGGTAATCACCCGATTGGTGCTTGCACAAAAACAACTCGGGATGAACCTGCTCATTGCGTAAACTGCGGAGAAAATCACCCAGCGAACTACAAAGGATGTCAAGTATACAAAAAACTCCTTGGAAAAAGGTATCCAGCGTTAAGAAAACACTCCATTATATACGTGAAAACTTTTCGTACGATCAAGCAGTAAATATCAATAACCAAAATACCCATAAACCCACCGAAGAAGGAACCAGTAATAACCACATCGAAAAAAACAATTTCGCAGCTATTATGGAGTGTTTTACTGAACTCAAAGAAATGTTCCGAGATTTTTTTTTTTGTTTTGTTTACGCGTCAGCTGCTGAGGCTTTTTTAGTAATATATGCATTTTTAGTAATATAAAATTATGTAAACTTCAATAAAAACAGATCAAGTACAAGATGAGTCAGGCTACGGTCATAGTTTCATATCTTATTAAATAAATACATTTTTTTAGAATTTTTAATACTATTTTCACGTTAGTCACACTATCGCCAATAAGATTTTTCAAATCACAATTATCTATTCCCTGGTGGGATAAGTAACCTTTCACTAGTTGACACTCCATAAGAATGTGCTTGACAGTTAAATTAATAATTTAACTGTCCTTTTGGTTCATTAATTTGATTTAATCAACCAAACAGCGTTATGGTCAATCTATTAACTGCTCTTATTTCCAAAATAAAATAAAATGGTCCAAAACATAAATATTGTTCTGTGGAATGCCAACGGTGTAACAAATCGTCGTCTAGAACTTGAAGCCTCCCTCACGGATCGGGATATTGATAGAGCTCTCATTTCTGAGACACGTTTCACAATTAAAAGCTATTTAAACATAAGAAATTATTGTGTTTACGATACCAAACATCCAAGTGGAAAAGCTCAAGGAGAAACAGCAGTTATTATAAAAAGTAGTCTAAAACACTACGAAATTGAAAAATGTAACTCTCAAAAAATTCAAGCTACAAGCGTTGTTGTTGAGGATTGGGTAGGACCAATTAAAGTGTCAGCTATTTATTTCCCATCTAGACATTCAATTAGCCAGGAAATGTTCGAAACTTTTTTCAATAGGCTTAGTAATAGATTTATCTGCGATGGTGACTATAATGCCAAACACACATTCTGGGGCTCAAGGCTCATAAATCCTAAAGGTAGAAATTTGCTAAAAGCAATCCAAGCAAACAATCTGAATCAACCATCTTCCCCCAAAAAGTATCAGATGTTTAATCTTAGAAAAGCGTAGATTAAGAAAAATTTGGCAACAAACAAGATATCCAAGAGATAAAACCAATTTTAATCGATCATCACAAAGTTTAAAACGTTTGTTAGAGACGTTAAAACAAAATTTATCGAAGATTATCTTGAAAATTTATCGCTTATGGAATCGTCTGGTTATTCACTATGGAAAGCTACAAAACGTTGCAAACGGCCCCAACAACCCGTTCCACCATTACGGAAATCAGATGGTTCTTGGGCAAGAAGTTGTAAAGAAAAGGTTGATCTTTTCGCACAAGACTTAAAAGAAGTTTTCTCTAAAGCTACAATTGCCACAGAGGAAGAAATAGAACAGTTTATTAATGCCCCTTTACAATTATCTCCACCAATAAGGTCATTTTCTCCAAGCGAAATACGTACGACAATAGATAAACTGAATCTCAAGATAACACCTGGATATGATTTAATAACAACAAAGATTTTAAGAGAGCTACCAAAAAAAGGGATAACTATGATTAACAACATTTTTAATGCAATTTTAAGAGTAAGATATTTTTCTTGTCTTTGGAAAATATCGCAAATCATTCTTATCCCAAAACCAGGGAAACCGATCAATGAAGTTAAATCATATCGACCCATCAGTTTGTTACCCACATTATCTAAAGTCTTTGAAAAATTATTTCTAAAAAGATTACAAAATATATTGTAAGAATCCAGAATTATACGCGACCACCAATTTGGTTTTCGTGAAAAGCATTCCACTATTGAACAAGTAGTACACCGAATAGTTAATACAATCGTTAAAAGTTTCCAAGAAAATAAATATTGTACAGCCGCATTTCTTGATGTAAGCAAAGCGTTTGATAAAGTATGGCATCCTGGCCTACTTTACAAACTAAAACAACAAATACCTAGTACATATTACTGTGTTTTGAAATCATATTTAAACGATCGATATTTTCAAGTCAAACATCGAGAGGAGTTACCCAACTTATTTCCTATTGAATCTGGCGTACCGCAAGGCAGCGTTCTAGGTCCATTTCTATATTTCATTTATACTGCAGATTTACCTGTTGACGAAGAAAACACTACAACGACATTTGCAGATGATACTGCCATTTATCCATTGACAATAATCTAAATGTAGCTTCTTGAAAGCTACAAAATACGTTAAATAAAATAAAATATTGGTTACAAAAATGGCGCATTCTAGTTAATGAATCGAAATCCGTTCAAGTCACGTTTACCATGCGGAGAGAAACTTGTCCAGTTGTTTGCATGAACAATGCCAGTTTTCCAGAAGCTAATGAAGTTAAATACTTGGGGTTACACCTAGATAGAAGACTTACATGGCGAAAACACATCTGGACCAAACGAAAACAACTAAACTTAAATCTCTTAAAATATAATTGGCTTATAGGACAAAAATCAAAGCTATCATTACACAATAAGTGTTAGTGTATAAAACTATATTAAAACCTGGACCAATGGGATTCATTTATGGGGAACTGCGAGCAACAGGAACATCGAGATACTTCAACGTTTTCAATCGAAAGTGTTACGAACAATTAGTGATTCTCCGTGGTATGTGCGTAATGATGACATTCATTGTAGTCTCGAAGTGCCCATAGTGCACTTCGGGACTACATCTTTTAGACAATAGTGACAGTTTGAACAGACTGAATAGACAAAATGTGTTAGACCTAAGATTTAGATTTACGTAAAATAGTATATAGATGACTATATAGTTTTTTTTTAAAAGTGACTACCTGTGGGTAGATCACTGTTCAAGCCATTTTTAGCCAGTAGACCTATTTATAGTTCTTTTTAGAACTGATAATAGATAAAAAAAATTCGTTACGCAGAAGCTGCGTCAACTTAGCGAATTTCCTTAGAACACATAAATCGCTCTCTAGCGGTCATAATTTCAGTGTGATCAAAATGAAATATAACATCTGATTTGACTTTAGTATATGCAAAAATTAAATTTATTAATAGCAAAAAAAAACGGTATAACGATTATAGTTTACAGTTACTATGGAAACGACAATCAAAATTTTTTACAATAAAATATATTTTATGTATTCGTGTCAAACAAACACAAAATATTAAATATCTCTCTTAATATTAGAATAATCGAAAAATGTATAAGGAGTAAAGTTGTAGAAAATCAAGCTTGCTACAATTCATTACCTGATCATTTTTCTCAAACTCTAATGTAAACAGAGATATTTAGAATTTTAACTTTCAATCTTTAATTGTAAATATTTCTGTAAAAATTAGTGCAACAAAAAAATGATAAGAAACAAAATTACAGTAAAACCTAGTACCTACAACTTAACTCCTGATAAATTTTTCGATTTTTCATAAGGGAGATAGTCAAATTTTGTGTTTTCCCCTCCCTCTAAACCCCCTTTCCGCTCGTCCGATTTTACACATTAACGAACTTGACCTTTAGAATACCAAAAGCGCCTCAAATATCAAATTTCATCCCAATCGAAATAAAACTGTGATCGCTAGAGAATCCACAGACATTTTAAACAATCTTTAATTGTAAATATTTCTGTAAATATTAGTGCAACAGAAAAATGATAAGAAACAAAATTACAGTAAAACTTAGAACCTACAACTTAACTCCTGATAAATTTTTCGATTTTTCAAATATTAAGGGAGATACTTGTTCACATTACAACGTGCATTAAAGATAATGCGCCTTCAGAACATACGCTGTTTTGATATCAACGTTGACCTTCTAGAACGCACGATGAATGGGCGTCAGATAAGTTAACGGACGTTCAGCTATTTATTAAATTATACATACAGATGAGCATCTGCATAGCGTCCGTTAATTTTTAATTTTTTAAATGGGAAGTATTAAACTTATTACGAAAGTAGAGTTTTTTTATATAAATAATAACAATTATCTGCATGAATTATGTTTGTATTTTGTGTATACCTTTACACCACAGATGATATTCATTAATGAATCAATTTTCACATACTCACATATTATTATTTGTATATACTTAAAACGTTATAGTACTTTACCAATGGTATTTATCCAGGTTATACTTTATCCAGGTTAAGAAGACATAATCATGAAGCATATACTATATAGACTAACATGTCAAAATTTAACTCATATATACACAATTAATAATATGTGAAAGAAAAGTTAATGTTGAGTTTAAAGTAATACTGTCAATGGAGTGAGAAAATTGACTCATCAATCTCTATCATACACGGTGTAACGGTTCGCACACTGGCCATGAAATCCAGAGGTCCAAGGTTCGATACTTGGTGGGTCAGTTAATTTTTCCATATAAATTTTAATAAAAATTATCTTCATATATCTAATAGGAACGTTAAGTTCAAGCGACGTCATAAAACTGATTGAAAACGCTTTGTGTGTCCTAAAATCGACACACGTTAAAATCAACGTATGTTTCGACGTTTAAATAACGTCCATCAGCTTTAATTCTTGCGTGTCCTGGATCTAAATGGTTATCTGCAATTACCCAACTCAAAGAAAAAACGATACACATTTCTATTTAGGACCTAATAATGATAGTTCAATCAAAACAGGGTAATCAAGGGTAATCATACATACCGCATTCTGATTACAGTAGCAAGATTTATACAGTTTTTTTTAACTATAAAAATCTATGTTTTTTTATAAAGAATAGTAAACTATATTTTTTTATAAACTATTTCCTCTTTTTTACCTTGTAGTTTTTAACGAAAAATTAATGTTGGATTAATAAAACAAAACATCTTTGTGATTAAAATTTGTTTATTCTATCCGGATTTATCGATTGTATTCACTTTGATTTACTTTGGTGGTTTAAAGTGCCGCAAAGAGACTAATATTTTTACAGAAGGTACGTGAAGAAATTACCAAATTGAGAGCAGAGTGAGTGGAATTATTTTCTTATCATCCAAGTGAACTACAACATGGTATAGTGATAGATCGCAAACCTTTAAGAGGGTTCATATCGAAGTACTTGGATCGAAAACCATATACTTATAATCAATGGGATAATTAACAACGATAGAAATGGTCATAATCGGGACATATTGGAATTGATATGTTTCTTGTATCTTTGTAAGCTAAGTCTAGAAAATGAAAACAAAAAAGATATGTCGGTATCATCTGGTAGATTTTTTTGCTTCTATATATTAAACTACTATTACCCGTTGCGGCTTCGCCCGCAAAAATTTTGTAACGCCCTTATAACCAAATAACATAATATTTTCTACATCACTTATATACACCACTGATATCTTGCCATCTATTGTAAGTTTAATAAACTAATGTGTAGGAATACAGTTTCACTGCCATCTATCAATGAAAATCAAAAGTTATTATTATATCATTTCCTCATGAATCATTTTTATAATATTTAAGGACCAATTTTTTACAAAAACTTGACAAATTATCTACTAAAACCTTCCTCGAGAACCACTCTATCCATTGGTGAAAACAGCATAAAAATCGGTGAAGTAGTTTTTGAGTAAATCGCGAACAGACACACAGACGCGGCTGGGGGACTTTATTTTATACTATTAAGGATAACTGAATATTGGGGAGTATACCACGTGTATCATGTAACCTAAAGACATAAAGACAAATACTATCTTTGGAACTAATACAGATTCGTCATTTTCGAAAGAAGGCGAATTGGATCACGTTCTTCAGGGTTATAATTTGAGTGTTTAGCAGACACCACACGGGATGCACAGTGGCTTTTTTTGGGTGTGGTATGATGACTACTCTTATTAAGGACGTTCCAGCACTTGTTATGCAATCAGTACAACAAACCGGTTTGATTTTATTATTGCACCAATACATAAACGCACATAGACAAAAACACAGTTCATATATACAAAATAATGTTGATTTGAAGAAAATAAATAAATTTAAACTTTTAAATTTCGAAAACAAAACGGTTACACACGATTTAAAAAAAAATTTGTATAATAAATATTTAGCTTTACTCTCCGAGTTTTTTTTAAAATTATGTCGGTTATTTTTTCTAATTCAACAGATAATAGTTGGGCGGGCATGAAGTTTTACATGCTTCTAATGAGAGAGAGTGAGAGGGAATGATAACTTTGATATTATCTTTCAGTAACCAATAAACTCATTTGCATTTGCAAATCAGAAATATGTAATTGGTTTTCATTATGATTATATTATTATTATATTAGTATTTATTATATTTGAAATTTCATAAAAATTAGTCGATTGTATAATGCCAGTTTTATAAACAAGAGCATTGGGCTATACAAAGAAAATTAAGCATATACTTAGTTCATTAGAAACAAAAATAAAGTTTATAAAAAAAGAAAAAAAATTTCTTTTTTTCATTTTTATAGATTTATTTATACATACTGAGTTACAGATAATTGAAGACTACTTCTTGTGTGCTGACGATAAAAGTCTATGTCTTCAACGTTAAATAACGGCAAAACTCTACATTTTTGTGACAATGTATAAAAGTAATTAAATTAACCTTTAAAATGAGCTTGGGTGCAAGTCATTAACACTAAAAATAATCGAGATATGATAAAAATAAAACTGTTATCTCATTTTTTCTTTAAAATAAAACCTATTTTGACAAAATGGAAACCCGACTTCTAAAATCAAATATTCTATAACAAAAGATGCACTAAAAAGTAAATAAAATAATTGCATATTCTTGTGCCAATTTTAGTCCACCAAAGCAAAAAATTTTAAATATATATGTACAATTATTGTTATTTGTAGGCGGTGTCACCATAGAGAAATTCACATAACTTTTGGACACCGCCTCCAAAAATAACAATAATTGTACATATATATTTAAAATTTTTTGCTTTGGTGGACTAAAATTGGCACAAGAATATGCAATTATTTTTTTACTTTTTAGTGTATCTTTTGTTATAGAATATTTGATTTTAGAAGTCGGGTTTCCATTTTGTCAAAATAGGTTTCATTTCTCGCTTTTTAGTGACTTTGAAGTTCTATAACTGATTTTATTTGTCTATATATGGGTAGACCTACTAAACGACCAACTAATTTTTAGTGAATTTTTTTATAACACTTTTTTTTTTATCCGTTTTTTTTTTATTATAATTTTTAGTGCATATTTTATAACAGATTTTCAGTTTTTTTTACAAGGAATTTGGTTTGTTTTTGTAAAATTTTTTTTTTTGGGGTCGGTTTTTTTTTTTGGAAAAATTTTTTTTTAAGTCGGTTTTTAAAAAAATTTTCTTATTTTCCCATTATGAATGAGTATACCCTTAAAAAAAAAAAAAAATTTCGCTGAAATCGGTTATCACATATAAAATGAGGATTTTTCTCGATTTCCCGGAGATCCCCTCATCAGAATGCGATTTGGTGACAATGGGACCAATGGGAAACCAAACCCTTTAAAACAAAAAATTCAAAATCGGTTCATAAATGACGGAGTTCTGAGAGGACACACATTAAAAAAAAAAATACAGACGAATTGAGAACCATCCTCCTTTTTTGAAGTCGGGTTAAAAATCGATACACAAAGCAATGGCATCACCTCTAGATTTGAAATTGAAATGAATCCTCTTACAATTTACTTAAGTTATGTGCTTAGAATACGATTTATAAGTTTCGGCGGTTTCGGATGCATGTTTCAGAAAATATTTTGACTTTAAGTAAACAAAAAATTTGAAATTTCAAAAAAAATTTTTTTTTAAATAATTTAAAAACCGAAAAAGATGCGTAAAAATGCTAGAGTAAAAAAAAAATTTTTTTCACTTAATATTTTTTTTTTTTAGTTCTTTAGGATAAAACTTAGTCGAGATATCACTGAAGGAAGTTAGCATTTGAATCTAATACACACGTTCCACAAACCCTTTAAACTAAAAATTTTTCAAAAATAAGGGCTAAAATTCACAGGACTTATAGCTCTTGAAGTTACCTGTAAAATGAAGCAAGCATAAATATCTGGCAATGATGATGCGAGCGCTGTGAAACATCTGCTTATTCAACGCTATTTCAAAATAAACCTGTTTTATACAGTTTAGTCAGTATCAGTAGAAATTATAGAAGCTGGAAAATCTTGTACACTATTATTCTATGGATCAGCAAGATAAGTACAAATAAAGAAATTGAGCAGCATCAACAATTTAACAGTTTACTTAGACTATCTGCCTTATGAATCATTTATCAAACCACCACTAAAAGCAGTGCAAGTAAAACTATCGTTGTTAGTTCCAACAGTTGATGCCCTTTATATTTACATGAGCACATGTAAGTATAAAGAGCAAAAAAGTTTAATTGCAAACCCAGGTGTGGTGAGGAAACAAAAATATTCAACCAACTGATTGGGGTTGGATTAAGTACAAAGGGCTCTTAATAACCTCTTAAAATGCTGAGGCAACCAGCATCACAAGAACTGCTGAAAATGATCAATTACAATTGGAAAACTGGGTGTGGTGGAGTTTGAACCTGCCGAAAACTTTTTTGTAATATAATATGTGGAACATGTTCAGGTGACAACTGTCTAAATTGTCTTCCTATTTTAGACCAAAGAGATGATGATGTTGACACTGATGATTATAATTCAGATGTCTAATTAAAATTTTACCCTAATAAAAATTACATTTAATTATAATTTTTACACATTATTTTTATTTTTCCTATTCACGTTTTTAAAAATTTATGTTCCAATTTTAAGTGAAAATGCAGATCAATTTTTGTAATTAGGGGTGGTTTTTAAGGGTTGGTAAATTGTTAGATATCATAAATTTTATTATCAATGTAAAAATATTTTAACTTACCCGTTAAAATAATTTCCAATCGTTGAAACCAATTTATATGAATTTCATCTTTGGGGGTGAATTTTAAGGGTTGATATTTTGTAATTAATTACAAATTATGTAATAAACATTAATTTTTTTTCTTTCATTATAAATGCAATATTAAGCCGTAGCAAAACGTATATAAAACTTCTCATATTATTTGTGTATACTCAGGGCCGGATTTAGCATTAGCGCCGCCCCTGGGCACTGTAAAAATGCTGCCCCATTATTGAAATTTTGCCCTCACATTATTGAAATATCGTCAGAAAATTTAAGGGCAATAGAACCTTTCAGAACGCCCCCAAACCGCAATTCGATCGGTCAAACCGTCCAAAAGTTATGAGGGGTTTATATACATACATCATCACACGGAAATGGTTCGAAATAGGTTCCTAGGTCCTCAAAACGTCGGATCTGATGAAAACTCGATTTTCTAAAATCGGACGGAAATAAATAACTTTACAACTTTTGAAAATTTTTCACAGCGGGAAGTTAAAAATTATTGATTGAAATAATTCTTAATTGACCATTTATAATTGAATTGTTATAAAATCATAAATGAATTGTCAAAAAAATCCATTTCTTGCAACCTTAGCAGTATATGAGAGAATATAGAAAATAGTGTTCTGTAAATTTTGCAGCGGACAATTTATAAAATTCGAGACACTGAAAATTTTTTCACAATTTTGTTGATGAAACTTCAATGTTTTGAACATGCTCTTAGTAATGAAAAAAATTATTTTATTAATTATAATTTGAAGATGTTTTCAACACGATAACACTTTCTGAAGCAGTTACGATAACGCGAAGAAAATTTTTTTCTCACCCTCCGAATTTTGCCACCCCTGAAAATTTGCCGCCCTGGGCACTAGCCCAGAGTGCCCCTATTGTAAATCCAACGCTGTGTATACTTAAATGTCAACAATACAATATTTAAAGATTATTAAGATAATCAAAGAGAACTCTAGGTTTTTTGAAATTAAATTTCAAATTTTTTGCCCCAAATCCTAGAATAATTATTTTTATTTTATAAATACGTATTTCGGCTACAAGGTAGTCATCATCAGTATGAATTAACTAATTGTAACTATCTCTGGGATATGAAGTCAGAGATATGTTACTAGTTGCTAATTTGGTGCGTATCTCACATAGTATTAAAAAAGTTTTGTCTTTTATGTGATCTGAGTGAAGTAATTCCTTGAAGGATTATTTGAGTTGACACGCACCAAATTAGCAACGAGTAACATATCTCTGACTCCATATCCCAGAGATAGTTACGATTAGCTAATTTATACTGATAATGACTTCCTTTTAGTCGAAATACGTACTTGGATTTGAAAAAAATTTGAAATTTAATACAATATTTGTCAAAGAGTTACGTTTTTAAGACAAATTTGTCTTAAAGAGTTTTATGTTACATTAAAAAAAAGTATTCTAAATTTAAAATCTATTATTTAATTATAAAAAAGTATTTTATTTAAATTAAAAGAATAAATGGTATAACCATATTTTGACAAAATGGAAATCCGACTTCAAAAATCAAATATTCTATAACAAAAAATGCACTAAAAAGTAAAAAAAGAATTACAGATTCTTGTGTCAATTTTAGTTCACCTAAGCAAAAAAATTTAAATATATATGTACAATTATTGTTATTTTTGGAGGCGGTGTCAGCATAGAGAAATTCACATAACTTTTGGACACCGCCTCCAAAAATAACAATAATTGTATATATATATTTAAAATTCTTTGCTTAGGTGAACTAAATTTGACACAAGAATATGCAATTATTTGTTTACTTTTTAGTGCATTTTTGGTTTTTGAATATTTGATTTTTGAAGTCGGGTTTCCATTTTGTCAAAATATGGTTTATTTCTCGCTTTTTAGTGACTTTGAAGTTCTATAACTGATTTTATTTGTCTAAATATGGGTAGACCTACTAAACGACCTACTAATTTTTAGTGTATTTTTTTCTAACACTTTTTTTTTTACCCGTTTTTTAATTTTTAGTGCATTTTTTTATAACAGATTTTCAGTTTTTTTTACATGCATTTTGTTTTTTTTTGTAAAAATTTTTTTTTTTGGGGTCGGTTTTTTTTTGTTGGTTTTTAAAAAAATTTTCTCATTTTCCCATTATGAATGAGTATACCCTTTAAGAAAAAAAAACAAATTCGCAGAAATCGGTTATCACATATAAAATGAGTATAAAATGATTTTCCTCGATTTCCCTGGGATCCCCTCATCAGAATGCGATTTGGTGCCAATGGGTAACCAAACCCTTTAAAACAAAAAAAAAAATTCAAAATCGGTTCATAAATGACGGAGTTCTGAGGTGACACACACAAAAAAAAAACAGACGAATTGAGAACCATCCTCCTTTTTGAAGTTGGGTTAAAAATACAATAAGTTTACAAAAAATACATAGAGCTGAAGTAAACGCCCACTTTAAATAAAAACACGGTTTCTCCGTTACACGGTGTATATCGCATATAAAAATATTTTCTTTATTTGTGAAAATCTGACGTGAATTTTGTTATAAGTTATTGTAATACAAATAAGGGTGTCGAAAGTGGTTTTGCACATCTTATGGAATGACCATTTTTGAAATTCTGGTAAAATGTGTGATAAACCTGTTAAACCACGAATCAACAATGATAGAATTGAACAAGTACAAAAATTCAAAAATTTAGGTTAAATAATAACTTTGGAAAATAGTACAGAATTCGAGGTTCAACAGTAACCATCGCCTGGAGGAAGTACTGGTCCCTGGAATACATTTTGAAAAGCGTTCTACCGCTGTAATTGAAAACCAAAGTGTTCAACTCTTGCATTGTCCCACTTACGGACTTCAAACTTGTGAACTTACCACATGTCAACTTAAAAAAGCAAAAGTACGACAACGAAATAAACGCAACATTTTAAACATTAAGTATAAACAAAAAGTTCGTTACTCTACAATAAGACTGAAAACAAAAGTCAAAGACGTTTTGGTGAGTGTTCGAGCCCTGAAGTGGCGTTGGTCGGGACACACTTTTCGATAAGTGGAGAGTCGATGGTGTGATAAATCGAGAATTTCAGATGAATCATGAAATTCATTACGTGAGGTGTGTAAGATTATACACCACTTTGATGTAAGGCTTTATTATACATGAAACATGTACGGGTACTATCGCAGCAAAATTTATATTCTTTCTCCACAATTTTCAGTTGATTTCTAAAACCATTCGGTTTCTAGAAAAATTTTCAGAATGAAAGTTGTTTTATAATGAACAACGAATTTTTATAATATACAACTTTAATGTTAAACATTTTTTCGAAAATTTAAAAGTTACGGAACTAATCAACTTTAAAATTTTGAAAAAAGGACACTCTCAAGAAAAAGTGACTCGACTGATCCGGTCACAGATTCAAACGGCTGGATTAGAACACTTAGATCCAAGAAAAACGCTTGAAAATATTAGTTTTTTTATGTAATGCATTTTAAAGGCATAAAAATAATTGTAAAAACCCTGATGCGTTTTGCTATTTGGTTGATATTAAATATAATGGTAAATTGTAAACATTTTCTTTTATTTCATACAGTACGGACATTATGAGGTACCTTGATTAATTTTTATCACCGTTACCTATTTAAACTTAAAAGTAATATTTTATCTGTAATTAACGGAAATGTTTACCATCATATTTAATATTAATCAAAAAACAAAAGACATCAGGGTTTTTACAATTTTTATAAAATGTATAACAATAATATATACAAAAAATAGTAATCTTCATTAAATAATTATACTTTCATTATACAATAATATTTTATTGAAATAATCATTACGTTTGTTGTAATTTTATAGATTTTAATAACATAATAAAATAACAAAACCAGCTTTTTGAAAAAATTCAATTAATAATCTAGAGCATGGTAGTGCGACAGGATGAGTTTAAGGGGTAGTAATTATATCAGAAAACGTTATTTTTTTTTAAAATTATAAAACCCGTTTACAAGGACTGAATTATCACTTCCCCAAAAGCTTAATTAAATTTTTAGGCCCAAAACTTATCAACTAAAAACTTCTAAATCGGAAAAATGTTGGCGTACTATGTTGTATAGGTTGCAACTGTTAATCATTCACTGTAAAAATCAAAGTAAAGAAGAAAGTATAGTGACCCCATTATTGGAAGAGAAAAAAAAGGAACATAATTACTACGGTCAAATGATGATTTTGCTGAATATCGTGGGTAGGACGCTATTGTTTTCATTTCGTATGGGGGTCGGCCTTGAGTGTAAAACTCAGTTTCCGGGACTTTTTTTTTGTTTATAACTTTAATATTGACATTAGCACAAAAAGTTATTTGAAAAAGATATGAATAATTGTATCATTGTATCAACTACAAAAAAGCTCTCCACAAAATTTTTTTCAGCCTCACGGTTACGGAGATAAATCAAAAAAAATAGTTCACCCTTAATTTCAAGATGGGGCCGTTATAATGCCCCAGAAACTGAGTTTTACACTCAGGGCCGTCGCCCTACGAAGTAAAAAAATAAAATAGCGTTCAACCCAAAATTTTCACGAGGCCTTTATTGATGCACCATTTAATCATACCTCAATCGGATTAATTGTTGCTACTTACTCGAAAGCAAGAGATTAGCAAGAGATACAATCAAGTAACTAAGCATAATGCTAACCAATTGCATCACATTCGTCTTAAAAAATGGATGCGGAGCCTTTATTGAACTGGAATATAATATTATATATATATATATACATATATATATATACATATAAATATATATATATATATAAATATATATATATATATATATATATTTATATATATATATATATATATATATATATATATATATATATATATATATATATATATATATATATACATACAGGGTGAGTCGAACCAGATGGATAATACGACACACCTCGATTTCCTTCCACGATTCTCACTTTCTTCCACAACATCCAATAGAAATCGATATACTGAAACAAAATGAACACCACTCGTGGTTGACTCACTGACATGAACACATCAAAGCAGTCAACATTATGTGCGCATAAATAATCAAATCCGGGAACCAGGGCGCAGATAGAAATCAAATATACTGTATGGAGTGATAGGCGAACATGTATTAAGCAACAAACATTCATTATTATTATTGTAGTAATGATATTTATTTATACGTATCCTACACCAGTTGTCTTTAAACTAATTTATAATTTCATCGTGCATACGAAGTTGGTTGCGACATGATTTACATTGTCTTTATTCACCGAAGAAGGAATGTGAAAAGGAATAAAGCCGTTGTTATATAATGCTTTCAAACCTTTAAAAGAAAACTTACAACCTGGTAACAGACATCTTCACATAATTGACCCGAAATTTGCTCCTATGATTTTAGTAATCATGTCGCAACCAACTTCGTATGCACGTTGTCAATTTATGACAATTTATAAAATCATAGGAGCAAAAATTGACAAAGCCGAGAAATGGTTAGCCGGGACCTCGTGTAATTCCTTTACCTTTTCTGAAGCCGGAGATACTCCCCTTTCGTTGATTTTAAATCTTAAAAACAGCAATTCCTCAGTCTGAATTACACATTTCGCTTTGTTTACGGTTAGATTGCTACCTCTAAGTCTCCGGAAAACCTCTTTTAGCCGCGTATTGTGTTCTTGTAGATTTTTTGCGCATATGAACATATCGTCTAAGTACGACACTACGCCTGGTATACCGTGTAGTAATTGGTCCATAACCTTCTGAAACAAACCCGGTGCTGCTGAAACCCCAAATTATAATCTTTTTACCTTAAACAGACCTTTTATCGTAATAAATGTCATAATTTCAGCAGTTTCCTCATCGAATTCTGGTTATTGATACGCTTGAGCTAGATCCATTTTAGAAAAGAGTTTAGCTCCATTCACCACGTTCAATACCTCATTGATCGTAGGCAAAGGATATGCGTTCTTAACGCAAGCATTAACTGCTGCCCGGTAATCCCTGCATAAGCGTATGCGTCCATCTTTTATTCTGATTGCTACAATAGGTTTTGCCCATTTTGAAAAATTTACTGGTTCTAAAATGCCCTGCTTAACGAGTTTATCGATTTCCTCTTCCACCGCCGGCCTAAAGCCATAGGAACCTGCTGATAGAAAATTTTGGCTCTGCCCCATCTTTTAGTTTAAGGTGAACTTTTTCCCCCTTGAATGCACCCACATTAACCCTGAATATGCTATCAAATTTTTCTTCAAACAGAGGAGGAATGTTACTAGCGCTGCTACCCTGTGCTTGAGCAAGTGGAGCAGGCTGCTCGTGTACTATACCTGACAGATTATTTATCCCACCAACTGTTATCCCAAATTGATGAAACCAATCTCGACCCAACAAGTTTGTAATTCCGCCTCGTACTACATTGGCAAATGCCCATTTGCGTTTTCTTTTATACTGCACCATTACTTTGGCCTTTCCCAATACGTTCAAATTTTCTTTAGACCATGTTTTCAATTTCAATGATGCGGATACTAACATAGGGCTATTTTTTCCCTGACTCCAATATGTTTCTTCACTAATCACGGAATATGCTGCTCCAGAATCTATTTGCATCACCACCTTGACAGTGTTCAACTTTATATCTATCAAAAATTTGGACCTCGATTTATTGACGAGGTTAACATTATTTAGCTCATACAGACTGTTGCTATCCCCTTCTTTTTTCGATTCATTGTTTTCTGAATCCAATGTATTGACATATTTTTTCTTTTTTCTGCTTTCTGGGTTCTGCCTATTCTTGATTTTTAAACTTTTTGCACACGGCTTTGACATGCCCCGTTGAATTAGATAAAAAACATTTGGCATTTTTAAATCTTTAAGAAACTGCGTCATGGCTACCATTGCAACAATAGCACCGTGCTATTCTTTCATGCTTCTTAATTTCATGAACTTCTTCAACTGATGATGCTGGTCACACATCCATCACATTTCTAGATACCGTTTATGCATCCAACGCCTGTAAATCCAATGCCCGTTTACACGTAAGGTTTTGAGAATAATCTGGTTTTGAGAATAATTTCTTCTGGAGATTCTCATCGGCCACCCCACACATAATGCGATCCCGCATCATTTTTTCCAATTCTAGGAAGTTACAATACTCGCTTAACTTCCTTAAATCTGTGACAAATACTGACATTGATTCCCCATCTCTTTGCACTCGTCGATTAAAGTTGTATCTCTGTACAGTTTCATTTGGTGCCGGATCAAAATAGCCACTGAGTTTTCCCATCATTTGACAAAACTTCAACTCTCTAGGCGTATTTGGTGTGGCCAACGCACTAATAATTTCGTACGTTTCTTCCCCTAACGTAGTTAAGAATAATAATATTATTTGCTTCAAAATACAATTCAGTTCGTTGTTTGTAACTTTTCCACGACATTTTAGTGTTGAATACCGCTTTGGCTCCAAACATTGCGTGCTTATTCATTTTCGTCGCCAAATATTATGTATGTTTACATTAGGGTTCCAATCGAATAAATGAATTATATTAATAGAAACGTATTAATTAATTACAATTTGATTAAATATATTATTTGATTAATGGCGGCCATTACACGATGATGGTGTCAATTGTGTGTATATGTTGTCTGTGTGGTAGTGCTCAGCGACCAACTTGCCCAACTAAAAATGGGCGCCGTTCAACTGATACTCCACATATATAAGAAGAGGGAAATTATGTTTTTTGAGCAGAATTCTCGGTTACTTCCACAATAACTACCCAAAGTTTCATCGTAATCGGATGAATTGTATGGAAATGTATACGTCACAAACACACAGACAAACATTAATTTTCAACCCCCAAAAATAACTCCTTCACTAAAAAATTCGAATGTTAAACCTCATGTCCGTATTTGGGTAAATGAATATTACAGCTATGGAAAAAGTTAATATCCTCTGAGAGTTACGTCTCAAAGAAAAACGTCTGTAACAGACAGACGAACAGGTAGGCAGCGAGGTGATTCCATAAGTGTTCTGTTTTGCCAATTTTGGGCACTAAAACAGATTCAAAATTAAATAGTTATTTTTATTAATTAATGACAACCATATTGTTATTGTCCATTAAGATATTATTAATATCTCAATAACTTTCTCTGGCATATCTTTGAACTACATTCTTTATAATCCACCATTTTTTATGAAGTTTTTAATAAAAAACAAAAACTTTTTTTTGGCATTGCACTTGTAATTTATTTTAAGTTCAGTTCAGCAAGATATAAATATTTGAAATAAGGTCAGATTTTTATAAATTTGTTTCAGTCACTTGTTTTATAAAATACTTTAACCTGAATGCAAATGGAAGTATAAAATTTATAATATCATGTGTTGCAGTTTTTAATACCACCATAATGCAATTACAAGTATTCTTATTAGATAAACTAATATTTATATTAATGTTAAACATTTTTAAATACAGTAATAATATAAATAAACAAGAAAACAACTATAACTGAGTTCATTGCTTAAATACCCTGTATATTTACTAACTTCATTATCAATGCCTGAACTGATTATTTTATTATTTATTACATATGCACAGATGTATGAAATACAAAGTAGCTATAAAGATGCTATATAATATATATACATATGCTTTTATAACAAAAACCAATTGCATATGTTTGTAAATTTCACCATATCACAACCCTTTAATTATATAATACTTAAATTAAAAAAATGGTGATTGCTTGAAAAATTCTTTATTCTTTGGATAATTTAGAAACTTCCAAACCATCTTCGAATTGCATGTATTTTTTTTTATAATTATTTTTTATATTTTATATAGATATATATTATTATAAATAAAAAAAATATAAAAAAATTTTATCTCCATCTCCAAGATTTGGACACGTGTCATTTTGAAGGCTAAAATTTTATTTTGGTAGGTAAATATGCAATATATATATATATATATATATATATATATATATATATATATATATATATACATTGCATATTATTATTATATATATATACATTCCAACTCATATATATGTATATATATATATATATATATATACATACATATATATATATATACATGTATATGTATATATATATATATATATATATATATATATATATATATATATATATACATATATATGTATGTATATATATATATATATAGGATGAGTCGAACCAAGTGGATAATAGCACAAACCTCCACTTCCCTCCACGATTCTCTCATTTTTCTACAACATCCAATAGAATACAATACATTATAACAAAACAAAGACCACCCAAAGACATGATATAATTCACAACCATAACATCTGCGCACAAAAATAAAGCAGGCGGGCTCCTTTCCAAATTCAAAATAATCAAATCCGGGAACGTAAGTAGCGGTGGGCAAAAAAAATTTAATTTGAATGATTAGGGAAGCAGAAAACTTATTAAATACTTGTTCCCAGTCAACAAGTTTTAGCTTACTATATGTTATATGCATGCATTAACAGTTGTCTTCAAATATCAACAGCGTGTGATTCATGCATTCATTTAATGACTTATATTATAACAATTAGCCCAGTCAATTTACTAAATAAATCACCAAATAAAAAAAAAACTTATATTCTATGTTTTAAAATTAGTCAAAATTGTCTTTGGCACTTCCTCTTGAACATATCCAAAAAAAGACCCATATGGGGGGGGGGGCTGCGCAATAGGCCGCCATTTTTAATTTTAGGACCTTTCTTATGGGTTTTTTCTCAATATCTCAAAAAATCTCAACTTTTTCATAACCACTTTTACTTATAATATGAAAGCTCATTGAATCTCCTACAAAAACGCGCAAAAAATTTTTCCTTGCTTTAACCGTTTGGGGAATATAAAGATGTATAAGCAGAAGTCCAGAAACTAGTTTACGAGGGGAGAAAATCGCTTCTGAAAGTTTTTTTTCTTATTTCAAATAACTAATTAATAATAACTAAACATACTGAAATAACTCAAACATATAAACAAAAACAAAGCATAAACTACACCCTTAGTGGGGGGAAAGAAGTGACGTCTGGTTTGATTTTCCTGGCTGAGCACTGGAACCAAGCATGTCAAAAGGCGTTTATTGTCTTCAAGGTGGGGGGAGCCCCGTACAATGCCAGACACATTTCATCATCAGCACCTTCAGGCAGGACCTCTGGTGTGCTGGTTGGGCTGTAAAACAGTGGTAGAATTTGTAAAAGCTGAGGGTTTTTTTGAACTATTTTAACTATTTTTATTTTTCATGGTTGTATGTAGCTAAAGTAGTGTCACATCCTGAAAAAGCATGTAAAAATAAAACTGTTTCCCTAAGGAATGAGGGAACTTGTTCTGTTTATACATCTATATATCCCCCAAACGGTTAAAGCTAGAAAAATTTTTTGTACGTTTTTTGTAGGAAATTCGCGCAGTTCCACCCCCCATATGGGTCTTTTGGATATGTTCAAGAGGAAGACCCAAAGAAAATGTTAACTAATTTTAAAATATAGAATATAAGTTTTATTTTTATTTGGTGATTTTTTTAGTAAATTGACTAGACTAATTGTGATTTTACTGTTGAAAAAAAAAAAAAAAAAATAGATTTATATTATTACTGTGCTTCCCTAGTATTTCAGGGGCGAATCAAGAAATTTTTCACTGGGGGCGCATATATACAAATATGATATATTGTATACGGTAAGTTGTAGCTTAGTCCACCTTGAAAAATGGTTTAAACTTGTTTTTTTGCAATCCGCTGAGATACGAAAATTGCGATTGGACACTTTTTTGTTACTATGTTTACGCCCAATTTAGGTCATATGCATTTTTTACCGACCGTTCATCGTTATTGAGATTTCGAACGAGAAAGTCAAAAATTCAGGTAGTGAAACTCGTTTTTTGCGTTTTCTTCTTTCCCGTGATAGATATGGAAAAAATGTCTATTATCAAACTTATTGAGCATGTTAATACCAGCAATGTCATTGTTAATTTTTTTTAGGCGAAAACAACGACGTCTGGCGCGCAGTCAGTAGTATTCCAGTTAGTTGCCTCGAGTAAAATTTATTTGTATTTATTTTTTTCTCCCATTCTATCGGCACAGGAGTTGTTGCAAACGAGAACTTTAATTGCCATCGTGCAGACGAAGTTGGATGCGATGATTACTAAAATCATAGGAGCTAATTTCGGGTCATTGTCATTCAAAAGGAAGGACAAGGTACTTCCTATATCGGCTTCCTATATAAGGTAATAATAAATTAAAATTATAAATAAATTTGAAGACAACTGTAGATACGTATATATGAATATAATTACTGCATGAATAACAATAAAAGTTTGTTGCTTAATACATGTTTCCCTAGTACTCCATACCATATATTTGTTTTCCATCGGTGTTCTGGCTCCCAGGTTTGATTATTTATGCGCACATTGTTTTGAGTATTTTGGTATTTACCATATCGTTCAGCCAATCACGAGTGGTCTTCATTTTGTTTCCATGTATCGATTTCTATTGGATGTTGTTGAAGAATGCGGGGATCGTGGAAGGGAGTGGAGGCGTGTGCTTATATGCAGCAGGTTCAATTCACCCTGTATATACATATATATATATATATATATATATATATATATATATATATATATATATATATATATATATATTCTTCTATTTAAAATTTCAAAATTAATTCCCACACCCTCCAAGGAGAAGATTTTAAGAAAATATTGGTAGTATATTTTTTAGATTTTTAATCTGACGTTTATTTTTTGAAACATTTCACAGTTCATCATCTGGATACATTCCTACAGATCTGTTCTGTTAAAACTGAAATTATAAAACAACATGGGTGTTCATAATATACTTCCTTTGACCTCAAAAAGAAGATATTTAAATATTTTATTTCTATACCTCTATTATATAATATGCACCTAATATAGAGTAATGTTGCCACTATCAAAACTGGATGTCAAGTTTTCACAGGATCTTTACGCTTCAGGTCCCCTGGGATCGAAAATAATATTTTTTGCCATTAGTTTGTGCGAATGGGTGTGGATGGATGTGAATAAACACGATATATCATATCATGATGAGACTAAATCGGACCGTAAATTCTCCTTCCAAAGAGGCAAAAATGCATATCCGACCAAAAACAAAAATGTGAGATGGACCAACTTTTCGCATACAAAAAGTATTGATATCCCAGCAAAAACAAAAATGTTCGCCTTCAAAAGTAGTGAAATCTGTGTACGGCCCAAGCTTTTTAACAAAAATGAGAAAATGAATATTATATATTTAGTGGGTAAGTTTCTGAGGTACAGGTATTTTATAATAAATTTCGATTTTTGCCCCAATTTCCTAGATCAAAATTTTTTTTATTTTATAAATATGTATTTCGACTACAAAGTAGTCATCATCAGTATGAATTAGCTAATTGTAATTATTCTCCGAGGAAATGTTACTTGTTGCTAATTTGGTGACGCTAATTTGGTCTGCACACAGATTTTTGGTATGTGCACAATTTATACTTTCTAATAACCTACCAAATTGTTATGCCAACCAATCAACATCGATCACGTGTTAAGTGATTGGCCAAATTTCGACCAATGATGTTGAAGTATTGGACCACGTGATTTTTACAGTTCAAGATCTCAAAATTAATAATAATGGATACCAAAGCCGACTTAAGAAACCAAATCGTTTCAATTTTTCTAAATTGGTTTTAACTTCAACAATTCAATCTTAATTCTGAAATTTTTTTAATCTCAAAACCAGTCTTAATCCTAACAGTTCAATCTTCATTTTGAAATTCTTATTAAATCGGAATTTGAAATAGGTCCTTTGTCGAAATTCATTGTGTCATTTCCAATTTTATGAATGTAGATGCTTTCATATGCATCTAGTTCGGCGGGGTTCGGTACTGATTTTAAAAGTTTAAAGTTGGATTTGTCGATTTTATGATTATTTTCAATAACGTAAGCGGCTACACCTGATTTATCTAATCTAGCAAATTTTATGTGTGCCATATGTTCTTTAAATCTTATACCAATTTGTCGTCTACTTTGTCCAACATATTTCTTCGAGCAATTTTGACAACCAATGCATTAAATTCCTGACTGTTGTTCTTTGTTAATTTTGTCCTTTGGATTTCCAAGTAGGTGTTTTACTTTAGTTTTACTAATGGGAGCTATTCTTAAATTATGTTCTCCGAGTTCTTTCTCTATTTTATTGACGCACGGTCCAAAATATGTTAATTTGCACCGTTTTTTCTTTTCGGCGTTATCTTGTTCTTTCGTCAAAGTTGTTGAACTATTTCTTAAGATTTTGAATTTCGTTTTCCGAATTATGTTGTCTATTATATTTGGATCAAACCCGTTAATATTATTTATTTATAGGGTATTTCATATTTTATCTGGAAAGTGGTCAGATTTTACTATACATAATACACAAAGAAAAAAACGTGCCAAGTAAAATAAGAAATACCTAGCACCTGAGAAACTTACACAATATTTTATATACCAATGATTTTCTCACTTTTGTTAAAAAACATGGCCCGTATATAGATTTCTCTAATTTGGAAGGCGATCATGTGTTTTTTTTTGCTGGAATAACACTACTTTTGCATGCGAAAACTTGTCACATCTAACATGTTTTATTTGGTCGGAGCATACCTTTTTTCTAAGTTTTTTGATGCATGATTTAAAATATACATTTAGTCTCGATATTATTTTGATTTTTGAGATACAGAGGTCATCGGAACTGGTCTCGGAACTGGTCACTGTACTCTTAGTAGTTACTCCACCGAGAATTACTAATTGGTAAAATTGATTTTTAATTCTTAACTTTAGAATGTGCATCACAAAAATCCCCACTCTTAAATGACCTCCTAACAATGTTTATGGTTGATGACTGTACATGTGATGACTCTCATTAAATGTGTACTGACTGACTTCATACAGTAACCACACGGACAGTCAGTAATAAATAATATTTAACATTGATTCTATAATGGAAAAGCTGCCAATATAGACTGTGTTAGCAAGCTTCCCTCGTACGGTATGGAGTACTAGGGAAACATGTATTAAGCAACAAACTTTCATTATTATTCTTGCAGTAATGATATTCATTCATACGTATCTACAGTTGTCTTCAAATTTATTTATAATTTTAATTTATTATTACCTTATATAGGCAGCACCTTATCCTTCCTTTTGAATGACAATGACCCGAAATTAGCTCCTATGATTTTAGTAATCATGTCGCAACCAATTTCGTCTGCACGATGGCAATTAATGTTCTCGTTTGCAACAACTCCTGTGCCGATAGAATGGAAGAAAAAAAAAATAATAAAAAAAAATTTTACTCGAGGCAACTGACTGGAATACTACTGACTGCCCGCCAGACGTCGTTATTTTCGTCTAAAAAAAGTTAACAATGACATTGCTGGTATTAACATGCTCAATAAGTTTGATAATAGACATTTTTTCCATATCTATCACGGGAAAGAAGAAAACGCAAAAAACGAGTTTCACTACCTGAATTTTTGACTTTCTCGTTCGAAATCTCAATAACGATGAACGGTTAGTAAAACATGCATATGACCTAAATTGGGTGTAAACATAGTAACAAATAGTGTCCCATCGCAATTTTCGTATCTCAGCGGAGAACCGAGTTATTGCAAAAAAACAAAATTTAACCCTATTTTCAAGGTGACAGAGACTACACATAGGAAATCTTGGTTGACAATTTGAAGTTTATTTTTTCTTAGTCCCTCCTCCACACAATATCCATAATTCAGCTTTCTCGGTTCACTTGCATTTCCAAATGACTACAAGATAATAATAAATATTAAAATTATAAACAAATTTGAAGAGACAACTGTAGAATGTGTGTTCCTTAATTCCAATTTCCCAAGTACTCCATACCGTATATTTAATTTCCATCGGTCCTGGTTCCCGGATTTGATTATTTATGCGCACTTTGAGTGCTTTGGTATTTACCATATTGAGCTAATCACGAGTGGTCGTCGTTTTGTTTCGACTTCTATTGGATGTTGTTGAAGAATGCGAGGATCGTGAAAAGAAGTGAAAGAAACTTTATTATGTATAATTTTATTATAAATAATTTTGGAAATATCGTTTAAACGTTGAAAGAATTATCTTGTTTAATTGGGAATGATAGAAAGAATGATATTTATATTCTTGTCGAAAATGAATACATTTATTGAAATTGAAATGTAATATATAAAAGAGAAGTATAAATGATATTCATTTTATTTTGTTGACTTTATTACTCAAGTGCTTTTGGGTTTGTTTTTCCGTCTTCAGCACGAAAAAAAAAACTTTGCGGTATATAGATATGTGTAATCATTTGCAGTGTTATTTATTCTAGTTCATTATTAATTGCAATTCATTATTTAAAAAAAGTCATTTACCTCTTAGTGACAACTGATTAAATGCTGTATCGTCTGGTTGCAATTTCACTTCCATTTCTTTTAATCTTGTACTTAAATCTCTTGTGTGTAGGAATAAAAATAATGTTGTTGATATTGCCATTAATGCAACAAGTTCACTTGTTCTGGAATAAAACATACACTTTAATTAATTAAACTTGAAGATAATTACAGTTGAATATTTAATTTGTTCAGAATCCTGTATAATTTTCAATCTCATCAATACTAGCTAGGGACCTTGTGTCATAAAATTCTGCACCTGCACCAGATGCTTTTATTCGTAAAGTTTTATTAATATAGCATAATAAAATGACAATTTTCCATTCCGACTTTAGGAATTTTTTTACAAACACCCATAAAAGTTAAAAAAAAGTTAACTATATCATTCAAAATTTATGAAAATGAATGTGGCAGACGTGCTGATTGCGCCATTTGTTTATAATGAACTTTTTTTTATTGATACCATTTTCCTATATGGGCCAATAAGAAATGTAAAATCACGAAGACAGACGGCCTCGTTGGAATTGTCGAAGGCAGCGAATTATAATTTTGTGCTCGAAATCATTATCGTATTTTTACGACTTCATTTCAAAACATCGAAATTAAATATACTATTTTTAAGGATGTTAGGGAGATATAATTGAAGGCAAAAGTATACTGTAAATAAGAAATAACTAATAATAAGAAAACTTTCAGCAGTGAATGTAGTACCTTTAAATTAACAAAAATATATATCCTTTTTCTTTCTATATCATATACGTACAAGTAACAAAGACATTTTTTTTTAATTTATAATTTCTTAAAATAAGGTTAATAATAATAAGCTTTATAATAATATTTATAATTTTTTTCTCAACAACCGTTTAGTAAACGTTAATAAAATTGTTTCTAGTTATGTAATATAGTTCAATTTATACACTTTGAAAATTTGGGACGTTTCGTAGCTTTTTAATGCTAATTGAAATGAATTTAATCTATTGAATGAACAAATCTACATATGCGCACATGTAAAATTACAGCTTCTTTAAAAGTTCCAATAACTTTTAAACGGCTTAGTATTTCGTTTTGAAGTTTTCACAGTAGCGTTAAAATTAAGTGAGGAATATTCTATTCAATTCGGTTGTTTCGTTTCATTTTTGATATACCTCCCTAACATCCTTAAATTTAATACGAACGTATTATTTACATAAACCTTCCGGAAAAATTTCTGTAAATAATAATGGAAACCGAATCAAAATTCATTGTGTATAACTCGGCTCTCCGTCGAGATACAAAAATTGCGATAGGATACTTTTTTACTACTATTTTTACGCTCTACAATTTAGGTCATATATATTTTTCACCAATATATAAAATGAAAACCTAACACAATATAAAAAAATCAGCTACCTGACCCACTTCCAGAAATACTAGAAGGATGCAATTTTTTATATATCGTTCATCCTTGTTGATATATCAAACGAGAAAGTAAAAAATTCAGGTAGTGAAACTTGTTTTTTGCTATTTTTTTCTTTCCCGATATCGAAAAAATGTCTATTATCAAACTTGTAGAGCATGTTAATACCTGTAATGCTGTTTTTTATTTTTTTTAGACAAAAATTACGACGTCAGGCACGCAGTCAGTAGCATTCCAATCAGTTGTCTCGAGTCAAATTTATTTTTATTTATTTATTTTTTTCTCCCATTCTATCGGCACAGGAGTTTTTGCAAATCAGAACATAAATTTTAATCGTGCATACGAAGTTGGTTGCGACATGATTAGTAAAATCATAGGAGCCAATTTCGGGTCAATTATGTGAAGATGTTACCAGGTTGTAAGTTTTCTTTCAAAGCTTCGAAAGCATTATATAACAATGACTTTGTTCCTTTCCACATTCCTTCTTCGGTGAATAAAGATAATGGAAACGGAGCGAGCTCGTATGACAGAAAATGTTTCATATCAGTCTCGGAGTTTTTCGCAATGCACATTCTTTGGAAAAGTAATCGGAACTGGTGACGCGTCAATTTTAATGCTGGTATTTACTGCCGATATACGAAGCACCTTATCGTTCCTTTTAAATGACACGGACCCGAAATTAGCTCCTATGATTTTAGTAATCATATTGAAACCAACTTCATGCAAGATGAAAATTTATGTTCTGGTTTGTAAGAACTCCTGTGCCGATAGAATGGACGAAAAAAAAAATTAAAAAAAAATTTGACTCGAGACAACTGACTGGAATGCTAATCAATGCGCGCCCAACGCCGTAATTTTTGTCTAAAAAAAATTAAAAAATTATATTGCAGGTATTAACATGCTCTACAAGTTTAATAATAGACATTTTTTCGATCTATCACGGGAAAGAAGAAAACAGCAAAAAACCAGTTTCACTACCATAATTTTTTACTTTCTCATTCGATATCTCAACAACGATGACGGGAGGTGAAAAAGATATATGACCTAAATTGTAGAGCGTAAAAATAGTAATAGCAAAGTATATCGTAATTTTCGAATCTCGACGGAGAGCCGAGTTATTGCAAAAAAACTAGATTTAATCCTTTTTTCAAGTTGGCGGAGAATGCACATAGGAAATCTTGGTCGACAATTTGAAGTTAAGCATTTTTAACTCCCCCCACCTCCCCCTAACACAATATAAAAAAATCAGCTACCTGACCCACTTCCAGAAATACTAGAAGGATGCAATTTTTTATATTCGACGCGGAATTTCTGAAAACTTAAATAAGAATCTTCAGCCCAACGAAACATACCCAAAAATGAGAAAACTAAAAATTAAATATAAGTGTTTAAATTGAAGCCACTTCCAGACAATATAGAAGGATGCGATTTTTTGTATTTGACGCGAAATATCTCAAAACCTATATGTAGATTCAATTTTCCAAAAATTCAATTTTCCCAATCCAACATCCGAAAAAATGGGGAAAAAAATTAACTGTTTATAGTGATCTCTACATGGTAGTTTGATAATACAAAGTCAATTGATTTTGAAAATCGAATATGACATTTATGTTGATTGAACAATTTATGTATAAATTATTTAGTTTGTCTCAAAAAAGGTATATTTGTTCAAATATTATAAGCTTTTATTTAGTTTTAATAAGGTTCTGGGTTGTATAAATAAAAACTGGGTAAGATTTCTTTTAAATGTAACACGTTTTAATTTAATTCTCAAAAATGCGTACATTAACAAAAACAATATTCGATGTACAAAAAAATAAACAGAAAAACAAAACGACAATAGTACCTCTAGTGTTAGAAAATATTACTAAAGTTAATTTATTATTTAATTTATGCGTATTTTCAAAATTTATTATTTAACACTCCCACTTAAATTTTGTAATAAAGCAAAACTTCATATACATTATTTTAACACTCTTAATTTAAATTGAATACTTGATCTCTATTACGAATAAATTTACCAGATGGTAAAGCCTTTGTTAGAAAATCTGCTAGTTGACATGAGCTTTCAACATATTTAATGCTAATAATATTCTGTTCCACTTTTTCTCTTATAAAATTATACCTTACATCGATATGCTTTGTCCTTCTGTGGTAAATAGGATTACGAATAAGTTTAATGGCACTCTGATTATCTACACATAGTGTGATCATTTGCTGTGTTTCACTAATATCATACCGTCTGTTTAGTTTACATCTTCGTATCATAGATTCCACGAGTATGAGAGAGTACGTATGTACATATACATTAAGCAATGTGTATGAGAAGGAGGTCTTATAGGTTTGATATACACGCATATTTTTCAAAATAGTGAATAATTTTCATAACGAGTATGAGAGAGTACATATGTATACATTAAGCAATGTGTATGAGAAGGAGGTCTTATAGGTTTGAGTGGTGACCACCCGAACAGTTATGAAAAATATGCTTGTATATCAAACCTATAAGACCCATAGAGATAATATATATATATATATATATATATATATATATATAGAGTAGACAAATCATAGGCGCGCGTGAAAGCGAAAACGTCTCCTCAATAGAAAGAGAGGTCAGACATCGCTGAGGTAGAGCTATCTCTTTCTAAATGACAAATATATAATGACTATTTATTAGTCATTAAAAAGAGATAGGTGTACCTCAGCTATTCTCTATATGCAGCTATCTGAGGTACAACTATTGACTCGGCTTGCCTACTCTACGTATATATTATCTCTATGATAAGACCTCCTTCTCATACACATTGCTTAATGTATATGTACATATGTACTCTCTCATATTCGTGGGATCTATGATACGAAGATGTAAATTAAACATAGTGTATATTAATTGTCTAAGCCATAAAATTTCTTTGGCAGCTTCGCTGCAGCCATATACTCTGATTCTGTAGTTGACAAAGCTACAGTACTTTGTTTTCTATTGGCCCAGTAGACAGGCCCCCCATTCATCATAAAGATATATCCAGTATTAGATTTTCTGGAATCAATATCTGAGGCAAAATCAGAGTCAGAATAACCTATTAAGTCACTGTTACAATTGTAAGTAATACAAATATCTTTTGTATTTAACAGGTAGCGAATTATCCTTTTAACAGAATTTACATGATCTTTACTAGGATTATTCAAATATCTACTAACTATATTTAATGAATAAGAAATGTCAGGCCTAGAAACAGTTGACAAAAACATCAAGGCACCCACTGCTTCCCTATATGGAAAATCTATTTTATTCTCATTGGTATATTTTTTTAAAATTACATTATTATCGGCAGGTGTTCTGCAACTATTGGCTTCTGACATATTAAATTTATGAATTATTTGCTCTATATATTGTTTTTGGCTTAAAATAATAGATCCGTTATTCTTTACAATCTCCATACCAACGAAAATATTTAAATTTAACAATTTTATCTTAAAGTTTCTTTTGAGATCATTTATGATATGTAATAATGTACTTTTGCTTTTCGATAATAATAGTGCATCATCTACATACAAGATTAGAATAACTTTGAAATTAATAAAATTACCAACAAAAATACAATTATCTGAATGACATACTTTGAAACCATAGATGGTCAAGAACGAAGAAAATTTTCTATTCCAACAGCGTGACGATTGTTTTAAACCATACAAATATTTTAGTAACTTACAAATTTTGTTGTTCGGTTGAGATTGAACACCCTCGGGCACTTACATATAGACATCCTCCAACAATTCATCATACAAAAATGCCGTCATAATATCGAATTGCTGAATTTCGTAATTTTCTCGTGCCGCATAAGATAATACAACTCTTATTGAGTCATACCTTGTCGTTGGTGAAAAGGTTTCTTTATAATCGATGTCTTTAACTTGGGTAAACCCACGTGCACAAAGACGAGCTTTGTATCTGTCTGTCCTACCATCGGAATTTTTCTTTATACAAAATACCCATTTTGAGGTAACGGTTTTCTCATTTTTCTTATCTATCAGTTTCCACGTTTCATTTTCTTCAAGTGACTGTAATTCATATCTGATTGCTTCTTTCCATCTATCACTATTCTTTCATTTCATAGCTTCTTCATAATTGGTAGGTATTTCAAACTCAGTAATATTTAATTCTACACATTCACGTCTTCCAGGTCGCAGTGTCATAGTTCTTTCATCTTCACTGAAAATATTCTGTGAAGGCACGTATGTCACATCACTTGGATCTTCTTGGCTTATTATACTTCCGAAACTGGAATCTTCATTATTATTTTGGTTTTCGTGTAGTTGAACCGGTTGAAAAGTTGACGTATCCTCTACTTTATTTTCTTCTTTCTCGCTGGGAATGGAAATTGAGGTTGTATTCTTCCTCCACAGTAGTAGGTTGTTCTCATTGAACCGGATGTTTATACTGATTGTTATTTTTCCGGTTTTAATATCAAACATTCTATAGTTTTCATTTTCGTATCCCACTAGTAACAGTTTTACGCTTTTTTATCAAGTTTCTTCCTTTTCTGTTTGGGTATGTGAACATAACCTTCTGTACCAAAAACCCTTATGTGATCAAGGATTGGTTTCTCTCCATTCCACAGTTCATATGGAGATGCATTTCTTATTTTACTGGATGAGCTTCGATTGAGTAAATAAACAGAACAGTTCACGGCCTCCGCCCAAAAATTTAACGGTATATCACGAGAATACAGCATAGATCTTGCGCTCTCCATGATTGTCCGCACTTCACGCTCAGCCCTGCCATTCTGTTCGGGCGTATAAGGTGCAGTTCATGAACTATCCCTTCACCGTTTAAGTAATTTTTAAATTATTTACATACTCACGTCCATTATCTGTGTGGAATATACTAATACCATGCCCAAATTTATTCTTCACTATTGCATTATATTTTTTTAGGCAATCCAATACATCACTTTTGATATATACATGTCTATAGCTGGTTGCACCATCTTTAAATAAAACAAAATATATTGCACCAGATACAGATGTTCGTTCTATAGGTCCACACACATCACTGTAGGTTAGGTTGCCAGGTTCACATGGTCCTCTATGAGATTTATTGAACGGTAATCGGCTTTGCTTGCCATATTGACACGCTTCACAAATAAAATTACTATCTTCTGTTAAAGTTACAGAAATTGCACCATTTTTACTCATATTTTGCACTTCTTTTACGTTCAAATGTCCTAAACGTTCATGCCAAACTTTAAGACTTGATTGGACTAAATTACAGTTTTCTTGCACTATAGTTCTAATATCGACTTCATAAAGGTTGTTTTCCTTAAATTTTGCAGTCATAACAACAGTATTGTTCATCAATATCTTGGCTTCATTATTTTTCTTAATAATGACATAACCTTTTCTCGTTGCCATGCCTTCTGAAAACAGGTTTCTACGTAACTCTAGCACATAAAGCACATTTTTTAATACACTTTGCTCCCACTTACCGCCGACATATCTTTAATTAATACATTTCCATGGCTATACACTTCAAGTTCCTATTTATTACCCAATCTGACAGTTCTATCAGTATTGTTATGGCCATATTCTTTCAATTCACAAAAAAAATCACGTCTTTATGACATATGTATCGAAGCACCGCTGTCAAGAATCCACACATTTGCACTAACCTCAGATTGTAAACATTGCTCTGCACTAAATGCCATCACCTTCTGCTCTTGGGGTTTCTTCTTATACTTCTTTGGTACCTCTAGTGTTAGAAAATATTACTAAAGTTAATTGCGCGTATTACAAAATTTATTATTTAACAAGTTTCACCTGTTCCGGTTTCTGTAATGGAATCTTGCAAGTTAAATTTGACCCACTTCCTCTGATCCTACGGAGTTGAATGTTTACATGTTGGTTTAGTTGAATCAAAAGAAAACAAATTACTTGTCGCTATAAAACTTTAAAAACATACCAAGAGAAAACATTTTTTTTACGAAATACATTTTTCCAACAAAATTTTTTCTTACATTTTACTTTTCACTATTTACTTTGTAAATAGCTCGGCTCTTTAATGGGATATCATCACTTTTTAAGGAGCAACTATTATATGAAGTATCTCTCCGAAAACTCGGTCCTTTTTTACATTTATGTTTTTGATCGTTTTAGATTTTTCGGAAAAAAAATGCTTAATTATTTTTCCAAAATTGTTCAAAACTCTGCTATAAAAATTGTACCGGATTTGAAACGCATAAGGTTGACTCGCTCTACGTTAGTGGTGGGGAGAACTCACTCCATTACGTATCTGCTGCCGCTGCGTTAATTCGCCACCATGGCTTATTCCGTTAACGCGTTTCTCTAATTGCTTACTTCTTTTAATTAATATCTAATTAACGGTGGGTCTGATGCAAAAATGTCCAAGGACTTTTCATCTTAGGATTTCATTCCCTATCCACCCTTTCAAAAAACTCCATGACTTTTGACTCACCCTGTATATATACAATGAAAGACTATTCGCTAAAAGTGCATGCTTTTAGACAGTCTTACTCTAATATTATTTGTGATTATGATTTACTCTTATTAAATCTAATTAAAATATTATATTGTTTTGAAAATAAATAGCCTATAGGGTAGATGATATGATATTAAATGGTAGATAATATGATATTAAGGTGTTTTTATCGAAGTGAGAGAGAACGCGATATCTTAGAAAGAGAGAAAAGATAACTTTTTAAATAGTAGTTGTATTAGTGCAGTAAATCTAACAATGCTGTAACACACACTCTCGTATATTGCTCATCTGTGCGCACGGTATAGCAGCCAGTGCATGGTCAGCGGCTCCGCAGTTAGTCTAGTGGTACGAAAAGTACCACTTATACAGTTTACTTCCATTTAATAGCCTAAATATTTGTCAAAAAGTAATCTTTGTTTATTGTTTTTTCGTAAACAACACGGTAAATTACATCTTATTTAAGCTCAAAGCATCCCTAATTTGTTTATTTTCATATATATAGTTTTGTTAGCAAAGGTACTATCTATAGCAAAAACGCGAAATAAAAAGGTTCAAAAATGCTTCCTAAACAGTATGGGATCCTATCCTTTATGTGTTAAATATTGGCAACTTTGAACATTTATTGCAGCTGACAGAGACTTAATACTTCTACAATTTTTTACAACTTTATATCGTTGAAAACTACCCCTGCAAAAGTTTGTGCAAAACTACTTTGACTCTCATGCCGTTAGAAATACTTTAACTTAATAATAATAGTATTACTATGTGTCTTCGTTTTGTAAAGAGAAAGCTTTCCATTAAAAAAAAAATAGTTTTGTATGCTATTTATCTCGTATTGTATGATTTTGTTGTTTCTTTCTTGGTGGTCAATTTGCATGATAATTAAAACGAAATTAGACACTATAACACATTCACTTCGGTATTCTGTAAGTAGGTAAACGTGTATATCCAATACAATTTAATTCCGTTGATTTAAAGGAACAAATTTTATGTGGCATATTTACAAGGCTTAATAGAAAAGTCTTCGAAACAACTAATTAAATGTAGCAAAATTGTAATGAAAATCGTGAATAAAAATTTCGAAAGAATCGTTTTAATCGATGGTAATAACATCTATTGCGAGCCTTTGTCTTCTTAGTAGTTATTCTATTGACAATTGTTGATAATAATAGACGAATTAAAATAAAAAGTGATTAAATAAAACAAATATTTGCAATTTTCGTGAAATCTAATACTAATAGTCCATTTCTACTTGTCTGTCGGTTCGTCTGCCTGTCTATCCGTGAACATGATAACTACGAAAGGAAATTTTGTGTTATAGATAATAATAATGGGATTTAACCTCTGGCTTTGAGACACGACGGTCTATCACATCCACGGCCACCCACATCATTATTTTTCAACCTTTATTAATTTTTACTTTACATTTGTATGATGTGAGTGGAGGATCAGGAATTTGTATGCAGACTAGGAATCGGTAGGTATGCAGCTGCAGCCGACTTTGATAGGATCTATGCCGATATTCATCTGGAGTTCGTGAAGGGAAACTGCAGAAAACCTTTACAACCATAGCCGGTTACTTCGTTCTTGTCCATACGCCGACAGTTTAGTCAATCAACCACCCCATTAATTTTTAATTGACAAACTGCCGGTGTCGGGATTCGAATCCGTAACCTCCTAGTTCCAAGGAGACACAACGCCTTAACAAGCGCGGCTACTTGGCTCTGTTATAGAGCTAAAAAGTAACTTAAACTTTGTGGTGAGGAATTTTATTTCCAACTACTTTTGCATGAACAGATTTTTCATATTTATTAAAATATATAAATAATTCGTTACGCAGGAGCCGCGTCAACTAAGATAATTTCCTTGGACTACATCAATTACTCTCTAGCGGCAGCAATTATAGTCTAATCAAAATGAATAGACTATACGATATATACGTATATCGTATCTGATTATTAATAAATGGCATAAGTCAAGGGGAAAGAGGGCATAGAGAAAGAAGAGAACACAAAATATATAATATCTCTCTTAGTATTAGAATAATCAAAAAATATATAAGGAGTATGTAACTCCATGACTTTTGACTCACCCTGTATATATACAATGAAAGAGTATATATACAATCGCGCATATAATTTTAGGAATTTTTGTCGGTTTTTCCTCAATCTCTCGAAAACCATCAACTTTTTTATTGAATTTCTTACAAAAAACGTATAAAAAGTTTTTTTAAGCTTCAACCGATTGGGGGATATATAGATGTATAAGCAGAAGAAGTCCAGAAATTCTAGTTTACGAGGGGAGAAATAATATATCATATTTGTATATATGCGCCCCCCGTGTTAATTTCTAGATTGGCCCCCAGATAATAAAAATTTATTATTGTTTTTAAGAAGTATTATGTTAATAACAAGTATTTAACAAGTATTATGTTTCCCTAATCTTTCAAACTAAATATTTTTTGCATACAGGTGCTACGTTCCCGGATTTGATTATTTTGAATTTGGAAAAGAGCCCGCCTGCTTTAATTTTGTGCGTAGGGTTTTGAGTATTTTGGTTGTGGCTTATGTCATGTCTTTGGGTGGCCTTCGTTTTGTTATAATGTATTGTAGTATATTATATTGAAAAATGGGTGAATCGTGGAAGAAAGTGGAAGTTTGTGCTATCATCCACTTGCTTCGACTCACCCTATATATTTATTTATACAAATATTTATATATATATATATATATATATATATATATATATATATATATATATATATTATATATATATATATATATATATATATATATTTTTTTTTTTAAGTATTAAAATTTTTTTTTTCAAAATCTAATGGGTCTATAAGAAATTAAAATCCGTACAAAAATATCTTTAATATTTTCTTCGTAAATCTAATGGGTTTTAAACGAAAGTAAGTTGGAAAACTCAACGTATGTATTGTTAAGTTAAGCAAGACTTGCGAAGCCGGGGGTCGCATTAATTGAGAAATTTCATCAATTTGGACCTAAAGATGAATAACAGAATCAGTGCCTTTCAAGTTATTTCAAATATTGTAATTGCAACAAAAAGGATTATTCTTAATTTGTGGTTTAAAACAGGTTTTATTATTGAAACGTTTACCGTGTGTTTATAAACTACACTCAATCTGGCAATAATGTATGCATCTATCGCTGTTCATATACAGCGCACCATGATACGGTGCACTCTATTACTTACCGACATTTCTAGAATGCAGAATGTAGAATATGTATTCATTAATATGTATACACACAGTGATATGTGCATCACTGTCTGTACAAAGTGAGCGATGATGTTGACAGCCTTGTATCGCCGAAACTGCACTCTAAAAATGTCTGTGAATTTGAGTGTAAAAGAGTGCACTGTATCATGGTGCGCTGCATATGGACAGTGATAGATGCACTACACAATGTTCCGCTTGGGTTTGTGTTAATAGACATATTGCATACTATTTATTATAGTTTAAAGCTTCATAACTTATTTCCTGTTAGATTTGCGAAGAAAACAGGATTTCGAATTTTTTTGTGGACAATGTGATTTTCTGTAAGATACTGCAATTTGATTTAAAAAAAATTACTTTTCAATACTTTAAAAAAACATTTTTCTTATAAGTAATTTAAATGGAAAAATGAATATTCGTTGAACTCTTAGTTACGAATGAGATTTCGAGCTGATGTTTAAGGATAATTTTTGAATACCTAACACCAACTTTGAACACTTTAAGATTTAAAAAATGTGTTTTTAAAGCACCTTAATATATATGGTAATTTTCGATATTCACTTATAGGTAGATTCGATGGACATTTGAAGAAATTTTTTGCGAAAAATCGAGTATCGGTACACAATAAAAGAAATTGGGTATTTTCGAGGTTAACGTAATTAAGTATACTACGAGGCTTTATACCTATAAGGCCTACGAGGATTTATTGCAATATTGCGAACCGAATGGATCAGTGCTCTGAACTACATGGCGTACACTATTTAACAAAATATTTCCATTCCTTGTACTTATTTATAATTACGAAAAACTTCCCTACCACTTTGCATTGGCCACATACCTATATCTACACTATTACTATTAATGGTGGCATTAGTAAATAAATTTGACGACTAACGTTTCAAAATTGCGGGAATTTTTTCGTTCTTCTATTTGCTTATAAATACATACGATAGGAGAACAAAAACGTATTTGGATTGATATGATATTATTTTTACTTAAAACTTGATTAAAAATTTGCCATACAATTTAATATATTATTATTACTAATTATTATAGTCTTAATATGTATGATAAAGACTATATTTTTAACAGTATGAGAATTTTAGTGTTATTACTATGCTAAATGTAACAGTTTCCATGAACAAAATAACTGGTTATCATAGTATGAATACTGCATATCCACCATGCTTATCATTATTCTAAATGAACACGTGGCGCAGATGTGGTTAATGGTTTATCAACATGATGTCTCTCTTACTTAACACGGGTAAAATGTGTAACCGTGATTCTATGCGTGGATAATAGGGCCATCATTAGTATCATAAATATGACATTGTTTCAACATATAAGATGTGATTACACCAATACGTGAAACACCAAAAATTAGTTTGTAATCGTATTTATGTAATATAAATCCCACCAGAAACAAAAATGGCAAGAGGGCTCAAGTTCACACTACCTTATCATTGAGTTTAGGAGTCCTGGTGTTAACTATCTGTTTAACAAAGAGTTACATAAATAATTTCAATTTTCTAAATTAATCCTTTTTAGTTGAAAATATAGAAAATTTTATATAATTCTTTCCCAAAAAAAAAAAAAATTATCTAAAAGAGTGCTACAATCAATCTGGAGATTCCATAATGAAAACTCATAAATTTTTACTAACTTTCTACATATAGAGTGACTTTTCATACGAAATGTCAAACTAATAATGAAAATAGTCTACTCGTGAAAATTTTTTATATGTAAGGTGTATGTGATGTACTTCTGGTATTTTAAAAGCTAACTTCGTTAATGGGCAAAATCGGGCAGGGAAAAAGGAGGGTTCAGAAGAAAGAGGAAACAGAAAATGTGATATATGTCTCTTAATATTGAAAAAAATCGAAAAAGTTGTAAGAAGTTAAGTTAAGTAAAATTACTTTTATTACAATTTAGTTTCTTTAATTATTTATGTTACTCTAATACTTACAGAAA